>OY728122.1:1734979008-1736229008 GCA_963277665.1 Viscum album | reverse complement strand
ATATCCAGAATGAAGATCCACCTTTGAGAAGGTTTGAGCTCCTCGTAATTGGTCGAACAAGTCATCAATCCTTGGGAGAGGATACTTGTTCTTTATAGTGATCTTGTTGAGTTCCTGATAATCGATACACATCAGCATTGTTCCATCCTTCTTCATCACGAAGAGCACTAGTGCACCCCAAGGTGTTGCACTAGGGCGTATGAACCATTTGTCTAGATGCTCTTGCAGATGCTTCTTTAACTACTCCATTTAGATAGGAACCATCCTATAGGGGCACTTCGAGATAAGAGTAGCTCTAGGTATGAGTTCAATTGAGAACTCTACCTCATGATCTGGGGGAATTCCGGGCAACTCTTTGGGAAATACATCACCATATTCTCATACGATAGTCATTTCCTCAAGGTTGTAACTTTCATTCAACTCAACCATTTGGGGGAGGTATGCTTCATCATAGGGAATCAACACCCATACAATAGAAGGATTTTTCAAAGGAGATTCATGATATTCCTTGCATTGGTAGAGAATCATGGGATGGTTCGGAATATGAAAAGATATTTCCTTTTACCGACAGTTGATATGTGCTCTATATAACGATATCCAGTCCATTCCCATTATAGTGTCGAATTCCACCAAGGGAAGTATTACGAGATTTGCTGGAAGAATTTTCCATATATTCCAACAGGAGAAGAGTCAAACACTTGGGTTGCAATGATTGCACCACTTGGTGTTTTTAAAGATATCTCTACTTCATGGTTTTAGGTCTTCGATTCTATAGAATTTTTATGTCATCATCACATCATTAATGATGCAATTTATTATACACTGATTATGCGAAAAACTATATTTTTACTATTCACCCAAAAATTGATGTACTTCAGAAACAAAAACCCAAAATTTTACCCCTACCATTTTTCAACGTGTAGAATCCAAAAATGAATTCCATTTTCCAAAAATAATTTTCTAAATATTAATAATTTAATATTTAATTAAAATCATAATTTACTTTAAAAAACAATTTTTATGATTACAACTGATTTTATAATGCTTCCAAATATTATGTAGGGTCTTATAAAATTATTTAATCTATAAGAAATTAATTCAATAATTTATGAATAAATTTTAGGGAAATAAATATTCTTTTAAATTAATTAATTCTTTATAATTAAATATTTATGACATACAAAATACCAAAACGTTTACTAAGGTCAAATTATAACGTTCTAAGATGTCTAAATTTTATTTAATTATTCATAGGTAATGTTACTCTTATGTTGGATGATTTAATATTCATAAGTGTCATATTACTATTGATAAGTGTATGTTACTATTCACAAGGGTATGTAACTATTCACTAAAAATTATTTTTGTTTCATTAAACTCCAGAAATCATCTTCATCACAACCATGTATGTCAAATTTTTAAAATTCCTAACACAGAAGTGAACAACTTTTATTTAATGGTCACTTAACTCTTAGTAGCTCATTATGTTGTGATTTAATGTTAATTTATGACATATTTATATGAAGGGAATTTCCATTGCAACACTTTGGGTCGTTACAATGGTGTTTCCTCTAAAAATTATAGCACACTCCCCACCAATCAAAATTCCATTAGGAGATTCTCTTAAGGATAAGTGGGGATGTTTGGCCTTGTAGTCTACATCCACAAATTGCACCTCCCTGACATGTTTTAAGATTCGGGGAATTACATTCATTGACTGAAGTTAAGATGCTCCATCGCCATCCATGAAGGATATATGCATTGCATCTTGCTTCTATATTTCCTCACTCAAGAAATTTTAAACCAGACCTCCTGCTGAGCATGTATTCCACCTCGTTACCCTTTCTATGAGTATAGATTATCTTAGATTCACAGTCCTGAAGAATCTCTAGCCATCGTCGCCATCCCAAATGCTGAAAATTCTATGGGAACCTTTCCATCCACGCAAATGGCTACCCATTTTAACTAATTGATGTTCCCATACACCCTTTAGTAGTGGGTACTCGTTCACCATGTCTATTTGATTAATGTGATGGGAATCCAACTCATGTCGTGGATGATGCGTCATATCCCCCCTCTTAGCCTGTAGATGCACAGGGCTCCTAAGCCAACCAAGGTCAAGGAAAGCGGTATCTAGCTCATCTAGATGTCCCTAACACGGGTCGTCCCTCCACATGATGCCCTTCCTGGTGTCACGTCCTCTAGTGCAGCACTCAAGCTGATGATCCACAGTCTCCAAATCAATGTGGCCTGCCTGTATATGATGTCTCCCCCATGGGGTCGGTGAGGATGACCTTCAATAATACTGTTGTTGTTGCTACAGCCAGCGTCGGAGCACCAGCATGGCGTTTAGCTGGCCACTGGGTGCCCTCCATTGGTTCGTTAATTGAACATTCTACATCTTCAGCCTTCGGGGAGTACCCTGTTCACCAAGAGGTTTCCAAACCTTCCATGTTGTCATTTTGAGGGTGTGACCACCAATAATGAACATGCAGAGGCACTTGGGCTTTGTTTGAGTCGGCCCGAGGCCTCTGTGATAGAAGTTTAAAGTCAGCGGTGGTTTTGGGAGTTTTTGTTCAAACATTTCATGATAGAATTAGACCCTGAATAGAAAAATATCCCCATGAATAAAACTAATTCCTTTATAATGCATGAATCGTGGTTCAACTGGTTTGTGGGTCGATCTTTGACCTTTGTATTTAGAAATGGGTGGGGAAGAATATTCAATCAAAAACCTATACCACTTATGAAATCTGATGTCGTGGCATTTTTCCTTGAGGGATTAAGATGTCGATGTCGCTTCCCTGTCCCGTTCATCGAAAGGCATCGAAGATGATGATGTTCTTCCGAAATTTGTCATTCTTCTCTTGGGTGGAATTCTATCATAGGTTCACTGGAGAATACTCCAAGTTTTTTATCCATTTTTCTCCAGCGCGTCAAACTATAAATTGGTGCACATTGCAGCATCTCCGTTTTGATGTGACATCGTGTCATTATGCTATTTTAATTAAGAAATAATAACACTACTACACGTCATTAAAGTGTCGTCACACAATGAATTTAATGAGCAATTAATGATCCTGATTAATACGCAATGTCATTGCCTCATCACTGTCCTGTAGCGTTGTCGTTCTCCACTCAATAGTGGGAAGGGAAATTAAATAATTATTTTAAATTAGATAGTTATTTTTCTAGAAATGTTTGAAAAATAACTTTTTCACTCGGCCCTTTCCAGTTGATGTTAAGTCATTTCTAAGAGAATCATGACATTTAGAATTTAATGGCTCCCTTGTATTTTTAATCCGAGAACCATTTTAAGAGGAACATTCCCCCACGAGATCAATGATACACTCTAATTTTCAATCTGAGTTACTGTTTAAGAGTTATAAGGATTTGAAAATATAATAATTGTTATTTATTTATTTTATTCATAGCCAAAAACAAACTTCCACTATTGGTTTGTGTCAGCCAGTGATATGATCTGGCCAAGGAAAGCATAGCCTCGCATGTTCAGTGGTGGTCATGTATTTCTAATCTTATTCACCATTTTTGAGTTATAAAAATTTGAAAAATAAAATTATTTTCTTTAATTATTTTATTTACGGTTATTTCATTATTGGGTTTTCTTACTAGAGGCTTGCACCGACAAAACATAAGTCCCGCCTCTGGTAAACCTGACATCCTTAATGTAGTGGTTCACTCATAATTCCTTTCTGGGAAACCATTTAGGATTTATTCCACATTTTCAAGAAACCTTCTCACGTGTTCGATTTAAAGCTTAACATTTTTCGACAGATCATTTCAGGCACTCTGGGCCTCAGAATCACGGGCTGTCAAATTTTTTTGTCTTGAAATAATACCATACAAATAAAAAACAAATATAAATTTCATGGAATTACAATAATATAGAATAATATTTCATTTTTATTACTATAGATTCAAAAACTGATCGAATCTTGACTGAAGAAATTATTCATGCAACCGAATTTCAAAACATGGCCAAGTGGATCCATGTTTTTGAATAAATAGATGTCCTAAATGAAAAAGTGACATATGAGGATCATTCCACACCCAACGAAACAACTTATTAACTTTTATCCCATCAAGATGGTCTAAAATTTATTAATTCAAAAATATTTCTAGATATAGAAAACATCATTGTTTCAACTTCCATGAGTGGTTCTAAAGACCATTTTTTTGTTTCTATTCTTAAAATATTGTTAGAAGAACTTAAATAAACCTCTTCATTTTCAACTGTGTATATACTTTTGGAAACAACTATGATGGTGGAAATATTTTAGGTTTCTTCAGATCATCTATGAAACTTTCCTTCAATTTCTGTAATTATTAATAGGTTCCTTCAAGGGTACCATCCATTTATAAAGAGATATGATAATTATAATAGGTATTTAGGTAACATTAAATCTATATCTCAATTAAAAAAATTGGTCCATATATAGTTATTTTGGATAAGAAATAATCACCTCTGAAAGACTTTGGTTAGTTCTCTAGGGATGTCAATCTGAAGAATAAAAACTAAGCACTGCATGAGAAGAAACACAAATTATAATAAATAATGTTATAAGTGTTTTCATTAAAAAAAAATACCTCACCCTTCTAACATGGGTAATATCACCTGAAAATCATTTCCAACTAATTACTATTTAAAATTTAATTATGTTCTTCCTCTACAAAATCAATTATTTCATTAGTGGCTACAATTTTCTTTCCAAAATATTATTTCATTTACATTGTTTTATTTTGTTGACATTCACTTTATTAATCTAATAATACATTTTTATACTTATATTAGTGATTTAAAAGATAAAACAAGTGGGGATTGAATAGTTAAAGGAGAACAAACAATTTGGTTGTGTAGCAAGGAAACAAAGTATAAAATGTTAGGGGAGTTCCTTTTCAATCTTCTTTTTCTATTTATATTTTTAAGAGTTTAAACTAATATTCATTTAATTGAAATTTTATTTAAAATTTAAATGAAGGTTTTTAAATGATTTATAATCAATTAAATATTAAAAACTATGCTTGGGAAAATTTTTATTCAATTTTGATTCTAAATACACTTGAATTTATTTAGAACAAATGCGTATTAAGCTTATTTAAGTCTATACTAATAAATATCATTATAGATCCGAGTTTAAATCTTATTTCATTCACTTATAAAGTTATCTTTGAAAGAATAATAGTTTTAAAAGTTTTATGAAATTTTTCCAACATTTTTTTTAAAAATAAAATTATTAAAACTTTTCTACAATGTTTTATTACATGTTAAATATGAATGACAAAATGTTTTGGTTATTATTGTTATTTAAAATTATTTTTTTCTCAAATTATAGATTCACAAGGTGTTATTTGATAACATTTTTTTCTTAAACTATCTACATGAATTCCTCCGTAGATTCCATTTTCATACTAAAATTTTTGTGTTGTATTTTGACGAAAAAAAATTGGCATGATCTGAATTTACCTTATTTTAATTTTTCGGGAAATTTGTATTTTTTAATTTCATTCTAGTGACCCTTTAATCATATTTCAAAAAATATTAAATATAATTTAACTGTGAATTTTTTATATATTCTTCTATTTTGATGTTTAATTATGGTGTATGAGTTTTTCTTTAATTATGGTGTATGAGTATTCCTTTTTTCTAAAGATTTTTTCATTGATTAGACCTCAAAATAACCGCCAAATTTTTAAATATTCCATTTAATAGATTTTTTTGAAACATTTAGTTTTCTAAATATTTTATGATAACACATGTATATTTTTCTACATTGAGGAGGTGAATCATTTATAATTTACCATGGATTCAATTGGATAACAAATTTTCTTTTTCTCTCTTGAAATAAATTTTTTTAAATAACAAATTTGAGTAACATTTTCAATCCAAATTGAAATTAAATTTCATTTTTAATTAAAATTTTATGGTTTTTATTGAAATTGATTAAAAATTAATAACTCATCTTGGTTGATATTTCTATTTATGGACTAAAATTATTAGATGGGTTAATTATGCGTTCTTTTTTATTAATAAATCACTCATCCAAAAGTGGTTCCTAATTGTGATATCTGAAAAATATTATGTTCTTGTTCACAAAGGTGAAAGGAGAGGTTTATAAGAACTACTGAATGAAAAATTATGTTAGATTTTATACTTTCAAAATTGTCCAATTTGATCATCTATATCAATAAAATATACTATATTTTCATCTAAACATTTTCATTTTAATAAATTAATTATTAAATTTTCTACATTAGAGTTTTTGGTAAAATGCTATTTAAAATAACCACTTGATAGAAATTTCAACTATTTCATTTTTAAGATGATTTCCATTTCAAAAAAATAGTTAAATTAATTTTTAGGGGTAGGATATGTCTTATGTGTGTGGGAATTTTATGCTACATAATTTTATTACATTTTAACCAATATAATAAATGATATAATGATTTTTTATGAATAAATGTGTTTTAGTTGGAAATATTTGTAATTCATGAAATTTATATTGAAAATTTTGATTCATTAAACTTATGAGTTAAGAATTTAATATTTATAGTCTCCTTAATCAATATATCTTTCCATAATTTTAATATTCATTATAAATGAAATAATTTTGGAGTCACTAAAAATTATTAATTGAAAAAAATATTTTAATGTATTTTTTATAGTTTAAAGGGATTCAAATTTTCATGTTCCATGGAACTTATTAAATTTTATTTTTAGGAAAAAATATAATTTTTATTTGATGAAGTTTAAAATGCATTGATAAATTTTTTTGGAATTTTTATTTTATATTGAATTCATTTCTATAAATTTATAGTGATATTTTTGTGTCAATTTTATTCCACAACACATTCCCTTAGTCTAATAAATTTTATCCACTAAATGATGAAATTAAAAGATTTATTATGTCAAAAGTGTTTTATTTAAAATTGTTTTAATGGGATTTATTTATTTAGAAAAGAATATAGATTTTTGTTGCCAATAATACATATTGGGGAACCAGTATAAGACTTTCAAATTGATGAATATCATTACGTTAGAGTTTGGTAAGTCATTGGAAATCCAATACAAGTTATTATAAAAATATTAGCTTAATAATATTCCCTATTATATAGAATATTCCTTTCAAATATTAATTTCAAATAATTAATATATGACTTGTTTTTTTGTATGATTTCTAGGAATACCATTAAGACTTAAATTTTTTTAATTGTTCATTCATCTTATTAAGAATATGGATTATCGAACATTCATAACTCCAAAAAGAATAAGTTATACTTGTAATCCTCTATTAAGACTCATTAAATACATTAGATCTCATCCCTTTTATGGAAAATCAGATAGATTTGAGAACATGAGCTTCCATGTAATGATTTTTGATGTCATGACTGAGTTGATATTAGTTAATAAGAACACCCTCTACTAGAGATTCTAGGAACTATTTAACACTGAAATATACAGTCAATGAATCATTGATAATTAAACCAATGTGGGGACATCAAGTTTGATCTGGTCTTCTGAAAGATTCATGATATTTATCTGAAAAACAATTGATGTATTTTTTTGAGTAAGTATGAGTGATACCATGTCATGACATCATAGGGTGAGTAGTGAGAGAGGAAGGATAAAGAATGTTTGAGTAATAAATATCAATCATGTTTGAGGACACTTTTTTTAAAATTGTAAAATTAGAATTGGGATTAATCAACTTATTTTCAAATGAATCAATGTTTTTGTAGTATGAATAAAGAATAAGACTAGTCACACTAATGGAGTCAGTGTCCTAGAACCGACTATTGGTAACTTTATATTTCATGATTACTCAAGAAGTTCAATGTTATGTAAATACATTATTCCATATTACTCATTTTTATATGTCAATTAATATAATGATTTTCAGGAGTATTTTTTTATATAAAATGTCATAGTAGTTCCAAGATATGATAAAAATCATAATATACCAAGATGATATTATTAAACCTTGTCCAATTATTAGATGAAATTCTATGATGGGACACATTGTATCTTGAGTGTCACATATGATTACTCATAAGAATACAATACTTTATCCAATTAATTCCACATTTTTTAATCACAAAGAATAGAGATTATGATAACATACCGTCATATGGAAAATACTCATTTTTATGTTTCAATTGAGATTCATGTTTTTTAGTGTTTCTAAGGATGCTTAGACAATATGATTATTATTAATCCATGTAATGAAACTTCCAATTTGATGTGTTTTCATTAATTGTGGGGAAATATTTTCATGGTGATGTGGGGTACGTTTTGTGTGTTATGAATGATATGTTATTAATTAATAAGTCTATGAAGGATTTTCTTGTCCATATTTGTGGATTTAAATGTCTGGTCTATTTGATTGAAATGCAACAATTTATTTATGGTCCATGTCCATTTTGTATTGACAAAATCATTTAAAATTTTCAATGAAATATGTATCGAGTATACTATTTAATGAAATGAGAGTAAAACCTAATTGATGAAATACCATGAAAAGGGAATTATATTACACAATTATCATTCATAAGTGTATTTTTCATATTGGCATATCCTCTTCCTCTATTGGTTACATAACTTGTTTCTAGACAGTAATCTTCAAACTTATGCAAGATCGAAAAATGCTACAGAAGAAGAGGCCTATTGGATAAGACCAAAGTGTTTCTTTGGGTAGTGGTTAAATATTAATTATATTCAATCATTGGAATTAAAATTATTCTCTATAACAAAAAATATTTTTTATTCAAGAACTAAAATATTAAAATTCAAAATGAATATTTAATCATAATTGAATTTATAAATTACAAAGATATATAATATTTTTTTACCGCATGTAATTTGTTCAATAATATGTAATTATTTATTTATTAAATAATCTATTTATTTATTATCATGAATATAAAATAAATATTTATTTACCAAATGATGGATAAAATATTGATTTATTTTTTAAATGGATATTATTTATTTAAATACAAATTTTATAATTCAATAATTATTTGGGAGGAAAGGAGGATAATTTTTTTTATTGGTGAATAATTATTTATGAGAGTGTAAAATGAAAATTTATCATTGTTGGGGTTAGATCACATTATAAAATAAAAAATAAAATTATTATATTACTACTTTAAATGAGATTCATTTGGGTTTAGTATATTATATAGGGCCTTTTGAAATTAACATAACGTTAAAACCTAACCTAGTGATTATAAATTCAATACTGTGTTAATCAAATAATATTTATTAATTGTGCATAGTAATTCTATATTAATATCTCCCGCCCCCTCTCTTCCTCTAATGATCAAGAAAAATAATATAGATTCCTTAAATCATGAAGGAATGTGAAGCGGTCAATATTAAAAACACAAGAAGATCAATTGATCGCAATAGCACATGGTGATTCATCAATTTTGTTCATATATTGAAGGAGAAATTGTGGATAAATGTGGTATAAACATTCCTTTGGGTGCTTTCATTACAAAAATAATACTATTATGTAGTTAGAATGATGAAAATCATCAACAAAAATAATATAAATACCACGGTAATAATTATTTGTAATTTACCCACACCAACTATGAATATCACAACACATTTGTTCTTGCACACTAGTTTAAGTTATAAGGTTATAGTAGAAATGATCACTATCTCATCATTCACACAAAATCAAGGTCAATCTATCAATAGGGTTGCCTTCTACTATCCCATAAATCAAAATAAAGCTAACATTATTACATGGGTCCTTATTAGTTCAATAAAAAATTGGTTCAATAGCCAATACATTAGGGTAGAACATCACTAACTAAATTCAAAACCATTTCACAATCACATTGTAACATCACAACCTGACTTACTACTAAACTGGTTGATAGATGAGTCTCCACATGCCCTCAAACGCATCTCCCCATATGCCAAAGGTTGTCGACTAGTAGTGAGGGTGTCAGGGAAGTTCAGTGGGGAGACTATACCCTCATACTCTGAGTATAGAGTGGTAAAGAGATAGTAAAACTCATATATTAGTGGAAGTGGTATAAGGCAATATTCAAAAAAATATATGAGAAATTTATTAATAATTGAATAAATAATATGAACACTATATTTTATAAAATTCATGCATTCCAGGTGATTATTACATAAACTAATAGTTTCATGTACTTTATTATTTAAATTTCAGTACCAAATAATGAAAATACTGTAAATCCCAATAGGTGATCTCCATGAGCATCCTGAGATCCATGTTATTCCATTTATCACATCTTCTAGATACATGTAATACATGAAAAGAAAGGTACATATCCTTGAAAACAAGTTGGTCTACTTTGGATCCTATGGCACCTAAGCAGGGTGTGAGATATAATTCTTAGTAGGCTAGCACCCACAGTGTCAAGACCATTCCAACCTGTGCTATAAAATCTAGTATTTCAAGAAGTTATATAACAAGTAATTGGTCAAAAATAATAAACATATAATGTTAAATATTTCATGTAAACTAGAATAAGTTTAATCAATTATAATTAATGTGAAATTTATATCATTTAACGATCAGGATTGTTTCATATTACTAAACTCAAATCAGGTTCTGACTAATTAATTAAACAATTCTTAAGACCCATTATATATCCCAATTTCTCCATAAATATATGATCAATGATTCCAAAACATTACATTTATAAATTGTAATCCATAATTAATCCATTTCTGTTATTTGGATTAACAAACACCTATAAAGAAATGTTAATCTCATTTAAAACATTTAGTACCAGATTTTTTCCTTGACATTATATTGTTGTAATTCAAATATAACTCTAGGTATAATATCAATCAACAACAGACACACTCGTCTCTAGTGAAAGTTTTAGGAACCCGGTATCACTTTGGGTAAGGTATAAAGTCCATTTAATTAGAGTCCATACATAGAATTATTATACGGAATCCTCTATTTTCACTCTTTACATATATTCAATGCACCATAAGTCCATCCATTGCATCACTTATATAAATATATCTTTGTTTGACATGACATATAAGAATCAAAACCCCCCCAGAGTCTATCCATGGAAACCAAGTATCACTTTGGCATAAAATTCAAGCCTCAATGAGTCCATCCCTGGAATCTCTTATAAGTATCCATGTATCACCCATGTAATATTCACATTTAAATTATTGATTCCATCCATGGAATCCCTCAATATATATATGTATCACATAATGTATAATTATTAAGCCTCAACGAGTCCATCCTGGGAATCCTTCATCTAGATCCTTGTTCACCCATGGCTTATTCACATGTAACCATTGAGTCCATCAATTGAATCCCCCAATGGATCCATGAATCACCCCAGGTATAAACTTTAATAGTCACATGACTCTTTCCATTACGTTCAAATACAAATTATTGTATCACCCAAGGTTGTTTATCATATAACCAAAAAAATTCCATTTAAACAACTCATATAAAATAAAAGGGTCAAAAACAAGACAACATTTAAGCATACTCCACCCATGTGGTGACTCAAGCATTGTACAATCTCATATGGTTTGGCCTTTCATTTACTCACATGGGAATAATTCATAATATAGGAGTCACATGAATAATAATCAATACATGTATTTAATATCATTTAACTCACATAGTAATATAATAATAACATTACTCTCATGCTTTATCAATCCATTTCATGGAATGGTCTCAAATTATCTCATAGGGGATGACAATTCAAGGGGAATTCCAATATTCACATGGACATTTTCACTATAACAAGTCTAAAAATCCTATGAATCTATCACATGGATTATTTATCATTTATCACAAATGGGAAAAACATTATAATATGATTATTATGCTTAATAACCTACCACATGGCATGGTAGCATAAACTCATCTTAACATATACATACCATGTAAATTCATGTAAATAAAGAAATGACATAATGATGACCAAGGGTATTGGTCACTCATACCTTTTCAATAAATCCATTTAATTTAAAATTTATTATGAAAATAAATTATATTTTTGGACTGTTATGAAATGGGGTAAAAATGAAAACTTAAGGGTGTCCAAGGCCAAAATCTCTTCATGTCCCGTTTAACAATCAAACCCAAGGTTTGCTTCTTGTTTAATGATCTATCTCATAGTATATATTTAAACATGAATCATGTGGGTAGATTTTAATATAATAAGAACTACATTCTTTACAAAAACTAGATGGATAAGTCCCCTATTAACTCATTTCGGAAATATAATTCAATAACAACAAAGTGACCATGCATTAACAAACCATACATAAACACCAAGAGGAGGACATATAAAAATATCAAACCAAAAAATAATCATGATATAATAGCTATCACAAATTTTTGGTTTTAATTCATTACAACTCTATAGGAGGTGTTTTATTATAAAAACATGACTTTGTTTCTCAATAAAATCATTTATCTCAACTAAGCTGTTCAACCCAAGAATTTCAATTCAACTAATCATGATTAACTAAATAAGTAACTAATGCATTCTTAAACAAAATTAAAATGTTAGGGCCCTGCATCCAAAGAAGGACAAGCCAACACTTTGTCAAATGACACTTTCTAACTCAATCATTAATCCACACACACACATACATCAATATATATATATATATATCCTTAAACCAAATCATGTATTCCTCATTCTAGGGGGGAATATGTTCTTGGAAGATATTTATATGTCTATATATCTACATATATAAATACATGTGTATGCAGGTGTGGACCTTGAAGGATGATCACCCCCCAACAATTGTTAGTCATCTTACATCCTCAACAGATCCAAAACAACAAGGGTGAATCCAAAAACAAGGTTTAAATCCTTATCTCGGACTCTGGAAGGAAACTAAAAACAACCCCAAAAAATTTTCCTTTTGTGGTGGTTGTGGGAACACTTACCCCTCAGTCCTAAGGAGTCCATTACAGGCCCTAACACTGGATGAACAATGAAAACTAGAATAACCCCTATGATAGGGTTTCAGACGAACCATGTTGGGTTATGGGGAGACCTCATATCGGCTAGAATTAGAGTGTAGATGAATGATAAGGACACAACATGATGAGTAATCCTTGATTCCTCAAGGAATCCAATGAAATCATTGCAAGAGGAGGTGTCTAGAGGAGGGTCAGGTCATGCGTCCAAGAGGATCCACCCTAGTGTGTCGTGTGAGTGAGGAGGTATGGGGTAGGGTGAGTTATTTTATTTTATATTTAATTTAATTTAATTTAAAATAAATCTATTTTAAAATAGATATTCATGAATGGTTTGGGTCACATGGTTTAACAGACCATGTGCCAAACTTTTACCCTTTATTATTTCCTTGAAGCACCCCACATAGTTTGGCCCACATGGTTATCTGACCGTGAGGAAACCGTGTGATAGACAATGTTTATGTACTGCCAAAACCACTAACCATAAGGGCTAATCCCATGATTTTCAATCAATTCATAGCTTGTGTGATATCTACTATCCCCCTGAAATAAGTTGTAGCATCACATACTATGGGCTGCATGGTTTCAGACCAACCATGTTGACTAAAGGTGCTCTAAAACCTACATTTCCCGGTCTAGCACACCAAAAACTCTTAAAGATGCATGGGGGAGTTATTAGGACTTCACCCAAGTAAAAAACATAGATTTTAAGAATATCATCTCTCATAATTAACATTCAAAAGTTATATTTTAAAAATGACCCCACTAATAATTATTATAAAAATCAAATTCCCTTGAAATTCATCTATTTCAGAAACATGGGTTATTACAAACTCCCCACCTTATAACTTATCATCCACAAGAATCCAAAGGTTAAAAATAATACATCACAAAACCTACAGGGGTCATGAAACTTTGTTCAAATGGCCATGTCACGTTTCTAAACTCTCAACGCACCTCTAGGTACATCTTTTACACTACATTCATGCAAAAAAAACTATTTAATGCTTAATTTACAAATAAAACATCAAAAATGGATCATACCTAATCTCACTTAGCAAAATACATGATCACATATTCATCTATTAACATATTTAAAAATGTGATCTCTTATTTATTCTTTAAAATTAGAAATAGGGAAATTTTATATTAGGTTTTCCCCCACCATTGGAATTTATTTCCCTACATGCCTCTAAGTGTTTTAAATAAACTAGTCCACCAAATATCACACCTAACTTCATTTAGATTTTTGAGACTAAACAACCGATTTTCCTTTTAAACCTGTTAGGCCTCACCATAAAAGTATTAAACCAGTTCTAGCTCACTGGAAATGTTACCATTAAATCATTATATCCAAGCCCAATAACATGTATGTGTTAACCTCAAATTGAACCCACCAGATTCCATGGAAGAATCCATAGGTATCCTATGTCACATTACACAAATGATAAGTTGGTATAAAGGAAAAACATCTATATAATATCACTTATTTAGCCTAGTGTGGAATTCACCATCCAGTCACATAAAAGAAGCGGCAGGTGTCCAAATTCTAACCATGGAATTCATACAAGGGAACCCAATTTTCATTTAGGACTAACCATACCTCAAAAAATTGGACCTAGCATATAACATGGTTAGAGATCACAAACTATCCAAACAGATTTCAATCATTTCCACGTTGTATAATAGATTCTCTCCTAGTGCATTCATGATAGCCTCAAGATAAGAAATATGTTCATCTTATTCAAAATATTAAATTAAGAGCAAACCAAAGGTTACAACGAATATTTGTTGAACCACTACAAGTTGAATTTTTACAACAATTTGGGCTTCACCAGCTGATGTGTCGCCATTTAACATATCATAATGCCTTTACCCTTAAGAAATTTCATGACCCTTAAAACATATCCACTAAAGACCATCCATGAATGATAGTGTTCTCAAGGGTTTCAGCCATAGTCAACCCCATCAATATTTTTAGAAAGATAAATAACCAACCCAATTCAAAACTTGCAAGCGTTAAAGGTGTCCAAAATAGAAGTAACCCTTTCAAGATATTCCTTAATTGTGTCCCTTATACATTGAATTGAACCTTTTATAGAACTGACATGACTCTACCCACGTATTGAGTGTCCTAGACAATGAAATAAATGATGAAGCGGCTTATCACCAGTGTTCTAGAACCATAATCACATTAAATTCATGTGTGATGTTATAAAAACCATGATCATCATGTAAAATCATTTGGCATGGAAGCCAAAATCAAACCGACAAGTATTTCAAAACACCCTACTCCATGATAGTCCTCCTAAGCTGTGGAAAAAATTGATTCTCCAATGATTATGTCAATATGCTCTGGATATGACCTGAGAACATACACATCATTTCAAAGCTCATGATTTAAACAAACTCAAATGACTTGTTTTCTCATTTATCACTCAATGGGTACCGTATATGTCAACACATATTACCCTATGTTTATAAGGGAAAAGAACAAATCTTGAGTAATATCCATTGGAGGTATTCCCTATACAATCAAGTATGAAATTGGTCCCATAGAAATGGGATCAAAATCACATCATCATATACCTCAATTTACATGGATGATGTTGTATCGAGTCATCCATCACAAAAAAAAACAAAGGTTGGCATGAACTCCAAAGCAATTGACCATGCCCAAGATAAGTATAACCTATGGAAACAAGCATTCCTCGATGCTCACTCCTATTCCAAGTGTCAATATGAAATGACCAACCATTAAAAAAAGTTCTTCCTTTTAAACACAAATTTCTTACATGGGTCAACAACACCAAAACAACACCAAATCTCAAATAGCTTGTAGCTGAAAGAAAAACATAAAGCTCTAACAGTGCTACCTATCACTGGCTATCCCCTTATGATGAATAAGTGTAGACCCTATCTCTTGGTCATGAAAAATATATTTCACTAGGATCAGGATCCCTATTCATTTATGACTAAGCTAAAGGAATCAACCTACGGATAAATTCTCACATCTCTATTCCAACGAATACCACTAGAAACAATTTAAAAAATATTAAAAAATGATCTACAAAAAGGAAACCACTTCAGGTCCCAATTTAAATTCATTTCACTAGTTCACTACATCATTTATACATTTTTAATAATTTTAATAAAACTTCAAGTACCATTTTATAAAACTATGCAGTTGGCTCACACATAATCCAATATATCAATGAAAAATAGAAATGTTGCATCATGTTTTTTTTCTATCATTTAACATTCATTGACAGTACTTTATAACATGAAATTTAACACACAAATTCAATTTAATAGATAAAGAGACCTATTTTGGATACATTAAACCACAATGAATTCTTAAAAAATATACCCACTAGTAGTTGTTTTCCAAGGAAAGAATAAACACCATAATTGTTTGTCTTATAAATGCCTCCCCCAAAGGACCTGATATGGTCTTGTTGAGCATTTGTAATGTTCACCAGCCATTCAAGTTCAAGAGATAGTATCTTTTTAATGAATAAACATTCCCAAACATACCATGGATATTCAAAGGATTAATTATATGGGTGTCCATTATCAATCTAAAAGGCAACCATTACCCTTATGGTTGGAATTTAGCTCCCAATAATTGAAATCAATACACATTAACATTTAACTTTAGTATCCTTTTTCATTTCAAAAAAATATTTAAGATTTTAAAATTTTATAGTGATGGTTCAAGTATTTGGGTTACCCTATTCCAAATAAAGAGGAATACATTCAAATTACAATTGAAAATGAGCTCCCTCATAAACTATAACCAACAGATTTTTAAAAAATGAAACCATTTTCATATCAAACCTAGCATGCAACAATAAGATAAAAATCCTGGAATATATCATCTAAGCATGTTAAACCACAATAAATACCTGATTAATAATTATGAATGAAAAAATATTACCATAACAATTAAAATAATAAGCATGGAATCACTCAAGGAACATAATCATATGTAGTAGGAACCTACTAATGTAGCTACATAGCATGCCATATGCATGTCATGTGGTTATCCAAGGACCTATAAATATTCATGTCACATTACATCCTTTACATTACATTCCAAGGAATTAATACAATAAATTTTCATAAATCCAGAAGCCACACAAAAATACAACATTCACCCAATATGAAATCACATCAATTGTAACATGAAATAGTATAAATAGTAATTCTGATCCTTGTCCACATAGTAATTTCCCATATTTGGGGTTCTCTGTCTAAATAAAAACTATTTACCACATTTCAACTCATTCATATTCTCCTTTATTCAATCCAAAAACAATAAGGGAAAAGAAATAATCCAATGATACCACAATGTACCATTCAGGTTGGACTTACCACTAAACCGATAGTCGAACCGGTCACTACATGGACTCAAGCACATCTTTACATAAGACAATGTTTGTCAACTAGTATAGAGGGTGTATAGGTAGTTCACTGGAGGTAATATACCCTCACACATTGAGTACACATCTGTAAATAGATAATAAAACTAAATATCAGTGGAATTAGTATAAAGCAATAATCCAAACAGTAGATGAAAAATATAATAATAACTGAATAAATAATTTGGCTAACACCAGTTTATAAAATCCATTCATTCTAGATGATGATTACATAAAATTAAAGAGTGATGTACTTCATGCTTTAAATTTCAATACAGAATAAGGAAAAGACAGCAATGCCCCACGGGTGATCCCCATGATTATCTTGAGCTCTAGCTCCGTACTTTCATCTCAACTTCCATATATAATTAATAAATCATAAGAAAGGTCCATATCCATACAAAAAAATAGGTCTACTAGTGAATGAATGGTACCTGAGAAGGGTGTCCAAAAAATCTCTATAGGCTAGCACCCACAAGGTTAATCCCAACCAAACTTGTTCTATGAAAATATAGTAGTCCAAGTAGTTATTGAACATGTATTGAATTTCTAAAAAGTAAGTAACAAATAATGTAAAAATTTTAGGTAAACTAAAATACATTGAAACAAAATCTCATTTTATGTGAGAAGTATCTGATTTAACAGTTAGGATTGTTTCCTTTTACCATAATCAAATGAGGTTGCAACTCATTTATTAAACATGTTTTCAAACCGGACACATAACCCAACACCCACCATAATGATATGATAGGGGATTCCTAAATAGGCCATCTATAAATTATAATTCATACTGAATCCAATCTTGTGATTTGGTTTGTAAGATGAGTCTAAATACAATTTAATATCATTTAAAACATTTAGAACTGGAGACTATCCGTGACATTTATATGTTTTAATTCACATATCACTCCATGTATTATATCAATGACCACACTACAAGAAAGTCCCTGGAGAACCTCTTAGGAACCTAATATTTGTCTAGATTCGGTATAAAGTCAGTGTCATTCGAGTCCAACCTTGGAGGCCCAATATGGAAACCCCATGTATCACACATGACATATAATCAAATCCCATTTAGTCTTTCTAGGGCATTCCACATATAATTGGATTTATGTATCACTCTACATATAAGAATCAATATCCCCCATGAGTTTGTACTTGGAAACCAAGTGTCACTCGGGCATAAAAGTCAAGCCTCAATGAGTCCATCCATGGAATCTCTAATATGGATCAATGTATTACACATGACATATTCAAATTAAATACATTGTGTCCATCCGTGACATTCCAAAATAGATCATTGTATTACATAAGGTATAAAGGTTGAGCATCAACGAGTCCATCCATGGAATCCATCATCTAGATCCATATATCACCTGTGGAATATTCACATTTATCCATTGATTCTGCCAATGGAATCCTATAATGGATCCATGTATCACCCAATGTACAAATTTCAATAGTCACATTAGTTCATCCATGACATTAAAATATTAATTAACATACCATCCAAGGATATTTATCATATAAACAAAAAATTCTATTTAAACATATAATATAACATGCCAAGGTCAAAACCAAGAGCTTTTATATACATAGTCACCTCAATGGGTGACTCAAGCATGGGCCAATCTCATTAGTCATGGCCTTTTATTTACTAACATGGTAATAATTCATATAAAAAGTATCATCTGTATAAAAAACAATACTTGGATTTAACATCATTTAAATCATGTCGGCATATCGTAATAATGAGATTATTATATTTTATCAGTCCATTTCATGGCATGGTCTAAAATTAGGTCATAATGGATAATAATTAGTGGTCCACTTTAGATACTCACATGTCCAGTTTCACTATAAAAATCCTATCTAGCAATCAAATAGATTACTTTTCATTTAACAATCATGGGAGAAACATTATAAGAATATTCTAAATCCTATTAACCTACCTCATGGTATGGTAGTCACAAATCTTGTGGGAATAACACTACAAAGTAAATTTATGCTCAATCAGGAAATGGGATGATAAGGGATGAGGGTCATGGTCACTCATCCCTTCCTAATTAGTCCATTTAATTTAAAATTCATTATGAAAATCAGTTATATATTTGACATCCCATGACATGGTTTAAAAAGGAACACATAAGGTTTTCTAAGGCCAAAATATGATAAAGTTTCATCTAACAAGAAAAAACTAGGGGTGCTTCATGCATAATGATATATCTCATAGCATAAATTTAAACATAACTCATGAGAGTAGTAATAAATATAACAAGCACTACATTCTTATCAAAAACTTCATGCATAAGTCCCTTATAAACTCATTTTGGAAACATAATTCAATAATATCAATGCGGCCATGCATTAACATACCATATATCGACACCAATAACAAGACATGTAGAAATATCAACCCAAAACTAACCATGATATAACATTTATCACTACATTTTGGAGTAAAGTTAGCTCAACTCAATTGGAGAGGACTTATTATAAAAAAACAAGGCATTGTTTCTCAAAAAACATAATTTATCTCAAATAGTCATTTCATCCCAAGAATTGAAATACAATTTATCAAGAAGAATTAGATATTAAATTAATGCATTATTATACAAAAGGGCAATTTTACGGACCCTACCTCAAAATAAGATCATGAAAACTCATTGGAGAATTATGATTTCAATCTCAACCTTCATCCACTCGCATGCACATACATCTATATATATATACCCAGAACCTAATTCATGTATTCCCCATTCCATGAGAGAATATGTACATGGAAGATATATATAAATATATATATACATACCTGTGTATGTGAGAACCATCTTTCAAAGTTGATCAAAACTCCCTAATTTTTTTTAGGAATACTAAATCATCAAAGGAGCGGATAAAAATAGGGTAAACCCAAATAGGGGGTATAAAACCTTACCATGGCTGGTGGAGACAAACCTAAACAACCAGAACTACTTTAATATTAGTGGAGGTTGTTGGAATATAGAACCAGATGTCCTGGGTAGGCTTTTTCATGCCATAACACAGAAGAACAATGAAAATCATGTCAAACCCTATACTTGGAATTCGGCCGAACCGTTTTAAGTGATGGGGAGACCACAATCAGCCAATAATGGAGAGGAAATGGAATAGAAGGACTTTCCTTGATGATATGACCATGATACATCATTAAATCTGGATAAATCATCACAATAGGAGGAGGAAGGAGTTAAGGTGTGTCTTGATTCATAGGCGAGACCTTAGTGCATCATGCGAGTGAGGAGTTCAAGGGTAGGGAGAGTTGTTTTATTCTATTTCTATTTTCATTTTATTTAAAATAAAAACATTTAAAAATATATCCCCAGGAACAGTTTGGGCCACACTATTTAATAGACCATGTTCCCTATGCTGGGCACATGAAGCACCCCGCACAGTTTGATCTCCACGATAATCCTACCATGCACAAACCATATGATTAATGGTTTTTAGGTAAAATCAGAC
The DNA here is from genome assembly GCA_963277665.1 of Viscum album. NCBI lineage: Eukaryota > Viridiplantae > Streptophyta > Magnoliopsida > Santalales > Viscaceae > Viscum > Viscum album. Next base: position 1,736,208,094 of record OY728122.1, on the reverse strand, counting down.
AACTAACTGTGTAGGGTAAGGATACAATTTGGAAAACTGTGTACAGCCCGTATGACATCTCATATCCACCTGAAATATGTTTGATGGTTACCTTCTATGGGCCACATGGTTTTGGACAAACTGTAATCCCACTTTAGGTCCTTTAAATACTTCACTTCTTGATTCAACTATCCTTAAACTAATTGAGATTCCTATGAATGTTCTTATCCCTTCACCCTAGTCCAAAAAACATCACTCTTATGAATCTCAACTCTTAGAATTATATTCTCTATTTCTATTTTAAAAATGACCCATACAGTCATTACCAAAACATCAAATTACCTCTAAATTCATCTCATTCAAAAACACGGTTTCTTAAACAAGAGACCATCCTGCGCGTACTTCATTCAAATCCCTCTTGATAGACGTTGTTAGTCTCACCATAATCATTGACATCAATCAAGGTCTATCTAATTTCTAACCCATCCACAGTTATATAATCCTAGGAAAATCATTATTTGAAGGTATATCTTTACTCACCCCACGGTCACATCAATGAACACCAAATGCCTCTAGTTTATTCTATATCTTATTCTTGGACAACCATTTGACCATTTATTCATAAAAAATAAGTATTTTAACACAAAATCAGCAAGTGGATACTTCACTAGAGACAATATGTTTAAAAAATTTCACCTATCTGATCAAAACATTATTGTGGTCTAAATATTTCAAGGAACACAAATAGTCCAGCCTTGTAGTTGAGGCATAAGGTCATTGCACAAGGTCATTATCGGACTTGACACAATACTCATCTTAATATATTTAATTTCAATTAAATCAAAAAATTAATTAATAATCACACTAGTTTAAAAAGGATAATTCCCTTAGTGGTTTTATTTCACATCCATTTAACTATATATAAAATAATGAATGACATAGGTAATACATGTGGACCACCTACCACAATCGATGGTTTCTCGTTTGAAGGCCATTGCACAGAATATTTTCCCATGAATTTCTAAGCTCATTAGAGCCAGTCTAACCTTGTCTAAGTTCAACCAAGATTAGATCAACTAACTATTCTAGTAACTCACACCATATAATCCATAACAAATAATTTAAAAAATTATAATTATATAATAAATATATTTTAAAATGTAATAATTACCAAAACCTCACCTGACGTGAATTAATTACTAAATCCATGAGCAATGGCATACCAATCATCCCAACACACCACCAAATATAAAGCAAAAGAAACCAAAAACATTGACCACCATTTAATTTATTAAAATACTTTACTTTTAATAGAAAACCAATCCTAACATCACATCATGATGTACCTTAACCCAAATGTTAAGAAATTATGGGCTGATGGAGTTTTGGAATGCCCACTTCCATAGTTTAGTAGATTCCCCATCACATTGCAACATCCCAAGTTTTAATAAACGGTTTATTTATTTAATTTATAATTTAATATTCCCAATGATAATAAAATAAATTGTAATAAATAGTAAATTATCTACTAAAAATGTAAATAAATAAATGATTAAATTAAAGTGAAACTCATAAATGAATTGAATGTTATAAATTATTAAATTAATATTTAAATAAACTTTTTTTCATAAATAAATCAATGAAATGATAATTTAAATAAATGAATTATTTATAATTTTAAATTTTTGAAATTTAGATAAATTAATTTTATGAAATCAAAGGAAATAATAATAAAAATAAAATTATTATTTATATTAATATTAATATTCATAATGGTCAAAAAATATTTATTGATATAATTATTATTATTTATAGGATAATATATTTTTTAAATAAATGAAATTATTTTATGATTTAATTTTATGAGATTTTAAAATTATAAATATATAAATTATTTTAACATATTCAAATGAATTTAAATATATTAAAAATTATACACGATTTAAAAAAAATTCTAAAATGTTGAAAATGTTATGTTTTGTTGTTAAAAATATTAAATCAAAAAATATGATAATATAGTAAAAAAATTTGATAATAATAATGTTGACTGGATAAAAGTGATATAATAAACAAAAAGAGGGAAAGACATGTTGAAAAAATAAGAAGATATTTGATTGTTTGAATAAAGAAAACATGATTGTAGTATATATAAAAATGATAAAACAACTAATAAAAAAGAAGATGAAAAAGAATTAGGAAATGATAAATCAAATAAAAAAGAGAAATGTGCAAAAAAAATCTCACATTGTGTGTGTGTGTGGTCCAAAGTGGGTGTTCTGAAAGCATTTGGGAACCCACTTTTTGATGTTTTCACACCAATAAAATGTAGTAGTAATAATATAAATATATAATATTGCAAAAAAATCCATCAATTATGTAAAACTATATATATGAACTGAACACACCGGCTTCCACCACAAGTTTCAAAATGTGTGTGTGTGTGAATATCATTCTCCACACCAAAATAACTAGAAAACTTCCTCCCAATTTATTTCCATATATTTTTCTTGTTGTCTAGAATTTAATTATCCCTTTGAGGCGTCCATTTTTGGAGAGGGTTGTTTTTTATTTTCCAAATATATATATGTGTGTGTGTGTGTGTGTGTGTGTTTAGGTATATTTATACTTTAAAATTATATAATAATGGTATATTAGTATTTCATGAATTTTATCAATTCTATGTTATATAAAATAAGGTATCTAATGTATTTTCAAACAATGATTTAATTTATAATCCATTTATGAAATCTCATTATATAGTTATTTTCAAAGATCCCTATATATATATTGATTTATACATATTTATAATGTTGAGGAATAATTATTTAAATAATTACACTATGATTTTAAATTAGTTGGTTTAATAATGATATCATTAAATAATTTTTTTTATTTATAAGATGAGAAAAAGTTACTATTTTATATATAAGCTATATTTTTATTTGTACAATTAATTTTTAACAAGATAACAATGATAAACGATATTATTTTATGTATAATTATTTTAGATTTCTATTAATGTCATTCATATCATTAGATATGGCCGTCATCTACATTATCATCGACATTGTATCAATTTTTATACAAGTATTCATTTAATATATTAATCATTTCTTTTTATGTCTTTTAAATAAGGGAAATAGTTTGTAAGAATGGATCCCCCGTAGATATGGTTTTAGAAATTCTCAAAAATATTTTATACCATGAAAAGAAGTATACAATATAATATTAGTTTAAAAACAAAAATTTATAAGTCTACTATTTTCAAAAGAATTTCGATTATGAGTGAGAAATGAAAGAACATTAAAATGTTTTCATAAAGATGGTACTAGAGTGTCTAATGATATGTTATGGTTTGGGTAGTGAACCAATGAACATAATGGGAAGTTATCCCAAATGTGATTTGGAAAAGTGTCCTTATGGTTTTCTAATTCCCAATTTAGTATCCCTACTAATCCATAAAAATTATTATATCAAAGTGGAGAAATCTAAATAATAATTTAAAAATATTATTACTTTTTTACTTAATGGGTTTCAAAATTATTTGATCATATTATATTTCAGTTCATTGAAAACCTATTTCCTGTTATTTATTTATTCAATATAAAAATTTTAAAAGTATTCACCAAGGATTTTAACCCCCTTAACAGGAAAATTAAATGTCCGCCCTATATTTAAAATTTAATTTCACATGTTTAAAATAATTACTCTATGATGTGTATTTCATTGACTAGGCAGCGCACATAAAGTCTCTTTGTTTATTTTATTTTATTTTGAAATTTTTTGTTAAATTGTAATATATGTATCTAATTTTAGAAAACCCAAACCAAAAAATGTCTTGGTATGTTAAATGTGATATGAATTCATTATTTGATAATTATAAAAAACTACATAACATTTTTATGTGATGAACCTCGAAACCTAGGTCTTTGGTATCACAGTTTGTATCAGGAAAATAGAATAGAAATGTTTGGGGATTAGATATTTTTGTTAGAGTATATTTGTTTAGAAGAGCTAGTTTTTCTAATTCTGAAGATGAAAATTCAGAATTTGACAGAGTCTTAAGAATGAATTGTGAGGGTGGAATTATTTTGTGATGGGAATAATGTAACATCCTAGGATTCAATAAAAGGATTATTTCATTATATAATAATTTTATATAAGTAATTATATTTAAAAAATTTGTAATTAATTTTAAATTACCAATTATGAATGTAAACAAATAAATGCTAAAATTAACGTGACACTCATAAATGAATTGATTTATAAAAAAATATTAAATTAATTTTTATAGAGCCTTTATTTATTATATAAATATTAGGAATTTTAAATTAAGAAATGAATGTTTATAATTTTAAATGACTGAAGTTTTGGTAATTTAATTTTATTAAATTATTATATTTAATAATACTAGTAGTAATAATAATAATAATAATTAAGGGTTAAGCATATTTTTTACGAAAATTATTATTATTCTTAAGATTATGTTTTTTATTAATTTATGAACTTATATCATGATTTTGTTTTAATAATTTTTGAAATAATAAATTCATATACATAAATTAATATTAAAAAATTATAGTATATATATAGAAAATGGTAAAGGATTTAAAAATAATAATAACATGCTGAAATGTGAAAAAAGATATATTTTACTGTAAAACATTGAATTAACTAATAAATAATAATATAATAACATATTATTATTATAATAAAGATGACTTAAAAAAGTGATATAATAAACAAAAATATAATAGGTTCCATTGAATGAAAATAGAATAGATAGAGGTATTTAAGGAAAGAAATGTAAAATTTTGGCTTATATAAAAAATTAAGAAAACAAATAATAAAAAATGAACCATAAAAAGTGATGAAATAAGTGATTAATAAAATACAAAAATAGATTTTGAAATAAATACCTCACATTTTTTTAGTTTGTGGTCTAAAGTGGGTTCTAGGAAAACATGTGGGAACCCCACTTTTTGAAGTCATCACTTGTATATAATGTACAAGTAATAATATAAATAAATAATACTGAAAATAGAAATCAATAAATTATATAAAACTATATGCATGAATCGAACTCACAGGCATCCATGGGAAGCATAAAATATATGTATGTGTGTGTGTGAGACTCATTCTTCACAACCAAATAACTTGAACACTTCCTTCCAATTTCTTTCCATCTCATTTTTTGTGTCCAAAGGCTAATAATCCCATTTTTTCATCCATTTTAGGTAAGGGTTATTTTTTATTTTAAAAATTTGTATTTATATATATACATGATTAAGTACATATATAAATTCAAATTATATGAAAAAATTTTATTTGTAGTTCATTGATTTTATCTCATTTGTGTTTTAGAAAACAAGGTATATAATTGTTTTAAACTATAATTTAATTTTTAACCCTTTTTTAAATATCATTTTATAGTAATTTTCAAATGAATCTATATATATTGATTCATATATATAGTACATAAACAACGATTTAAATAATTACTCAATTATTTTAAATGAGTTGTTTTACTCTTGATATCATTAAATTATTTCATTTATAAAGAATTTGAGAAAAGATATTATTTTATGTATAATATATCTTTTATATGTAAAATTCAATTGCAAAAACATTTAAATGATAATAGTAGTAATTTTATTTGTTAATTATTGTTATAAATCTATGACATTCATTCATGGCATTAAATATAGTTATCATATAAGTTATCATCAATATTCAATGCATTTTTATATAAGTATCCATTTAAATTATTATGCATTATTATTTATTTATTTTAAATAAGATATATCATTAATTACCATGGATTTCTACTAGTTATGGTTTTATAAATCATCAAAAATGTTATTATTCCATGAAAAGAATTATTTATTATTATTTTGTTTTAAAAAAAATAATTTATGTATTTATTATTTTGAAATGTTTTTGTATTATGAATTAGACAAGTAAGTCAATTCAAAAAATTATATTTGGAACTATAGTATCAAATGATATTTTATGGTATATGGAGTGAACCCATGACCTTAAGGGGATTTTGTACAATATGTGATATGGGTAAGTGTCCTTATGGGTTTCTTATGTCCTACTTAGTATCTATATTAACCAATAAAAATATTATTTTCAAATCGAGAAATCAAAATAATCATTTCAAAATATTATTACCTTGAAAATTAATGGTTTTAAAAATTATATGAATCTAATATATTTAAATTCCTTTAAAAAGAATTTATAATTAATTATTTATTCAAAATAAATACCTTGAATGTACTTACCAATAATTTTAAAACTTCTTACTGGGAAATTTAAATCTTCACCCTATGTTTTAAATTTATTTTCATACGTTTAGTAAAATTTCATTTTGAGGTGTATTTTTTAAAAGAAAAATTCCACAAAAAATTCTTTTTGTTTATTTTAATTTAGTTTGTCAAGTTTGGTAAAATTTTAATGTAAGTAAATAATTCTTCAAAACCTAGATGGGAAAATTTCCTGGTGTGTACATTGATCTATATATTTTTAATTTTTGACTTATTAAAAAATATATATTGCATTTTTATGTGTTGAAACCAGAATCATGGGTTTAGAGCTTCACCCACATCCCGAAATTCAATGAGGAAAATACCTAACTAGATAAGTGTATATTAATATTGGATAGAAGGACATTTACATTACAATGTTAGAAAACATCCTCTAAGGGAAATCCAATGTGAGGTAGAAGAGAGGGGATAGGAGAGAAAATCAGTCATATAAGAGAAATAAGAGATAGAAGAGGGGATAACACTTATTAACCTTCAAGGGGGTAAATATACATTTTTCTATTACATGACCCCTTAGCAAGTTAGTGGAATCAACTATATGGATGGAATTTTGGTGTATTTTTGGTCTTATCCCCACCCCATCCTCTCTTGAATCTCCTGTAATCCCCATGACACCCCCTAAGAGTCATTCCATTTCCAAAATGATTCTATATAAGTGTTATAAACTTATGAATTAAATTTTAAACCCTAGTTCCAAATCTATCCCATCAATAATCTCAATAATTCAAATACCTAAATAATTTTTCATTCTTGGGTGGTCACCAGATATCATAATCATCCCACTAAAATACTCTAAATCCTCAATATGACTCAATGATCATCAAATTTTACATCTCAACCAACCATGACCGTAAATCCCATTAAAATGGTCATTCTTTATCTCGAAACTCCAAATTCACCATTATCTTTTCTATCAAACATGAGAAAAAAATAGTTGAGACATGACTCAAAACATTAATTAATCATTGATACCCTGAGGTGATTCACCATGGAATAATTCTATCTAATGAAACCCACATTTAGTCATTTTCTTGATCATATACACTATGTTTCTCCACACCATAAGTCTTTGACCATAAAATTCATTCTTGATCCATAGTACCTCGCTACTATCAAAATTTCCTACTAAATGATATTCATCTTGATACACCAATATACTCATCAAAGCACCAACCTATCATACCTCAACTTGTGCATGAGGGAAATTTAAATATTTATATGAACTCTCAATTCTAACTCCAAATCCAAATGGGCATGCCCCTTTTATATAATAATATCCTAAGAATATAAAATTTTCCTAGAAAAGCATCATTCAATCCCTTAAAATTATTCATCATACCCAAATTCAATCACTTGATATAGCTTATATTTTACAGTATCCCATTACTTTCAAAACCATTGTTAGGACCTCCTATGTTAAAAAATAACAAACAAATCACTCAACATCAACTAATAATGTGCAACCTAGTGATCTAATCAAGATTCCCCAATTATTGGAGCCATTATCTATTCATTCAAACATTCCTACTTAATCCCATACATAAGATACAATAAAAGTCCACGGTTGAAACCTCAATTGATGAAATCTAATGTCAGTATCATCCAAATTATGAGAAACAACACACCACCAACCCAAAAAACCGTAAATCACTCCATATTGATTTCCAAATAGAAATAATGCCCAAACTCTATCCCATGTTAAATCTAAATTTTTAAATGGAATCTACCAAGGGAACCATAAGTGTTCACAGTTATTTATCCAACAACATCCAAATTTCATAAATATTATCCAATGTTTGATACCAAACATTAATAAACCCTAAATCCTAAGGATCGTTACACTAGGATTCCCATATCACTCAAAAATATAATATAATCCTCATCGTCACACCACTAAACCAAATTATCAATCTCTACTACTCATATCCTATATAACACTAAAAATAATATAGTAACATTACCAAACCCACCCAAAATTGAGTTCTAAGTATGATCATTTTATAATCACCTATTACCGAAACACGTCAATTTCATAAATGATAAAAATAAAAAACAAATTCACAATGAGGGTCACCACTTTCATCCAGCCACTTAGAACTCCATAATTTATTTCCTTACATATAATTATAATCGATAAAAACCAAAACATTATTATCTGTAGTTAAATTCATGTCATGCCTTTTGAACCATCATCTTTGTATTATTAGTACATGACTAGTATCAATGTACATCAGCCATAACATCATACCCTAATAGAATTTCAAAATTGTCCTCTTCCCCAAATGAACATTTCCCCATTTTATCCAATATTATTTTAATTTTTTAAACTATTATTATGAATACTCATCCACACTCGAATCACACAAGCACCTACTAATTAACAACTAAATAAGAACCACACATAACTATTTTTTCCCTCAATCTCACCAAAAAGTGGATGGTTATTCACTCCAAAACTTCATAAAAACAATAATATGACTAATAATCTGGTTATTTTCATCCAAAAAGAACAATTATATGCTATTAATCACCTACCATGCAACTTTTCATGCCAATCTTATCTAACTAGAGAATCCTTGAAACAACATTTCAAAACTGGGAACCTTACCTGTGCCAAGAAAAACAATTGATTCCCACCAACTAGTGTTATTCAATAACATGAGAATGTTCCAAATCTCCACCCAAACATTAATACCATATAAAAAATTAGTTTTAGGAAGCCATTTGATCAGGCCCTATAAAATTACCCTTGAGGCGTTGACCTTGTACTCAAGGTTCTTTTCTCACAAAACTCAAGGCATTATCATGATTATTCAACAGTACAAATATCATTATTAACAGAAATCTTAAATGGATTCACATATCCATGGTCCTCGTGTTTTAGAGAGTGTATAAGATCATGCTTTACCTCACAAATGTTACCCTATTATATCTCTATGAATTGATACTATAGAATTAGGTTATGTATAAGTGTCACTAGGTATCCCATATATCCCTTAACAAGGCCTCACAAATGTCAAATATCATCAAAAATACCATTATTAAAATTCTTAATGTTTTTTCTCACACTTTATAAAGAATAAAAAAAGGATTCTCATATACATGTCAAGGTCGCAAAAACTTCTGTGCCACTGTCTCCGATATCCCATGACATCCAATATGCTAAAAAACCACCTCTATGGTCTCAATGTATGCCATAAACATCATGTGCTATATTAACAATTCATCCTTAGGTATCCCATCCTATCTACTAAACTATATGGATAACTTCTCTTCAAGTATATAGATACCTTTAAAATATTAAACATGTAGTGGCCCCACCCTGAGAATACCAACATCATTAAAAACACAAATAATTGTTTTAGTTATGTAGAATAAAACTCCAACAAATATGGTAAGTCATAATATAGGTTTTTAATATATCATTAAATAAATAAACCTTCTACATAGTCAACCATAGGGGCTTAATCATCAAAGAATCAAATTCCTGAATTGACCAAATATGATCTCTACATTACCCTAACATTGAGGGGAAAGATCATCACTGCTGACATCAACTATTTCGAGATGGGATCCACATAATCAATAATTTGAAGGTATTACAGAGAAGAGTTTATATTTAATTAGAGTTTCACCTATAACATATACAAGTAAATATTGTATTACCTAATTTTATCACTTAAAATAGATAGTGATTTATCATTAGTGTCAGAATTTTGAAACACATAAACATGACATCTAAGCCCCCCCCCCCTCCAATGTCAAGATTGATTCATGTGATTCTTCAAAGCTATATAGTTCAAGATATGAAATCCCTAATGAATTATAATAATAAATAAAATCATCATGTATTTCACGTGATGGTAAAATAATAAAACTATAACATCATAAATCCATAACATTAATACCATTTCCAGAAACCCAGAATTCCAACAAGAATAGGTGTTGATAAGGCACAAACCAAATATCCAATAAAAAATATTCTTTATTCCTAAAAATAAGTTATTATACTCGAAATTGTATTAAAATTTTAGAAAAAAATATTGATTCCATTTTTAATTTCCTTCCACCTTCGACCACAAGTTGTTTCTCTAACTGATAGTCACTATTATACCCTGTGTACACCTACTTGAATTCTAGAGGATGCCTATTTGTAGTGTTCGCCTATATAGGTAATGTGTGGGACTATACCATTGATATCAAAGTTTTTAATCATAATAAATAACTAATTATCACACACCATCAATAAGCATCAAATCACACAGATAAATAGAACATCCAAACAATAATAATATTATTGTAGAACATTTATACAGTCATACAAACTCAATCACCAATTGGACCAATCACAAATAAAAAATAAAAAAATAAAAAATATAAATGAGTCCTTACACCCAATACCTAGTCTCACATTATAAAAATATCCAAGTAGACATCAAGTAATCAATTTCTATTTATCAAAAAATATATCCAAACATGTAAATGAAAAAAAGTTATTGTCTTATCAAGTATCCAATATCCATGGAAACTCATGTATGGTTTGAGTACTAACTCTATAGGGAACCAAAAATGTGTTAATGTACTATATTACAATCACAGAGTAATTATCTTTAAAAAAACTTATAACAAAACAATAAACCATTAGCAAGAATCCAAAAAAATATCCACCATTGAACCTCATGTATGTAACCTAGATCGAGTATACCATCATATACCAATTCCAGGATAATATTCAGAATGAACATCACCTCAAAGATGCATAATTTCATACCATAGGAATCCTGTGAGGCCACATCCTCCCGGATTAGTGTAAGACCTTATGGTGACACCAGGAATACCACATTATTGATCCCAAAGAATAAAAAACACAATAGTACTTGGGTTATCTTCTTTTAAGTTGACATCTAAATTCATGGAGAGAGTCCCTATGAAATCTAATACATCAATCAATGACCGGTTCTTTGTGACCTTGGTAATTGAATAAACTACCCTTCTAGATCTGAGGTTCAATTACCAGGGCATCCAATATCACAAGTCCCCTCAACTGACTATATCTTGTATTCCCACCCAATCCTAGGGAGTATCATAAGAATCAATTGGAGGGATTAAATAGTTATATTATGGATGTCTAAAATTTATTTTAGGGATATAATCATATGTGATTCCTCAAGTATAAATTCAAATATTAAAAGTCCTAGACATTTCTAATGGTTCAATGGTATATACATTCAAAAAACATGTACCCTATAAATTTACAAAATTCATACTATATTTTTGGAAAATGATAAATACCAGACATTCATGTATGCACACCATCACTATATCTAATGTTGGATCCTAGGGAACATATCTAGAAATCCATTTCTACATCAACCATAAACCCTGGAAGATATTAAAATATATCACCCACCACCAATATATCCTTAGACTAAATACTAGACAATTTTTGAATCCCATGTTCTCATCCTTATCAACATGGTATTTTCGATCATCCAAAACAATTATAATGTTTTTTGGCCCATACTTAAACTCCAAATAAACCTATGTAATCAAAAAATTTTAAATATAAACATAAATCAAAGTAATCATAAAATATGGTTGGTTGAATTCCCATTAAAACAACAAACATGAAAACCGTTTTAGTGTTTCATGATGGATTTTGTTCTATGGTTACAACCATAACTATAACTACCTAAACATATACAAGTTCTCAGGGTTGGTAGATCAGTGAGTAACCCACTAGGTTCACCAAAATAGAAACACTGTTTAGATCACTACTTTGGGTCCATATTAATTTTATAAACTTCTTGGGCCAACACCCATTACTCTTGGGTAGCACTTCCCAAACCCATTTCACCACCATAAATTGGATTCATAGTCATTTTTGGAATATCTCATATATATCCATCTTGATATTATGCGTGATCTTCATCATAAAAACTAATATCACTTGAGATTGGTCTGCTAAACCAACACATACATAACAAGACTAAGGCCAATACACCTTTGTTAAATATCAATAATTGGGAGGGAATCACTCACCCAAGGGTCTACTCAATGAACCCGAAATGGATCATAGGTATTCATAGCTGAAACATTCCTAAACATTTGGACACTCAATCCTATTGAACACTTATATCAAAATAGAGTTAACAAGGGGATCCTACAAAAGGGATAAAAAATATTAATATATTTTACCTATTGAATCCCACCGATAAAAAATTATAAGGGTCACAAGGTAAAAAAATAGTCAATTCTCATCCATCAGTGGCAGAGTTGTATGTCCAATACTCCAGGTATTCAATACCCTGGGAACTATTCTCATTTTAGGGGAAAAATAATGTTTAACCAAAATCAATAATTAAGAAAAATTAAAATTAAATATGTTTACAACTTTGGTGGAATAACCACACATACAATGCAATAAAAAATATTGAACATCACAAGATTGGTATTAATAAAATCTACCTCATTTGAACATTTCCAATTTATATAAGGTGGGTTGGAAGCTCTACCACGGCTTATCTAAGATACCTCAAGCTCTTCCAACCACTTTTATGATCAATAAAGCTACCCCAATGACCCAGTCTCTTAACTCAAGAAAAATGATCAGAACATAATAATTATTATATTTCTAATCAATTAATAAAATCAATTAAAGGGGTAATAAATTCTAAAACATCAGTAACAGTATAATGATTTTTGATTCCATGAGAAATGGAGTGTCGAACTTTCTCAATTCTCCTCTAAAATAATATTTATCCAAATCCCCAACATGTTAAACGATTTTCATTATTAAAATATTTTATTTTTAATGGAAAATAATGGAAAAACTCATGGAATGAAATTCCTAGAAGAAAGTGATGATCCACAAGGTGAAAATAGAATTAAAAGATTATATGTTTCTAGTAAGAGTTGAATACCAATAATATTGATTCAATGGAAAAATTATCTGATATAATCATAAAATAAACCCTAATTAAATAATCAATATATTTTAAAAAAAATGAAGTATAGGTAAATTGAGGTCTCCAAATTCGATGAAATGCCTCAGATCTCTAGGAAACATCATCTGTCGTCACCCAAAACCGAGGGAGAGAATGAATTTGAAGGAAAGACACCCCATTGTCTATGAGAGTGAAATAAAAAGGGTAATAGTGGATTATCCAATTAAAAATTCATGGTAAAAATTTATTTCCCTCAATAAAATTCCCATTGTTGGCTCGGTGGCTGCTAACAATACCAACATATACTACCAATAACTACTAGTGAGATGGTGGGATACTATAGTTTGGGTGGTGGTAGACCCCCTTTCCTCTCTTAAGGCAAATTTTACCCCCATGACACCACCCATTCCTTATTATTCATAAAAACTCCCTCTTTTTATGGATTATTACCTTAAAATTTCTATTCTAAATATCTATTCAAAAAATTAACCCACTTGGAACTCGTAAGATTTCAAATTTCCATAGATAGTTTTCATTACCATATGGTCACGTTATATTAAATTCTTCTTTTTCTAACAAATAATAAATTAATTTTGAAAGTGATCTCTCTTATTTTGAAAAAATAACTCTCCAATATTCATCTTAAAAATTACCATTCATTATAACTTTAATATGTAGTATACTGAAAATGATCTGTTGAATCCAAAAAATATATGAGTTTTTCATCTAACCGATAGAAACATATTATAAATCAATAACCATTATGTCATTTCAAAATAGAAATGTTTATTTTATTGTTAATTATTTTTAATTGACAATTTATGCATTTGAAGTTAGTTTTTTTATTTCCTGAAAAAAAATTCTTGATCCCAATCATCAAGATCTCATCTTATTCACATAACTTTTGACTCATTAAATCTAGATCTTATTAAATGTAAATGATGTTCATCTAGTGTATTTGGTGTAGACGTCATATATCCCAATTAAATGAATTTTACATAGTGTAAGTTACCTCCTAATGTCATGTAATGAAGAACAAATTGGGTAATAAATTATCCACCTATTATAAAATCTTGGCTATCATTGGCATGTGGGACTATAAATCATGTAACTATATTACACTCCCGGTAATCTATGAGTTTTCAAGACAAAAAATGTCTAGTAAAATATGTGTTGACTAATAATTACAAGATGTATATTGATGAATATCCATCTAATAAGGAGGTTACCTGACATGTACCAGTTGTAAATGATGTGAACCCTGCCCTTGTCCATTCAATATTACAAGTTGAATCCCACAGAATTAAATATAGATATATGGAAAGAAAGATACACAATGTGTAGATGGATGTACAAGTTCTGTACCCAAAACGTTTATGCATATAATTATAATTATAATTTATTTATAATTTAAACCTCCAAAGAACTTGTTTTTTTACATTTATTGACTCATACCCACAATGAGTGAGATTATATATTTATATACATTTACATATATATATTAATATTAAATTTCCAATTAATTATCATTTAATTTTTTGAAATACATACTATATACAGTCTTAATATGTCGACAAATACATGAGAATTAAAACCATTAAGCATAATGTTAATTGACATGGGTTTCATGTTTAACATATTATATAATACACACAATGTAATTACCAAACAAAATTTTTATGCATTATATAGTATAAGTAGAATTTATATGATCATAATATGGGGAAAGTAGTTTGGATTGGTAATAGTCAAGTTTATTACTTATACAATTTGTGTACTTATATTATTTCATATTAAAAATTTTAGTATATTTATAATTACTATGGATGGGAATCTCCAGTAAAAGACTTGATGGAAATTAAGATAAATTTATTTATTCATAAATTAGATTATTAATGAAAATAAATCACTCAAATTTATCTTTATAAATTTGTGAGTCATTATGAATACTAGATTTTTTTCAATGTTTATTCATTTCACTAGTAGATGATATTGAGATCAGACTAACTAGTGTTTTGGTATGTATTATTTAATTTATTTATTTGAATAATTTTTTAAATAATTTTTTACAATAAATTAAATCAATATGATTCATCCCACTCTCCAATTATATATGGTCACATTTTCACATTTTTTCTTTAATTAAAAATCACGTTCTAATTCCATTTACTTATAAGGATTGAGTTGTGATGTTTATACTATTTGTTTCAGATATTTAAGAGATCAAATTAAACAATGTAAACTCACAGGATAGAGGTGGAATGCTATAAATGTGAGCCAAGACTGGATCAATGAGTTTTGTCCCCATTGGATCAATGGATTGTTTATCATCTTCTCAAAAAAAAACAAATTTCTATTTGAAGCTAATGATATTATCATTATTTATTTATTTTTTAAATTTCGAATCCATGCTCTATTTTAAGGATTTAATATTGTGCTCAAATAAATAATGAATTAACATACAAAGTTGAAATTATTAAAATTAATTACTCATAAATATTTTATTAGAAAATGGTTAACCACTTAAGTAAATTCTACTTAACATTAAGAGTACATGTAAGAGATAACATAAGAAAATTAAAGAATAATAAAAAAATCCACCAATTTGATATTAAATTTTTATGCATTCTATTACTAAAGTTAAGATGGATTCATAGAAAAAGTGTTTGTTCAAGTATTTTTTTCATTGGGTACTTTTATTTATTGGGATATGTGAACATACATGGTGTATAATCTTTTCCAAACAAGTATTTGAATTATATTCCATGTCCTATCGAATTAAAAGTTTCTAGGAAAATATTTAGGAAATCTTAGTCAGGATTTCATGATTAGGGAGTAACCTAAATTAAAAAAAGAGTTTCATGCCATCAATTTGAAAGACTACATACCTAAAATCTATCTTAGAATTTTCATGGAATTTTTCATGACTATAAGAATGGAAATATGGATCCTCTCTACTATGATGTATAATGTTATAATACATTTATATTTCAGTGGAGAGAACTTTTGAGAATTGATAAAATTGTATAAAACCTAGTAAAATAAAAAATATTATATCTCTCAGAAATTGTTATCATGTAATGTACTAATAATCTACTCTCCTATTATTATAGAATAAATAGATGTTCATCAACAAATTATTCATGTTATAAACTCTATAAAAAACCATTTCCTAAATGGTTGTAACTTCAAGGAATTGTTCTAATGCCTACAAATAGTGATGATCCATGAACTATAGTTTTATATGCCAGAATACTCAAAAAAAATCATCCTCTTAAGGATACAAGTGATTAAAAGTATGATGTCTATGGAAAGATCTAGTGTGATGCACTATATTTTCAGTATCTATTATTTTATCCATGTACGGTGAAATTAGGAAGTCACATGATAACATGGATTCCTATAAAATTCCTTAGAATATCTATGATCATTATCTAGTGAAATAAAAGAAATTATTGTTTGAGATATTCATGTCACTATTCATAAATAAAATTGTAGATGGTGTGATATCTAGGACTCACATAGTCAAAATAATTCAAAACATTGAACTCCAAGATGTTCATGGGTTTATGTTACAAGAAGAACTATCCACTGATCTCATTTTTCATCATTAACTTGTAGAATCTCCAGTTTTATTTTAAATTATTATATAAAAAACATCAATAAGGATGTATAATATTTTATCACATTAATTCCCAAATTCATCAAGAATATGTTGAACAAAAATCGTTATTTCCTTATCATGAATAAAAGAAATGTCATAGAGAAGAGATCCATGAAAAATTACATTTCAAAACCTCCTCAAAATTCCTATCCAAAAACCTGTATGATCACGTTGAATAGATATAAAAAACATATGCTAATTTTTATGTTGAAATAAGGTCCACTGGATGAAAAATCTCACATGGATAAAGGAGAAAGGTGAAGGGTTATGTGTTTTTATTAAAAATTTGAAATTTTCTCTCTCTATGGATTTGGTACTACACATATCATTTAATGATCATATATATATATATATATATATTAAAATACAAGAACCAATTAGATTTCAAAATATTTATGATGGTGAGTTGGATCTACATATAGACATTAAATTCATACATTTTTTATGTCTATTAAAGATTAAAGCTTCACATTTCCCAATAAAATAATCTGGATTTACAATGATTGACATTTTGATAATTTTTGACCAAAATAATTAATAAAGTATCTATATATGATAGAAATATATTTATTTTGAAATTTTGAAATAAGTTTTTCATTTTTTATAAATTTATTATTTTTTATAGTAATGAATATTTAAGTAATTATACTTTTGTGTAGGATTTTCTGAATAATGTAATGGAAATATATAATGATTATTTTCACATGACTAACAACCCACATAATAATTCCATCAACTGTTAGGTTAAACATAAGGAAAATATTTGACAAATTACACCAAGATGGATTTTTCTAATTATTTGAGACAAAACCACTTAGTATATGGCAGACACTTCTAAAAGGAAAAATGAAAAAAGTTCCATTTAGAGGAAAACATTAAACGGCAATAAAGTTTCTTAATGTTATTTGTACCAATGTGTGTGAGACATATATAGTTGATGTCAGGGGTGCATTATCATACTTCATAACATTTACTACTGATTTTAGTAGATATTTATATGGTTATATAATGAATTATAAGTCAAATCCATTTAAAAGATTCAATGACTATAATAACGAAGATGACAACCAATTTTGTACGAAGATTAAGAAATTTCTTTTAGATCATTGGAAATAAAATCTTAGTCAAGAATTACTTGATTATTTATATCAGTATGGGATTATATCCATACTCACTACTCCTTATTCACTAAAATTGAATGGAGTTAGAAAATGGTAGAATTTCACCCTGTTGGAAATAGTGAGATCCAAAATGAGTCATGTGAGACTTTTATTATTATTTTTCAAATGTGAATTATAGATAGTGGCATACATACTAAACCATGTTCCATCTATAGCACCAAATGATATTATGTATGAACGTTTTTTAGAAATAAATACTCAAAGTAAAATATATGATTGTGGAATTCAAAAAGGTTTTTCAAGGATATTTAAAGAAGAAAACATGAACCTTGACGCAATATGTATAATATATAGTAATCCCAAAGTAATCCAAAGGATATTAACTATATAATACTTAAGATAATAATGTTGTGGTTAAAAAAACAACCTTTATTAAATGGTTTCAAAACTCAAATGGGAATATTGAGTGAAAGATAATAATTTATAAATTCCGTACTCAAGAAAAATTGGGGATAGAAATGTAATAGATTCCACAAAATACCAATAAAAATGTATTTTCTATCCACATAAATTGTGAATAAAATTATGAGTATGGTTAGAGAATAATAATGATATTGTTTTCTGATCACTATGTATGGTTAGCCATTCTTAGTTGATAATAATGATCCTATAACATACATATAAATAGTATGTGCTAGAAAATCTACCATGTAGAAGGAGGATATGAGTTTAAAAATAGATTAAAAATTCCAAAACAAAGTATGGGTTTTCTAGATCCTCTAGTTGATTTAAATCACAATGGTATTAAATGGTAATTTAAGAAGAAAGTGTACATGTATAGAAAAATCATAATCTATAAGAAATGAATGGATACAATATGGTTTAATCCACTTCATGGTGTGGACTATGATGAATCCTTTTCCCCAATTTCCATACCAAAATAAAATTGAATTAGACTTTCTGTAGTATCTTTCAATGAATTTTATTATGGATATATGGATGTCAAAAAAATATTCCCTAATTGGAACCTTCAGGATGATATTTATATAAAATAACCCTACTATTTTCTGACTACTAAGTATTAGAAGAAGGTATACACGTTAAAGAGATCCATTTATGGAATAAATCAAGAATTCATTTCACGGTATATTTTATTTTTGAATCCATAACCAAATTTTATTCCATAATGAAAAAATTTTAACCTTGCATCTATTTTCAGTTTGGTACAAGAGAAATCATTACCGTAATACATTATGTTATTCACATACTACTTATTAAAAACAAAATACAAATATAATAGTCTATTACAGCTCTGTTAGAAATTTTATTCTCCATGAAAGATATAAGGGAACCAATATATATTATTTGGATAAATATCAGCCATTAATATCCATTTTGATGTTTCGACGGAGTAAACAAATATACATTGAAATGATACAAAATATATTTTTTACTGAAAAAATACAATATGGGATTGTTACCTGAGTCACAAGAAAATAATCATTCTACGAAAACATTTACTTATATACATGTAGAAGTATTGAGGATGTATAGGATTCCATACAAATTAGCGATTTGGTCAATTATTTATAGTCTATTTTGTACTAGGCTATATGTTTCTTATTCCTTATGCTTGTGGGAAGATATTAAGATTTACCAAGAGACTGACATTATATTGAATTTAATATTATCCTTATGTATATGTGGTTTACTAAGGATATATACCTAGACCATAGAAAATATGTAGAACTTTGAATTATAGTATATGTAAATTCATGTTTTCAAATTTATCAAGATGATATGAAATCATAGTCTACATAGGTATTCACTCTTAATGGAGATGTTGTAAGTATGAAGATCTGAAATAATATCTTGGTTATTGATTCTATTTCCAAATTTAAGAACATTATGGTCTCTGAGTTAGCTAAATAAGTTGTTTGGAATGGAAATATCATCTAAGAGTTTGACATGGTTAAATGAAATAAAGATTATATCACATTATATTGTGATAGTATTTTACTGGTGGATATGGGGAAGGATTTATGGTTACATTAGTAGATGAAGAATATAATTTAGAAATATAATATATTTAAGGATTAATCTTGGAGTGCTGACCTTATAATGCGTAAAGTGACCAAGGATGACAATATGGACGACTATCTTAGTAAATCCACAACTTATTTGGAATATGATCATAATATGAGAGGTAGCATGCGATATGTCGGTAATAGTTGGCTCTAGTCCAACTAATAATCTATTAGATTTGGTTTCCTAGAACCAACAATCTATAATTTCAATGGAATTTTTATTCAAAGAGGATATTAATAATTAAAACCCTTATTATATATTGTTCATTTTTGTTCATGAAATTAATCTAACAACATCCATGGTTATACGTCATATTCAAAAGGTCATAGTCATTCCCAGAATTGATGACGAGCATAAAATTCAATGATTATAGTCATAAACTATGATCTATGGTTGGATAACAATAAATTATGGGTAAAATAGTATATTCATTGTTTTGTGTTAGAACATATAAGAATTTGGTACATCACCTCATGATGTTTTCAATTGGTAATTTCCAAGATGATAAATTATTAGAATAAAACATGCCACTAGGAAATCAACAAGATATGTTTAATCACATATTTTTATATTAGAGGGTGTTTGAATGTGTGTAATTATCCTTTAACATTATCATTATTATTAGTTAATTTCATGACTTTCACACTTTTGTGTATTTCTGAATGTAGTGATGGAAAATGATCATAGGGAAGTGTATGTCATGAATTATATACTATTAATTAATAATTCAAGGAAATATTTTTCAAATACATATTTATAGAAGTTAATGTCATTCCCCTTGATATAAATTTATATTTTTTTAAAATTCCATCAACATAGTGTAATTAAGATTTAATTTTAGATAGTCCAATAAGTATGTATTAACTATATAGGTTGAAAACACTGATGTGAAACCTTCTAGACAAGATATTTTTAAAAAAGGATTATATTACATAGTTAGAAATTGTATTTTGTATTTTAATATTGATATATGTTCTTCCTGTATTAGTGTCATTCACCATTGCTAGATAATAGTCATAAACATTAGGCATCCCCCATAATGCAATTGAGGTAGAGGCCTAGAGCATCATACACAAAGTGTTTCCTTTTAACTCAATTAAATATTATTTATATTGAAATTGTAGAATAAAAATTATTAACCACAGAGAGAAGTAATATTTATTCAATGTTTTTTAAATGATCATAAATATCAACAAAAATATTTTTTCCAAAATTAATTTTTTAACTACACATATATATAATATTCATTTATCTTTTCTTATGTTCACAAAAACAAATAATAATTTATTTATTAAATATTTAGTTATTCAGTTATGAGAATATTAAATAAATTTTTATATTCTATACTATGAATAAAATAAAAATTTATTTATTGAATGAATAATATTTTTTTAAAATATGTATTCAATAATTCGATAATTGGTCTAGAGGAGGATTAGACGAGATTTTTCTGTTGATGAATATTAATATTCCATATTATAAAAATATATCAGTGTGTAGGTTGGAACATGCCATATAATAAAATAATATTATTATTTAATTACTTTTCAAGGTTTTCCTTTTGGTTTTAATATATTATTATGAGACTTTATATAATTAATTAAATAATAAACCCCTCAATCTAAGTCTATAAAAAAACTATTCTGTCAATGAATGTAAGGTAAATCATTTTCCATCGTAATTTCAACTTTGGATCCCCCTCGTCCTCCCTTCCTCTCAATCCCAATGAAGACCATATATATTCAATCAAGCACAATGAAACATGATGAAAATGATGTGAATAATTAAAGAGGATCAATCTGTTGCACTAGTACCCGATCATTCATCGATGATGTTCAGAGATCCAAGAAGCTTGTGTTGTTCACATCTAGAGGGGTTCTACATTGGACCCTTATTAGGAAATGAAAATACACAAAAATAGTTATAATATTAAACATCATCAATGAATAATGAATTTAAGACTATCGTAATATTTATTCTTATGTTTTCAAATAATTATAAATTAAAATTAAAATATCCTATATTTAGGATTTGGAAAAATAATATGTCAAAAAAGATTAAAAATTATTTTATTGATCATAGAATTCATGTCATGTACATTTGGAATGATCTATTTAATTTGAAAAATGGGGAGTTGAATATTGACCCAATAGGCACTTTCACTACATCCAGAACCATCACGGATGTTCTCAAGGAAGAATATGTTGATCTCAATCATTAAAAAAATTTAAAAATTATTAATGTTCATTGGATTTATTCAATTTATAGGTATAATTTTATAAAAATAGAGGGAACACTATGCCAATATTATTATGGCTATAGGGGAAAAAAAGAATACACATGATCTTCATGATGAAATGACTTGATGAGCTCAAACCAATAAGGGTATAACTATTTTAATGTTATGATGAGTAAAGGATGGGGATTCTAATGTTGTTTTATGTCCACATAATAAATGTTGAATAAATTATGGAATTGAGTGAATCTGATAAATCCATGTGACTAAAAATGATGATTTAATTAATTAACTAAAAACATATAAATTTTATGTTGGTCAACAGTAATCAACTATGGTGAGTTTGGGATTGGCGATCTGAGTGAGGTGTTATTATAAGACAGTTTAGGGGTAAATATGGGATTATGTTTCACCCTACAAAAATTGAAAATTTTCTAGTAGATGAATACCAAAATCCACCTAGTATTTTTTGAATTCTTGTAGAGTTAAGGGAATCTGTTTAATTATGAAACCCTACATATGCAGAACCAATGGAGAGTGTTTCTAGATCTATGAATTATTTTTTAAGAATGTTTTTGTTGAGAATTTAAACACAAGTTGAAAATGGAAGGACTATATGTAATCATACATAGAAGTTTCACGAGATTTTAAAAATATATTTTTAATTTAAATGGTTTATATTTAATAATAAATAATAAAAAATAATTAAATGGTGTCTAGATAAAATAATCACTCTAGTGATGTTCAAGCAAAGGAATTTCTAAAATTTAAATAAACCTGAGGTGGTGAAATAAGTTAATGGAGACCCATTTAAAATGGAGTGAAGTATACATATAAAGACAAATTATACAAATATAAATGAAATATATTGAGACAAGAATAAACATTAGGAAAACTAAAATAGACAAGACTAACTTTATTATGTATTGGGTGGCTTCTAGGAGGTGTGATATGGGATTCAAATAGGAAATAAGTATAAGATATATGGGAGAGTTAATATCCCATATCAGTGGTTAATACTTATTTCTTCCTTATCTCATTTTCTATTAGATCCTACTCAATTATATCATTCAATAATTTCTATTTCAAATATTCATAGTAATAAATATTTTTAAGGGGGATGATATATTTTAATTTTTATATTCATTCATTAATGTTATTTTTTCTTCTTTAAAAAAATCAATTAATTCTACTATAAAAATTATCTTGAATTCACTTACTAATTTTTATCTATTTATGAAATAAATAAACATCATCATTTTCATTAATATTATTTCATTTTATCCATTACCCTAAATTGAATTTTTTATTATTAAATTTTATGAAAAAACATTCACACTAAAACTATAGTTTCAAATGTGATTGACTCACAAAGTTTGTTGGTTTGGTTTAACCCAATTGAAATAATTCCATACCATCTACATAAATTAAACTCTACTATAGACACTATTTTCATATCCTATATAATTACCCATAAACTTATTTTTTAACTCTACTAACACCATTCACTAATATTTCTTAAACCTGCATTAACTCCACCACTTCCTTTCACTTATCAACTACCAATATATGTTTTTAGTAGAATAAGTTTTAATAAATATCATTGGTAACTCAACCTTATTCCATTGGGTTCAACTATTCTCTATCACTATACTAGTGTTGTGTTAGTATATGAATAAATAATCCGATATTCCAAAGATCTATCAGGATTATAAACCCTAACTAGATGTATGTCCTCAATAAGACCCATCAAATAACGAAAAAAATCCTTCTTAATACATATAAATCATGTACCAAATTCTTGACTAAATAATAAAATAAAAAATTAAATTATAATAAGAGAAAATTCCCTTTGAACAACACATTTAAAATTATGAAAAATAGGACCATTTTAGATGTTAAAAATATATTTATATAATTAACAGTTATCCTTACTTAAAAAATGTATCAATGGAACCATTTTTATAAAATCCCTAAAAGCCAATCTAATAAGACCGTTATTATTATGTCAATCCACAAATTATTGAATGAAAATAAACATTTTATTTACGAAAACTAATTTCTTACAAGATCACCACCCTTGAGGAAATTTTATTAATTATAACTAAATATCAATACAAAAAAGTTCACACCACATTGAATAAGATCTCAAAATTAGTATTCCCAAATTAAAAAACATTTCTTCTTAATGTCCTTAATGAAAATTTATATAATCCTGAAATCCAAATATTTATACAATTATACTTATCATGCTTAAAAATATATTAACAGTTATTCCAGTACATCATTAAGGTTCATTTATTTATGTTAATTCTAATTTCGCCAAATCACAGTAATTTAAACATATAAATAATAAAAAATGTAGAATTTACCTCTCATAGGTCTCGAACATCCAATTATTATTTTCAGTTATAGGGAGTTTAGATAGGTTTAGGGCCTCGAATCAAATCATGTGGATTCATAATTTCATTTATCTAACCTAATCATCTATGATAAATAAAACATTAAGTGAATATAAAAATATTTCACTATAATTTCCATGAAATCATTACTAATTATTACCATTAAACAACTTCATAAATCACATCCAAAGCATCGCTACAACTTTTCCATGACCAAACACAACTAGGAACCCCTATAGGGAATGTAGTAAAGGATAGAGTAACCCATGTAGTCGTTCCCCGGTAGGCCATCGGTTAATGACTAACACTGATGGTGTCCACCACAGATATGGGAATCCCTACCCTATAAATTTAGGGAACATTAGTAAAATTCACCATTGAAATATATAATGAAATTAAAACATTGATTCTATAATAAAAAAATGCATGAAAATTTATAACACAATGATATATCTAAGAAAAAATATGAAACAAGAACTCATATGGAATAAAATCGTACCAAAGAAAATTTATCTAAGAAAGTAATGTCTTTTTCATTCACCAAATCCCAAATTGAAACCTATAATATATTTTTATATATAGAGGGGTGAACATTCATTTATAAACAATAATATAATCCTCTATTTTTATTGTGAAAACAGGGAAAATAATATTAATACCCCAATCAATAAATCTATGGTCTAAAATGCACCTAAATAACGTCAACTAACACCCCAACATATCAAATTCATCTCACGAAATATAGTATCCAAGTGTAATTAAGTAATATAAAATTAAAAAAAATAGTGTCACTGATCAATTCCCTAATATTTGATCACAATCACACCCTAATAGAAAACACCATATTAATTAAGCCTGAAGATACATGTTAAATCCAAAAATATAAATGTATATAGAGTAAAAAATAGAGTGGGTAAGACTACCTCCAACACTACCACAATCCCAATAGGTTCTAACATTCTTGTTTTCACAAGTCCAAATACTCATGTCGCCACAATTGTGGGTTTGACCGCTAACATACCTACCCAACCCCATTTATAGTCAAACTCTATCATTAGAAGTAGTATATAGCTATAACCATACATCCAAATAGATTATATTAGTTTTTAATTAATATTATGGTCCTAAACCTCATTCAATCCTCCTACTAAGAACGAACCCCACCATGTCCCATTACTACTAACACATATCCAATTTTGGTGGCATAAAATGAAATATAACAATAATATATTAGAGCCTTTATTTTTATAACTACATTATGTAATCATATCATGTACTATGTCTTTAAGTTAGTGAGGGTAAGAGGGTGAATTCAACTATGTGTTATATCAGTAACCTAGATGTTTGGGAAAATTCCCAAAACCCAAAACATTTGCATATAGAAATTTATATGGAATATTTGGGTGTGTATATGAAATCATAAGAAAATAAAAATATATATACATATAACCAAAAAAATGTTCCACCTGAAAGGATAGAATCTGAATAATACTTCCACACCATGACACATTAGCCACATTATCATTACCACTAGCCATCAAAAATTCGCATTACAATAATAATAAATAACCCCAACATGATAACATAAATTATCCAAGTATACAACTGTTAATTATATTTTAATCATTCTTATTGGTATCCATTTATATATTTAGAATTTAAAAACAATATTAAATTCATTTTTTTCAATCAATATCCATATTTAGTGAGAATCCATTCCTTATATAACACTTGCATTCTTTTCATACCTTACTCAGGCATTACCATCATAAAAAATTATAAGATGGACTTCCAATTTAATTTTATCTCATTCCATTCACTTCATTATTTTATTTTGGAAAAATTTCTAAACAACTAAGAAACTATGAATTCCAACCAAAAAACACAGCATACCATACACCATATCACTTTCTAAAATCAGTTATGTTACCCACAACTAGTCACGCATTTATAATATCTAAAACTTTGATTAAAACAACAAAATTATAAAATTTCATCCACCATACATCGCATTTCACCACACATAAAAATTTTCATTATAAATCCCAACCAATTTCACACAAATAAAAATAATAAACAAACAAACAATATCAAAGAACCACTTTGAAACAAGTGGAATAACATCTCAAATAATCACAAATAAATCATGATTTTAACATAATTTATTAATTATTTTAATAGACATCCTTTTCATTTTCCAAAAAATATAATAAAATGGTACATTTCAATTTTTCACATTTATCCTATTATGGAATTTGGTTTCAAAAATCAGCCATAACATTAGAGTATATTTCCAGGCCGTAAAACAATAGTTTGAATTAGTCACATAAAACAATATATATATATATAAGTACTATGTGATACTCTTCCCCTTTAATTCCATCATTTTAATAAAAAAAATTCATGTGTTAATTCAAAAAAATCCTTTTGAGCACACTATTGTGATAATCCTGCATTTTAAAAATTAATTTTTTTTAATCAAATATCATGATTTATTATTTTAAAACTCACTATATATATAGATAGGTAGATTAAAAAAATTTATAGTCCCAGATATCATAATGAATAAATTCAATATGATCATATTGGGGCCTAGAAAACTCATATATATATAATTTTTGATCATTTAGACTTGTGAAAACAAGAAGACTCAAATGGGAGATTTAAAAATTAAAATAACAGAATACACATCATGTTGAAAAATTCCAATCTAGTCCATTTTAAAAACTCTATAAAACATCCCAAATATAAAAATTTAATTTATTCCTATAGTTTTATAATATTTTAAAAAAAATACTTCTCATAATTAATTCCTTAAATATTTGATGGGAAATTTGTTTATTTTTTTATTTTACCAACCATATTTTTATTTATATTATGATTTAAAATTACATTTTAAGTTATAATCAAATTATGGTTGAATTGGATGAACTTTAATGACTAGAAATGGTATATGTCACACATATCATACAAAACATATTCCTATGGATTAAAATATTCCTAATAAAACCTTCTCTAAACACATAATATGTGTCTGTGTGTGTGATATATAAGATATAACATCATGTATAAGATATATACTTTTAAAAAACTAAGAATGTGTATGTTATTTCACACAGGTAAACCCATACATCTGACTCTCAATTGATATATATGTTTTTATAATTGGAAACATTAATGATTAAATATTTTTTATTTAATTTAAAATATATTATAAAATGAATAATTTATTTTCATTTGCAAAAAATGATATAAATTAATTTTTTTAACTCTTGAAAAAATATTATAATTTATAATTTGAAAAACACAAACTCATAAGAAATTTATAATGCATAATACATTTTTAATTTAATATAAATCATTTCATAATATTTTCTACATAATTAAAATATGGATATGTACGAACTATTACAGGAAAAAAAAATTGATATATACATTTTTTATTTTAAAAAATTTGTTATTATCAATAAAAATATTCTATAAATATTTTTGAAACATTAATATGTATGATATTTAAAACATGTTTGAAACTTTTTATCATGTAGAAAAATAACCAAAAATATAAAAAATGTGGGATTTTTAAAAAGTAATTAGGTTACTTCCAAAATAGGAGAGTCGTGTCTAAACTATAGAATAACATAAATTATGAAATTTAAAAAATAATTGTAAAGACTCAGAATTTCTGTACAAATTATTATTATTATTATATGTAATTATTCTAAGACCACATGCTCTACCGACATGTGATTCTAGGGCCCAAGGAGCCCAAAATATAATTTTGATCTTTTTTTAAGGTAGGTTAAGTAAAAAAGTGAGTAGGTTTTTCTAACATTTGAACAGATTCTTGGATCAAAAATATGGGGAGACCATTGAACCTGAAACACAAGGATTCACATAGAATGAAAGTAACATCGACCTGTAAGGGATGAATGGAAAAAAATAATTTTCAGAATTTTCCTAAAATAATAAATAATGTTTAAAATATTATTTTCTTTTCTTTTTTCATCTGACCATCGATGACATGAAGATGTTGTTGTGCAGTGAGGAGGTGACGACAAGGCACATTAATGAGGCACATTAATGGTTGGTATCATGCAGTGTCACAATGCAATAATGGAATAATAACAGTAGCACTATTTCATAAGTGAAATATTGTAATGAACCTACGTCACAGCGTAACTGAAATGCTATGATGTGATTTACATTTTTTTCTAAGACTTTGGTGGATGGGGAATTAAAACATGGAGGATTATCTGAAGAAACTCTACCAAATATCCACTCCATTGAAGAATGAAAAACTCCAGTGGATCATCATTGACTTCAATGAACCCCGAAGAATGGAGCCAAAAGTGATGATGTTGATGCCTTGAACTCTCATGGATGAATGCTTCAACGTCAAACATCTAAGAGGTATGATTTTGATTTTTATTTCAAAGTTCTTCCCCTCAATTCTATTTTAATAGAAATAACAAACAAGGACAAACTCATGAAAATGTTGATCCTTCATTTGTATGTTTATGGTGGAGGGTGACTTTTCATAGGGGTTTATTATATGGGATTCAAACCCTTCATGAACGGATTGAACTTCAATCCCCAAACCTCCCCATTATTTAAACCACTAGCACGGAGGGCCCAGGATGACACAAACAGGGCTCGAGCCCCTCTACTCATCCATTCTTGGTGGAGACATTCTCAAAGTGGTTTCAGTTTGATTGTAAGGCCTGAGCAGGGATAGAGACGACCCAAGGGACCTTTTGGCCGAAACTGTTAGGAGAAAGGACCATCGGAGCAACTCTAGTGGCCCGTGGAAGGTGCCACCGGTGCGGCACCACCTACACAGTGGTGGTTGTCCCACTCCATCTACATGAATGGTGTTGTGCCAAACTGCGCCGCAACAACTGCAAAGGCAACCATCCATCTCTTTCCATGCTGGAAGGTGGAGTTGCGCTCATTGGCATGCCCCGACAGCGCGCACCTCTTAGAGAGGGTGGCCCATGTTTAGGCCACCCGTGTGGTGTATGTTTCAGTTCATTGACTATGGATAGAGGAAAGAGGGTCCCTACATCCGCGAGGCGAGCTGGGGTGAGACGCAACATGAATACCATTTCTGGAAGGGCTGCGCATCACCGACCGCTCAAGCAGCTGGTCCTCTGCTGGAAGGCTGTGGCCCTAGTGTGTCAGGCTGGTCCGGCACCGGCGAGCCGGACCTACACCCTGTGGACCAAACCATCAACAACAGGCCATACACGTGCCCTTCAGCATAGGTCATACAAGACAGGGTCGTCGGGCGACCTGGCGGGCTGGACCCCTGGATAAACCGATCCGAGCCTAGTGAGGCCCATTGGGCCTTTCCAACAAGACATGATGGATCGGACTGACCCCAACCCAAACGAGGTCCGGTCCACTCCATCGTAACGAAACGGGGTATGTGGGTCCCTCAGGCTGGGTACATCGGGTCGGTCTGACCGGGTCAGAGCAGGCATCATAGCAACCGGCCCCTTGGTTACTAAAATGCATGTATCTTGTAAAATGCATGTCCAATTGACAAGTCATTTGCAGCGTTGGACCCTCTTGATGACTTGGATCTTCTGGCATGCTTTGTGTTGACTTCCATGGATGTTTAGCCATTAATTTTTTTTTTGAGGAGTGGATATCCCAAGGACGCTACATACGAACCCCTATGGTTGGCTGAGACCCAAAGGATACTCGACAAAGGCCTATTGGAAAGGATCTTTGTGTGACCTGGAAAGCCCAGGGTGGGTAGAGTTTCTATGTGAACTGGAAGACCCACGAAACTCGATTGGAGGAGTAAATCTGTTCGACCAAGGTGCGAAGCAGTTCTGTGTGACCCATTTGGCCCACGGTGGGGAGACACTCTGTGTGGCCTAGCATACCCATGGTACTCGATTGGGATGACTACCACAGTAGTCGAAGGTTAGTGAGAAGCATCTCTATGTGACCCAGTAGGCCCACTGTACTCGATAGTGTAGAATTTCTCCAGTAGCTGAGGTTTTTTATGACATGACTGCTGATGCTACAATCACTATATTAGAATATACCTAGTGTGATCTCCGTCTTTTAATTTTTCTATGTGTTTGAGATCTTTCTTGGTGGAATTACCACTATGGTATTTCCCATTGAGGAGTTATCCTTCATGGATTACTAAGGACCTTTGCGGGTCTTGGTATCCGTACTGAGTATATTTTTACTCACCCATGAATGGGCTTCACCCGCATGTGATGTGTCTTGGCCTACTAGAGGAGGGATTGGGGTAGTCATGGAACAAGCCCCAGGGGATGAGTCCTAACAATCATGATCCTTTTAGAACACTTATAAATACCAGAAGGCATCATTGAACTTCCCCAACATCAAGGAAAATACCGAGGAAGGTATCAGAAAAACCTGATCCCTTACACTATATAATATTTACATTGAATAAGGGGTGTTTCTATCATACCACAATATAGTTATTTTATCCATGTATAATATATACATAGAAATTTCCATAGATTATTTTAAATATACAAAATTAATATTAGTTGTTAGTGGTAATGAAAATGAGGAAAACTTACGATTATAATAGAAGTAATAGATCATATAGTTTAGATACATGATACTGATGGGATATAGATGATGTGAAGATTTTAGGGGTTGGGAACTTATAAGATTTTAAGACTTATTTTGATGTAGTTCTCCTTTGATGATATCATGATTTTATATTATGATGAATTATTATTCATACCCCTATCATATAGTGTGAAAATCATTTTTTTATGTGGAAAATTGTTGCAGAATAGTTCTATCAAATCATGGAACCAAAATCAAGGACCCATATAGTATTTTACTCACCATTATTTTTCATTATTTGAATACAAAAAAAAATATAATTTAAAAAACTATATAAAAAACTTATTTCATTGATGTATTCTTATTCAAATTACTATGGATGGACGAACCATTCTTATATATAATAATGAAAAAACAAATATATGATGAATGTGAATCCCAATTTCAAGGGATTTTAATAGAAATATAAATCCCTCAAACTAAGTCTACTAAACGGTGATTTTCATAGTGTTACTACATAACCTCAAGTGTGCCTCCTTGAGAACCAAAGGTACCAACTAATAGAGATGGTATAATCTATACAATTAGAAGATTGTTCTCTATAATCATATTCATACAACATAGTGGAAATAAAAAAAAACAATATATTAAAAATCATAGTACGAACTAACAAATAAATATAATGTTGTAATAAGATCCAAGGGTATGTCATAAAAAAATATGTCCTAAATAAATTACTAAATGACCCTAAATAAAAAATAAATCAAAATAAAAAAGACATTCACTATCCCTAATTCCATTTCTATTACTCACACAACTTAGTTTTTAAATACCCTTTTGAAACACACACACGATCCATTACATGCCATATGATTAACCTGAATGTGGACTTAAGGTCTACACATGCACTGTGGAAACCAATTTCCCCTAGTATATTCCATCATATGTGTATATTCATAATGAAAAAAATCACAAAAAAAACTAACTTTCGCATCATTTTCTAACTAGGACATGAAGATTCCGTCCACATATATCCACTATGTCCTAACAAGGAAACCATAGCACAAAATCACTCCTTCTTCCATTCTATTTCATAATCCACCTCATCTCCACATCATACATCTTGTTTCAAATGAAAGATGTTCAACCAATGCCTGAATTCTCCTTGTAGGAAGGTGACTAGAAAATCAACACACTACCCACAAATATTGGGCATGGTTATATATCCATAACTTGACCCACTACCTAGTCAGTCTAGTCCGGGTCAATCAGTCATGTGTCAAATCATCCAATGAAGTAATTGACAATATAGTCTTCAAATAAATCATAATCATGGTAATTTCAATCATGCACAATGAACCAATCCATGTTTAGAAAATTCTTAACCCAAAACCCTCATTAATTAATGGTCATGAAACAAACTCAAGCATCATATAGAAACATCATTGTCCCAATAGCTAATGGAATATGTTACCATCATTACATTGACCCACCATCATATATTGTGGGAAGGATACATCGCACTAACACATCACCTCATGTTATAAGATATCTCAATCCATATGTATAGGTTTCCAATGGTACCTTTAGACCTTTCTAGATCTTAGTTCCATAATACTATCTCATTCATGTCACCCTAGGTGGCACCAAATCTTCAACGATTATCCTTGATCAGACCACAAGGCCATATCCAACCCTTATAAATCTCTCATCACCATTGATCCTGCAACCTAGGAACTATACCAATCCATACCAATCTAATCCCCATTTCCAACCTCATGACAAATCCTCAAGAAAATTCCATAACACCAAATGGGTCCCATCTCACAGCACCTTCCAGTATCCATCTCGACACTGAAGAAGGTGTTCCCTATCACATATTAGATAAATAACCATATAATCCATAAACCCATGGCACATTCCCTCTCACACCTTCTCCCAAGCCCTAGAATCGTCCACCTAGGCTACACACATCTCTTTTTGTTTCTCGAGACCACCCGAGTTCACCTTTCATCTGGAATGATTCTCTCACAAATTAGAGACACAGTCATTAGGTTATTTGAATTCACTAAATTGTTATGTATAACTCACCCTGTGAATATAAAAATCCATGATATTTTGTTTTATATAATTCTTAATTAAATTCCACTTTAATATCTTTTTTCACAGACAAAACATTACCAAAATGATCTATGACAATTCTTCTTAATTAAAACAACCATCCTCATTTGTCTATTGATTTAGCAAGAATAAATAGTGGAATCAAAATTATTAAATATAGGAATAAAAAAAATTAATTTTAATTATTATCACTTAGTGTAGCTAAATAACATATAAAATCATTTCATTATTGAAATTTTATTTCGTTAATAAATCCAGAAAAAATGTATTTCTTTATGAAAATAAACATTTTATAATTTAATGATTATAAAATTTGTATTTTATATTAATGATATATTAACACCCATTTCTTCATTAATTAAAAAAAATTAGAATAAGAATAGTTAATATTTTAAAAATATATTTTCATATGAAAATAAATTTCTTTTTTATTTTTAGGTTTTTTAATGTTAAATTCCTAAAAAATAGAATTTTAATTTTCAATATTAGATTCATTTTTTAATTAATTGTATCAAATTATCTTTTGATATTTTTTGTATTTTACTAAAGTTTTTTTAGGTAAATAGTGATAAAATTTCGATTTGACTAAAACCATCACTTTTATGGCATAATCATAAAAATATAATGAATAAAAAATATTTAAGAACATTTTTTGTAAAAATATATATTCATAAAGTAGAATAAATTATTTAAAAATAATATATTGAATTTATAATACCAATGTTTAGCATTTTCTGAATCTTAAGTAATATTTTACTATAGAATCTATTTTATTTTTCATTGTTAAAAATTATTTTTCATAATTTATAGAAATTAAATTAAAAAATATTTATTTAATATTTTAGATCAAAAAATTAATATATCATAATAATGTGAATTTTATTTTTTAGCATAAATTCTTTATTATTAAGAATAAAGTGATTGAAAAAGTTAATGGTGAATGGGTTATTTTCAAAGAATGTTTTCTAATATTTTATAATTTTTATCTAATAAATTAACTTTTTATATTTTATTTTATGAATATAATATATTTATTAAAAATATATTATAATATATTACCCCTAATTTAATTGGTAATAAATTTTACATATGATTAAGAACATTTAATGGTTAAAATATCATTTTGCAACAAAAA
Organism: Viscum album; assembly: GCA_963277665.1. Lineage (NCBI taxonomy): Eukaryota > Viridiplantae > Streptophyta > Magnoliopsida > Santalales > Viscaceae > Viscum > Viscum album. The sequence goes on along the minus strand of OY728122.1, from coordinate 1,736,173,505 downwards.
TATTTTTTCTATGCATTATATGTTTTAATTTAAAATATAATTTTCTCATAGATAGAAATTTTGTTTTATATTGTAGAAGAAAAATAAATGTTTATAACAACAATTTGTTCTGATAGGATTAGTATTATATTCTCAGTAAAACATAAAATACTTCGTAAAAAAATGATTCCAAAGTGAAAATAAAAATGATGATTTTTAAAAATCTAATGTTAAATAACTAAAAACTTGTTTAAAACATGTTTTAAGATTTTTGGTATTGAATTTAATTAATAATACACCTTTAAACTAAAATATGTAACTCTTTTTATCCATTTTACCTTGAATAGTTTCACAATATCATTATAATGTTATGGACATTTATAAAAATGTCAGTATCCACCACTTCTAAAAGTGTCCTCTAACCACCCCTTCATGAACATTATAATATTCAGATTATTCAAAAACCCCAACATATTTTATTAAAAATATATTTACTTACAAATTTCATAATAGCTCAGTCTCTCTAATTAATTAATTATCCACTATTTCATAGAATAATTTCAAGATAAATTTAATGCTCTCCATGTGTGTGATTCTTGCTTGTTAGTCTTTAGGTCTTGGCATTATTCTACCCACTCAAATATTCCCTTGAAATTAAAGTATGATAACATAATAACTATTATTATGATAAATTTTATTATAAAAATGTAATATTACTTTTCTTCCTCCCACTAAAACCATTCTAACAATGAAGATATCATTATTCATTTGCGTGGACTACTACCTCCATGAATGATTAGTTCAATATTTCTCAAACAATTTACATGGATGGTACAAAATATATATTTAATTAACACTTGTAGTAATTATAAATATCAATATTATATAATGTTTATATATGAAAAAATAACAATTATATTAATAATTACTTTTTTAGTAAAATTAACAGCATTAAAAGAACCTTTCAAGCCACCTTTCTTAATCTGAGTCCTCTTTAATTTCATAAGATACTATATATTTTTTTTTTAAATGTAATAATAAAAGATATATACATATACCATTATAGTTATTGTGAATATATTTTATCATATCTTTGAAAATGGTTATCATACCAAGTTATTTATGAAGAAATATACTAGAAAACATTATGTAACTGACATAGGGGAAAACATTATAGCAAATTAATAACATATTTTTAATGTTAGACCTAATCATAAGAAATATATATAAATATTTTTTTTTATAAATTTACTAAATAAATTATTTTATTATTAAGGATTTTTTTAGTAAATTAAAAACAAATCAATACCTAAAATAAGTGTTTTTATCTCAATTTTGTCTCATTGATATATTAATTGTACTCACAAATTGTATATTTTTGTGGTTTATATATTCAACATGTATTTTTTTCATAAATTTAAAAAAATTGGTTATTTAAAAAAATATCTCATTTTTACCATTTAATTATCTTTCATTTCCAAATACAATATCTCTATAAGTGTTTTTTTAACTCAAACCACCATTCGATGAGTTATCATACTTCATATTTAAATTCATTCTAATTTGACTGGTTTCTTCATCCCTAATATTTTGTTTCAAGATTATTTCTCTTCCAATATAGATTAAATAACATTTTAACGTTTATATTTTTATAATAAATAATTTCTTCTACAAAAATAAAATCATGAAGAGTAATTAATATTCTCTATAGTGATGGTTTCCCCACAATGCATGTAATATCCTTTCGTACAAATGTTTTATTTTTATTAGAAACCAAATTTTATTATCTAATGTTAAATTCATTCCTGTCTATTTATTTTTTCAATATTTTATTTTACTAACATTTTTCTTCATGTTGGATTTCATTAAATTAATTTTGAAACATAAAAAGGGATCCTCCAAACCACCCTCATTATTTTTTGGTTAAGTGTTCTCATTTTTATTCTCCATGTTCTTCTATATAATCATCATTTATTTGATTCTAATTCTATAAATATGTTCAATAAAATTATACATAGTTTACTTTACCTTATGTTTTAGATGATAATGCATTTTTATCTTTAATTTTTTATTCCCTATTATTATAAAACATGGTTTAAGGGATCTTCCAAAATTCTTATTTTATGTCAAGTAGTGCCCCTATAAAATATTTCAACTGTCAATAAATTATGAACACCTTATTTAATTTATATAAACCCATAAATATTCAATTTTAGTCTAATTATAACTATTGGGATTTTAATTTCTATAAAAGAATATTTTTCTATTTGCATACTGTATCACCTAAGTGGTTTGTTTTTATTATTTATTTACCAATAATCATCATGAAATTTTACACATTAAAATCAATGATAAAGGAATATATTCCTTAATTAAAATATAAACATCGAATTTAAAGTATTACATTCTTCTACTGGGAATGCTAATGATATATACTTATGTTCTTATTTATGATTATACTAAGAATCCCACTTATTTCTCATGGGTTTTAGCATGCTTATTCTTAATATACAGTTTCATTTCCTCATGTAGCACATGTATGAATGTTAATATTTTCAATACCACTGTGTTATGGTGGTTCCATGAATTATATGTCCCTTCAATTAGTTGTGTAATGTTTTCACCTCGTGATATAACATTAAAGGTGTATGAGTAATTAACCTAAAACTACTATGTTATCTGATGGGTGGGCCAATGATTATAAATCCCTCCAAATAATTTGGTAATGATTTTCATCAAACTAAATAATATGAAAATGATTAGGGAGAGAACCCAATCCACCATAGGACTCTTTCCACTATGTTTATAGGAATAGTAATCCAACTCAATCCACTACGGGACTCCATATTCAATGTTTATAGGTATGGGAAGTGAGCCCAATACATTATATGACCCTTTACACTTTGATAGTGTAGTGACCCAACCCTAGTAATATAAGAGAAAGTGACATGATACCAATACATTAAAATGATAACAAGGAAGAAAATCTTGAATGACTTAAGAGTTTAGTAGTGTTGGTGTACCAAATATATACATGATCCTTTTATTTCAAATAAATACTCCAATAACAAAATTATTTTTTTATTAGATAATAACATTATTTTATCCAGATTATACTTGAATATCTTTCATAGTATACTTCTTAGATTCCTATGGAAAGTAAAAAAAATAAGGTTGAGCTCAAATTCTAATTAAGGGTTAATAATAGTGGAATTAATATTGAATTAATAAAAATTTCAATATAGAAAGATAAATAATTGATAACAAATTCTATTCAAAAGATCATTAACGTCATGTAAAGAGGAATAATTAAAGAATCGATTAGAATAAATCAATATGAAAAGGTAAAAAACTAAGAACATGTTCCCTTAAAGTACCTATACTAGGCGCAGTTAATGTGGAAATGTATGAAACTAGAACACATGAAATTTAAACAAAAAACAGAGAATAAAATGAATCTCTAGATATGTCGATACAATAACCTCAGGGATAATTATAATAATAAATTAATTATCAATAAATTAAATGATTAATTATTAGATATCATGTTTTCCAAGAACATGATACCATTACCATCATGAACTATTCTTAAGATAGATTAAATCTACGGGTATAAACACATCTATTTTTCTATGAAAAAAACTATAAGAATTTTTATCCATATAATTTCATCTCAGGAGACAACTGATGCATCATGGGTTTTTGTTCAATCAAACACAATCCTATAAGGATTTTATAAAAAATTCCTAACTAGTATATATTTCAATAACTAGTTTGGTAGCCCATAATGTGCATGTCTAAATCATTCCTCATAAATTGAATAATAAACAAAGTTCCTTATTAAATATTCATATTGAGTAGAGTATAAATATTTATTAATATTTCCTAATAAATGAAATAAATTTCAATGTAAATATTGTATATAAAATGATAAAGGTTTTAGGTAATTAAAATATACATTCAAAATTACTCGGATAATTAGTGGAAATTCAATATTCCATTATTATAAGAAATTGGGGTTTTCAAGGCCACTAAAATAAATCTAGCTATTGAATAAAAATTTTATCTTTGCTCAGATAAAATTACAAACCATCATGTTGAATAATAAGTATGGTATCAATTCAAGATATCCCAATTGGTTTTAAAATTTATGGTTCTTTTCATTTCTGAATGAAATTATTATAAAATGATCTACTCAAAACAATCTTAAGGTAGACTTTTTTCTTGGGAAAACATTTTGAAAATAATTCTATTTTAAAATAAGTTTCAAAATCATTTTATTTAAAAGTTATAATTTAAATCATTAAAATTAAACTTTTATGAACATATAGTGGGTTAAATTCATACATTTCATACAAGGTAAAAAGAAAATTTTGTATTCATTATTAAAAAGTATCAAAAAATTCCATGTTCCAAAAGTGGCAAGATAATTCCTTTTAAAACATATATAAAAGAAAAGAGGTTAAAAATAACATTAATTAATAATTTTGTATAGTTTATATATATTTTTAAAAATATTTTTTTAAGAAATGTTTTTTCGAAGAAAATAAGTTCTCAGACTAAAGAAGGAAATAAAATCAGGATTTCCTGAATAGAATTTCTAAAACATTTTAACTTCAAACGAGTGGAAAAATGGAACTATTACATGAAAAGGGTGTTGAAAAAATTTAGGATAATAGAATTAATGGGTTTATTTTAAAATGATAATATTATTTCTATGAATTTAAATTCATGTGTAAATAATCCTGAATAAAATGAGATTGTGAAGTAAACCCTTGAAATAACCCTAACATTGAAGTGATACTCAACCAATGAATTGATTAATTATTTCAAATGTAAATCCAATAAAACTAATTAAAATAATATAAAGACTAAAAAATTCTTTCATAATCATATAATATTAATGATAATTATGAATTAATATAATCTAAAGAAAAGAAATTTCATTCTAAAATTCTTCACCACTTGGTAACTTTTAATTGAAATCGCCTTAGAAGAAATAATTTTGAATCGAAAATAAAAATACCACTAAGATAAAACAATTGATGATATAATATATCAAAATTAAAAGTATATACACCACAAAATGTAATTAATATGTGAATATGACATTTATATTGCATATGTAAAAAGTGAAATAAAAACCTACTACTTTGTGTTTCATTTTTTAGATGAAAACAATTTAACCTCCAGTATAATATTTTTAAATATGTAACTATATTATATCAGAACCATTATAATATTTATAATATCATATATGACCTTATTATGATATATTATTACCCATTTTTTAATTATCTTTCTTTATTTTCATGATTTCGGGTGTTAATTACCATGTTTTTATTGTTATTTGGGACTTATTAGTTGTTGTTCTTATTACACCAATCACCATGTCATCATATGATAAATTTGTTAAATGAATTAATTGTCATATATATGTATTATTTATTTCTTATAATAAATCCTAAAATTTTAAGATATGAAATTAAATATATCATTCATGGAGGTGGAAGTAGTCCACAATTACACAAACGATATTATCATATTACCACAAATTAGAAAACTTAAAGTTATGTGTTATATAGAATTTAAATAAGCATCAATAAATTTTAATTATTATATATATAGTATATAAAGACTTTATCTATTATAATTCCCAACCATGTTAGGTAGTAAAAGAAAAAATGAAAAAAATTGTTTCGGGAGGCGGTAGTTCACCGTACATATAAATGGTAAGTTCGTTACCCATTAATTAGAAGTGGGTTTAAGTGTAGTTAAAATAAATATAAAAACAAGTATATGTATATTTAGGATACTTTTTTAATTATAAAAACATGGAATAAAAATATTTTATGGGGTGGAGAATGAATGTAAATCAAGGGTGCTTGAGAAAGGGTGTTTCCACTTTTTCGGGTAACACCTTTTGGTTTGCACCAAAGGGATTCCATTGATTGATTTGTACCCAAGGATAGGATTTTAGTTTTAGGGGAAGGAATTTTAGGGGCTATTCTTTTAGATATCAGTTGAACCCAAGTGTTTTGAGTGGTTTTAGGAAGTGGTATGGATATGAGCCTTTTTATAGTGCAGGAGGAGTTGCATTCTTGTAAATTTTGAAAAACAAAATTACACCCAAGTTTTTTCAATAACAAGTGGAACCAATAAAATAAATTATAATAGAAAAATGTTTAAAGGGACTAAATATGGTTAGAAAAGTCTTTTTTTACAAGTTTCTAGTTTATTTGATCCCTTAGGATTATGTTTTTTCATATATTAAGCTAATTTTTCTCTTAATCGTTGTAACTAATTTTAATCACTCTCACTAATATTTCTAGAAAAAAAAAACTAAGTTGAACATATTATAAATAATAAATTTTTATTATTAAAAATATTTAATAAATTTTAAAAAATTCAAATGAAATAAGTGGTTGATATTTTTTTTAATTTAATCCTGGAAGCGGGATAACAATGCATGTTTTAAAGGTAAACATTTTCAAAAGCTATCTATGTTTTTATATCCAATATTAAGATTAAATTGATTAAAATGACCTAAATATTTTTAAAAAATATATAATTAACATAATTTTATTTCAAAACAAATTTAGAAAATAATTAATCCTTCTAAAAAATTATATGAAAAAGGAATTTTGAATTAAAATTCAATATTTTCAATATTCATTAATAAATTAAACATCATAAAAAAATACAAAAAACCTACCCTAAGAAATTTTTTATGTTATTATTTCAAAAATTCTCCTTAATTTTTCATATAATATTAATAAAAGTGAAAAGATTGGATTTAAAAAAGGGTCTCCATTAAATTTTTGTAAAAGAGACTCTAGGGAAATATTTATTTTCATGCGAAATATTGTGTTATTTTTATTATCATATCTATTGGATGAATGTAAAAAATATTTGAATTAATAATATATATATATATATAGTTAATATAAATCATTAATTTTAATTAATTTAATTTCTGGGATAAAATAGCTTTGTGGGAAAAATAGTTTTTTTTAAAACATTCCATTTTATTCAATTGGTTCTTATATTCATTTGAAATTAATTGGTAACCAATTAATTCGTCTTATATTTTTATAGACCATATATATTCATAAATTTTATAATTCTATTTATAACCACTAATTTTAAAATTATGTTGTATCTCATTATACAAAATAATAATGGTTTATTAATATATTATTGTTCTGTAAAACTTTTTCTTACATGTAACACAATTTATAAAAAAAATTATATCTTATATTTAATGAAATATAACTCAATACAGAAATAATTTCAAGAAATATATTGAATTTATTTAAAATAGTTATTATATTTTAAAATATTAGGGTTTTTTATTCCATTATGTGGTTGTTGTTGCGTGTGATGCATGTTGTCAAATAAAATGTTCTTATTTTATAATTTCATGTTGTTATAGTAAGTTATATTAGTGATCCTTGATTTATTCTTGTGATTTAATTTTTTATATTTTTTCCACATTTTTTTCCTTCCATGATTTTTTTTATTATTTTTTAATTGAAAATTTTATTCACATATGACACTCTAATCACATGGTAAATTATTTTACTATTGACATTAAATGTTCCTGTATCATTTATTATTTAAAACACATATTTTTTTCATATTATATTAATATGAAATTCACCCCCTTATCTTTTGACCAATATTATAATATTCAAACCCATAATGAAATATTTTGGATTTTTTACCTAACTGAGTGTTTGAACTCACCCTTTCTTATGTTTACATTCCCTAGATTATAAATATATGTATAAATTTTGAGATATCAATAAGTAATTCTCCTATGGATCAATTATGGATAAATATTCACATTTTTTGTAAAATATTTTTCCTATATAATGTATCCTCAAATACACTTACATAAAATCTTCCCTTAGTTATGTGATAATATTGTGATACATTATGTTCAACTTATAGTATTTCATAAAATTAATATATTATTAATTTGGGTTGTTATATTTTTTATCAAAGAAGGGTTTAGAGGTTTTTAGGATTAATCTATTAAAAGTCTGGATTATGTTTGGATAAATTTATTAAAAACCCAAGTGATTAGTCTATGTATAGGATAAATCCCCAGAATTTTGGTAAGTTATGATAATATGAGTCTCCATGATGTAAAATGTCTTTCTGGATATAAGAATCAGATACTAGATATGGAAATGATGTACCTAGGGGTAGTATCCTGGAAAGGGGAATAATGGTTAATAACTTGATCATCAACAATCGTATAACAAATATTACTATAGACACAACTGGTTTGACACTATTGAGGGTCAGGATTTCAAAAAATGTCTTCTTTCTACTAGTCATTATGATGAATTTATTTTGTTATGGATTTGGGATAAGGATTATGAGGTAACTAAAACTAGATAAACCTAGATTGAACCGATAGTGATTTTGGTAGAACTAAACTCTAATGTGATGGTATCATAGAGTGAGACATTTTATGTTTATTTTCTCATATAATTATTTATGATAATTCACATATGATCTTAATTATTTACCACACATGTTAGGAACTTTTAGTTTTATTGATGGATGGAGCACAAAGGAACCATATTAATAATGGTTTCTATGGATAATTCTCTCCATGAATAATCTAATGGGATTAGATTTGGAAGGAGAAATAATTTCATTACTCTGAAACATCGATCAATAACTATTACTAACAATTTAAAAATAATTCAACTCCAAACACAATAAATAAGACAATGATGGAGCCCCATGTATGTTCAAGTGATGAATATAATGAATGAATGAATTTTAAATCTCTTTCTTCTCAAAATTTTGGTAAGAGAAGGATAGAGGAGGATATAAAATGAATTATAAGATACATTATATATGGTAAATAATGGAATTAGAAATAAATCCCTAGGTAAAAAGGGTTATTTTAATTAACATGATAGGAAAAAATAATGTTCCCCCAATGCTCCACTTGTAATCTGATGTTTTAGATGTGAGGAATTTTGGAATAGTGCAAGAAATTACACTAATCCAAGGGTTGGATATGAAAAATGATGATGAAAACCCCAAATACCAATCAAATAAGGAAAGTCCAATGGTATTTCTATAACTTATGTGGATAGTGATAGTTAAGTATTTCTTGTTACACTTATTCATCACTCTTCATTTTTGGATGTCTTATGTCGTGTAGCTTCTCACCAACTATTAGTTGTTGAAATGAAAAACACCTACTAGAAGAATTATTATATCTAAGGTATATGATTATTATTTATAGAATGTGGGATTGGGATTCATGGAGATATTTAAAACCTTATTTTAGAAAACATTAATTTTATTTTGTGAAAAGATTTCTTCTCTCTATTTAGATAAAAAATTACTTTTTGGATTAAGTATATCACATTCCAAATAATCCTATGATTGTATATTAATAAATGGATGATTATGAGCATCCATTAGAAAAAAAAATTATATGTTATTGATATTTATAATGAATAAAAATAAAATCTTGACATAAATGGTTGGATAAAAGACGTAATATTATGGATAAGACTATTATTAAGGAAAAAGATATATTACTAATGTTAAAAAATTATATCATCATTCATAAATATATTTTATATATTTAAATATATTTAATTATTAAGTAGTAATTAAAATTTATAGGAGTTAATTTATTTAATGGAGGACAGTGTACTACCTCAATATTTTAGATTATATTTTATTTTAATTAAATACTATATTGAGTGGCTTCCTCCATATAAAATGGTAAACCAAAATAAACTGTGAATTTTTTTAGATAAATATAATCAAACTAACATAAATATAAAATTGGAAAGTGTATGTAATGTCCCAAATTTTTTAATATATTATTTTAATATTATATGGGAATTATTTCGAGACCAGGCATTGAGACGGCGTGCAGTTCTGAGGCTCAGTGAGCCTGGAACAAATGTTTCAATTTAATTAAATAATTAAATTACAGCCATGTGGGGTTTTCCTAAAAAAGCGGAATAACTCTTGAACGGGTGCTCGGATCAGAAATCTGAGGGAACTGTTGTGTTCAGAGCGGCGATTTTACGTTAGGCAAGGCCTAACATCAGTCGACGCAGGATGGTGGTGAAATGTAGTTTTTGGACGTAACCGAAATAAAATATTTAATAAAAATATTTTATAAAATATTTCTATAGCGAAATCAGTTTAATACTTTAAGTAAATATTTAGCACGGGATTAGGGTTATAGATCTCATAACCCTTAATTTCCCCTGGAGGCTCTAGAAAGCTCTGGTGGAAACCTCTCAATGCGGTGACGACGTTCTTGATGAGTTTCTCTGGTGACGATGACGCAGCAACCAGATCATTGCCAAAAAATGCCACAGATCCAAGTAGGGAGTTTTATCTCATTGCAATTTCTTTCCCATTCTTGATTTCCATGACGGACACAGACCAATCAACGAACAGATTGGCCTATGGATTGATCATTGTGTGGGAGAGGTTCTCTGCGAGATCTTTTGGGGATTGATTCTTGAATTTTATTTTGGTTTCGTTTACCCTTCTAATTGTAACGAACCAATATTGACACGAACATCAATCGAGGTTTGTTCCTCCTGATTTTTTGTGCCTTTATACCCCAATTTCTCACGTTGTTTGTGTGCAATCTCTGTATTCTTAATGGAGGTATAAACGATGGATTGTTGTGCATCCATTGTGCGATGTAATGATCCTAAACTAAAGATCTTGCACTGGGACAACCCCAAGGAGGTGCGATGGATGTGGAAATAGACGGATTGAAGTGGATCAGAAGATATCATTCTTAGAACGATTTCCACATGGGTGACAGGAATCGGATTTTGGAACCAATTTATGGTTTGAAACCCATAGATTCATCATCATGATGACAAGGCAACCTGAGATCTCGAGTTTTGCAGAAAACGGATGACAGATCACGAATCCAGAGATCCAGCCGAGGTGCGAGGAGGAAGACAACAGTTCTAGAGAAATCTCAACTACAAGGCAGGTATTATGGGCTACACGGAGTGTGTTCATCGGCGTACCACCTGGAATTTACTCCGGGAGTACACAAGAACGGGTTGGGTACACGACCAAGGACACGTCGTGTATACCTTTCCACGGCCACACCCGGCCAGATACAAGGCATACCCCGTGTTCTGGTACATTGGTAGGGAGACATGGAAAGACACCGTGTACAGGCATACGACCAGGGTACACGGGTGTTTCCCAGTTGATAGGACACAGTGTTTGCTTTGACTTACACACCATGTATATATTTTTTACACGACATAGACATAAGACATGGTCCGTTTTACATGGGCATTACCCAGAGTCAAAGAACACGGTGTGTGACCCTACTACATGCCTTGTAACCTATTTTACGTGGAATGAGCCATTTTTCATCCGTGACATGGACTAGATTTCTTAGGTTTCGTACCCTTGGTCTTCCCACTAGAGGTTTCTGGTATCATTTCCTACACACAGGAGTATGATCCCTTCAGTAGGCCTTCCTGAACAGAGTTGTTGGAATCCCCTCTGTGAGACTTAGATCCCGATCAACTATTCCTTCCTTGTACCCTAAGTAGATTTCCTGGTATCGACATGACCTAACTTACCCAGGCACCAATCCTCTTTTTCGCGGATTAGTTCAAACTGAGTTGTTGAAATCGCCCCATAGCTATTGGTTGTGATCTTCATCTCAGTGTCGTACTTGTGGAGTTAGTTCTCCCAAAATGAGTACTTCATATCTCTCTCTTCATACCTTGGAGTGTGTTCTCCCTGTTACGTGCTTAGTGGAATCTTCGAGCTGGATCTTAGTGGTGGTTTCGTGATAGTCGATTGTGTATGAGAATACCTAGATATCCTTGTTATATGTTTTGTAAACATATACTGTGTAGAACTAACTGTATCATTCCTTTGTGATATTTCCTTTTTTTGTATTCTTTTGGGGTTTTTGGGGTGTCCTACTGGGTATTGTTATAATCACCCCTGCATGAGATTTTCCAGCATGTGTCTCTTCTTGTGTAGACGAGTGAGCCTTTTATAGGATTCTAGTTGGACCCGGACCAGATGGTGCTTAGTGAGATCAGGCATGCTGAGGTGTGTTCCTACCACTATGGATTGTAGTCCCAGTAGACCTTATTTACAGGATGGAATTTTTTGCAGACTTCCTTTTGGTGGGATTGTACTTTTGGCCCATGTTTTTACATTACTGAACTTTACATTCCTGTCATACTCTTTTGGTTGGGATTTTAGTGTATGCATGCTTTTCCATTTTTAGTAGTTTCTACTTTTTCAGCATTGTAGGCATGGAGATGTGTGTGTGTGTGTCCAGCTTTATAGGCAATTACTCCTATGTTAGTGATATACCTACTCGGTGTTATTCACTAGCCCCTGGCCTATTGGAGGTGGTCTTGGGGAGTTGCGGCGCGGGCCCCACTGGGAAGGGTCCTGACAGAGTGGTATCAGATTTGGTCGGTTCTACCTTAGGACTAAGAGTCTGTGAGTTGGTTTGGGGCAACCGTGTTAAGTGTTTCAAGTTTGGATTTCATGCTAGGGACCCCAGTGTTGGTTCGGGTGGCCGAACTATCCTTACACCATGACTTTGATAACTTACTTTTTGACTCGAAACATGAGAACACTAGTTGAAGGGGAATATAATGGTACATGTATAATATAGTATTGAGTTGTGGTTTCCATGTCATTCTTTAGTCAGCTCTCCAAATATACTCACTGGCTGTGATACATCATTTTTCTTTACAGGATGCCTCCACGTCATGCACCCGCTAGGATCCAACAGCTCAGTTACAAGGATGACCCCATCAATGATGAAGCTTTGATATAGTGACCAGATCCCCCAGTTTTACCTTCAGGTGGTGTGCCAATTATTCCACCACCATTGGAGGAGTGTTTAGTTCCTGCTTTACTATTAGAGGAGCGTAGGATAATTTCACTCCATGAGTTTTAGAGATAGAGACCCCTCAGGTTTCAAGGTGAGCCTGGCACTCAGGCAGTAGAGGACTGGCTTTAGGTAGTGGCCAGAGTCTTTCATTTGTTCAGGACACCAGCAGACCAGATAGTGATCATGGAAGCGAGCCTTCTCCATGGATCGGCAAGGCGATGGTGGAGTTTGGTTATCCAGATTCACGACAAGGCGACTCTTGCATGGTCAGAGTTTGATCATCTCTTCAGAGATGAGTTTTCACCTGTTACCCTAAGAGTAGTACATATACAGGAGATTCTTCATCTCTAGTAGGGAACCATGACGGTGGCTGACTATTCATTAAGGTTTACTGACCTCTCACAGTACTCGATTGATATGGTTAGGGATCAGTACTTTAGAGCTTGGACTTTTGAGCAGGTCTTGCGTAGAGACATCTGAGATTGCATCATCCCTATGTGAATTCCAACTTATGCTGGTGTGGTTGAGCGAGCATTGGAGGTCGAGAGCTTTTTGGAAGAGTAGAGACAACCAGCAGTTGTCAGTAGTGAGCGACCTGGAGCAGAGACCTCGACAGCAGGGAGTTGATGTCAAGGACCCAGGGGTGGGAGATGTTTCAAGAGGAGATCCCAGGATAGGGGATCTGCCATAGAGTTCATATGGCGCTTCCAGCTAGGCTTGGGAGAGGTGGTGATACACATGTGATGGCAGGGGGTATCTCGCTCAATATTGTCTGACCCACCGTACTACTGACATGGGAGTAGCGGATGGACCACCAAGGCAGAGGAAACATGTGGAGAAGACAGATCCGCGGGGTGGAGGATGTCGTAGAGGAGCTGGGAGAGAAGCTAGAGGTGGTTGGTTTTTTTACCATTTACCACCATCACCCCTAGGAGGTCCACCTCAGGTTCAGGGAGCTGGTGGACAGAGGTTGGGAGAGCTGCAGGTAGTATAGGCTTATGACCAAGGAACACTTGGAATGATTTGTGGTACAATCTGTGTATTTTTTACTTTGGTTTTCACACTGATAGACACACGTGTTAGTCATTTTTTTGGTTGATTATCTCGTTCAAGACGTTGATATTTCAGTTGAGCTGTTAACTCGAACCTTAATCTAAATAACACTGACTAGAGAAGATTCATAGATCACATACCTTTGTAGACAGTGTAACTTGAATCTTGGAGGTGAAAGTTTCGTTTGGAACCTCTTGGTGTTAAAATCGAGGCCATACGATGTCATTCTTGGTATGGATTGGCTATCCAAAGTTCATGCCCAGATTGACTGTTTCAGGCGAAGGGTGCAGTGTGTCCGAAGTGATGGAATGAGGTTCTCCTTCGTCAGTGAAAAGGAGACCCAGGAAGCGTAGGACGGACTCATGCATAGGAAGGTACAATCGATTTCACATCAGTTGGCTAGCCTATCCCTTGGCGTAGAAAATGTTACAAGTTTCTAGTTTACAGTAGTGGTGGATGATTACGAGGACATATTTCCGTAGGATGTCCCCGGACTACCTCCCCATCGGGAGATTTATTTTTCCATTGAGTTGTAACCTGGGATGACATCGATATCAGTATTAGCATATTGGATAGCTCTTTTAGAGATTAGTGAGGTGAGAGTGTAGCCAGAGGACATGCAGAGAAACAGATTTGTGAGACCCAGTTTTTTACCCTGGGTGGCCCCAGTGCTGTTTTCCAAAAAGGAAGACGAGAGCTTGAGGCAATGTGTGGGTTACCGGCACTTGAGTCAGGTGGCCGTGAGGAAGCAATATCTACTACCGAGGATCGATGACCTATTCGACCATCTAAGAGGGGCTCGATGGTTCTCGAAGGTAGATCTATGATCAGGCTATCACCATTTGCGAGTATCGGATGAGGATATACTGAAGATGGCTTTCAAATGTCGCTATGGTCACTATGAGAACTTGGTGATGACCTTCGGCGTGACGAACTCCCCAAAAGTGTTTATGGGACTCATGAATCGGATCTTTCAAACCTATCTATATTGGTTCATTGTGGTCTTCATCGACGATATCCTTGTGTACTCTCCGTCCAAGGAGGAGCACGCGAGGCACCTAATGAGGTTTCTAGACACACTCCGAGAGCACCAGTTGTACAAGAAACTCTCGAAGTGTCAATTCCACATACAAGAGGTCCACTTTCTAGGACACGTTATCTCAGTAGATGGTGTAGCAGTGGACCCAGCTAAGGTAGAGGAAGTGTTAGCCTGGGTGCCACCCTAGAACGTGATGGAGGTGCGGAGTTTCCTTGGTTTCGCAGGCTGCTATCAGAGATTCATTCCTAATTTCTCCAAGATTTCAGCACCCATGATAGCTTTCACCCGAAAGGGGCATCATTTTGTGTGGACTGAGAGATGCCAACAGGCTTTTCAGTAGTTGAGACATAGTCTGACGAGCACTCCAAACTTGAGATTACCAGAGAAGGGTGTCGAGTATGTAGTATTTTGTGACACATCAAGAACCGGTCTCGGTTGTGTCCTGATGCAGAGGCAAGCGTTGAATGCCTATGGATCACGTCAGTTGAGGCCACCTGAAAAAAACTACATGACCCATGATCTTGATTTGGCAGCAGTAGTCTTCGCATTGAAGATGTGGTGGAACTACTTGAAGGGATAGTGGTTTATCATCTAATCCGATCACAAGATCCTTAGATATATCTTTTCATAGAAGGATCCGAATTTTAGACTGTGGTAGTGTCTTGAGTTCATCTAGGATTATGACTTTGAGATCGTTTATACTCCTAGGAAGGGGAACGTTATGGCAGATGCTCTCAGCCAAAAATCAAGTTCGCAGTTACTAGATGAGGCGACGAGGTAGTTGGCCTCCCTACAGTTATCCTTCATGGATAGAGATGAGGGATCTTACCTTCAGTCAATTGTTGTAACCCCTCCACTCTTACAATGAGTCAGGGAAGCACAGCTCGAGGATGCTAGCTGTGAGACTCTACGTGCTCAGATATCCATAGATGATCCTTCTAATGTATATTCAAAAGGTGGGGAGCACGTTGTTCTTTTATGTTGGAACATAGTAGTAACAGAAATGTTGGGGGAGGAGGTTCTAAGGTAGTTCCATACATCTCCTTTGGTGGTGCATCAAGGTGTGGAAAACATGTACCAGGACCTCTAACATTAGTTTTAGTGGCCATGAATAAAGAAAAGTGTGGCAAAGTTTGTTTCTCGGTGCCTTACTTGTCAGCAAGTAAAGGCTGAGCACCAGGTTCCAGTAGGTTTGACTCAGCCCCTTGGGGTGCCAGAGTGGAAGTGGGATGGGATATCCATCGACTTCATGATGGGTTTACCACATATGTCTAGGGGAAACGATGCCATCTGGGTGATCGTTGACTGACTCACCAAGTCAGCCCACTTCCTAGTCATATGGGAGCAGACTTCAGTAGAGATCTTGGGATGCCTCTACATGTAAGAGATAGTTCGACTTCATGAAGTGCCACCAATGATCGTCTCAGATCGCGACGCTCATTTCACATCTAGTTTGTATAAGGGATTCTAAGAAGCTTTTGGGACTCAGTTAGGCTTGAGTACAGCATTTCATCCTCATACTGATGGTCAGATAGGGCGGACCATCCATGTTCTAGAGTATATGCTATGAGCATTCATACATGACTTTGGACGTAGCTAGGAGGATCACCTACCACTTGTGGAATTTGATTATAACAACAGTTAGGATTCCACTATTGCTATGGAACCATTCAAGGCATTGTACGGGTGACCTTGCAGGTCACCACTATGTTGGACTGACCCAGGAGATTCAGCACTCATAGGCACGGAGATGGTGTGAACTACCAAAGAGATGGTGCGGGTCATACATGAGCGGATGAAGACTATACAGAGTTTGAAAAAGTCTTATGCTAACATGAGGTGGAGACCCTTGGAGTACGAGGAGGGAGACCAAGTGTTTCTTCGGGTAACACCTTGATGGGGATTACGGAGATTTGGCCGAGGTGGCAATCTATCTCTGAGGTTCATTGGCCCTTTTCAGATCTTGAGTAGTGTTGGTGAGATGGAAAACCACTTGTCTCTACCTCCTCAGATGAACTGGGTACACAACGTCTTCCATATGTAACAGCTACAGAATTACGTGCATGATCCATTGCACGTTATTGACTTGGGAGAGCTGGACATCGATGATGGAGTGACCATTGCTGAGTACCCAGTGGCAATCAAGGATCAGTAGGAGAAGATCCTATATAGGCAAGTTATTCCCCTGGTGTGTGTCTGGTGGCAACATGGGAATCTCCCTGAGAGCACATGGGAGCGGGAGGCTCAGATCCATGCACAGTACCCACATCTTTTTTAGTAGCATTTGTTTTGGATTTTCGAGGAAGTAAAGCCCTATGGTGTGGAGGATTTAATGTCCCGGATTTTTCCATGTATTATTTTAATATTATATGGTAATTATTTCGAGACCATGATTTTAGACGGCATGCAGTTCCGAGGCCCGGTGAGCCTAGAACAATTGTTTGAATTTAATTAAATAATTAAATTACCTGCGGATGGGGTTTTCTTGAAAAAGTGGAATAACCCCTGAATGGGTGCTTAGATCAGAAATTTGAGGGCACCGTTGTGTGAAGAGCAGTGATTTTACCATAAGAGAGGCCTAACATCGGTCAGCACAAGTAAGTGGTGAAATCTAGTTTTTGGACGTAACCGTAATAAAATATATAAAAAAACTATTTTATAAAATATTTCTAGACTGAAATAATTTTAATCCTTTAATTAAAGATTTCATAGGGGATCAAGGTTAAAATTTTCATTACCCTAAATTTTTCCTAGACGCTCACAAAAGCTCTAGAGGAAACCTCCCAACGTGGTGACGATGTTCTTGATGAGTTTT
The DNA here is from genome assembly GCA_963277665.1 of Viscum album. Lineage (NCBI taxonomy): Eukaryota > Viridiplantae > Streptophyta > Magnoliopsida > Santalales > Viscaceae > Viscum > Viscum album. The sequence continues at coordinate 1,736,155,706 of OY728122.1, read as the reverse complement.
GTCGGCGACGACGAAGCAGCGACCGGATATTCACCTACAAATGTTGCGGATCCAGTTAGGGTGTTTGATCACTTTAAGATTTCTTTCCCGTTATTAATTACCATGATAGATGTAGACCATTCAACGAATAGATTGGCCTGGGGATGGATCGTTGTGTAGGATGGGTTATCTGTGGGATCTTTTGAGGATTTATTCTTGAAGGATATTTTTTTCATTTATCCTTCTAACAGTGATGAACCAAGATCGACACAAACATCGATCGAGTTTCATTTCTCTTGATTTTTTGTGCCTTTATTCCCCAATTTCTCACGTTCTTCATGTCTGTTGTTTGTGTTCTTCAAGGAGGTATGAACGTTGGATCGTTGTGAATCTGTTGTGCGACGCAACGATACCAAACTGAAGATCTAGAATCGGGACAACCCCACAGAGGTGAGATAGTGGGGGTGATGGACAGATCGAAGCAGATAGGAAGATATCATTCGTCAAACAATTTCCTAATGGGTGATCAGAATCAGATTTTGGAGCAGATCTAAGGTTCGAAGCCCAGGGATTCGGCATCATGATGACAAGGCGACCTAATATCTCGAGTTTCGCAGAAAACAGATAATAGATCACGAATCTGGAGATCCAAATGAGGCGTTAGGAGGAAGATGGTGGTTTTAGAGAAATCCAGACTACACTGTGTGTAGATGGGCTACATGGCATGTGTTCATCGGCGAACCACCTGGCGTGTACTTCGGGAGTATACAGACATGGGTTGGGTACATGGCCAAGGACACAGCATGTATACCTTTCCCCGACCACACCTATCCAGATATAGGGGATACCCTATGTACTAGTACAAGGGCAGGGAGACACTGACAGACACCATTTACGGGCATACGGCCAGGGTAAATGGGTGATTCTCGGTTGACAAGAAATGGTGTGTGCTTTGACTTACATTCCATTTATATGCTTTTCATCATGACTTAGACTTAATACACGGGACTTCTTACACAAGAAGTACCCAGAGTCAAGGAACACGGCGTGTTACCCTACTACATGCCGTGTAACCTGTTTTACATGGATTAATCCATTTGTATTCCATGACTTGGACTAGTTTTCTTTGGGTTCATACCCTTGGTCATTCCCCTGAAGGTTTCTGGTATCATTTCCTACATGATGGATTATGATCACTTCCACAGGGCTTCCTAAATAAATTTTTTGGAATCCCCTCTGTGAGACTTAGAGTTGGATCTTCTATTCCTTCCTAATACCCTAAGGAGAGTTCTGGGTATCGTTGTGACCTACCTTACCAGAGCGTCGATCCTCTACTTAGAGTATTAGTTCAGACTTATTTGTTGGAATCACCCCATAGCTATTGGTTGTGATCCTTAACTGAGCATCGTACATGTGGAGTGAGTTCTCCCAGAACGAGTACTTCATATCTCTCTCTTCAGACATAGGAGTGTGTTCTCCCTGTTACATGCTTAGTGGAAACATCGATCTAGATCTTAGTGGTAGTTTTCCAATAGTCAATCGTGTATGAGTATATCTGGATATCCTTGTCATATGTTTTGTAAACATATACTGTGTAGAGCTGATTATATCATTCTTTTGTGGTATTTTCCTTTTTTTATTCCTTTGTGGTTTTTGATGTTTCCTACTGGGTATTTTTATACTCAACCCTGCATGGGTTTTTTCTTCACGTGTCATGTCTTGTGAAGACGAATGTGCCTTTGACATGATTCTAGGTGGACCAGGACCGGAGGGTGCTTAGTGGGATCAGGTGGGCCGAGGTGTGTTCCTATGGCTACAGATTGCGGTCCCAGTAGACTTTCTTTACAGGTTGGACTTTGTTTCAGGCTTTATTTTAGTGGGATTGTACATATGGCACAAGGTTTTACATTACTTTACTTTACTATCCTACTCTGTTGGTTGGGATTTTAGTGTATGCATCCTTTTCCATTTTTAGTAGTTTCTACTTTTTCATCTTTGTGGGCTTGGAGATATGTTTGTGTGTACAGGTTTATAGTCAATGCCTCCCATGTTATTTATATGCCAACTTGGTGCTAGTGACCAACCCCTGGCCTATTAATGGTGGGCTTGGGGAGTTGCAGCACGGGCCCTACTGGGACGGGTCGTGACAGTGTATATAGTGTTATCCACATTTTTAAATATTTAAATTAAAATAATAGATTCTTTTAAAACTAATTCAATTATTTTGTCCAAATAAATATTGGAATCATTTTATGATTGAAATTTTCATTTCACAAAAAATTTCCATTTTAGGAATTATTTATTTTTATTTTAAAAAACTATATGTATTATATCTTAATTATGATAAAATATTTTTATGATATGAATGATATATTAAGAAAAAGTTTATTAGTAATTAGTATGAAATAAAAATAAAATTAGGTATTATTTTAAAAATGTATATTTCTATAACAACTATATCCATTATATATTTATATTTTTATTAAAAGATAAAAACCTAAAATATGAAGTTTTAATATGAAATAATCAACATAATTTTTGGGTTTACCATATAAATATTTTCTAATATAATTTTTTTATTTTTCTAAAAATTTGATTTTTTGTTGAATAGTGAAAAAATAGATTTTTCAAAAAGAGTAACTTTTATGGATTTATCATAATAATATAATAAATTAATATTTTTTAATATTTTATATATAAAATATATATTATATAAATTAAAATAAATAATTTAAAAATATTTTTATTAATTTATTAAATATATGTTTAATGTTTTAGAAACATTACTAATATTTAACACTAAAAACTATTTTATTCGATTATGTCAAAAATTTATTTCTATCACTTGTAAAAAATAAATCTAAAATTTTATTTGAAATTATATATTAACATTTTAATCATATTTATTAGGATTAATTTTATTATTAGTCATAAATTTGGGATCACTATGATTAAATTTAACTTCCATGATAATTGTGAGAGTGTTATTGTCAAAGTATTGTTTTATTAATGTTGTGTAATTTTTATACGAGTAATTAAATTTATATATTTTATATAATGACTCTAATATGGTATCTACACATATATAAATATATATTATCCCTCATTTAATTTATTCTTAATTATATCTAATATTAAGAACAATTATTAGTCAAAACATTATTTTTCAATAACAAGACTCTTTTAATATACTATATTTTTATTTTAAAAATAAATTTTATAATTTTTATTAATTTTCATTGATAAAATAGGGGTAAATATCAGAATATAAAACCCATCTTTTTTTAAACTTGGTTATCATATATATTTAGTAAAATATCAATTACTTAGTTTAAAACTAGTTACCATAATGAAAACCAAATTGCTATAGTGTAGAAGTATATTTATAAAAAACTAAAAGTAGATTTTGAATATTTTTGATAATTAATTTTGGAGGATTAATGGACTTAAACAACACACCAACCAATTATGGACCACTTTTTGGTTCCTTGGCCCCTAGAATAATGTCATGTGGTCATTAAGTTGTATTGAGTATTTATAAAAATTCTATTTTCCTCCACCTAAAAAAGTCATCTCTCAATAACCCTTCACGACCATTATACATTTCCATTTATTATTAGAATTATATAAAATTTTCCTATCATATAAATCCATTTTACTTCTTCAATCCACTTTTTTATAGAATATATCACAAACCATTATTTTATAATTTGGATTTTAAGAGAAAGTTCACCCTCTCCACATGTGAAATTATTACTCCATAATGTTTTATTATTATTCTTCTTATACCCCTTAAAATATTCCCCATCCCTGAAAGAATGGGAACATGTTAACTATGGATATTCTTATTATTATTTTTCAAACAAAATATTTCTTTTCTACCTCACTAAAAAACTAATAAAAAATTTAAATTGTCTTTATGTATTTGTGAATACTACCACCTCCATGAATAGCATGTTCCATATTTATTAAACTCATAAAATTACTAGTAAATATGTTTACCTAGTGAAAAATAAAATCATTAAAACATTATTAATCTCTTAAATAAAAATTATTTTATTTTATATCTCATACCATTCATTGAAATATGAGAGCACCACCAATGTACGTACAGACTATCGCCTCCAGCAAACAATGTATTTTTATTTTCCATCACAACATAAAATGAATGATTTAATAAATTTATATAATGTATAAGAATTATATTTGTGACACTAAAATTTTTTTTTTAATATTTTATAATCTAAAAGTAATATTAATTATAATTTGTTATATTAAATTTAACTACAATAAATGAACATAACGAGTTATTTAATTAATTTCAACCCATTTTGGAATCCCAAATAACAATAAATATTTTAAGATAATTGAATATTATGGGAAATTAAAATATAAATATCTACATATTAAGAGTCTATTTTGAATCACCTTTTAAAATTTTCAACATACCTAGAGAGTAGTGAATAAATTTACCTAACAACCTCAAGTTAATTTCATTAGAAAATACATAATAGTAAATTAATAAAAAATTGTAACAGATATACTTTGGATTGTTAATAACATATTAATAATGTTTTTTAATAATTTTATAATGTAATTAATTTGATTCTTCATGAAATTCTACGCCAGTGCAGAATAAATCCAGATAAGAGTTAATGGTTTGGGCGCTCAATTTTTCTCATTGATAGATGAATCATTTAAACCACTTCGCTTTTTTATATTTAAATTTATTAGATATAAATTTTTGTATCCCATATATTTCATGAAATTTTTGATATTTTAAAATCCATCTCATGTTCAACCTTTCATTGAATTTTAAATTTAAAAGATTATGATGTTCTGAGATTTTTTTAACTCAAATACACTGTCTTATATTTATCATGTTACAAAATAAACATCATACTTAATTGATTATTTTCTTCCATCATAAGATTTTAATTCATGGTGATTTATCTTACTATCTAGGGAAAATTAATATTAAAATTTAAATATTTTAACTTTTTGTATTTCATCCAAACTATCATTACATTTTTTAGAATATTTCTACCCCTCTTTTATTATGGATTCCCCTCCTTTTCATTAATTTAATTTCGGCCAATATTCTACCTTTCAATTTGAAACCAAAGTTTGTGTTATCCCACATCAAATTCAAATTTCCATTATCCTATATTCAATAAAATGTTTTATTATAATATTTTACAATGTGGTATTTCAACAAATGTATTTTATAGAATGAAATGGGATATTCTAAATCACAATCATTATTTTTAGGTTCTGTGTTCTCTTTATTTTTATACCTATTAATCTATGTTATTCTAATATATTTTGTTATTATATATATGTGTGTGTGTGTTCTTGAAATGTATACCTATTTTAGTTTACCATTAATTGTTGTGTACAATACATGTTTTAAGTTCCCTTTGTGATTTTATCTTTATAGTAAACTCAATTTTAAGTAACATAACAAATTTATATTTCCTATTAATTACAAAAACTATAAAAAATTTTTAACCATTAATAGATTATGAAAACTGGAAACCATATTTATTAAAATTTGAACATCCAATGTAATATAATTCCTTTTTCTCTTGGGAATACTTATGATAAATCCTTTAGTTACGCTTCGGTACAACAATTTGAAACCAACTTATTTCCTACGGGTTTTATCTAGTATAAGATTTATATATTATTTCCCTTACCAATTTTGAACACATGTTCATGTACATATTATAAATTTAGTTATATTATTAGTTTTAATATAATTATATATTCCATGAATATATTGGATAGTGTTTTATTCTCATGAGATTCCATGTAAGGTGCACTCAAAGTTATCCTAAACACATTATGTTATATGATACGTGGCTGAAAATTATATTTCCCACCAATGAATTGGGTAATTCATTACATCTTGTGAGATAATATAAATGATATTTGAATTTAAACCAAATAAACCATGGGAATCTAATCCCTATTTTTATGTGAATGGGGACAGAATCAAATCAAACATGGAATTTTATCCACAATGTTTATGGGAATGGAGGGTGAACAAAATTCACCATGGGACTCTATAATTTATAATAGACTTGATGGTGAGAAATTAATTAGTCTTTGGATGTCATGTTTTTTGTCCTTTTGATATATTTTCCTTTGTATGATTTTATGATATCATTTCTTTTTTTATTGTTTTAATGATTATATGACAATCTTATATTGTGATAGATGTTTCTTATTTTGAGATAACATATTATAATTTTCTATTTTATTGAAAAATATCATTGTTCGATTTAATTTTGATATCAAATTTATATTGTTCTCATATTTTTTCCATATTTTTACAATCTCACAGTTGATGACATATTGGTGATTTTTTCCTTACTGAGTGTTTGAGCTCACCCCTTGATATTTTCCATTCCCCAATATATAAATATGAATATAACTTATAATACCTATATAATGGTGTATAATATATATTAATTATGGAAAAATGTTCACATATTTTATAAAATAAGTTTCCGGTGTAACTTTTTTTCAAAGAGACTAAAGCAAAAATATTTATAAGATGATTCAGATTAATGAGATATTTAATATTTAAATTATTTGGACGATGTAAATTAAATATATTTTTAGATTTTGTAATTATATAACTATATTCACGACACCAGCTCACATATTTATATCGGACACTCTCGGTCACTATACACTCTATCTGAACCCATAAAACAAGAATTCAACAAGAAACTCCCTCAAAAAAGATATATCAGTTTGTATTAAACGGGAATCAGACCTACAACAAGTAATTATCACACTCTCTAAGATCTATCAAGCCTCATCCTAACATTTACAAACCTAATCTATGCTTTTAAAGCCACCCAAGATCATTATTCAGGTTGTGAATCATAAATAATTTGTTATAAGAATTTATAACTAATTTTTAAATGTAATATAAATATTCATATTTGATTAACAACTCACAAAACATCAACTTCTCCACTAAAACCTGAAAATTTTCACTTAGACGGTATGTGGCACCCACACCACTATCTGTACCAAAATACATATCATCTGTCAAACAGACAACCATCTATTAACTCTAATTTCAACCTAAAAAAATAAAATTAGGGTACCATATTACCTCCACCAAAATTTTAATGAATGGTGTGTAGACATAATTTTGAGTCCCCCTATATCCAAAATACATGAAATACATATAATACTTGTACAATTACACCATGAATTATGTAAATAAACAAAAAAATGAACAAGATTAACATACAATAAATGTTAAAAAAAAGTGGAAGAAGATATATTGGGAATATATTGGGTCAACCTAATCAATATAAGTATATAAAATCTAATGATTCATTGATCCTTCATGAATAAATATCATAGGAGCTCCCAGAATTAAAAAATCATCAAAATTGTGACATTAATGCTTAGGGGAAGAAATGAGGGGGTTCAATTACAAGTCCTTCATTTTAAATAAATCATCACACTATATCAGGGATATTCATAGAATGAAAGAAACTTCTCTACTGTTAATTTTTGAGAAAAAATGCATCTAGTTCCCTAACATGATTATTCATGGAATTCAAAAACATATCACAACGTGAATGTTACCATGTCGATATTGAGCATTTGTAGTATCCTCTTAATAATATTTCACTCCCTCTTATACTCTCTTAATAGATATATCAACTCTAATCTCACTAAAACATCAATTAGATGTGTTTAAAACCTCATATTTCCAACTTCATTATAGGATCATAAAATGAACCACCCGCCAACTCAAAATTCATACCCTCCCTCAAAACATAAGGACATGGAAATTGATGAGATAATAGAGAAAAACATTGGTTGATTAAACATGTCAAATTTCTATCTTAGTTTCTTTTTTCAACATCAAATAAATAGAGAGAGCGATGAGAACAACAATTATTGGAGTGAGATATTTCACCACACATAATGTGTGTTGATGAAATTTAGTTTCCCTAAATGATTTATGTGAAGAATTACTGTTATCTTGTGTCACTCATCTATTACTAGACGATATTCTTAAATAAAACATGTCATCTTATGTACATGTCTGAGATCACAAATATTTGAATGAATTTTCATATAATTTTTTATAATTTAATTAAAAATACTATCATCGCATCTATGAATAATATGAATCATCACGATTTTAACTTTCTCAACCTTAGGAAGAATAAATATATTATATTCGATCAATAAGTGGTATCTGTTGGTATATGAGGAATATGATGATGACGTAATTATTAGGGAACACATGATTCTCCCTCAATACATTGAACATATACGTAAAGGAGTAATTATGGAGATCCTAGTGGCTTTTATTTGTAAATTTGAGTAAATATATTCCTTCATTATAGAGTAATATTTAGATTTTGATTTGGGAGGATATAATTATTTTCCAAATAGAATAATTATTTGACTTTATCTTTGATGAAATTTTTAATGCATCAGATCATGAGTAGGATCTTGTTGTTAAAGAAGATATTGTACAGGTCGTAGCTGATAATAAGGAGGAACAATTATTACTCCTCACCCTACCATGTAGTTATACCATATTTTAATGGGGATATATGAATAATATTTTAAGCACTGAATCCTCTATAGTATATTTTATGTTATGTGTACTGGAATAAATATATTTTGGTTGTTCAAAAAAAAGAATCTCTTTCAACCATATAATAGTAGATAACCCCTATGAAAACCTTTGTAAGAGAACAAAAAATTAAAGCCCAAATTGGGGTTAAACCAAGATTTATCCCTACACATTTCTACTATTATTTTATTTATTTTATTTTTTATCCAAAAAAATATCCTATTTTTATTTTATTGGAAGGTTATCATTTTGTTTATTTTATTATCATTAATCAGTCATTCCCTTATAAATAAGTCAAGTTTAATTATTCGTTTATTTGTTATCTGGTTTAATATCTAGTCAAATTCATTATAAAAATATTATGATATCATTTATTTAAAAAAAATTAATAAATGTTTATGTGTCATGTATTTGTAATAATCTATTTAGAATTCACATGTTATCTATTCTTCTTTAAATTTTTTAGTGTTTTTTATGTTTGGAAATTGATCTTTGAATATGTTCTATCTTAATGAAAACAATCACATATGATTTTTGGATCTCTCATCATTTGAAGTAAAAATATTTATTTTGTTACTGAAAAATAGTACATCGCTTTCATGTAATCATTTGTCTTTTATTCAGGATAAGGATTGAAAATAAATTATAAGTTATTGGAAGGAAAATTATACCATGAGGAGAGAGGATTGTGTAAATAAAACATGGATAAATTTATCATATTGAATAATAAAACTTTACGGATCCAACTCAAATGACATTTACATTAGTAATTTGAATCCAAATTATAATCTAAAATAGGATCCCATATGTTGTTCTATAAAATTTCAGAACTAAAAAAATATGAATACATTAAATTATAATATATTTTAAGTAATTCATAGGTGGCTCAAAAAATTACTAATAGGTTAAATGTTTTTTACGTTGTAACCCATGGGTTATCTCTAGAGAGGATAGAACAAAAATGTTCATTATTATATATTTTTATTAGGGAATGGGTGTTGTTTAAATTTTTTATTTTTCAAAAACTAAGTTGAAAAATGAGATTGAATACAATTATAAGAGAGGGGTGATTAATTCTGGTTTGGTCTTCCTAAATGAAATGTTGTCATATCCCTTAAATTAATTCAACTCTTTTACCCATTAATTATTTATTTAGAGGATTAAAAAATGCTTACCCTCTCAAACTTGGTTGAATAGTTTGGGTGAGGATGTTCTTAACAATAATATTATCATGATCGACCATCCCTCAAAGTTTTATAATAATTTTATTGAATTATTTTTAATCAACTTAGAAAAAACATGATCGGTTCATTTTGTCTAAAAAACTATTTTTCCCAATACTCCATCCACCAATATTGATAACTGCCAATACATTCCCCAATAAATCAAGAATTACCTTTTTTATTAAATGAATTATTAAATGAATGGGTAATAAAAAATTATTATTTAACTTAGGAAAATAGTAAATAAAGGTATTCATGAAAAACAATAACTAACATCATTATCACAAACTATTCAAATAACTTAATTCCCCCTTATAAGGTGAATAATCCTAATCTTTATAGTATAAGGGAGGATATGGTCAAAAAAATTAAATAATGGATAGTCTATAATCGATTCAAATTAAATAATTTTTATTTTCCCATTGATTGATTGTCAAAATTATTGTATTAGATATGGATCCAATTGAATGAAATATTTTTTTGGGGAATGTCTATCAAACATTTTACCATAACTAACCACACATTTAAAACATATAGTAAGAATGATGAGTTGATATCCAAATTGTTAAATCCATTCAATAATTTCATTTAATTCCCATTATTTACTTGAAATATTTGGATCTATGTTTTGGTCTAACATAAATTATATTACTGGAAATGTTTGGAATTTTGAAAAAAAAAATAGAATTTAAATTTCCATGTATATATTTTTTTGATACAGATACTATAGAGAATATGATATTGAAAACAAGAATTTAAATGAATTTTCCAAATACATGATCAAAATTAAAATTCATGTCAAATAATTACTTATAAAATGTTGTTATCAAATAATATCCATAGTGAACAGAAACCCATAAAAATAAATAAATTTTTCATTTTCAAAATTCAATAAAAATAATTTATTTAATATGAATTTTTGAAAAAAATCATTAAATTAAAACTTTTGAGCTAAGTAAAATATTAAAATGCAATGTGAAATATTTTAAAATATTTCATTTCCTCCCTTCTAATAAGAACACTGTATATTTTTTGTGTCAGTGGGTGTTCTTCTCTATGATCATGAGTATTGGTCCCCCAGTATTATATCATTATCAGTGTGTAACATTTCATTAAATAATTAGATATAGGATAAAACCATGACATTTAATTTTAGTGGTAAGGTATTTTGTGTCTTGTGTGGCCTTAATGGTATGAAATTGATTTAATGATCGAGACACGATTTATTACTTATGAATATAAGAAGAATCTATATATAACTAATTCACTTGGATGGTGGTGAGAACAATAAATATATTCACATTTTAGAATAATGAAATTCTATTTAATACAATTAAATAAAGATATATAAATAATTTATGGATAATGGAATTGATTATGCATTATTCTTGGAATGATATCACAACAAAAAAAATATTATATTATAGAGTAAGTGTTTATAGATGATTTTAATTAATATGAATTATTCATTCATCATTAGGGACTATTATTTCTTTCAAGATACCACTCTTGTCCTGTGAGTATGAATTTATATTATCAAGATAAATGGGTATAGGGACACAAATAGAGTGAATCCAAATGTTCCACTAATTAAGATAGATAAGAGATTATGACAAATTATGCCTTGTATAAAGGTGAAAGTTAATGTTTAATGGTAAAAAATCATAAGTAAATAAATTTAGTTATGTTATTTGAGTTTTTAATAGTGAGAATAAAGTTTATATCATAGAGTATTCACCGGTTATTTATGTTCAGATATATAAATGTGGGAATAAATTATTTCTGGAGGAATATTTCATATTCTATTTTGATAAACCTATGAGGGAGGAATAGGTTGTCTTAATTTCTTTTATAACATAAACAAACTTATAGAGTCCAATAAGGTAATTATAAAACTTTTGTGACATTTATAATAAGTAAAATAGGTATTCGGTGTTCTTTTCATGTTTCTCTTCCTAGTTAGAATTCATAAGGGATAAGATGATGTTTAAAAATGTTCAATAAGGTATATAATGTGAATTTAACCAAGAAACATGAATTATATCCTCTTTATAGATTTTATATCCCTCTTCTCCACTATCTATTTTAAAGATTTATAAACCAATGGAATATCAAGTACATATCTATCAAGGTTTTTATATAAATTATGTAATTATTTAATGATTGAAGGAGAATTATAAAGCTCTCCATTCACTCAGACTATAACAAAGAGATTATAGAAAAATGAAATAATATTTTGGTACACTAATTGATGATATATAGAGATTAAATATTAGTTAGTTTCATCTATGTCAATTCTGAGATGATGAGAGAATGTTAGGGTCATATTATACCATCAACGTGTTTCATTTATCATTTTTTAATTTTATCATTGTAATTAAATAATTTTTACATGATTAATGGAAAAATATTAATATTTTTATATCAAATATATTGTATCAACATGATATTTGGAAAAAAAATTAAAAAAAAATAGTTAATAATATTTACTCTATAACAGAATCATTTAATATTTCCTAAAAATGATAGTGTCATTTTTTAAGTTGTGTGTTTAATTATATTTTATAAATTTCAGATAGATTGTGATGATATAGTCCCAAAGACATATAAAATTCAATTAATATAAATTTGGTTATCACAAACCATCCTTGGAAAATAGAAGAGTTTGTTAGAAGGATGGGTGAAATGTTCGTACATGCAAGACACATGCTAGTGGATGTGTAATGGTTATAGAAATAAGATCATGCTATTCTAAAATAAAAATTCTAATAATTATACGAATTATAAGAATTATAAGAAATATAATAATTATTATTATTATATAAATTCCATTATTATATAAATTATATTAATAATATTAATAATTATTATTATCATCATCATTATAGATGATCTAGATAACTTTTCCTCACATGTATCTCATTATTGTAACTTGAGTCTTCAACGATGGAAATAATTTCTTGACCTACACAAGAATTTATAAAAGTAAAAAATTAATAATATTTTATTTAAGAAAATGAAGATTCATCCACCTTATATGAGTGGTTTCCATGAAATTAAGGGCGAACAACATGGGTAACTATGTCCCTCGCTATAAATTTCTACCTAATCGAGTTAACCAGACCCAATATACCCATATTAGAATCTAAAGACCTTTATTAATTTTTTTGAAAAAAACCCATAAAAATATTATCAAAACTCATAATATTATTTTAACTCATTAAGTATTTATTAAAATTATATCTATTTCCAATTAAAGTAATGATTATAAATTTTAAAAAATAAAGGATTTTTAAAAAAATATTTATTTTTCTCAACATGAATTTTATTGAAGAATGATGAAATTTTTGGGGTCTATAACCCTCAACATTAGAGTGATATTGGCCCAAGTCCCCACTCATTTAATAGGGGTAGAGACCCCTATTGATGCATTGGTTCCCTCAAACTCGCACACCATTGTGTTTTTTCGATACCTTATTACATAATTAATTTAGTGAATCGTTATTTTTAATTTATTTTGAAATTTAAAATTGAATAAAATAATCATTGGTTGAGAGAGAACCATGAATCTTTCATTTACATACACATTTAATATAAGTATGCAATTGGTGTACAAATTGTTAAAATTAAATTTTTAAACTCTTATTTTTTTTAATATTCGACTAATCTCACCCTCTTAAAACTCTCCATGCACCTACATGAATATATTTTATAAAATTAAATATAATCAAAAAAATTGAGCTCTCCTTACCTATGTGTGAGTATGGATTTTCAAACAAGGAGGACCATTATATGATGTTGTTTGAATAGAGAACCATCTGAAATACACAAAGTAGAAATACACCCAAAGTAGATGGACCTATAACCAGAGTTAGTACCTAGCTCAAGGAGAAACCCTTGGATATTTCATAGTTCAATATAAAATTGATAGATCAACCATTAGTATGTATCTCATGATCAGGTTAGATATTTTATCTTTCCATTTCAATAATGGTGTTAAGTGATTTTTTTGATGAAATACAATCACCAACGATATTAACATATCCTTAAAATAAAATATTAAAATATTTAGTGAATAATTATTTGATTTATGAATCTTTTATTTTATGAAAGAAAATAGGATATTTAATTAAGTATAGTGAGAAATAAAATTGGACTTATTTTACAACATTGTATAAATCCAAATCACTAACATAAAGGGTAATTCAAATAAACACCTTTTTACAACAAAAATTACAATGAAACAATTCTTCACCATTCACTTTAGCCATAGACGATGGTCCATAAAAAATATTTGGATATTATAACACATAGAAATTAACATCCATAACTAACATAGGAATCATAAAAGTTGTTTATGATAGCATGGTGTAATTTTAGAAGAATTGTTTTTAGAAAATCCATGTTAAAGGTCCATTATAGTTAAAAACCACTTAAGGGATCAAAAAACATAATGTTAGTTCATTTAGAAAGCTAATATACATCCTTAAATCTCCCAGGATGGTTCCATAAATTTATCTTTGACAATAAAGATACATTTTAATGGTCATTTACTCTATAATATTTATAATTATAAATATTCCAAAAAATCATATTTAGGAATATTAGATTTAAAATAAAATTGTAATAAAAATTTAGCATTAATAAATCTATATAATTTAAATCGTCTATATTGAAAATAAAATAATTAATCTATAATGCTTAATTTTATATGGAAATAGAATGTAATACCAAAAAATTACTATGATTAATTTTTAATAATTAAAAGTAACTACCAACCCTAATTTAAAATATTGGTGAATGCGGTTATTCATAGTTAAATGAAATGAAATATTAATTTATTTATTTCTCATTTCCAGGTAGGAACTTCATAAATCAAGTAATAGATGAAATGATGGTTATATGACACTTTGAGATGTTTCATTAGATTTTGACATCATTTTCTTATGATCAAAATCTTGTTAGTTGTAAATGTACCATGACAATATTGATGGTTACACAATGTGGTCTCATCTTCATGAATATAATGAGAAAAAATTGAATAAAAGAGAAAATGAGATTATCATTACACTAAACATGTGTGAGTTGGAAGAAAAAATTAGGAAGTTTCCACATTTACTCAAGATAATAGAGTATATTGATAACTAATGAATATTTCGATTATGTAAAATAATATTTATTTATACATATCATTATTCAATTATATCATTAGGTTATTATAGTTTCATTAAGAAAAATAATATAGACTGTGTGGAAATATTTATTTAATATTATTTCCTAAATTTGACTACGTTGATAAGGATATGATGAAATAAAAATATGTTATTAATTTGGTGACCAAAAACAATGGGTAGTATAAAATTCCAATGGAAATTTTGGAACTAAATTACAATTTTTATCATAATTCTATAAAATAAAATATTTATAATTATATATTAATAAATTAGACTATTTGTTTCATATGTGGATGAAATTTTAATTATAAGTTGAATTTTAATGAATTGATGAATGAGAAAGAAGAAGATTTTACTTCATTTATATTCATCATTCCATGTAATATATCCATTTACATCAAGGGTATTAGTTAAAATTGTCAATCACAAATCTGTATCAAATTCTTGGAAACAAATAAATTCAAAATAATTATACGATTGAAATGAATCTTAATGTTTTTAATGAACATACAAAAAATAACAACTAATCCTAAATCCAAACCAATATACCATTGGCCCAAACATCATTCCCAATACACATATATTGGTGAAAAGTGCCTGGGAATCAATAAAAATACTTTTGAAATTATTTAACCCGAAAGGATAACATCTATAGAAAAGAACTATTCATAAAAATCAATTAAAATGAACAATTCCACTATATCTAGATACAATTAGACTATACACTGACACCTAAGAAAAAATATTTGAAATAGGGTTGTCATAACCTGTCTCCTTGTGGTTTATGAACTCCCACAGTATCTTATGTCTCCAACCCCCAATAAACCAATATATAACCTAAAAATAATAAAGGAAGTGAAAACAATTACATGGTATTGCAATATGAAGGTTTTATCCACCACAATGAATATAAAGGGTGCGAGAAAAATTGATATCAGTAGGATCTCACAAAGAAGTCTACCAAATTCCATTAAAAAAATTAAATTTTTCAAGTTTAACATACAGGAAAGAGAAAACATGGTTTTGGGTTATAAGGAAACAATATGAAATATGACACATTTTACAATGGGAATTAGAAAACATTAATGAATAGTTACAAGTAATGAAAAGTTCACACCATTACCTTTTCCACTTAAAACTGATTTTGGAAACTGAAGATAAAATCATTTCATATAACACATTTTTATTATAACAAACCTTTTACAAAACCACTAAAATATATTTCACAAGTCATAGTCAAAATGTAACAATAAAGGTATGTGGCGGTACCACATGTCTCATAAAAATAATACATAACATTTGAAGATATATGGGTAAAGAAAGATCCTTATATAAATCAAAAAGATATATAAATGGAAATAAAATGAAAAAACTCCAATATCGATGAATTATCGAGTGATTAGAGACATATATCATGTATCAATTTCATGGTGAGAGTTCATATGACATGGTCATTCCCTAGATACATTAGTGTGACCACCAATGAAAAGAAAAAATTCCAGAACCTATTATATAGATATGTTTTATTTTATATTTACATATTCTTATAAACTTATCTCACACATGCCTACTTGGATTACATCCCATCCTAAATCCATAATCTCATGGAAGATTTAATTCATGTTTTGTGTCTGAAAAATTAAATATTGACGCTAGGGTCTCCCATTTGACTACCAATGTTTTTCATCAACAATAAAAGAGATGAGTGAGATAAAAAAACAAGGATCAAAACATAGAACCTCATTGACAAAAACATACACAAAAAACATTCCGTAGAATACAAGGTTACCAACTCACCATCACCCCAATACTCCCCTATAGAAAATAACATCTTTTTTCAAAACCCATCATCATGTTTTATAATAAGTAATCATTAAGTATAAGAATACATAAGGGGTTCATCAAGAATTTTCACAAAAATAGAATTACTTCATAAAGTGATAAAAGGTCCTTTATGGAAACCCAAATTAAAAAACCAACCCATTTTCCATCAAATAAATAATCACATTAAACCAATATTTTAAAAAGGGTAACTCATTAACATTCCCTTTAATACCCATTTTAAAGAAAAAAAGAAATCCTTTAGAAAAAGAACATGAAAAACAAATGCAATCCTTTTAATGGTTTCAAATATCATTTCATCCAACCATTCCAAAACAAATCATTATAAGTAATTAATTATGGAAATACAAAATACATAACCTTATAAAACACACATATTAAAAAATTTGGAATTAATTTTTGGGAATGAACCATTTTTTATTAAAATGATTCTTTCTATTTTTAAAATAAATTAAATTAATAATAGAAATCATTGAAATAATATTTCAAAATAAAGGGAAAATTATTTACATGATTCTACTCACCCAAAATAGTATTTTTTTTTCCAAACTGGGGCATTTATTCTATAAAATGAATAAATAATTATTGAGCAATTTATAATGGAATAAACCAAAAATTAAGCAACACATGAATTGAATGAGGAATGAATGAAATAGAAATACCAATACCAATATTTAATATCAAGATACAAATATAACTTAATACAATATGTGTCATCTTTTATAATGAATAATGAATCAAAGAAGAGATTATCTAGATAAGAAATAAGGGATCCAATAATCATAATTCCACATCAGTTATTATATATCCAATGAATTCCAAGTCATTAATTTTCTCTAAGAAGAACGAATCAAGAGTAATAAGTGAGAAAAAAGCCCATCACAAGTTACACATACCAAAATTGGATCACCACTTCTATCTAGACATTTATCGTAACATATAGAGATTTTAAAAATAAAGAAGATTTTTTATAGCATTTAAGATACACAACACCAAGATTGAACGAACAATTAATTGATACTATGTCAATATGTATGATATAACCCAGATATTATATTATTGGGATCGAATAGTAGGAATCTAATTATAAAATATATAATGATCCAAATCATTAATAATGTATTAAATTAATATTTTTAAATAATCACTCGATTTCTGGTAATGTCATTTTATTCTAGAAAAAGTTTTTCTTTAAAAACAATTTTACTGAATTTTATTAACAGAATATTATAATTAATATTTTAAAATTCAGATAAAATTATTTTTTAATTTTGATTTACTATTTTCATCCATCATGTAAGATTTATCTTGGGCTTAATTTTTTATAATTTTCTAAAAATTTTGATTTTTCCAAGAATAGTAAATAATACTCATTTTTATTGAAACTATTACTGTCTATTTAAGTATTTACAAATTCAAATTATTTTTTGGATAAGTATTAAAGTTTTATAAAATCATATCTTTTTATAGTAATACAATTTTTATTTTTAAAAGGGTTTTACACTTGAATTTATTATATAAAAATTTATATTTTAGAAGGTCATTTTTTCCAAAAAAAATAGTTTTTCATCACATTTTTTCTGTTTTATTTTAAATTAAATTCTAAAACATTTATTTTTTTTATTTTGAAAAACAGATTACATATTTATAATTAATGGATTTGAAATCATCAAAAATGATTGTTTTATTTTTGTTCAACATGAATAGTAACATTAGTAATATTTGTTACCATGTTAAAGGAAAATTCATGTAATCAATTTTAAAATATAAAATAAAAATGATTATAATATGACCCTTAAGCTTACCTTAAATTTATATTATGGGTCCATTTCATCCATAATCATAAATATTTTTCTTAAATTGCCTTTTGTTCCATTTTTATTTCAATATAACCTTCTAACTGATATAAAATTATTAAAAAATTATATTCAGAAAAGTGGATGTGATATGGTTTATAATATAGACTATTCTCCATTTATGTTCCTTTTTCATTTATAGTCTCAACCATGACCCTCAATGGGTAATAATCCTTATTTTAATGGTAAGTGTGAAATGGGTTAACAAGGGGTTAAAAACAAAATATAAGGGTAACATAGTCAAATATTGTATAATTTTCATTTTATGAGATTTTTTCTTCCCATACATATCCTATATTATAAATTAAATATATTATTATCCATTTTGAATTTAATTTTATTTTTATTAATTAAATATTTTCAGAAATTCCCAGAGTCCCTCCCTCTTATAGAAGGACATCCCTTATTATATTTACTTCACCCTTATAAACCAATTTGATTGGACATTACCCACCAAAATAACTTCTTAAAATTCCTAACTACTTTCTATAAGCCTTAGTAAGGTAAGAATTCCATCCTTAGTCATCTAAAGATGTTAATAGATAGAGGATTTTCTAAGAAGAGGTATCATTTCTAATCGAGAATTTCTTTTTTATTTCTACTTCCACCTCCACTAAATAATACTTAACAATGATTATATAATAAAAACAAAATAGTGCATATACATATGTATTTTTATTTTAATTTCGAAACCGATATCAATCAAATATTCCATAAAATGGGAAACTAAGCCATCACTTGCTTTTAAGGAGGACTATAGCCTCACAAACGGTTGTAATTAATTTTCTAACATTGTCTCCCATAGATGGAATATAATGATGGAATTTTTTTTCTACATATTATATTAATGAGTTATTTATCATTTTAAAATATAATATATTATAAAATTATTACCTTTCTTCACAATAAGAAATTATAATGTCTTTTGTGCATATGTGAGGACCCCCACCTCTATAAGGAAATGTGATTCATTTTTTGTCACCGTAACACATATATGATATATATATAAGTAAATTAAAAATAGTAATATAAAATTTATTATATTATTATAATTTTAAGATTTAAAATAATATAAACCTTCATTCCATATTGATCACTGAAAAATTGAAATGCTACTCATGTGTACGTATGATCTTCCGTCTCCATGATCGTAATATAGTTCGACTTTCATAACTTTTTTCATTACTGGTTTAAAATTTTTTGTTTATGTATAAAAATTATAATTATTAAATTATAATTATTATATATATGGGGTATCAATGTCCTGATTGTCCGTAGATAATGTATTGATTCCCTTTATGACATATGAGCTGAAAATCATCAAAACTGCCAATGTCAATTTAAATGACTAAGTAATTGTATATGAAATGGTGTTAAATAAAATAAATTAAGAAAAAATTTCAAAAATGTATTACGATATTATAAAATTAACATAAAATTTTTATTCAGCAATATAAAGAACATACATGATTAATCAGACTCAGGGTAGGGGACTTTCTTTTTAAAAATCATCTTTAAATGTTTTCCTTAAAAATACCTTTTTAATATCATATACATATTTTTATTTGTGGAAGTATTTACATGGATATAATTGAATTATAAAGGACACATAATGTTTCATTTTAATTTGTTGAAAAGGTTTTTAAATGAAATATTTTTTGTGAATGTTTGACTTTATTAAAAAAATAATAAAAAGGAATGTTCAATTTTAATTTATTTGGTGACAATGACTTTTCTTGAAACAACATTTATTTGATGTTTAGATTACTCCACATAATTTCTCTTTTTTTCTTCAATGAAAACCCCTCATTCAATTTTTTTGAGTATTTTTTAATTCATAATGGGGTTTTAAGAAGAAAGTGTATTTTGATATGTATAATGTTCTGCACATGGGTTTAATAGGGTTTTTTAAGAGTTTTATTCGTGATTTGGACCTTTTAATTTTTTAGGAAATTTTGAGCCCCATTATAACTCATGGGGGAACCTAATGTAGTTTATATAATGAGTGTTTCAATATATTACAAGAATAAATTGGGTAATGATTACATTCTATGTAGAATTATATAGGATTTCTATCATATGGATATTCCAATTGTAAGGATTTTATAGGGGTTTTATGAAAATGATATACCAAGGATACTATATGACTTTTATATGCATAAATTGATTTTTTATGATAATTTTCTGATTTCAAAAGTAAATATAATAGGATTTTTAAATTAAAAATGATTCAAATTTTCAAAAATATATATTTTTTAATGTTTTATATGGGTTTTCATGTTTTTCCCTGGATGAATAAATTTTTGTATATTAGGCCCCACATTGAGATTTTTATACCCATACCATGTTTTAAAATATTCTTCTTCTGGTTTTTGGATGAGTATGGGAAGGTAAGAAATTATATCTAATCTCATGAATATTTGACATGATAATAAATTATGTTTTACATTAAATGTTTTATATTGGGAGAAAAATGGATAGCAATCAAAAGTGTCCACTTTTGGTATATATGGTTTTTTTATATAAGGGTTTTGACCTAAAGATAAAATTATATGTACCTAAAATATCATTAAGAAATTAAGAAATTTAATTATCATTTAAATTCAATAGAAAATATATTTTTTACTATGAATCTTTATATTGATCCACTAAGAGTTTAGGTTGGGAGAACCAAAATCCCTAAATAGTGCACCCAAGGATCGTATAGATTGAGATAGAGTCAATGAAGAATGAAATATAAATAAAACACATGTTAGGGGTATAATTACAATACCTTACCTATAAAGAAATTTTCCTGGTGATTAGATCAGCCAGTCGGTGGACTTACACTAGTGAGAAGGTGGATACTCCAGAAATTATGCAACCACTACCCTTCCAGCTAGCTAGTTGGTGAAGTCTAATAGGAAATACAGTAGCTATAGATGATTTATTAGCTACTTTCATTCCCACTGCTAGTCAGGTCCCTAACTATTAATTCGGTAGACTACCTAAACCTCAATAGTTGCAAGTACAGGTCCACACTGGCTATAATAATTAAGATCATCATGATACCCCTTGATAAATGATAAGAGAGAATCAATGCGTTATCCATATATAAATTCAATACCTTGGTGTGAACATTCACTACACAAAATAGATTTCTATCCCCAAAAATCCATCGAGACAAAAGATATGAACTATGATAATAAAGGAACATCAACACCTAAAATGTGAGGTGGATGGATCGGGAATCACAGAAAGACACAACCATAGATAATCCACTAAGAACAATTCCAAAAATAAGGATGACTAAAATTAGTATGAAACCATAAAATAGGCCTTCTATAATCCTTACACTTATATAAACATTATTGACATCTTTGAAAGGAGAACCCCCCCCCCAAATTGACCGAATACTTGGTATAGTTTTCCTTACTATATAAAATCTCACTGAAATAGATCAACCCAAAAAGGACACCCACAATGAACACACCCCTTTAACCCAATTAGGAGACCTCTATTACAATCCCAAAAACTCCATACACATAAAAATATTAATATCTAATGGACAATAACATGCAAAAAAACTTGATGAATCCATAATAGACAAAGACCTCAAGATCAACTAGTGATCCAAACATCAATAAGAAAGTCCCATAACTGAAAAGAATTAATACCTCTGGAAAATATAAATGTAAAAGAAATGACATACAGTACTGATTCTCACCCTCGATGAATTTATTAAAACCCACATCAGCACCTCTGAGTTCCCAGTCCAATAAGAATCATCACATTACTAGATAATGTAGTACATCCCCAAGGCCTAGCCTAGTAAAATTAGAAAGAGCTCAAAAACCGAAGACATAAAAAAATAGGGCATAACTAGATATCAAAATTGGATATCACCCAAAAAATAAAGATTGAGATAAAACTGAAATTCATGAGTTAGAGGTTTTCAAAGGTACAAAACCCAAAATAAGGATTTCCCACACAAACGGTAATTACAACCTAGTAAAAGTAAATAAAAAAGTAATTTAAAAATAAAATTACCCAAAACATTAGGATGTCCCAAACATAAGTTTTGACTCCATCCCATGAGAATAACTAAACATAATGCATTGATATTATTTAAGATGAAGAATACAATTAATCATGATATCACATATATAAGGAGCAGTAAAAATGATATCAAAAAATCAATCCATCATCATGATAAATACAATCAAATGAAAAACATATGGGTCTATAAGATAACAACTAAAGAGATTCCAAAACAAGCCACAAAATATCCCAAAATATGTCACAAAAAAACAAATTACACTGAAAACATAAACTTTAGTTAACCAAAAGAACAAAACATCAAATTGTATCCCAATGGGATAGTGAAATCATATCATATGAGATATTTCAAACAATAAATCTTGGAATTACCAAGTTCACCCACACATGATGTACATAAGATTCATATTCTACCCTCAAGAATATTGTCATCGATCAACCAACATACCTGATTTAGAATATGGGACATATTATCTTAAAACAACCACAAATTACTTACTTCCCACATATTATCTTTTTTTTATCTTTTTTTTTCTAATAACTCTCTTTAAAACACTGTAAAATAACAAGTCATAAATCTTAAGATATGCATACTTTGAGCTCTTGTAAAAGTCCTCCTATAAAAATAATGTTCTACGGAAATATTAAAGAATAAGATCAGGATACAAATATGAAAAACATGGATATTTCTTTCAATACTCATCAAATAATCATTCAACTAGAATGGGACGCATATTCTCAGAAACATTCTTATTCTTCACCTTCTCGATATTTTTCCACTAAATGAAGACTGAGAAGATGATGTCCTAATAAATTCTTCAATATAGGTGGGGGGACCAAGTGTAACAACCCAAAATTTTATCAATGGAATCATTTACCTTATTATAGTTATTTTACATAGTACTAAACACATATATATAAATTAAATACCAATAAAAACAATATAATATTTAATAAATAATTAAATAATTCATTTGTAATGAAATAAAGGAACATATACCAATATATTATAATCTTTACCATTAGAATAAGGACATGACCATTAGGAAGATTAATCTAGAAAAATAGAATTGTAACCTCTCCTATGAATGTATAAATAAAATTTTTAAATTTTTTAGATGATAATATGAAATAATAATATCATAGTATAAGTAATGGTTTTTAAATAACAAATTAAATGTTGTTATTTTTATAAAACATAAATGTTTATTTATAATTTTAAATTTAAATAAAATTTTTAAATAAAATTTATTTCCAAAAAATATATTAAAATATTATTATTATTGTTTTTATATGATTATAATATAATTTTATGTGACCTTGATTAATTTTTCAATCTTTCATCAAATCATTTATAATTTTAAAATCAACATTTCTCTAAAAATTGATCATTTAACCATAATTTAAATTTATAATATTTAGAAAATTATTTCCAATAAATGGTGTTCATTTTTTAATTCTTCACTTAAAAAAATGTTTTGGTGAATTTTTGGGATTTTTCTAAAATATATGAATTTTTATGTATTGTGAAATATAGTAATTTAGGTTATTTTACAAATAGAAGAATTTTTTAGTCACGTATGATGTATGGTTGATGTAAGTACCAAAATGATGAATAGTACTTCTCCTTTTACTATATTTAGTCATGGTAATCAAAACTATTCATAGTTTTTAGCCAAAATAATAAACTAATAAATACAATAACCAAAAAACACCTCTCTCCTCCCCTATAAGTACCACCCTCACCACCTCTTATCCTCAAAACTTTATTGCTTTGTAGAAGATCCAATTTTTGCCTAATCCTCTACTTGATCATATTGCCCATTTCTAGTATCCTTTTGTCTCAACAAAATACCAAACCAATTTCACTATGTAGGTTCCCAAGGAGAATATGTTCAAGTGGTAAAATACTCTTCGGTTTTCTTTTATTTTCTTTTCATGTTATTTTCCTTTTGTTATTATCTCCTCACCACCCCTCATATGAGAAGAATTATAACTCCAGAATTGTATATACACGGTAATTTTATTATTTTAATCTAATCATCCATCATCATGACTCTTCTCACCTCCCTTTTATTCTAAAAATGAAACCACCATCCATGATGTGTCAATTTATCTCCATTGAGGATGAACCACTGTCATTTTACTTTTTATCCCTTAAAGAATGTCATAAAATCAATATAATGGATGAAAAAAAACTATAAAATTAATTTTATAACCTAATTTTATGTTCTTGTACTAACATATATAATATATATTAAATAATAAAACAAAATCTGTTTCTTGTGATTGAAAACCTCAATAATTATTCCAATGGATTCATTAACATTTTATCTAATAAATCATCCTCATATATAAATATATATATATATAACACCAATTAAACTTTTCAAAGTTCATTAATAACATATAATTTCAATTCTTTATAATTATCCTCATATTATATAATCTTCCATACATGTATATAACTGAACTTATAATGAAAATTAAGCAAATGAACACTCCCAAACGATGAAATTAAACTCCATAACTCATAAAAATTTAAATAAATTTGCATAAAAAGTTATAGTAAATCAAATACATATATAGGTTCTATATTTATTAATTAATGAATTTAACTGGATTATCCATGATATTAAAGTGATGAAATCATTTGAACATGATGTAAGGGGATTCTCAAACCCAATTTCTTTTCTATGGGTTATTCCTCTCTCGTACTAATTTTTAGTATGGATGTTCTTTTAATATACCTAAAATATAATTTCATATTCTTTGCAATTTAATTTCATGGATATACATGCTTCCAATACTATTTTCTAAAAAAATGTAATGATTTTTTAAAAAAATAACTCTTCTTTAAAAAAGCATAAGTTTTACTTCTCTTGAGATTATTTCTTCTTCACTAATGATTGATAATTCGTATAATAGATATGCTATTCCATTTTTTTTGAACCAAAAGTTGTATTCATGAATGTATGCTTTATGAAATTCTCATAAAACCCATTTTCCTTCCATGGGTTATTTTATGTTTAAGATTCATATATATTCTGGCTAGGATGAATGAATGTTTAAATGTTATAATGTGATTGGCAGGCTTGGAATTATAAATCACACCAATTAATAGAGAAATGTGATTAACCTCATGTGATAATGTGCAATACGTGTGAACATGTAGCAAACATTTTTTACAGTGATGTCCTTATGATAATTCACATATGTTATGTGTGAACATGACACTGGCTTTGTTCACAACTATGTGCGGTAGTTCACCACTAATACAATATGTTTATTTTTTTTGAATTTCCACATTCCATACCTTCATCTAATTCTTACTCTCTGGATTATGATGATGATACCATTCTTATGTTATGAGGAGGATTATTATTCCCACTAATTTAATATTGAATCATGATCTTATCTATCATAATACATGGATATAAATCACCCCTTTAATGGATTTATATCCTTAGGTAATTAATTACACTAATGAGAACCTGTGGACCATTATGAAGATATATAATAAAGAATTAAATAATGGTATCCTTTTATTATGTAAATATTATTAATGGACCAAATTTTCCCATGACACTAAGACATTGGATCCTAGTTTTCAGATTCTTTTATGTTATTTGTATTTAAAATGATTTCAAAATCATGTTGGAAAAGTAGGGTCACTATAGTTGGAATGAGGTCACATTTCAATTAATTTTATAATTTATATTAGAGAGCAATAGTGAAAACCATTATAATGAGACTATGTATATTAAATCACCAAATAATACTAGTTTTATAAATATTGTAATCATTAGGATCCAACAAGATATCTATTTGGGGATACATTTATAATGGAAAAAACTGTTTATAAGTTATTGAAAAATATTTTGTTCTAACAATTACTATTTTAGAAAATGGGTGGAACCAAGATAAATTAGGCCAATAGCTCATCTACGGTACAATTCATTGATTACCAAAAAAACATCCCCAATGTCTTAAGAGGTGGTGTTATAAAATTTCGTAGAAATTATTCCCCAGTTGTGTCTGGATTTAAAAAATAACCTAAACATTTTTAAACATTCTACTTGAACAAAGATGGAGAAACTAGATATCATGTATTTTATGTTGAAACAATCATCTAGGTTTACTAGATCTTTTGACTAACTAATCATCGAATGTTGTGTCAACCCAATAGAGAATATCTTTTTATACTTCTCTATTTGGAGATGGAAAAGGTGACTTTATCCATTTATCATTTAGATGGAGAGGTTGATCAATGGTGGTAATTGATTAATAACACCAATCCGAAGAAATAAATTTAAGGGATAGAGTGGTAGAACATTAATAAAGTATTTTTTAACATGTATTTCCCTAGAAATCATCATACTGATATGTGGAGATAATTCTTTGAGCTGAAGAAATGGGAAGGTGAATCTATCACGGTTTAGGAGGAAAACATCACAAGGCTTGAAAGGTATTCCTTTGGAGTTGTTATTAACAATTATATAATAATTTATAGATTATTTAGAGGTTTAAAACCAAACCTTAGATAGGATCTAGCTATTTTGGACATAGGGAGTTATGAAGAAGTCATTTAATTTACCCTCAAAGAGGATATTGACTTCGGAGAATGATCTCATGGCTATAGTGACAATAAGATAAATATTTAATTTCAAGATGCAGTATCTAGTGAAAAAGGTGGAAATAAAACCCAACCACTCACATGTTAAAAGTGTGGGATGATAAATCATTGGAATTTCCTCAAAGGGATAGGTAAATTCATCAAGTGTGGTGGTGAAGTCCGCCAAGCTCATGAATGTCGAAGATACTTGTGGAAGATAGAATATGTGGTGGAGGAAAGGATAGGACCACTTGTGGTTAAATGCATAAATTTTTGAGAGTATGGTTACTATAAAAGTTAGTTCACTAAACCTCAAATCCTTGAGGGTAATCATCATCAGTAACCACCAAATCCAAACGAAAAATGCAAATACTATTCCATCTCTACTACAATGGTGGATACCAACAATATTAAGGTGATAGTTATGTTGGTTATTCATTAAACAATAGTGAATATACTAATTTATTCAGTTTTTATGAATTATTTAATATATTCTATGTTTAGAAGAACAATTCAAACACCACCTCAAAATATAGGGGTTGAGCTATCATTCAGTAATAGTAAATTGGGAAATTATTTCACCCAATGTATATATCTCCTTCCTCATTAATGTTTGTAGACAAAACCTCCTAGCAAATAAGGTCCTACTTCATTTTTTGGAGTTAGATTCTATATTTGGCATGGATTGGATATCTTTATACAAATCCAACATTAACTGTCCAAAAATTGAGATTAATCTTCACATCCCAAGGCATTATATAATTATGTACATGTGTATGGAGGAGGATGAATCTCCTTCAAATTCATCATCTCAATTTTGGATATTATTGCCTTATATGAAACCATATCAACCTCAAATTATTTAGAAAAAAAGAGTGAATCGGGCTCAAGTACATGCCCATTGTGACGGAATATACTAATGTGTTTTTTAAAGAATTGTCTACTCTTCCTCTATATTGAGAGGATGTGTTCTCAATTGAACTTATTCTTGGAACTCTTTCTATTTCAAATACACCTTATAGAAGGACCTCTATTGAGTTTTAGGAACTGATGAATAGTTAACAAGAGAATCTAGAAAAAGGTTTCAAATGCCTGAGTGCTTCACCACGGGGAGACCTAGTCCTCTTCATCAAGAAGTATGGATTAATTCCTCTCTTCCTTGATTATCATAAGATTCACAAAATCACAATAAAGTGTAATTTTCCCATTTTCAGGGATGGATTACTTGTTTGACCATTTATGTGGGTCCATGTATTTCTCTAAGATGGACCATCAGTCAGGATATCACTAGTTAATGGTAGGGAAGGAAGGTCTTCCCAATACAACCTTTTAAACAAGGCTCGAACACTATGAGTTTGTAGTGATTACTTTCAAACTCACAAATTCTCCAACAATATTCATGGTCTTAATGTATATATTCTTTAGTGACAACCTCAACAAATTTTTGGTAGTCTTTATTGATGATATTATAATATACAATATGAGAAAGAAGGAACATGAGGACCCTTTAAATACTATTCTAAAAACCATGTGAATGGATAAGTTATATTCAAATTAGAGTAAATATGACTTTTGGATAGGGAAAGTATCATTCTTAAGGAATGTTATCACAATAAAACTAATATCATTATACCTTTCCAAGAAAAATAAAATCAAAGAGTGGCCCTGGAAAACATTTTTAATGGAGATCCATAGTTTCCATGGTCTAGTAGGGTATTACCGATGTCTTTTAATAATTTATCATGATTTTAAAATCCACTATCAAAGATGACTTGTATGGGATAAATTTTTTTGGACCATTGAATTTGAATACTTCTTCAAAGAGTAGAAAATGAGGCTTTTCACTGCACAAGTACTCACACGACTGAAAAGTGGGTAACTCATTGTGGTATACAGTGATTCTTCAATGAATGCAATATGATATGTACTGATTAAAAAGAATAAAGTGATAGCATATGACTCATTGCAGTTGAAATTTCAAGAGAAATATTATCCTAAACGTGATCTAGAGTAGGCGGTTGTGATCTTCACATTCAAAATCTAGAGGAATTTTCTGTATGGGGAGATGAGTGAGATGTATATTGATCATAAGTGTATCAAATATATATTCACATACAATTATATTAATATGAATCAGAAAAGATGGTTAGAGATCATCAAGGATTAAAACTACTCAAACAACTACCATCCTGCTAAGTAAAATAAAGTGGAATATGCTCAAATTTGAAACGGTCATGTGACATTATCCATGAGGATAATTGATAAGGAATTACTCTTCTTAGATTTGAAAATTATGGACATGGGAATCATTAAGAAGGTAAAATCATCAGTCCTTTCTCAAATTATTTCTCAACCATCCCTTATATAGATAATAAGGGAATCTCAATGGAAATATGTGGAAATCTAGATAAATATGGAAACTATAAGAAATGAGAAAACAACATAGTTAAAAAGTTATGAGGAAGGATTTGTATGATCTGGGTCATGAATATATGTATCATCCAATACTTATATAATAGAGGATCTTTTTAATGACTAATATAGTTAAACCGTCTATATTCATCCAGGGAGCACAAAGACATATCGAGATCTCTAAAAGAAATATGGGTGGGATAATATGAAAAAGGTGATCATTGAATATACAGAAATGATCCATGTATGTCAACAAGTGAAATATTAAAGTAAAAAAGTCGAAGTGAATGATAAAATGGTAACATCCTAGATCTAGATGCCACTAAACTAGTGCCCCATACATGGTTGGTCGCATGGACTCACGAACATTTCTGGAAACGCCAGAGGCTCCCAACTTGTAGTGAGGGCATAAGGTGTGATAGTGGGGAAACATTCCCTCATTGGTAGAGAGTTACATAGCAGAATAATAATATAAAATAGTGGAATAAGTAAAAAATATATAACTAAAATAAACAGTTTAAGACTAATAAATTAATAACCTTGCATCATTCAACAAATAGGATTATGCAACATGTAACTCGTTCTAGGAATACATCCAAACAAGGTGCCCTACAGGAATCCACTATATAAGCTCAAAATAAAAAATAATCAAAATAAACTAATGAAAATAGCAAGGTATAGATCGGTCACATTCTCTCATGATTATAAACTATATCTCAAGTACATGTAGAAGGGTTCTTTCCCTTATCGACACCTGCAACAATATAAGCTATTTAGTCCAAATAATAACTCAAATAGTGTGTGAGAAATATATCATATTAGGGAACCACTAAAAATCATTTCCTATCAATCAGTGAACATATGAAACAAGAAGCGTACAATAAGTAAAAGCAGTAAACAAGGAATCACCCAAAAGTATTCAATCCCACAGGTCCTATTTTGCATTTTCATTCATTGTGTTCAATTCAACCATCCAGTTAAATTTAATTATATAAGTCTCAAGATCTAACCTAATCCCATAAACCCCCATATAAAGAATACTCAACAGCTGCTTCAGATTTTAGTCTAAAAAAATTAAGTGAATACTGAATCCAAACTTGTACTTTGTCTTGGAAGACACTTCATATGTCATTCCATATCAATAATGTATTCCAAATATGGCCCACCGATGTAGAAAATCCCTGCATGTAGGCATAACCAATCCTTCCCCTCAGGCCTCAAAAATCATTTCCCACATGAATAACAACACCTCTCCCAGAGTAATTACAAATACTCTCCCACATGCATATACAATCCTTACCCATAGGCGTAAAAAATGATCCTCCACAAGAATAACAACTAAATCTATGTCAATCCTGGTATATCATTATTTCATTATAATAAAAACCTCATGTAATTTACACTATTTCATAGTTAACATATAAAAACTCATGTGGTAATCATACATATCATGAAAAAAGTGACTTAAACTATCACCATGCTTAAATGGTAATTAGAATATCATGGAGAAAATGGGTAATCAGTAATCCAAAACCTGTTAATCAAATCAATAAACATTTGCCATAATTAAAATTCCATTACAATTTAATTCCTAATTAATGACCTAGTAATGGAAATCAAGGAATTCTTCATAGAAAATCTCAGCCAAACAGGCATAAATGATCATTCCAAGGGAACAAACACATGGGGTGACCCTTAATCAAAACACCAAGCTCAAGC
Organism: Viscum album; assembly: GCA_963277665.1. Classification (NCBI taxonomy): domain Eukaryota; kingdom Viridiplantae; phylum Streptophyta; class Magnoliopsida; order Santalales; family Viscaceae; genus Viscum; species Viscum album. Next base: position 1,736,124,219 of record OY728122.1, on the reverse strand, counting down.
AGGCTTAAATTAATTAAATTCATGAACTTATCATCATTATACAACAAAAAGGCTAAATTATCATTCGTGGTTACTCCCTAAACATGGAAAAATAACATTACGACACATATAAGAAACTCAACATTGAGCAAAAGGGACAAGACCACCTACCTCATCGTAATATGAATCTTCTCATCTAGCGTCGGTCTTTGATTCACCCTAGAACGAAGTAGATCTAAAAAATTGATATAAATTCCCAACCATAAATAAATAGTTCAAAATAAGAAATTTGAATGAAAGGATCAAAATGAAATGAAAGCTCACCTTTTGGGTCCAAATGAAACTGACAGTGAAGGAATCAGGGTTCAGAAGATCAATCGGGAAGGAAAACGCCTATTGGTACTAATGTTTGCAACCCCAAACAAGCCTTCTATCCATAAAATGAAATAATACACTACTACCTGATTTAAAATTTTAAAAAATTTCATGGTGTGTACTTGATATTACATTCCATGTCAGTATAGTTTTCTAGCCCGACCTTTACATGGTCGTATACCCGGATTACTTGGTGTGTAGACTTCCATACACGGTGTGTAAGTTTAAGTACACAAATTTTAGTTCCCAAACACGCCATGTAATAGGTATGTAGCTATCCCCTAGACCACTTTTCCCCAAATGTATTAGGTATCAACTAAAAAGGTAAGATCTATACCTCAAAAGAAGAAACGAGTTATCACAAAACTCTCCCTTAAAGCAATTCATCCCCGAATTTCCCTTCAAAGTGTGGTGAAGAAATATCTGAGAACAATTCTACAAATTGTGATCATACATCAGCCTTCTACTCCCAAGTCTCTTCTTACACTCATTCATGTTGTCTTAGAACCAGTACTAAAGGAACAGACCGTCCACGGATAACCTTCATGCTACAGTCAACAATTAGAACGAGATGCTTCTCAATGGACACATCTTTTTATAACTCCACTTCTTCAGGATGAAAGGTGCGAGACGGGTCTTAAAAGTAAAATCACAATTGCGAAATTTGGAAGATATCTTGCATACACTGTACCTCTGAGGTAACAACAATCGATCACAAAATGGACCAACCCTCTCAATAATTTCAAATGGACCGACATATCTCGGTGAAATCTTACCCTATCTCATGAATTTCTTGTGTCCCAACCTTATAGAAACACACAAGAAACATGATCCCCGACTATGAACTATAGAGTTCGCATGTAGAGATAAGAATAAGATTTTTGATTAGACTGTGTAGTAGCCATCTATCTCTGAATCAACAGGACCTGCTCAGAATTTTCTGGGATGAGATGTGGTCTCTATAAAGCGGCCTCACCCTCCACCAATGAGCACAACGCTGATTGGAATTTCCAACCATACAAAGCCTTATAAGGTTCCATATCTATAGTATCTAGGAAAATATAATTTTAGAAAAATTTAAAAAGGAATATTCTTCTCCCAAAAGCCCCCAAAGTCTAGGACACAAACTCGCAACATGTCCTCTGGCACTAGTATCGTACGCTCTAACTGGCCATCAGTTTGAGGGTGATCTGATGTGATCAGAAGAAAATATGTACCCATAACCATATATAAACTATTCTAGAAACAATATATTAAGCATGTGTCCCTGTCTAAGATGATAGAATGAGAGACCCCATGAATTCTTACCACCTCACGAATATAAAGCTTCTCATGCTCATCAACACCGAAGGTATCCATGATCAGAAAAAAGTGAGTAACCTTCATAAGTCTATCAACCACCACCCACACTACATCATTGCCTTGGGGTGACCTCAATAAACCCATCACAAAATCCACCATGACACCATCCCATTTCAACTCTTGAATACGTATCTTCTATAAAAGATTGTTTGGCCCATTTTGTCTCTCCTTCACCTACTGACAGGTTGAAGACCTCAAAATAAAACCAGCCACCTCTCTCTTCATACCCAGACATCAATACTGACTGCTCATGTCACAGTGCATTTTGTTAACTCCTGGATGCACTTCCCAGGATGAAGCATTAAACAAACACATCAAATCCTCATGTGTGTCCACTAGAACCCAGAAACATCCATGGATCCACAAGAACTCATCATCACCTCCAATCAACAAGGAGGTGGCTCCTCACCTACAACACATTCCCATAGGACTAGGCCCTCAAAATCTTATACCCTTCTCATCCTCGCTCTGTCCAATATCGTAGACATCATAGATAAACAAGATATGAACTTATTTCCTTGGTTATCTTGAACCTCCTAGTGAATCTTAGAGAACAACACCATAAGCTTCCACTCGATATTGGCCCCCTTTACATCCTATATCAGAGTCCTCCTTCTCAGTGCATCATCCACTACATTTCCACTCCCATGAGTGTTAGAATACTCAAAGTCAAAAGATAGAAAGTACTCTACCCTCCTTTGTTGACTTGGATTTAGATCACACTAAGTAAAGAGGTACTTGAGACTTTTATGGTTCATGTACACTACAAAACACTCCACTATAAGTAATGTATCCCACAATGTAAAGCATGAACTACCATGGTTAACTCAAAATCATGCATTAGATAGTTCCTCTCATTTGGCCTCAACTGCCGACACCCAAACACAACGACTCGATCCACCTACACAATCACTTCTCCAAGCCCAATACATAATGCATCACAGTAAATAGTATAACTCATACTTGGATCTATAAAAATAAGTATCGGTGTTGATGTCAATATCCCTTTTAGATCTTAAAAGTATGTATCACAAGATTAGGACCATATTTACATTGTACCCTTCCTTTTCAAGCTTGTCATAACCACTGATAATAATTAAAAGTCTTTTATGAAACAAATATAGTAAATAGACAATGTTCAAAAATTCTACACCTCAAATACATTCTTGGTATGATCTCGGGTAACTACAGCTCTCACCTTCTCTGGGTCCACTAAAACTCTTGTTCCTGAGATTACGTGACAAAATAAGTGAATCTGATCCATCTATAATGGGCACCTAGAGATAATAGTAGATAACTTATGATATATCTGTGTATTCAAAACAATATCAAGATGGATAGAATTTTCATGTTGGGTATAAGAATACACCAAGATATCATCCATGAAGACCACCACAAAAGAATCCATGTATGGATGGAACACACAGTTCATTAGACCCAAGAAACTTGATGGCGTTTTCATGAGACCGAACGGAATAACTAGATACTCATATAGACCATACCTACTATGAAACATAGTATGAGGTATGTTTGAAGATCGAACATGTAACTGGTGATATCCTAAACTTATGTTGATTTTTGAGAACACCCGGGCCCCAAGAATCCGATCAAACAGGTCATATACCTGTGGAAAGGGATATCAGATTATAACCATCAGCTGGTTTGGTTTCTGATAGTCTAGGCATAGACTAAGGATACCATCTGCCTTTTTCAGAAAAAGGACAAGCGAACCCTATGAAGAAGTATTGGGTTAGATGAATCCATTATTCTCCAAATTCTAAATAAGCCTTTCTGAGCTCTTGAAAATTCATTGTATCCATTCAACAAAGAGGAAGTGATACCAGTTCTACTCCTTGCACTAGCTCGATAGAGAACACTACCTCTCTTACTAAAGGTAAACTGAAAAATTCATCCAAGAAAACATCCATGAAATGATCAATGACTTGAGGGAAATCTATCTGAAGTGTTTCATGGTAATCTATATATAAACTGGAAATATGTGATGTCATCCCACTCAACCACAATTTCTTAGGTATAGCTCATCTTTTTTGGACATCTCACTCTCCCCTGTATAGAAACTATCTACCTCCTGGTAATGTAGAACTCACCCTAAACTGATAGAAATAAACAAAGGCTTGAAAGGATACTAAAAATTCCATTCCATGTATGACATAAAATCTTATAGTCTCTAAGACATATAGATCCCAAACGAAGTGACACCAACCAACCTTACGGGGGTGACTCCTTACACTAACACATAACTATATTCCTTATCCCTATCAGTGTTTCTAGTATCATAACTTCATCAATATTAAAGACATAGAGCCCCATGCTCCCTACAATAGGCACAAATTTAAATTTATTTGTAGCCCCAGTGTCAAAACATATAGAATCTGAAATGGTGGAGACTAGAATAATTCCTATAACAATGGAGGATTTGGGAACCCACCCCTATTGGGTTTACTACACTACAATCATATGGAATGTACCACGACCCTGTGACACTTCCTTGCTTAATAGAGATGATCCACTTTGTTGTCTCTCAAATCCTGTAGTTTGGCAACCTCATCCTTAACCACCACCTCGTCCTGATCATTTTGAAGTATTCCAGTTCCTTGATAGGTTAGAACCTACTAACCCTGCCCCTAAACAATGAGTTAATGAAGACAATATCTCACTAGATGATGTTGTATATGCCCCATAGTTGCATTGTAGATAGCACATCCTACAGCAATCTCAACACTCAATAGGTTTCAATGGCCAGAGCGATCTTATATGACCAGATCTGTCACACTAATAGCGCCTCACCAAGATACTAGAAGAAACATTATGACTCCATGTATCACTATGAGAAATGTTCATATGATTCTTTTTATTTTAGGTTGAGACATTACCAGATCTCGATTCCAAATATCTCTAATTCGCACCTCAATCTTCTAGAAAATTACACTCAGTTAGTAGTTCCATATCCATGATAAAATACATAGAAGGAAACCTGAAAACGTTCACCTGCAATTAGATGTCATACCTAAGATCATCATTGAATCACCTAGCCCTCGATGTCTCGCCATCCATCAAAATAGGTACCAATCTCGAAAGCTCAGTCAAATGAGCATAGTATTCCATCACTAACATTAGTCCCTCCACCAGATGCACGAACACCTTGGCTCTATCATCCCTCGGTGTCTTAAAGGAATATTATTCATAGAATACCATCTGAAAATATCTCTATACCATGATAGGATGATGCTTCATTTGTGTGATAAAATCCCACCACCTCTTGGTCGAATCATGTATCATACAAGTTGTGATCTTGAGCCTCCTCTCATGAGGAATCTTCCAATTCTTGATTATAGTTAGTATGGACTCCATCCATGTATTTGTAGCCTGTGTTCCACCATCCCATTAGAACATAGTAAGATGTTGTTACTGGATTACTCATGTCAGATCTCTTATAGATGTTGCAGGCTGAGGTACTCCATGGAAGGTCAGTGTAAACCACATGAAATCTTCACGGAACATTGCATCCATACCTGTGCCCAGTATAATAGTCGGCGTCATGACTGGAACATCTGGAGGATCTACAGGTAGCCCATGGCCTATCACCTATGGGGTATTATCATTTCCACTCTCCTCGCATACAATTGGAGGTTGATGTGGGGGAATTTCTCTTTAAATTCCATCACATACACCTCTGCATAAGCTTATTCATCAAGGTACACAATTCAAGAATGAAAGAACTAAACCGGAGAAGAAACCCATAAAAATTCACAAAATATGAGTACACTGTCTGTTTAGAAACCATATATTGCATGTACGCTTAATCCCTTTCATGGTCATGTAATACTTCCAGCCTGGGCGTGTAGACACCCTAGGTACATAGTGTTTAGGAACTATACATGGCGTGTCCCCTTAAAATATCGCCTGTTCATGTAAATCCACCTGACATGTTTGTGTAAATATCCTAGATACCTGGAATGTCGGGCTGACACGCGGTGTGCACTCAAGTCTTCCCTCCAGTCCGTGTACTTTTACATGGTCAGAGCCACACTGATCTGCATATGTAAATATGCATGGGGTGTAAATAAGGCACATTGTGTGTTCTAATCAATACTCAAAAACCCTTGTTTTATCTCACATGACCGATGACACAGAAAGCATTCACATGGTGTGTAATCATAGTACATGGTGTGCACATGGAAAAAAATTTCTTCCCAAACAGAAGCACACATGGTGTGTGTTTATAGGAACACACACCATGTTTGTCAGGTTTTCTAGACAGCAAGCCTTAGAAACTTCCCAAAAACCCCTGATTTTGAAAAATAATGCATTATTGTTCTAAATTACAATTTAAGGTGGCCCATACTCCCTGCAAATCATTGTCTGGAATCCACATATAACACATACAACACAATTTATATCCCATTTCCAAAATTTTATCCAATAACTTCTTATCCAAGAGGGCCAATACACCTCTGGGATCAAACTTTTTCATACTTCTAATTCAACCATAACACGTACTAATAAACCTATCACAATAGTAGTAATATATATCACAGAATCTATTAGAATATCATGAATATCTAGCATGACATCCATAAAAAACATGCAATTAGTAATTCTCTAAAATTGGAAAGGAATGAATGCATGATGTGTGATTTATAACAAGTTTCTATATGATTCATGATGTGGTATACCCTGATCTCAGCAGGTTGAAACAAAATAGAACCATAATGATATCAATAATAATAGCAGAAAACAGGTGTGTCACCCAACGGTGAAATAAAATCAACTTTAATAGCTTAAAATCCAAATATTTCAATTTAATTTGAAGATATTTAGATTTTCCATGTACATGGGGTAGCTACTCACAAGAATAACTAAATAGCAAATTTCATTTCCTTTATATCATCACCAAATAGTAAAGCTAACCAGAAAAGGAAATTTATCTGATAGCACTTTGCAATGTCTCAGATCCAGATGCCACTTAACTAGTTCCTCGTACCCAGTTAGTCACAATGAATCAAGAACAATTCGCCAAACACAAAAGGATTCCCCCTAGAATAGAGTATCTATGGGGTGATAGTGGGGAATCTATGTCTTCAATGGAATAGTCTAACCCAAGAGAATAATAATATACAGTAGAAGATGTAGTAAACAACATAAAACAAAAATAAATAGTTGAACATAAATATGATAAATAATAAATCATAATTCAATAAAAAAGAGAATGCAGTATGTCCCATGTTATTGGAAAGAATCCAAACCAGGTGCACTATAGTAATCCACAATATAAGTTCCAAAATAAAAAGGAAACAAAGGAAACAATTAAGCTTTTAAATCCATATCTCGGTCCCATCCTCTCATTCTCCAAAATAAAATCTCATGTACCTGTTGAAGGGAACTATACCTTATCAACACCAGTAACAATATAATCTATTTGGGTCCAAATAATGACCAAAATAGGGTGGGAGAAATAAATCCTAGTAGGAAACTGCCAAAGATCTGTGCTTATCAGTTCGTGAACATGTGAAACAAGTAGTGTACAATAAGGAAAAGAAGTAAATGGGAGAAAACCTCAAAAGAAAATAATCCTACAAGTCTGGTTTTCCATTTTCATTCATTAGGTTCATCTAGACCATCCAGTTATATTGAATTATATATGTCTTGATATTCTACCTAAGATCGTTAATCCTCTATACAAAGAATACTAAACAGATACCTCATAAGGCTAACTAAATAAATAAACTGAATACATAATCCAAGCATATGCTTTGTCTTGAGAGATATATCATTTTTCATTCCATTTCAAAAATCTAATCAACATAATTCCCATAGTCATAGAAAATCCCTACCTATAGGAGAAACCAATGCTCTCTATTAGGCCTAATGAATCCTAACTTATACGAATAACAACTTCATGCCCACATAATAACAAATCCTTTCCTAAAAACATAACAAATCTCTACCCACTGGAATAACATATCCTCACCCAAAATCATAACAAATCAATCTGGGTAAACCCCAATAAAAAATCATTTCTGCATAATAAAAAAATCATATAATTTACACTATTATATAGTTAACAAATAACAACTCACGTGGGCGTCATAAATATCAAGAACAAAAATTAAACTATCACTAGACTTAAATGGTAATTGTAATAACATGGAGAAAAAGGGAAATCACTAATCCCAACCCAATTAATCAAATCAATCACAATTTACCACCATTTTAATTCCATTATAATTTTATTAATACTTAACAACCCAATATGGGAAAATAAGGAATTTCTCATAGGAATCATCGGTCAAACGGCCATAAACAGTCATTCAAAGGGAACACACCAATCTGGTGACCCTTAATCAATCCAACAAGTCCAATAATTTTTAAATTAATTTAAATCATGGCATAATCATCATTAGAAAACAATAAAGGTAAATTACATTTTATGGTTACACACTAAACAAGGGATAACATCAACACAACACGTATAAATAACAAAACATTGATAGAAAGGCACACGACCACCTACATATTTATAGTATGACTCTCTTCATCTAGCATCAGTCTTTGATTCTCCTTAGAAAGGAGTAAATCTAAAAAATGGTTATAAAATCTCAACCTTAAATAATTAGATCAAAAGAATAAATTAGAAGGAAAGGCTCAAGATTAATCAGGAGCTCACTAATCGGGTTCAAATGCAATGGACGACAGATAAATTGGGGTTCGAATGATAAATGGGGAAGGAAAATGGCTCTTGGCACTACTGTTCGAGACCCAAGATGAGCATTCTGTCCATATGATGAAAAACGAAACTAAAACCTGATTTAATCATTAAAAAAGTACACAGTGTGTACTTGATATTACACACCATCTTCGTACGGCTTTCTGGCTTGACCTTTATGTTGTCGTGTACTGGGATTACATAGCTGGAAGGCTTCCATACACTACATATACCTCTATGTACATGGCATGTAGTTCCTAGTCATGCCATGTTGCATCCACCCCCTTGTCCTCTTTTCTCCTTATTTCATAATCATCAACTGAAAAGGAAAAATAATTACCTTAAAATAAGAACAGGTTTCTTTCATAACCTTTACCCATACCATCCTTAAAATGGTGAAACATTACCATGGATGTTTTCACTGAACTTTTTAAGACAACCCAAGAAAACTATTCTATATGGGTTATTATGGATCATCATATAATGACATATCATTTTATCGTAATTGGAGGGGACCTTTCACTGGATTAACTTGAATTAATTTACTTCAAATAAGTGGTAAGTCTGTAAGGATTTATGTAATAAATTTTATTTGATCGAGATCTGAGATTCCGCTCAAATTTTAGAAAAATCCCCCAATGTTCATAAAAAAATGTTCTAAATTTTTGTATGAAATATCACCCTCAAACTGATGGCTAATATAAGAAGACCATTCAGACACTGGAAGAAATGTTGAGTGTATGTTCAATGGAGATCAAAGGAATATGGGACCAACATCATCCTTTAGTTGAGTTATCTTACAACAAAAGTTTCCACTCGAGAATCCATATGGCTCTATATGAAGCCCTTTATGGTAAAATATGAAAAACAATGGCATGTTGATATAATGTTGTTTAAATAAAACTAATGGGATGTAAAATTATTGAATAAATGGAAGAAAATGTGATATCCATTCAATAGTATATCTAGGAAACCCAAAGTTGATAGAAGTGATATGAATATAATCTTCAATGATACCCGGAGGTTAAGGTTAGATACAAGATATTCATCTATATATCATATCTAAATATGATCATGATAATTGTGAAGAAGGGAAAGATGAGTCCCATGTACATCATCCCCTACAATATTCTTGATCATTTTGAATATTCCACGTATCTACTTTGAGTTCCACTAACCATGTCTCAAGTACATGATATATTACATGTATCTATCTTGTCGAAGTGCATTCCAGATCCCCCAAATGTACTAAATCTACAGTTGGAATATTTTCTAAATGATCTCTCTTATGGGGAGAATCCCATGAAGATCTTGGACCGTAAAGATAACATTCTATGTAACAAAATTACATACATGGTCATAGCATTATGGAAGAACTACAAGTATGGAGACGAAACTCTAGTACTTTTAGAAGCGATGATGGAGAAATACCATCACTTGTTTATTCCAAAAAAATTAGAGGATAAAATTTCATAAGTCTGAATAATGTAACGAACCAAACATTTATCAATGCAATCATTTCTCATCTTATAATTATTTTATTTTTTATAAACACATATATATCATAGAAATCCCAATAAAAACTATATCCTCATAAATAAAGAATGAAATAAGTGATATGTAATGAAATAATGGAACCTATACTAATGGAATACTATCTTGAACCATTGAATACTAACATGACCATTAGTTATAGTAATTTAGACAATATAATTTTGACCTCATATTTAAAGGTATAAATAAAATAGGGACAGATTCTAAATAATAATATGATATAATCATATCATAGTATATATAAATAGATGGTTTATAAATAAAAAATTAAGTGTTTGTATTTTTCTAACACATAAATGTTTATTTAATATTTTATAATTAATATAATTATTTAATAGAAAATTTATTTTCTTAAAATATATTCATAAAAAATATTTTTTTGTCTTATGATTATTTTACAATTTCAAAAGACCTTAGCTAATATTTTAAGGTTTCAAAAAATCGATTATAATTTTAAAATGATTATTTTTATAATAAATGATTATTTTAATTAAAATTTTAATTTCCCAAGTTTATAAAATTATTTTCTAAAAATGAAGTAATTTTTTTACTTCTATACTTCAAAAAATTATTAGGGTGAATTTTAGGGATTTTTCTGTAATAGTTGATTTTTGGGTGAAAAGTGAAATATAGTAATTTTTTTTCTTATATGATATATAGTTTATGTAAACACCACAATATTGAAAAATATATATTAATTTTCAATTCTTAGTTATGGAAATAAAAACTATTCATATTCCTAAGCCAAAATAACGAACTAATGAATTAAATAATCAAAAAACATCACTCTTCTCCCCTATAAATGCCACCCATCCCAACCTATTCTCCACACACCTCCAACGATTTGATGATTATATAATTTATTTCCAATCCTCTTCCCAAGCCTCTCCCCCATGTCCAAGGGCTTTTATTCACAACAAAAGACCCAGTCCGACTTCTGAGAATAGGTTCTCAAGGAAAAGAAGTTCAAGAGGTAAAATCCTCTTTCATTTTATTTTATATTTGTTTTAAGATATTTTATTTTCTTATAATATCCTCACCTGCACTCATCCAAGTGGAATTATTACTCATGTATAAAAGATATACAAAAAATTTATTATGATAATTTAATAATCCATCATCGAATTTCCTCTCCACTCTTTGTTATTCAAAAAGTGAAAACAACTTTACTGTTTTGTAGATTTACTATATCAAGGATGGTGTGCTTTCATTTTACTTTACGACTTCAAATATGATCATAAAACAACTATAAAAGATGAAAAGAAATTCAAAATTTATTTTATATCTTTTTTATGTTTTGGAGGAAATATATATACATAATATTACATAACAAAACAAAACAAGTTTTTTGTGATTGAAAACCACATTAATTAATCTATAAGATTATCATAATCATTATAATTTTATCTAATTAATCATCCTCATATATAGATATAAAATAAAAAATGAGAAAAATTAAACTTCAATAATTTCCTTAATAACATCTAATTTCAACTTAGGATAACTATCCCTATTTTACATGTTCTTCCTTACCATTATATATGTGTACCGATCATTAAAATCAAGAAAATAAACACTCACAAATAACAAATTGAACACTATAACTCATCAAAATGAACCTAAAAGAACATAATAAAATTATAATGAATAAAATACATGTATAAGTGCATATGGATTTATTAATTAATGAATCTAATTTTATTATATTGTATATTAATGAGAAAAAATATTCATACATAAAGTATGGGGATTCTCAAACCCATTTTCCTTTTATTGGTTTATTCTTATCTCTTGAAACAATTTAGTATGGAAGTTATTTTAATATTCATCAAATAAAAATAAATTATCTTTCCATTTTCATTTCTAGGATATACATTCTTCCAATATTATTTTAGGACCAATGCAATGATTTTTTCCAAAAATAAATCTTCATTTTAAAAACACATGTCTTACTTATACTGAGATTGTTTCTTCTTCATTTAAGATTGATGAATCTTATTCCAAGTATGTTAATACCTTTTTCATTTTGGAACTAAAAATGATTATTAATGAATTTGTTATTTATGAAATTCTCATGAATCCCATTTTTTTCATGGGTTATTTTATGTCTATGACTGATATATGTTCTTTTTGGGATGCATGATTATATAAATGTTTGGATCTGACAGATGCGCCTTGAATTATGTAGTTCCCCAACGAATTGGGTAATTTGAATTATATCATGGGATACTGTGCAATATTCATGAACATGAATCTAGATTATATCACAATGATGTTCTTATGGTGATTCACATATATTATCTGTGAATATTATGGTAGTTATGTCCACAAATATGTGTGGTAGTTTACCATCAAGACTTGATGTTTCAATTTTATGCATTTTCAAATTCTAAACCTTCATATAATGACTCCTATCATGAAAATGGTGATTATACAATGCTTATATTATGATTATTATGATTATTCTCACCCATTTTTTATTGATTCAGTTTCTTATATGTCCCCTCACTAAGGTTTTAGATCAGCCCTTTCTTTGATGTATATCCTCCAGTGATTACATAAACTAAGGAGAACACGAGGAACTATAAAAATATATAGAATAAGAAATTAAATAATATTTTTTTATTATGTAAATTTTAGGAATGGTCTGATGTTTCCAAAGACACTTAACCTTTGAATCTCGGGTTTTTAATGCTTTGATGTTTTTTATCTCTAAAATGATGTAATAATCAAGTATGAAAAGTAGGATCTCTATTCCAAGACAATCGACAACTATTTTTTTGGAACTTCAAATAAGGTAATTCTACAATAAACCTTTAGTTCATCATGTGTATTTTGATAATAAATTATTCCTTCAATTTATTCTATCCACCTCATCACCTTAAGAGAAATCCACTCACTTCTACAAAAAGGTGGACTATTATATCAAGTTGTTCTTGATATAATTTAAAATATTGAAACAATTTAGATCCACATATTGATTCAGAGTCTGTATATTGTTTTCAACATCCGACTCTACTTTTAAAATAATCAAAGTGATGCTTCAGAGTTCATATATGATAAAATAATTCTACTCCTCATTAGAAAATATTCATGGAGTCACATCAAGATAACTAAAAAAAGGAACATAAAATCAAGAAAAAGAAAAAACACATGATAGAGAAAACATTACTATAATATTTTATATAAAAACCTGAAATCACTTTAACTAAAACATTAAAATGTAAAAAATACACATGTTTTCCCTTTTTAAATTAGTGTATGTTCTTTTTAAAACGTGATGCCTCAATATGACCCCATCATATATTAAAATCATTTTTAAGCACATGGAAATTCTTCCTTAGTTTCAAAATAGAATTATAAATTTCTAATTTAAATAAATCATTTTAAATCCATATTAGAATCTATTTATTCTGAAAATTAAAATAAGGGTCTTTGAAAATTGATTTCACAAGACAAACTACATGCAACTTTGACAATTTGAAAAATAAATACCCTATAAAATAAACTCACAAATGTGAATCTAGTTTAGATGAAAATGATCAAAGAGCCATCTATGATTTAAAAATTACAATGGATGGATTGGTTTTAAGGGTTTGAAAACCAAGATCTAAACATACAACTGTTCCTATGTTGATTTCCATATCAAATTTACAATTTCTTAATGATTTATTAGGTTGTGAAGGCACTGTGCAGCTCCAAACCCCTCTATGGTCAAACTAATAACCCATAAGATATTACCAAAATCAAATATATACTCATAGAGAATCATAATATCACCAAACATTGTAAATTAATAACATAAAAAAATACCCAATTCCCCACATTCCCCTGTAACTCAAGTCTCATCACAAAGGGTGGTAATATATCATCCACTCACGAACTACCTCTTGAGTCTCATTATGTTCATAGTCTAATTTCTACCATGACACAACCAAAATAACATGATGGATTAAAAAATAAGAACACTTTTAGGAATAAACAACCTATGATACTAATTGCAATGAACTGACTCAGAATACCAACTTCACCAACATTTGAATTTATTCTCTACTTGATTATATGGAATTCCTACTCCTCGCGGGCTTGTGTTGACTACCTTAGCATCTTGAAACTTGATTTTGGAATTATTTCACCAAACATAGGACAACATAAATCAACATATCATATTTCATAAAAATAAAATAAAAACATAAAAATGTGTATTTCTATTGTAATTAAAATGTAAGGCATGCCACATTTTAAAAATAGAATCAGAATATGTTAGGACCACAAGGTCAAATACCCTGAGAGGGGGATGAATGAATTTATAAAAATTAAAAAACAACCCACTTTGATCTTGTTTCTTTGTTAAATAAACATTCTTCTCCCTCTTTCATGCAGTTCAGTATGAATAGATATTAAGTAATACATGAAACACATTAATTATACTTGGTTCACCCTCAATGGGATATGTCCAAGTATCATAAACCTTCAATGTTCCGATATACCTAATACACTAAATGTTCTCTATAGGTTACACAGATGAAAGTGGAATCATTGTCCCTTCTGGTTTACAACCAATCACAAAATGAAAGCTCATAGCTATCTCAACTGAAGTGTACTCATGAATTCTTGAGAATCAACTCCCATTTTATATTCTTGTATGTCCCTACATGATCTCAAATAAATGGATAATACACTAAATTTAGATACTATGTTTGAGTCCCACTTTCATCCACTGGTCATTACAACTTTACCATATGTGTACTGGGAAACTTCATGCATTTGTGTAACCCTAGGTTTACTAGAATTCTACTTTATGCACGGCCTAAAAGTGTTAACTTTGTTCCGGAAAAACCAACTTATCTTCTACTCCAAAAATGTTCAATACAGCCATATTATTCTCAAAAATTTCACGATATACAACTTTCATAACAAAATCACTGTTGTAATGAAACTACCGACTATCATGCATCTTCTAAATAACTCAATCCTTGAGAACCCTCAAAACGTTCATGACTAGAGCTCTTATTTTCTTTAAGGGTTGAGGTTCTCTAGAATGAGGGGGTGGATATATATTTATAGGAATTTTTATGACACTTCACATAAGGCAGGAAGCTTCTTCCCAAGAACTCTAGTCTATTGTTAATGAATCCCCATATTTTATGAAGCTCCATAACTTCTGTGTAACTCTTTCCTTTTCCATATTTTTTTATTCCGATTCTAAAACATCCATGGCATGAAACTGACCAAGGAATCCCTCTTTTCAACAAACACTATCAACACAAAAATTATTCAATGATTACTTGAGGTATTTTTTCCCAACAAAAATCCTTAATGTCTTGTTATGAGAAATGAATAATTCAAACCCTTAGATTTTCCACATACAAAATATTTATAAAACTTGAGATAGAAACATGTCATAAATCATTTTTCATTAAAATACCCTTTTTATAGGTGCATGTAAAATCATTTAACATGATATAGTAAAAAATCAATAATGAAGTTATGATTTGGTAATACATACCTCAATAAAATACAAAATAACAATAGAAGATACATGGGTAAATAATGTACCTCCTAAAAATAAAAAAGCTATAATAATAGAGTTAAAATATGGAATCTCAAGTATTGATGAACTATCTAGTGATTAGAGACATATATCGGGTATTCGTTTCAAGTGTCATGGTGATATGTCATGGGAAATTCCTAGATATGCTAGTGATACTTTGAAGATAACAAAATAAATCCATGAGTGACTACATACATATTTCATACATACCATGTACACAAGAAAACTAAATTGGCACACACAGACATCCTTCGAGAACATCCCTCAACAAAATCCACAATTACTATGGAGACTCTTGTAGGGGTGTGGGTATACATAATCACTTCATAAATATGGGGTCTCTAATCAAGCCACCCATGTTTCCAAAAACCAATCAAAGAGGTGAGTTAAATAATAAGAACCATGGATCACAACATAGATGTACAATGGCATAAACATGCATAATATGATTTCTAAATTATATAAGGTCTAATATTATCCGCAACCCCATTCTCCCTCAGAGTGAAAAATCCCAATTTCAAAAACCATTTTCATGCTCTATAATAACACATAAATATGGAAAACCATACAAAAGTTGTTCATCATGAATCTTTATAAAAACTGAGTTATATAAAAAAGTTCCCAATAGGACATTACAGAAGAAATAAACAAATACTTTATCAATTAAAAGAAATATTCACTTTAAACTATCAATTTAAAAAGGCTTATTCATACTCATTTAATTGAAAAATATTTTAATGTGTCAAATAATCCTCTACGAAAAGGACATGGAAAATCCAATCATTCCCTTTAACATTTTGAAATATTATTTCAAAGAATCATTCTAAAAAAACCATTGTAAGTAATTATTAATGTCATTACAAAAACTATTTCCAAAGAATTCAAAAAAAAACATTTTGAATTGCAATCAATGAATCAAACCATTTTGGTTATAATTAGGATTTCCTTTTAAAAATGCAATGCACTCATACTAGAAAACAATCTAATTGAATCCAACATAAGGGATTGGTTCTTTATATGAAACCATTCATAGAAAAATCCATTTTCACAAAATAGGGAAATTTATTCTTAGAAAATCATGCTTAATAATTTCTAATGGAATAAATAACAATTAAATCAAAATATGAGTTGAAAGAATAAGAAATGTTATAGAATGAACTAATTTTATTATTTGAGAATAAACCTCCAATGAAAAACACTAAATCAAGGATGATACATATTGATACATGTGATAAGGGATCCTAAATTAATAAATCCCCATAAATCAATCTATACCCAAGGAATCACATTGATATAGTAACCTCTTAGAAGAAAAAATAAATAAAAATATAATATATCAAACTCCAATAGGATTTTTACATACTGAATGAATATCATCACTTTAATCGGAACATTGATCCACCTAGAGTAGATGTTGGGTGATTTGAAATCAGTAAATACTAATCCCAAGATTCATATATTTCAAGCTTCTATAGAGGGAGAATGGAGGATAACTTGAATAAGGGTTCCATCGTTCAATTACAATACTGACACTATAAAACACCATGTCCTCTGACTCCACTAAAAGTTCATTGGATCCCCACAAATAATCTATTGGATAAAAAATAAATACATAGACTCATTCTGGATAAAACATTCTATGATAAAGGTTATATAGATTTATGGTGGACCCCACCAATTGGCTGGTGAAGGCCAACTAGTTGGACAGGTGGCACCCGACAACTAACTAGTGGAAACTGTATAATATTATTTCCACTGATAATCCCCTATGCTAGCTTTTGTGCCTCAATGGGGTGCTATTGGACAACCTACAACTTTACTAGTAGCAATTATATATCCACACCTCCTACAAGCTCCAAAAAAATCCTTCAACCCCCTGAGTAACATAAATATAAATATTTTTTCATATATGAATGGGATATTGGGATGCGTCAACATAACTAATGGATCTCCAATCCAATTACAACATGAAAATATTACAATAAACATTACCTATGTGTAAAATATTATTTTATTTAAATAATATTATTATGTAATATGTGTAATAAAAATCAAAATTTCATTGAAAATTTTTGACACAATTTGATTTTTATTCATTTTTTAGAATAAATATATTTATAACATACTGTATATAATTAACAGTTAAATTATACCTTAAACAATGACATAAAATGTGGAAACTAAATGATTAATGTAAAATAAAATACTCAAATATTTACTTTTTATAAAAATATAATACATTATTATGTATAACTAGGATGAACTTTCAAGGATAATTCTAGAAGTTTGTTTATACTCTATGACAAAACCCATCAGTATTTTACATTCATTTTTATAATGTTTAGTGATAACGACCACATTTTAAAATTAAAGGAAATATTTACATAAATATTTTAAAATTAGTTAAAATAGATACGTATGAACTATTTCAAGTAGAATCTAAAGGTAGATTCTTATACTTCAAAATATTCCTTCCAGAGATACAAAGGTGTAGTAAATAATGATCTTGGATCAAGACAAAATTTTATTTCAGGGGGTGAGTCAAGAAATATATTAACCAAACATTAATCAGTCCTTATATTTATACTGACTATTATTACTAAATTGAAATTTCATTACTCACATCAGATTCAAAAAACATATAAAACAAGTTTGAGATATTTATTTTCATAGTGAGATTAGTGGAGACTCCTATAACTCTTATAATTCTTCCATTACACCTTTTGAGATATTTCTTATATTCAAAATAATTAATATGTAAATGTAATCTAACTAAAATAAAAAGTAAAAGTTTATATAAGTTATAATATAAAGAAAATATATTATGTTAGAAATTCATGTATTAGGTTTTGAAGAGTTGATTAAGGAAAATTCAAGAAACAATGATGAACCAAAAAAATAGAACCATAACCTATGAAAATTATCCTTAATTTATAATTGATATTAAACAACATGTAAGTAATAGAATTTATATTAAATTGATAGGCTATATTTATATGATAATAGATACTATCTCAATTTTATAGTGGTAGAAATATTCAAATTTACAAATTTAATGATCGAAATACGCATGTAACCAGAATAAGAAAAATTACCATTTCAGATTGTGAAAAATAATGTTTTAAAAAATCATGTAGTATACAAAAATGATAAAATAAAAGTAATATAGTTTTAAAATCTATGTGTTATGTGATATTTTATTTATTATTAATAATAAATATATATAAAATACATAAGTAGTATATAGAAAATAAGAAAAATTTATATTATGGAATCTAGTTCCTAAATTAATTCCTTGTAAAAAATAAATTGTGTATTTGTGTATAATATCAATCTAATGTAGGCACATTGGCGCGATATGGTTATTCAAGAGGGATGTATACATGTATGGTGAAGTTATTTTCTATAAAATAATACTTTCACTAAAGTTTATAATAAATGTCAATTCCTTGACTATGATGAATTATTTACACTAAAATAGATTCACGGACCATTTTGAACTATCAGAGACAATGTAGGATAGTTTTATTATTATATATATTATAAAATGATATATTTGTAAAACAAATGATGCACTAAATCATGGAATGAATATTTTATCATGTTTATATAAGTTATTTGATTGTATGCCATGGATTTCCATGTAAAATATATTTAAAACTTAGTGAAAATTATTTTAGACTTACAGTTTTTAAAGAATATGTTAAAAAATATTTATCCATGAATGAGTTAATTTTTAAACAAATTTTATAGAAAATAAAATATAATTTGACTGAATTATGGGTTTCCTAGAACAAGTCAATATTTATAATGTTTCAAGGAATGTAAAAATACAAGATAGACTAATTCAAGTGATAATTGTTTATCATTTTTCATGGTACAGATCTCTCCATCGTGACTTATATTAGACACATGGGAAGATTATGTGGATGGGTAAACAATATGACTAGTGGAGATAAGATTTAATATTTAATCCATTTCATTTATGATATCTTAGATTTCCAGTACGTACCACTTGGTTGAAAAATATTAAATAAATATCAAAGAACAACATGGAGTAGTAAATATTAAGGGAAACCCCTTCAAATAGATCAGTAAAAAATAATTTCACAATTAATCTGTGTAAATGATTTATATATTCTAATATATGGATTTTTAGGTAATTATAGAGTATCTTGGAATATTTTTTCCCCTAATTAAGCAAAAAGAAACATTGTTCTTGATCTTATAGTTTTACAATGATAGTGATATTTCCTAATAATAATCAATATTATGATCATATTATAGTGGGGGTACTATGACATAGAATCCCAATATATAATAATGAAAAAATTATATTCTAGGAAATATAAACTCTTCAGAGATTTATCAAGATATGAAGTTTTATTAATATAGGTAGCTATAAAATTAGATGTGGAAATCCCAAACAGTTGACTCATGCCTAGGTGAATGAATCAATATCATATGAGAGCTAATATGTCAAGTCTAGGAAGTTACATATAATTCATGTGATAGTATTTTCAGTGTAGTTTCCCCACACCGAAATTATGTACTACATTGTGTTTACCATATCATGTGATGAGAGAGTTATTTCTCATTTTATCGTTTAATAATAGTTTTATTACTTCTATATACCCTATTTATATGGTATTTTACAAAGATTATTTGTCATATAAAAACCTAATTGTTTCACACAAAAAATAAAAAGAACCTATAGATATGTAATTCTATTCTAAAACATATATCTTATGGTACATATATATCATATTAACCTAAAATATGTGATATTTGACTATAAGGTGTTGGGGGCTAAAAGGCATCAACAAATACTCTCGTGATGTTAACTGTTGGTGATCTTAGGAATGTAGATCATATTGACTGACATGCTAATAAAAGCACCTCATGTTATTAGTGTCATCAGTTGTTTTTATCTATGACTTAGTGTATTGGTCTATTGACATAATATCATTATCAATTTATATCATTTGGTAACTTAATTTCATTCATGATACAAAAAAAAGATAGTTAATATTTTCTATGAGGTTGGTTGAATCAAGTGCATCATCAATGGAATTACATTAATTGAATGGTAAACATAGGATTTTCCAATTTTGTATATAAAAAATATATATATTTAATAATGT
The DNA here is from genome assembly GCA_963277665.1 of Viscum album. Lineage (NCBI taxonomy): Eukaryota > Viridiplantae > Streptophyta > Magnoliopsida > Santalales > Viscaceae > Viscum > Viscum album. Next base: position 1,736,103,524 of record OY728122.1, on the reverse strand, counting down.
TGACAAGGATGGTAGTTACCTGACTAATTCCATGGTCATCGAAAAATTAAAAAAAAATCCATACTAATATTAATAAAGAAATACATATAAATCATTAAATGATGACCATATAATATATGCTTCCTTTTTAAGTTTAATCTCAATATAAAAAAGATAATATTACATAGTAAGTATTCATGGGAGTTCATCATAGATATGAATTATTTTCTCCACTTTAGCCTCCATGAGGTTTATACATATACCTGACATGGTATGTGAGAAGTTATCACTACTATAGAGAAATGTTTATAGAGGATTTTATAAAATGTGTATCTATATTTTTAAAAATTTTAAATGAATTGGATTCTATGATAAAGTAGATCCCATGTTCATGGGTTGGTGATTGTCGGATGGTGAGGGGTCACAAGAAAACAAATAAAATTAGGCTATTCATGAATAAGTTAATGATAATTGAATTTAAATCATAAGGTATTCTTAAGTAAATTATTATATCACACAAGTATATTAGGGAAATATTTTTAAAATAAATATTTAATGTTAATGTTTATTAAAGTTATATAAGAGGTGAATAATAATTTAATGGATTTATTCCATAAAAAAAATTTATGACAGTATCATAATATAATTTCAAAATATTAATGATATTTTTTGGAATTCAAAATTTTAATTTGTGGTGTTTCAGGGTTTATTTTCTTTGTTAACATTTATAAGGACCAAAATACAATTTATGCAATTTTAACCACGAAATATAGTGGTTTTTATTTTTAAAAATTATAATTTCAACCTAATTCCTGATTTGTGTGCCCTCTTCACATCACCCTCTTATATAGAGAGATAATATAGGAAAATATCATGAATATATCGATCCTAGTATGCGTATCAATTATGTGATCATTCACGGATAAATGGGGTAGTTTATAACTCTTTATTGTTTCATTTTATTACTTAAAGACTATTAAATGTTGAACTATGAGTTTTGGTGAATGATTTATTATTATATATGGGTCCTATATTGGTTCCGTTGAGTTATATTAAAAAATGAGAGGAATATATTAAGACTATGTTGTGACACTTGGGTATCAATATTATCATATTTTCACTTTTTATACCTAAATTATTTTCATGGGGTACAATTATAGACAGCAACACTAGTATTTTAGATACAGTGTGTCAACAAAAAAACCAAAAAATATAGAAAATACTAGTTAATCTTGATAACTTTATTCTTGGGTTTCTTTATTTCCTGATTGATTGATACTAGAAATTTTCATAATGTAGAAATGAAAATCCAAATTAGGATAACATAGTTTCCAAAACATAATCAACCATAAATAAAAACATAGTTATTAACTTATTCAAAGACTCAATATTCCAAAAAAATAGGCTACAAAATCAATAAGAATATTTAATTATAGATCATAGAGAAGGTGGAATGGATTTAAAGGGGGAGATAGAGAACTAAGGGGAAAGGAAATAGAAAAGGGGTCATCAACTAAATGTTCTATGGGTGGTTCTTAGAAAATGGTTGTGGGGCCAGTTCCAACTCCCATCAACATTTAAGAGTGAAAAATACCACTTATTATGTTTCTTAAACCTACCCCTTAATACAAATATAGTATATAACAATTTTTAATCAATTGGTAGGAGTACAATGAGAAAATACCCACACATTTAGGCACCCTAGTGGGTCAAGCTCCATCCCACCCAATAAGGATTCTAAGGCACCTACATACCAATTTTATTAGATATATAAATATATGAGTGTCTGTGTGTTCCATAAAGACCTTAATGATGGTGGACCAATGGTGTTTAAAATCGGTTTTCTGATGTCCTGGTTTTCTAATTGTCAACTGAAATATCCTCAAGGTCCATAATGTTTTACCAACCCATGTTGCATAGAACACCACTGATATTATTGGTAATACTAATTTTTCACCTTAAAAATCATGCCTCACCCTTCCAGTAATATTTTTAACTAATTAATGGCCATAAATGACCCATAAATCCCTTTCTGAATGAGGTCCTCATGATTTGAACCATAGACAAATGTTGAATTATTGGCCAAATTTATTTATATATTTTCAAGTATATATATGTCAACACCCTGAACATATTCTCCAATATTCAATGTTAAAAACAAAGTATGTTTTTCTTAATAAAATATAACTAAAAAATTCATAGTGATTTATACAATCGAGGACCTCTTCCAGACTAGGTTCTGATGAATTGGACAATTATGATACAATTTATCATTGTTGACCAAATAAAATATTTAAAAACATTTAAATTTATTCACATTCACTAAATCCATAAGAGAAGTCTTCCGACATAGGATTTCTAAAATACCTATGAAAAATATTTTAATACAAGCGATAAGAACAAAATTTCTCATTAATGGGGTTTTAAAACAAGTGAAATCCATTTTTATGAAAACTCTTTTTGAAACTGCCTTTTGAAATACTTTTGAACATAAGTTTGAAAATACAATTAAAAAGTACATTTTTAAAATAATAACACATATAAAAGTACTATAACACTTTGAAAATACTAACTCGTTGAGACTATTAAAAAAGTAATCCATTGATTTTTTATAAAGTATTATGCAATCTTTTGAAAATAAAATCACGATACCACATGAAACATTGAAGGTCATCTGTGCCTGCCAACTTTTCTTAAGGATGGGTTTTCTCCCCACTTCCCTATCATGTTTACAAATTTCCAGTTCCTAATTTTATAAAAACATTTTAAGGTTTCTTTGTATATATATACCTTTTTCATTGGATTATTTCCATTGAAAACAGAGAAGCATATTTATATAGAATTATTTATTTATATATATACATACTCTCATAGGAAGACATCTTCTATATTTGAAACAAAAACATCTCATCACCATTAGAGATTTCAGAAATTCATGGAATGTTAATGATAGATTAGTTAACATCCATGTATTAAAATTACATTCATAAAACTAAAAAAATCAATTTTGAATGTAGTTTCACAAAAGGAGTAATTTATTCAATTAAAATGTTTATAAATATATAATACATACAAATACACACACACACACAGATATATATATTTATATGAAATGTCAGGAGTAATCAAAAAATATATCCATAATTATGATCAGGAATGACATGAATGTTAAATGATTATTTGAAAAAATGTGATTCCTTGAAAGTAACAAATAAAATACATAAACTTAAAAATGATAAGTTTGTACATTTAATAATACCATAAAATTTTAATTTGAAATTATAATAATAATATAAATGTTTAAAAACATTATAATAATCTAATATAATAATAAACACGAAATTTGAAGTCATAAATACAATTGACCTTAAAAATTAAAAACTATAAATATGTGTGTGTGTTTGTGTCTGTGTGTGTGTGTTTCAATATTATAATAAGTTGAAATAAAAAATAATATATGATCTTACTTAAATATAAATAGTAAATTATAAGCCTAAAATTTAATAACTTGAAAATCATTAAATATAATATGCACATGATCATATTAAACATTTATTAACTTTATAAAAATGTAATTCAATAGAAATTTCAAAAATAAATTTCTTTTTAAGGAATTTTTAAATAGAATTTTAGAAAACATATATATAGATATTAATTTTTAAAATAATTATATTTCCCTTAAATATATATTTTAACATAAAAATAAAATAAATTTAAAAAATAAATATATAATCCCTTAAAGATAAATTCTATTTAATTATTTATAAACTAGAAAACATTAATTTTAAAAACTAAAACATGTATGATTTTTGAAAACCAAAACCATTGAAATAAATTTTTATAAAATAACAAAAAATAATAATTAGCTACATAATTGAAATCCATTAATAAAATTTAATGGAAATAAGTAACTAAACATGAATATTTTCCCTTGCCTCAAAATTGGGCTAAAGCATTATAGAAACCTATTTCATGAAACATGTGAACTCTTCTGAAGAAATGTCAAAAAGTATAGTTCTACGAAATAAAGGTAGTGTTATTTTATAGTACCTCTTGGCATTCAATAGCCACACCCAAAATAAATTTCTGGATTTATCATGATATAAATTTGATTCATATCATGCTGAAAAATTCATTTGGATTTCGAAGGAGGACACCCATAGAATATGACAAAAACAACCAAGATAGATCCATGTTAATGGAGATCTATTATACTAATAAAATATATATATTTCATATCATTGGTAGTGTAATAGGAAATCCAAAAAATTCCAGTTATTGTCAAACCCCATTATAAAATATAAATAATTTACGATTGATAGAGAAACATATATATTTTGTAATTCTATTTACAATTGGTATAGTGGAGGATCATTTAAGAAGTAGCAGACAATATTCAACCATAAAATTAGTATATATATTTGTTGAATAAAAACAACAGTTATATATTTTTTATCAATGGTTCATCTTGATGCTTTGATGAAATGAGATAATATTTACTCAAAGACAACAATGATTTTAATTAAAACGGGTGTCGAATGTATCCGGCAAAGATGTTGGGTAAATAAATCATTCCTATAAATAATGAAATTGGGACTACCAATATTGACAAAAGAATAAAAATTAATAAATCATTGAATGGGTTTTTTAATAACTCAGAAAAATAGAAAATTCTGACACCAAAAATTATAATCACACACCTACCATCGATAGATCTGCAAATCGGATGTTAAAGGTGTTATTTTCTAAATTTCCTCAAATAATTGTTGAACCACCACCATATATGCTTTGACTCATAGGTCCGTAATCAGATCTCTGGATTTCAAACTATACTCAGATCTCTGTCTTCCAGTAGTCGATCTCTTTGGATCTCCCTTACGATTCATATCCTTTCACCTTTGGCTCCACTACTGAGTTAACACTAGATAACCCTTTGTTCCTTTCATACCCCTCATCTTTGACCTACAAATTAGATCAATCCTCTAAAAAACCGTTCTTATTTCTTCTATTCATTTTTTTGTTTTTTATTATATTCACATATGATTTTATTTATTTATTCATTTCATCATTTTCTATTCACAATAAAATATCATCATTTCAAATATTTAATATATTGATAATTTATTATTTTTTATATTTTCATAATTTCATTTTGTTTTTAAAAACAATATTCATAATTTAAATATCAAATAATTATTTTAAAAATTTGTTTCACATTAATATAAAATGTGTATATAATTATTTCAGAAAATTTAAGTTAATAATAATTAATTTTTAAATTATTTAATTAATTTACTTAATGTTAAATTACTATAAATAACCATTTTGTTAATTTCATTATTAAAAATAGGTTATAATATTCAAGATTGTTTTATCTAAATTTATTTTGGATATTTATTTTGATAAAACTATCTCATAAAACATTTTTTAGTTTGTTTTAAATTATTAATTAATTAATTTAATAATATTTTTATATAAGAATAATTTAAACATATAATTTACAGGATGTTATATCCCCACATAAATGAATTGCGCCCCCACAATTCGTTCATGGGACATAATGAAATTCTGAATTTCCATCTACAAAATTAAAACTAACTATAATTTCTATGGAGAGTTAATTTACTGTGATTTTAAAGGAAAAATCTATTGCATATATTTTTATTTTATTTTATTTTTCCTCAAAAGGTAACGTGAAATATCTAAATATTCCAAGATCATTCTTCTAATACCAAATGTTAAGGCCCCCATCCCGCACATTCAGATACAGTGCTAAAGAATGCTATATATTTTTTATTAATAAAATATAATTATAAAATACAAAGTGATTTATATAATGGAGGACCTTTTCCATTCTAGGATCTATAGAATTAGGTAAATACCGTAAAATTTATCAAAGTTGAATAAATAAAATAGAAAAAACAATTAACTTTCTTTGCTTGTTCTAAATCCTTAACTGATGTTTTTCATCTTAGGATTTATAAAATACTTGTTTAAACCATTTTAAAACAAGGATGAGCATATAATTTCAGAGTAATGGGTTTTAAAACCGTTGAAAATCCTTTTTTAAAAAAAACTCATTTTTGAAATATATTTTGAAATAATTTTCGACGAAATTTTGACAATAATTTTCAAATACTTTTGAAAGTAACTTTTTAAAATTCAAACACTTTTGGAATTACATAACACTTTCAAAATACTTATTCTTTAAAAATGATAAACAATATTCCATTTATTTATTGAGAAAACATTATGCATTCTTTTTAGAAAAATGATGAGACTTCTTAAAACATTGAAGGCCACCTTCAACTATACATTTTCATGAGGGATGTGTTCACATTCCACTTCCATATGATGTTTACAAATTTAAAATGCCTAATTTTATAAAAACATTGTATTCTTTCCTAACAAATTTATACATTTTTCACTAGTGCTTTTCTTTAAAAACATGGAAGTATATTTACATACAGTTATATGTTTGTATATCCACATACTCCCATAAGAATACATCTTCTAGATTTGAAACAACTAAATCCCATCACCATTATAAATTTCAAAAATTCAGACAATGTCAATTAAGGAATTATTGACATCCTTATTTAAAAATTACATTGATAAAACTCCTAAAATATATTTTGAAATTATATCCAAACAAAAGAATAATTTATTCAATGCACATGATTATACATATATAATACAAATTTACACCTATAAACATATATATATACATATAGAGTGTCATGAATAATAAATGTATAATAAATTAATTATGACTATTAATGACATGTACGTAAAATTATAACATTAATTGGTGTGATTCCATTAAATTGATGAAGAAATTAAACAATATTGAAAATATTAAGTTTTGTTTATAAAATAATACAATAAATTCATAATTTGACTTTATAATTACACAATGGATGTTTAAAAACATTATAACTACCTTACATAACAATAAACACGAAATTTGAAGTCATAAAATTAAATGTAAATGAAAATTTAAAACAATATATTTATATATATGATTAAATATTGTTATAAAAAATTTAAAAAAATATTCACTCTTAATTAAATATAAATTGAAAATTAGAAGCTGTAAATTGAATTACATGAAAATATATTAAATTAATATACAAATGAACATATTACACCCCTTTTAATTTTATTGAAACATAATTTCAATATAAATTTTGAAATTGAATTCATTATTAGAGAATTTTTTAAACAAAATTTTTAAAAACATATATATACATATTAATTTTGAAAATAATACATCTTACATTGAAAATAAATTTATAAAAAAATTATATGCTTAAAATAAATAAATAAATAATCCTTTTGAAACTATAATCCCTTTAATTAAATATAAACCAGAAAACATAAATTTTAAAATACCAACAAAATTTCTTTTTTGAATATAAAAATCATTAAAAATTATTTTTATAATATTAAAACAAAATAATTTTCAAAATAATTTAATTTTTATATTAAAATCTAATGGAAATAATAATTAAATATAATAATTCATTTCCTTCACCACCAAATTAGACTAATGTATCCTATCAACCAAATGCCAAAAATGTGTGAAGTCTCAGGATGGAAAAGAAAAAAATGTGTGGTTCTATAGAATAAAGGGAGTGATATTTTATAGAAACTCTAGGAATTCAATACCCAATCCCAAAATAAATTTTTGCTTTTATCATGATATATATTTAATTCATATCAAGCTACTAAAGTATTTTGTGTTTCGAAGGAAAAGAATCTTAGAGTAAGATGACAACTGACCAAGATAGAGAAATACTTATGGGGATCTAGTATACTATTATCAAAATATATATATGTTATATCTTTTATTGAGCATAAGATAAGCCATAAAATCCTGATTACTATCCAAATCCATTAGAAAGTCCTAATAATTTAATATTGATATTGAAACTTTTATATTTTATAATCTTGGTTTCAATTGGTTTGGTGTAGGATAATTTAAGATGCAGCTAACAACATTAAACCATAAAATCAATATATATATTGGTTAAATCATGGGAAAATATATTTATTGTTTATCAATTCATATTCGTTAATTTTTTATGAAATTAGACAATATTTACCCATGAATAATATCAATTTATAATTCAAAAAAGTATTTAATATAGCCAACAAATATGTTGAGTGAAGAAAAAATCAAAATCAACAGGCAGATTGCAATTGATGACATTTCTAAATAAAACAACGAATGTGTTTTAAATAACATGAAAAATAGATGATTGGGACACTAAAAATTAAAATTACACACCTACCATCTATATATATATATATGAAAACAAGACGAATAATGGGTTTTTTACTTGATTTCCTCATACTATAGTCAAACCTCCATCTCAGCTTCAACTCCTTGATCAGTAATCGAAGCTCAAGAGGTTAAACAACACTTTGATCTCTCTATTTCAGAAGTCGATCTACTTAGATCTCCCTGTAGGTGCTCATACTTCTTTCTTTCATCTCTACTCTTAGATATCCACCAAATAACCCTTGTTTCATCCCATACCCTTCAACTTAGACACTCAAATCAGATTGACCCCCACCCAAACTATCTTATTTCTAATTTTTTTTTTAATTATATTAAAATATCATTTTTTGTAATTATTTATTTATTTGTGTCATTCTCTTTCATAAAAAAGTATCTAATTTTCAAATATTTAATATATTAATAATTTCATATATTTTAAATTTTCATCATTTCATTTTGTTTTGAAAAATAACAGTCATAATTTATATTTTAAATAATCACTATAAATTATTTTCTGAAAAATATAAATTTTTTATAAAATTATTTTTGTAAAATTACATTAATAATAATTAATTTTAAAATATTTTACTTTTTTATCTTAATTTATAATTATTGTGCATAACAACTTTGTTAATTTTATTATTGAAATCAGTTCATAACATTTATAGTTGTTTTCACTTAATTTATTTCCAATATTTATTTTGAGTAAATTATCTCATAATACTATTTTTAGTTAGTATTAAAATATAAATTAATTCATTTGATAAAATTTTCATATAAAAATAAACTAAATATATTATTTCTTGGATTTTATAATATATCTATATAAATCAATATGAAAATAATTATCCTTGTTAAAGGATATTACTAATAAATCATATAACATCCATAAAAAAATAAAACAATGATAAAACATTTAGTAATAAAAATTACCACATCACACAAATTAATGAAAATTAATTTTACTAATTAGATAAATTCCACGTAAAATCCAAAAAAGTAAACCATTTATAATATATATTTAATATTTTTTCTCAATATTTTATCAGAAAAAGAGAAAAAAAGGCAAAAATTAAAGTTGTAAAAACATGTGGTGTTGCGATATACCCAACATAAGGCCTGGCATATATGACAACAATCATGAAACATGGAATTCGATATATACAAACAAAACAATGATAGTTCCTTATAACACTTTCAGATGCTTCAGCGGAGGAATAGTGGTAAAGGGTTGAGGTTCATAACAATAAAATTCATTGGAGGTATGTGGTTAGATTCCTAGGAGCCCGATCTATGGTGAATTTATCCCTCCCCCGGTCTACTCACCTCGCCAAGTCGGCTGATGTCTCTTCATGTTTGGAAGAAGGGAGAAACCCACCTAGTTGATGAATTATTGTGTCCAGTTGTCTCTGATGAGGTTGTTACCCTGTGGGATGCTCTGTCATCTCGGCTGCCAAGGGCTCATTCCTAATTGGGATCTCTCTGGAGTGATCTCTTCATGGGTGGAGGGTTTGAAAAGTCCACTATTATGGGTTCCCTTTTAAAACTTAAAGGATATAACCCACATCCAACTATATCAACATTCCTTCTACCAAATCCACACATTAGCTAATTTCCCCATTAACACCTCCATGAATTCTCACACTGACACTGACCCTTAGAATACACCCAGCTATAGGGTTTCCAAAATAAATCATTAACGCATTATAGTCACTATAAATAAACACTCATATTGTAAATTCAATATCAATGAATTTAACAAAAAACCATCGATATTTCATATATATTCATAGTCCAAAAATAATACATCATCTCAAGTAGCATATTCTATATATCAATTAAAAACATAATCATGTTATACACACAATACAATTTAAATATCCTTAAAATCAACATGAACATCTCAATAATATAAAACTACAAAATTTCTATAGAATATAACAAATTTTAATATACAATATTGATTATAAACATATTATAAAATAGTATAATTTAAAAATAACATTTTTTATCAATTAAAAAAACCTAAATGATGTTAAATAATAATAGAAATGAATATAAATTTTAATTTAATATGTATTTAACTTATATAGAATCAAAATTTTCCAAACAAAACATTATTTCTATAAAAATTTATCTATGGACATATTTTAATTTCAAATTACCAAGAATTCCTGACAAGAACAACAGTATTTTTCTTTGATGTCAAAGTTGGTTTATTTTATAGAGGGTTATCAATAGATATATTGATTTAGAATCGGTTGGGTGATGAAACAAACTGGTTTATGGGATATTATTATAATGCCTATGACTTTGTTTATTTAGTTTTCTATTCTTCTTGGTTTTGGAGGTGTCAATGTCAGTCAATGGTTGTACTGGTAATTATGAAAAGAGTAATATCAATTTGAAAATAGGATAATTTATTAAAACTCAACATCTCACATCAATGTTATCATTACTAAAATTATATTATAAATATAATTCAAGATGATACTTTTAAAATTATACAAAGTAATTGAAAATTCAAATAAATATTCTTAATTCAACATTCCAAAACATAATATCTAATTCAAATAAAAAAATTGTGTATTTATTATTTTATCATTTTAAACTAAATATTAATAATTCACATTGAAAAATCATTTATATAGTACCTCATCTTATCCCACAAATAGTACTATCAGTTATAATAATATTTATTATGTTATGTAATATACAACCCAAAAATCATATAAATAAATTTAATCAAACAAGAATTTTTTATTCACATATAAAAACTACCACAAAACATTTATTAAAAATCAATTAAATAGATTAAATGATCTCTTAATTCGATTTGAACAATAATAATTTTTCAAAGGGAACCTTATTATTTTTATCATCCAAAATTATACATTTCAAAGTCCAAATAACCATTTATTCTTCTAAAATAATTTTTTATAACACATAAAATTCATTATAAAATAAATATAAAATAGTTGTTATTTATGATATTTAAAAAATCCTTAATATCATAAAAGGAATTTTCTTTCAATTTTATGTCAATTTAAAATTAATCTAAAAAATTATTCAATCCTCTATATATATTTTTACATATCAATTTAAATATCACCTTAAAATCAATATATGTTCAAATAACGTTTTATAGCATCAATTCATGGGGTATTTTAATTAAAACAACCACTACTTTATAATGGGTAATAATATAATTATATTATGAATTGTCATAAAATAACATATATAAAAAACAATAAATAGAACGTTTAATGACCAAATACTTCTAAAAAACCATTAAAATAATCTTATAAGATTAAGATAATCTCAAATATATAAAAAAGTGGATAGAAACCCAAGCGATATAGATAATATCAACTAAAATGGATTTATTATTTTGTATACATTCTTCCAATGTTTACCATGAATTAATCCATTTATATATGTATTATTAAAAATTTAACATGTATTCCCTCATATTAATTTTTAAGGAAAGGTAATGTAACACCCCAGCCTAGGCCACCTGAATAGTGCCCATGAAAGGGGCTTTGATTGAACTCAAGCATGCCTCCCAAGCACCTGATGTTTCTAATTAGCATTGAGGTCCTCAAAAAGTCATGGGGAGACAATGAACTTATTAAAAGATGAAGGGTTCATGTCTAAATCCTACAAAAAATTTGGCATGGCCCATCCCTATAAAAGACATCTCACTAACCTGTAGATAAAATCGAGAGCCCACGGGCCCTTGAAATATAGAATATGAATATATGAGTTATCTAGATTATGCTTTTATCAAACCAGATTAGTAGAAAAAAAAAATATAAAATATAAGTCAATTACAATAAATATAAAATTAGAATGTACATGGAAAATAATGAAAAAAAATATAGTGGCCTCTGACCTAATTTGTGTTTCATTCTTTCATATCCATGAAATCCACCACCAACAGACTTATACAATCAGTCTATCTCCATGTGGTACTTGTCTTATGAGAGAAAATGGGAGAGTCTACCCCCTCTCATAAGAACACAAGCTATGTTTGTAGATGTGGGATTATTCTAATAACCTATTAGGCTTCCCCAGTACTAGAACCAAAATTAGTACCACTATTATCAAGTGAATGTTCATTCAATACATTTATAATTTTGGTTAATGTATTTTTAAGAAACATGTAAATAAAAGTAACAAACAATAAAAAAATCACACAAGAATACCTAATTTATCACCGTGACAGAATTTGTTTCATACTGTAATTGATACATCATCTAATTTTGAACCATGATAAAAAGAACATCTATCAAGACTATGGGATAAAATTTATCCCATGTACCACATCTTTCACTTATATCACACAGTTATAAATTACCCCTACAAATATCTGTATTATCAATTAATTATATAAGTTCACCCCAACACATCCACATAGGTTCTAGGGAGGAATTTAATATATGCATTCTCATCACAGTAAGTTTGAGTATTTCCAATTAGTCACACTAGACCATCAAATAGGTTATTTAGAGGCCCAAATTAGTCTTTCATTCCCATATGGTTGGTTCTTGGGAATCCTAAATCACAACAGGCCATTTGGGGGGTTTTGGGGGGGCCAATATTAAGGGGCATGACCCATCCATGTACTCATAGGTAGGTCTACATAGTATAATGTCAGCCTGTATATTTAAATAAAATAAGGTGTGTGGCAATTATCATAATCTTATAACTCAGCAACGAGTCAACAGTCCCTCTAGACCTAGTCTTGTATACAATCTTTTATCCGGTTTCTTGACAATCAACTTCTTCCTTTAAGTGTCTTTCACCAAAATTAGCTCAACCCACCTCTTTACCACCATAAGAAATTTTCATTAGTTAAATCACACAACACATGAAACATTTGGGTTGTCATTATTAATAGGGAATGAAAAAAATAAAATTCTCAGTTATCCATGTGAGAAAAATTTGATCAAGTCCAACTTCCTAAAACCAAATCTATTTACCTTATTCACCATTCGTACATCACTATCTAGAACCATACAAGCACTTCCTCAACTCCCTTGTCCCTATCATATATCTAAAATCATAAACAATTAATTGAAACAATTTCTAATTAATAAAATTAATAAAAAACCAGCCTCCAGACTCACCTAGGAGTCTAATAAATTCACCTAAGGTCCATTCAAATCACAAAAAAGAACCTAATAACATAACCTGACAAACACCAACATCAAATTAATTAATGTAAAATTAAACATATATTAAAAATTGTAATATGGAGTGATAAAACCCTAGTTAGTTCATCGATGTCGGAATAATGATCATCTAGGTTTTCTTCACTCAAAACACGCTACCAATCCCAGGCTATGTAAAGGTACAAATTTAATCACCAGAATTGATGTCCAATTTAACACTAATTCATTGCAAACCCTTCATAAAATCAGTTATAAAAAACCATGTTGAAAATTATGAATAATAGCTTGATTTCAGCACATTACGAAGCCCTCTATGAATTCCACACAAAATCCCCACAAGAAATAGTGATTTTCACCATGCTCTGAAGAAATCATATATTGAAACATTTTCCAAATCATATGAAATTTAGTGAGGAGTAATGTTGGATAATAAGAGGAATAATGGATGATACCTTACCATGAATCACGTTACTAATACCTTTGAAATTACCTATATTTAAGGTACTACATGGGAGGAAAAAGTAGATCCATGAGGGGATATTCTCCGTTTGTTTATCATTTTGAAGGAGATGAAACCTGAGGGGGTTCCAAATAGAAACCAAAAAACAAAAGGCCCCACAATATGATGAGGGAATCTATAACACACTCATGATTTTATGGATATAATATATCCTCAGATAGAGTTTTCATCTTCCCTCGCATATAGCTTCTCTGATCCCCTAATACACCAATGATCCTCACAACATGTCCAAAAAACCTCTTGATTATTTTAAAACACATGGAATTTTATTTTTAATTCCTATACTAAAGTAGACCAGACAAAAATAATCAAATGTTAAAGTCACTCTGGAATTCTCCAACCATTAAAAATGGGATTTGTTACAAACTCCCGAACATAATGTTTCTCAGCTTCGAGAAGCCATTGTAAATCTCAAACCATGTCTCCTAACCTACCATGTTCTTTATTTCATCGATAACTCATTATGTTCCATATCTGAATACCAAACCTACTTCTATTGTGAAACTCAAAAAACCAAGCTCGACTAAAACATTTCCCTTCCAAAAATACTATATTTTACCCTAAAATGACCTTAAAAATATCTTGAAAGACATTATAAATGTGGTTTCTAAATCCAGGAAGCATCATCATTCATCCCATCCCCATCCATTGTTCTCGCTACCATTTAGCCTCACGTAATGTCAAATTATTGACACCTTCTAATCCTAATTCCTAACTCCAATGGAATCCCATGACCATCCATGTACATGCATCACTGTATAAACCAAAATTTTAACACCACCTCTAAATTGAAATATCATTTTATTAGAAAAACCATCGTGATATATCATGAGCATGGATGCACAATCAATATGACTTCTACATAGATCACCATAAATCAACCCAAGACTAATCCCAATGCACTGACTCTAACCATAACTACACTAGAACTATGAAGATTTCATTTACCAAGGAACCAGGATTACCTTGATTTTCTAATGAACTAGAATTCCTATTCCACCTAAACCATCTCAGATCAGACTTGCCATTATGTCCAATTTACATGATTTTAACACACCCATGTCCAAAACAACACTCCCCCACAAAGGGTATCATTATCATCACCCAAAAAACTAAACAAAAAAATCCATTCCCACACCCCATCCATCGCTACATTAGAAAACATGACATGGCCCCCAACTCATACCCAAGTGCCAACTTCAAATGTTGACCATTGTCCATTTCTGATTCCCCAAGAACATCATTATTGATAACTATTAAAAATTTATCCAATGATCATATTAAAATAGAATAATCCATTGGTGTGATACCAAACATATGGCATCCCTTATACCATTCCATGAGCACCGAACCAAGATCTGTCCTATTCAAGGAGTGTTTCACTAATCACACCAGTAACCTCACAATGAGAGTGACCATAAACCAAAACCACCACTAAACTAATAACAATAAACTTCTTGGGTTCATCCTACACTAGAACTATTTCCAACAGATATTCACACATCCATTCATCGCTCAACATACCAACCGACATGATGCATCACTCGTGCATACCTACCATCGTACAAAAAGATCTTTTATAAAAGACATGTCACAATTTATACATATATTTAGCGGTAAATTGATCCATATATAACCATCTCATAGGTTTTCACCCACTATTTGACCTAGCCTCAGATTATCCCAATGGTTATATGTTACCATGAAATGATATCACACTTCCTGACACATAATAATGAGAGTATATTCATATCTAGACAAGGATCACATTTCTAAACCACTTGACCAAGGCTTGTGAACATTTTAGTACAAGCCTTCTAGAATTTACCTTAGTTCCTATGTTTGAAATCATGATTTATACCCATGACCTATCATAACACATTACCACACACCACATGAGTTTCATTCTAGAACTCCTCTATAATTCATTTACTCTCTTAGAAAACACAATTGATTTCAACTCAAATAACAACTTCCCAATCATCAGTATCATAGAAGTTACTAAACACCCAGATGGTTATTGACCTTTACCATCAAATCAAAAACACCAAAGTGTCAGTGAAAATCCATATCATCTTGGTGATAATGGATCTCTATAACATAATACTCATCTAAAAATGGTAAATTCGGACCAGTGGTGCTCCCCACTATATGCATTGACTACAAAAATCACAGTTAAACAAAACCCAATCAATAAAATAACTAGAAAGCATCATGTAGTCTAACCAATAAAATCAACAAATCACGTCAAAAAAATATATTGTGGGTCCATACACTTAACCCTACAAAATCATATCTACCATCAAAATACCCACATAAAACATCTATTATCCTACTGTAAGAGGTGCCAAAAAATCATCCACCATGATCCTTTTACAAGAGGCTCCCACTGAACATTCATCCCATAATACCACCATCAAGGGATCCAACAAACATTTATAACAACCCTACTGAATGTATAAACCAAGCATCGATCCCCTCATAATCCACCATAGAAAATCCAGAAAATTGGCCTACCTTGGTATTAGTTTCTCTTTAAACATCACATCATTTCATAACACCCACCCATTTTCCTAACTCGATAGTTTCCAAATACATTCAACACATAGGCTGAAAACCAAATTCATACATCTGGTTCACCCCATCCAACATGAAAATTACTAATAATTGGTTTCCATTGGAACCATTTTCTCATTTTCAAAACCCATTTTGGGAAACATTACACTCACAAAACAACTAAGGATTCTGAAATACCCATTAGAATCCATGGATTTTACATCAAAACCGATGACACCAAAATCCTTCTCCTAGTAGATCACATTACCAAAAACTAACACCGTTTTCAAAATTCCTTTTGATTATAATTTCCAAATACCACCTTAAAGTTTAATTTTAAAACCTTACCTTTTTCACATAACCAAAAAATACCAATAATTTGAAAACCACCATATCCATGATCCATTTAAAAGAAAACATGATTATAAACCCACTACCCACACCTGATGCAATCTATAGAGTTTTCCCTCAAACAATTTCTTAGAAACATAAATTTCTAAAATCTATGATCATATGGTGGCCAACAGGAAAATCACCTCAATTATAAATGACCCTTGAATCCATATTAATTTCATTACACCTTATTTTCTATGAAATAAAACAATGATTGTATTATGAATTTGTTAAATTAATATGGATTCTAATAAGGTTATTATTTCAAACACCATATCCCATAGGTGTTTCTAACATCCTCTTAGCATACCAAAACCGTGAAGCTTGTATAACCTACTATCTCCCAGCTGGTCCCTATGACTCTTCTAAAGTCTCACTAATCCCATGTTTGGATTCTCAGTCCAATAGAACACCTCACTCATCCAAGTGTACCTAATCATGAAATAAATCACCCCATATAAACTAAAGATTTAGATTATGTCTTACTGGACAGGAATGTACTTGATCTACTTCTTGAGTCTCTTCATCATGTCTATATCTATAACTTTTCTATCCATCCAAGATATCCCCTAATAACATTTTGTAATTCCCCAACCGAGGACATGGAAATGGCACCAGTTTGGAGAGTTCCACATAACCTCGGGTTTCCCTTCCCACACATTAAGGGATGTGACTATTGGTGAGGTTTTGACACAATCATGGGGAGACTATTCCCTCAAAACAGTCAAAAGGGTTCATGCCCAAATCGTACAAAAATTACAGTAGACCCATTATTATAATAGACACTCCACCAAACTATAGTAAAAAATTGGGTTCCCTATTGCCTCCCTCAATCAAGAATACAAATACTAGAACCATCTATATGTTGCATCACAAAAATCAGTGTTGCAACAGCTTAAAAATTAAAAAAAACATCAAAAAGTATAATAAATTGAATACTTAGTATTATATTTCAAATGGTGACGAAAAATAATAAATTGGCATCCATTCCCACTCATATTCCATCTGGTTGTATCCACGGCCTACATGACCTATCATCCAACACCAAGAGTTCATATCTATGATATCACAACCCATCCCAGAGGGGCTCGTGCCATGAGATTCCCATGCCCACCTCTAATAGGCCAGGGGCTGGCGACTAGCACAGAGTCGGCATATCCCACAACTAGGGGGTGTTTGCCTATGTACGTGTACACATGCACACATCTCTATGAAAAATTGTTGAAACTGAAAAGACTATGTAAAAAATAGGCATACCACTAAGATACATACACAGAGTACAAAAGTATAAAATTGAAATTAAATGGGGCCAGAATACAATCCCAACAAAAGGAAAAGTAAAAAATGTACAAGTCCAACGAACTCCTCGGTAGTAAAACCTGCCTAAAGTGTAAGTATAAAACATCTATCTAAAGCCAAAGAATAACACCTCATCTATTAGGTCACTCAAATAACTAACAAGCTCTGATCTACCAAGGACTCTCTCAATAATCGATCTTCTTCACTAGCCACAACATGTGTGGAAAAAGCCCAGGTTAGGTTGAGTAAAACAATACTCAGGAGGACACCCTGACACAAGAAGTTAAAACCAAAAAGGAAACATTACTAAGTGGGTAGAGTCAGCTCAACGTAGTTAAATGTTTACAAAACATATAACAAGAACCTACAGCTATACTCATAACAGATTTCAAGACTCAAGGTCTCCTTCACTTCTAGTCATATGGTTCAGCTCATAACACACTTGTTCTAGGAGATCCCACCCTTTGAGCTATCTGATAGTAAGAATGTAGAACAATTCTACCAAAATTGTCGTAGAGAACATCTAGTATTGATACATCATGATGTTTCCCTAATACATCAAGTATATTTAAGACACAAAGTCTCAATATAACAACCCATCCTTATCCACACTATATTTCTTGAGGCACATTCATTCTATAAGAACATACTGTTTGTGTTATGTTGTCATTGAATTCTCTCGTAAAGAGGCCCCACAAATCTATTCCCCTCCCAAATTGAATATATTGGTCAAATATCACGATATACAGAAAGGGGATCCTAATTTGAGGATACCAACCACCCAATTTGAATTACCCCACAATGTAGTGGATCCTTTATAAAGGATACTGACAACCCTACCGATGTGACTTATAAATTAGGTGATCCTTCTTAGAGGATACTGATAACCCTACTAATATGGACCACTGGATGAAGGATTAATTCCCTACACTCTTAGGTCAAGTCAATTCCCACAAAACACCATAATGGGTGATATAGGATCACTCCAGTCCCAATGAGGAATGCCACAAGTCTATCTGGGACTCTGTCACTAGAGGGGACTATTATCTAGTGATGTGGACATAATACCCTACCAAACTGTCAAGTAAAGAACTTAGGGAAGATCTCCACCTATAATAGTCAATTCTAGAGAACCACCAAGTCATCTCAAAAGAACCACCATATCATAAGGGATCAAACACCATATACAGTTCATCAAACAGACATTCCATTTGAATATGAAGGCTAGTTTATTAAAAATGGTTCGGTCCTATTTCTGTCCAGCACAACCCGATCTGGACGACCCGATCAGACACAGTTCGGTTGACCCGACCGGACATGGATAATCTGGGCTGGCCCTTCTCACACAAAAGGCCTAGCTACGTGTTCTTCCCAGTCAGCACATTCATCATGTTCTATGTATGGCGCACCCATACTCCCCCTATGTCGCTTGACCCATGGTCTTCACTGTTATGGGGTCCACGTGGATGGCTGACATAGGGTCCACGCGGTGGCTTCTTCATTTCACTACATCTTCTCCATCTCGGTCATGAGCCTCAGATCCAGACCCATGGGCCCTCCTCTATTGCAGTATGGATGGACGGTGTCCCACCACTATCCGCCACAAAAATGGTGGCCTCACCTAGTCACCGCCCATGACCCCTATCGTCACAGGCCATCTAGCCACCACGGTCCCTCCTGGACTGTGATCTCTCGTTGCCCCTGGTTTCCTTGCTGGTGTCCATCTTGTCTTGTTCACTGGGCCTGACCACCTTGTTAGTATGTTGCAACCTCCACAACTGGCCACTCTACTAGCAGCCTCAAATTGTCGTGCTCTGCTTGAAATGGCCCAATCTGCCACCTCTGGTTTACTGTCTTGTCCAGCCGTAGGCATTACCCCTGCGCGGTTTCAAATTTCCTTCGTGGATATTGAATTAAGAGTAATAAAGAATGAAGAACGGGGGAAAGGAATGAACAAGAACCCCCAAAATGGATGGATCTTCACCTTGTTCATGTCGATATTGATCAGTCCATGTTAGATGAAGAACTAAGGGGAAGAATAAAAAATTTCTTACATGAATCAAACTGATAAATATTCCCACAATATAAAAATCCCAACCCACGATACGAATGACCTATGGATTATGTTTTTTGGTGATTAATCCATATTTTTCAAAGAAATAATGAATGGATATGTAAAACCAAACAAACCTCACCCCCATCTTGGGGTTTGGATCGGTCGTTGATGAAGGATGAAGACCCATTATCTCATTCATTGATGCTTGATTCGAGTACCGACCACCAATCCTTCATCACCAATGAGAGAACCTCCTTCTACATTACTTAGGGAAACTCCATCATTATGGTGATAACCCTATATTTTTTACAAGGATTATTAAAAAAGGAAACCTCCATGTCATAATGTAATGTTTAATAAAATATTTTTAATAAATATTTTAATGATGTTCACGTAAAAAAAATAACTTTTGCCATCGACACGCACTGATTGAGGTTAGTCCCAGCTTAAGGAAAATACCACCTTACAAACTCAATGGTGGTTTTGGATTTCCAATCCGAGTTACAATTTATGAGTTATTACATTTTGAAAATAAAAAAAATATTTCATTCGTTTATTAAAATTTATGCCCTAAGTGTTTTTTCTTATAATGACATGTTCCCACAGAAGTTAAGTTGTGCCTAGGGTAAAGCCACTACTCTTAGCTCAATGTTGCCTTCAGATTTCGGATTTGGGTACCCTTTTAGGAGTTATTTCATTTATTCAGAAAATTCATGTCTGCATTATCTTAAAAACATAACAAATTTTAATCAATCATTTTCAGCACCACGACGCTCAGAATCGCATCTGTCTCAGTGCCTTGACTTGGCATTTTACCAAATAATTTCTATAAACAAAATTCGGAAAATTGGACTCTTTACATATGTGAAACCTGTTTCTTGAGAGAAAACATAAGAGTCTACCCATGAACATTAGAACCCACACCGTCTATGTAGATACAGGGTAATTCCAATGACCCATATTGTATCCCTTGTTCCTCAACAATCCTTAGTGTTTTTGTGATCAAGTGGATTCACATGACATAATGATGTAGGGTTTTTTTGTTTTCAATAAACACGCGCACCCAGAAACATATAACACAAACACAAAAAACAACAACATAATAAATGATTTGGAACCATAAAAGAATATTTTACATTATATAATCCATTTACCACCTTATTTATAACCATGTATGATAGGACATTAGTTAGGAGCTTGGTAACACATGTATCCCATAGCTTGTGCATGTCACTCAACTCACAACCTCGTCATGTACCATGTCCCATCCCAACATACTCATAGAGGTCTGAAATGTCACCATTAACCATCCCCACATGTTATAGGGTGTCCATTAATGCCCATTTCCCAATCACAAAATGTTTTATGGAGACCAATCAGTCACCAAAAAAAATCTAGTGAGTTCTTGGGATTCCTAAATCATTACATTAGACCATCCAACTAGTTCTTGGGATTCCCAAACCATATTGACCCATCCAATAAGTCCTTAGTAGGACCAATTCCAAGTACCTCAATCCACCCCTTCTCAATAAGAGAGTTCTGCATAGCATAAGGTTACAAAGTATAATAAAACAGAATAGGTCGAATAGGAAGTCTCACAACTCACAAACTCATCATCACAACACATGTCCCACCGGGATTAGTCCCACACACAACCATCCACTAGGGTCCCATAGACCCATCTTGATCTTTAGGGGTATATGACATCTTTCATGATCCACACTACAATTTTATACCATAAGAAATCATTGTTAGTTATTTCACACAACACATGAAACATAAAAAATCCATTATTAATCTGGAACACACAAAAAATAACTCATTAAAAAAGAGTATTAAATAAGCCCAAGGCCCCTGCCTCTAAATAAATTATTTCACATCATTCTCCACAGAGTCAACAATTCATTGTCCCATCTAATAACTTCATCTACTCCGGAGTCATAATCTCACTTCATTCTTCATCAATAACAAATTATAATTAATTATCCAAATTAAACATAATATTCCTAAAGCCTCAAGACTCACCTAAAGGTCCAATAAATCCAACTGAGGTATCTTAAAACCATAAACAATCCATTGTGAACCTTCCCCAAATACTTGTGACATCAAATTAATTAATTAAATAATTTTATAAAATATTCCAAATTTGATTAACTAGTGAAAAACTAACCAGGAATTCGTTCAATCATAAAATCATAAGAAACCACATGAGTTTCACTTTTAATCCACCCTCAAGCATACACCAACTAAAATCAACAATTTTAACACCCAATTGAAGCCCAATTTAACTAAAAATCATCACAAACTCTTTCAAAACTCAGTAGGAAACATACCTTATATAAAATGATGAATAATGGATTGATTTCAGTGTATTTGGATGCCCTATATAAACCAAAAAAACATTAATGTGTAGTGATTTAGTCATTCTATATTGAAATCATCCATCCAAACCCTATAAAATTCAATCAAAATTTAGATAGGAATAGAGGAGAAGAACTAGGTGAATAAATGAGGATGTATTACCTTGAACATTCACGTCGAATCCATTTAGAATCACCCACACTAAAGGCACACCCTGGGAGGGAAAATGAGATCCAAGAGGGTATGTTCTCCCTTTATTAATCTTCTTAGATTATAAGGAACTTTAGGTGGAACCAAATTGAAACCCCTAGAAAGCACCAAAATGCCTCTCATCAAAATGAGGGCTCTTACACCCCACTGGTTAGCAAGTGGAACTATTGTGGCTCATGAAACATCATATATCCATATTATCCCGAGGATATTATGGTCCCTTAGAACCCCACCCCAATTCTCAAACAATATCTAAAAACACACATTGAAGTAATTCAAACTCCCTGAATTTAATTCCAAATATAAGTTCCCAAAATTTCATGACATCCAAACTCAAATGTTTAAATTACCTCTATAATTTTCTAACCCTCATGGACATGATTCATTGTTGGAAAATTATTCATTCTCTCAAATACCTATTTCTTGGAACTTATTTTAATAAAACTATAAAATAAAAAATTAAATATTTAATTTATTAAATATAATAACCACTTCCATCATTAAATTTCTTATTTATGAAATTATGTACATTGTAATATATTTTTTTAACTATTTAACTTATATGATCATTTATAAATGTTAATTCACCAACTAAAATCTTTATACCTTAAATACTAAATAAAAAACTATAAATGAATTATTAAATTTCAACTCAGTAAAAGATAATAAAAAGTTAAAAAAAATTAAATAAGAAAATCAATTAATCCAAATATTGATCTACCAAGAAAACTATTCAAAATACTACTTATACATTATGGTAAGTTTCTAGATATAAATATGTTGTTTAGTGATTAATAACTAAAAATATTTATATAAAAACTAAAAAATAATAAAATATAAAATCAATTTAAAAGATTTAAGCACACAAACATGTATAAAACCATGCAAAAACTTTATTAATTCATATGGAACCTTCAAATTATTATGGTTCAACCCAAATATGACCACTAATTTAAATTTATGACATTACCTTACATAACCCACATTTTAAATTATATATATAATTTTAAATTATTTTTAGATGAACACACTTAATAAAAAACAAAAAAATGATACACCAAAACACATGATTGGTCACATTGGCCTTGTTATTATCATGATTAATCAATAGAAAAAATAAATAACTTTTATCCAAACAATTCATAAATTTATTTTTTCTATTTAATTTTCATTCACATAATTTTTTACAAATTTCAAATAAAACCATTTTTATTTTCCAAAACACACCAAAAAATATCCATATTATTATCAATTATACATTTCTTTAAATTTTCAAGATGATATTACCATACCAGAATCGAAACACATATTAAAGTACCTTATAATTATATAATGAAGTCCAACTAATCATTTTCCCTTAAAAATTATCTATACCGATTTAATGTTTTTGTAATGATCTATAAGACAAGTAAATTAAACATGAAATTTTAGGTGATATCATTTGTCACACTAAAATAATTCATTAAAATCATAAATAATCTTACAAGATTCAATCCAAAATAAAAATAAAGGACCTTTATTAACATAGTAGACCATTTATCATAAATTTATGATATATTTTACTATTATGAAGTTCATTTCACATAATATAATGCATTACCATGCATCTGATGAACACTTATTACCCAAATATGATTTTCTCCATTAAAAAAAACTTTATTTAATAAGTTCTCATCATTTCATGACACATATAATTTTATTAATAAAATAAATATTCCCTCAAAACATTAATATCATTGATCTCATGTAATATCTTATCTTATTCCAGGAAAATTAATTTATATCAAGAATTTTTTTGAGTTTAATATATCATTACCATAAAATAATAATTACCATCAAGTTCATTTTTTTAAAAATATTATTAATTATAATTTAATTATATAATAATTATTTCCAAAAAAATGTAAAAATTCAATTTATTATAAGTTAGATATTGATATTTTATTTTTGGAATACAAATATTGAAAAACATTTCAAAAAAAAATTAAGGAAATTCCATTCACAGGATAACAAATTTTAAGAATTCATTAATCATTTCCCAATGAAAATAATTTTTCAAAATTAACTAGATTATTTCATAAAAAATATGTATAAATAATCATATAAAATTCATAAAATAAATTATTTCACATAATAATAAAAAATTCAACTATTTACATAATTATAAATTATAAAAATACCATAGAAATTAAATAATAAAATAATAATTAATATTATCCCTGTTATATATACTACTATAAATAACCTATGTCTTTATATGTTAGTGAATCACCGATAAACTTATGAATTAATCATTAATAGCTCATTAAACCCATATAAAAGGCCTGGAATTGTCTCCCTTTATTATTTATCTCAATCCAAACCCATTGAATCACTAATATTTACACATTTAATTACCCAAAAATATTAATGAGTTTCTTTTCACCATTTAGGACTAATATGAAAATGTAAAATTAATCAAACATTATACTTATAATAAAAAATGATTACATGATACCACAACATCTATTAGGTATATTAATAAAGAAACCATCCATTATTGATTAATTAAATCAATACATTTAATTATTTTTTTAAAAATAAAATATTTTTATATGATGTTTTAAAAAATATATAATTCCCTTGTATTGTACTTCAATTTAATTCACATCAACCATTGTGTTACACCAACAATAAAGAAGGCTCATCCCAAAAAAATTACATATCTAATATTACACATAAATCAACAATTTTTTACCCCATGGGAGATCAAAAATCCATAAACATGATCCTAAAAATTAAATAACTAACTATCATATGACATTCCTTAATAGGTTCCTAAGCTTATAATGTAGTTATTTCTTCTAGTTATATTAATAGACTAAATCTCAACTCATATCACTCATATCAACCTTCAACCAATTATTAAAAATATCAAAAAAATAGAATAATAATTCATTTCATGAAATTTTATAACATCCCACCTAAGAATAATTGTACAACTAAGGTGAAACACCACAGTGTTCCAGTTCCACTCCTTTATAAAAAATGGCTTTCAACTAGTACTTAGGGTCCAAATACACAAAATTAGGATAAAAATAAAATCTAAGGGATTTTTATAAAAAAAATTGAAAATAATCACGTTAATAGTTATGAATAATGGAAATAATAACTATATACATTTGAAATAAAACTCAAAATGATCCGACATGTTACTGTAAATTCCATATAGTCTTTAAAGGTATATAACAAATAAATAACAATTTTATTAATCTAAAATAAAAATGAAATATCCTAAATAAATTTCCAAATAATATAATATTGTATAATATTTCAATCCCTTCGGAAATAGCCATAATATCCTCACTAAAAACTCTAATCTACCAAACAAAAATTCATGTACCTGAAACAAATTAAGTTTAATATATACAGACAAAATATAAATATGTTTAAGATATAAAAATTGACATAGTATAATTCCACCCAAAGACTATATATATCTTGGATCCAAACATGTCCATATTTGTATAATTTAGTGTTTTAAGATGAATTAAATATTTTAGAACTTTTGAAAATAGCATCAATCACAAATAGTACATTAGTAACCAAGGCATCAAAAAACACCCTTTTCTTATTTTGTAAAATTATGTTAGAGTTTGAATATCTATATAATTTTACATTTAATCCAAACATATAGTTAACCCAGATCCAATGCTAAAATCAAGTACTATACAAACACAAATACTATTTTACAACATATAAAAACTTGTGTCTTATCCCATATTTTATTCAAACCCTTGTCTTAGTCAAACACATATACTACTTCACATCATATCCAAATAGAAATATAATATAATTTTATAATTATAATAACATAAAATCATACCCAATATTAATAAATTCATCATTGAGGTTCAATTATAATTCCTACTATTATCACATATCATAATAGAAATTCACTATTTATAAATCATATATTATTTATAAGAATTTCATTTTAAATTACTTCATTTTAAAACAATTTACAATATATAAAAAATGACCAAAATATCACTAAAATTACTTGAATTCATTTATTAGCATTTTCAAAATAATTATCATAATAATAATAGTTATGAAACACATCTAATAACAGAGTCTAATAAATTTATTAATCTCAACACCTTTAAAAACATAAATTTATATTCCTTAAATCATTTTTTGTTATTTTAAATTAATAAATCAAAATCCATTAAAAAAATTAATTAAAATCCAAAATTCTATATTAATAATGTGGTTATAATATTAATTAACAAACTAAAATTCCTTTTATCATTAATATTACAATTTACGATATAAACAAAAATTAATAAAAATCAATGACTCCTAAATAAAAAATTAAAAATATACTCCATATTTTTAACATATGAAAATTTATAATCTCAATAAAAAAAATTATATAATATGTTTTATCCAAAAATAAACCTCATGAAAAACCCATTACATTATCTAGATGGTAAAATTATATAGAACATTACAATAATACATATTCAATAGTCAATTGGGATATAGAAAAGGTTGGAGGCCACCAATAATAATTTAATAAATAATATCACTAAATAAATTGAACTCTTATTCCTTTATTATTATAAAAACTTAAAAAATCACATCAATAAGGATTTGAAATCCTAATTTAAGGAAAAATACAAACAAAACCACATAAAATAAAATAAAACACAAAGTTATTACATTAATATTGGCCACATAATTATAATATTACTAATGGATCACAAATATGTCCTGAATATATAATCTTAGATTAGAGATATTGTGGAAGGGTTCTAGAGAGATAAGGGTAGTCGGGAGTAAAAGGAGTAGGGGCCTCATGCCCCTTACTCAATGTGTCATTCCGTAAAACTAAATGGGAAATTATTTTTATTATTAATATTTTATAAATATCACTATTTTATGTTTATTTATTTAAATAGAAATATAGATATAATAAATGATAATTAAATGTATCGATTGATTTATTATAATGAATCAAAATAAATAACATAGGGATAATAAAAAATACTAAAATAGTTGAAATCACATAGAATACATAAATAAAAATTCATTTAACTTATTTTCAAAAGTCTCAATTATACTCTTAAAAATTTAATCATTAATAATTTCAATTATCTTTTTAATTTGTTACTTATTCTCATTTAAATAAATAATAATTATTTCATATCTCACATAATTTTTTTACCATTTATAGTCCAAATATTCAAATTCCAAAATAAATTGTATTGGTATTAACTACCTTGACAATATTATATTATGTTTTTTTATTCTATTATCCATATACATAATTTATAAACCAATTACTAAATTTTTAATTCAATAAAAAATTTAATATATGTTCCCAAAAAACACTAATTTAGAATCATGTTCAAAAAACCTACTTTTATAAACCATATATTGATATAGAATTTATATTTAAATCAAAATAATACTAATGGTTTAATAATTCAATATTTATTCTACATCAAAGTTATATATGATATGTTTTTGTTACAAATATTTTAACACTTTCCCAATTAAGGAAATTTAGTATATTATTTTTATTAATTATCCCAAACTTATAAGTCCATTTATATCAACACAAATGTGGGATACACACATGGTATCTAATTCCTAAGAGTGAAAATTGGATAAAATAATTTTTAGGACATTCATGTACTTATTTAAGGAATTATTATCATTGTAATTCTCAAAAATATATGCTAGTCTATAAGTTAATGTGTATATCCTATAAAAGATCACAAATTAATCTTTATAATGTGTTCTATAATCAATTACTATATATATCTTCTGACATAGTATCATGTTTTATATCAAAATAATAAAAACTATTATTTAATGTAATCTTAATAAAATTATGACCTCCTACATCATATCAATTAGTATGCCAAGATCTTTATTTCGTTACACCATGATTAAAATTTAGTATTCATCTTAAATAATATTTTTTAGGTATAAATTCATGTGAATCATATGTCACATGACTCATGTATATTTAACTATAAAACTAATTTTCAAAATTCACCCAATTAATATCGTTTAAATTAATCAATAAAAATTTAATATTTAAGGTTATACTACTATTTTTTCTAAAATCTCAAAATGTGACATGATAATCAAACTATTATGTTTAAAAAATAATATATAATTTCCACAAGATGATTTATGTTAGACTACCAACTTATTATGATAAAAACTAAGGCTAGGAACTGTAAAATTAAAAGGTATCATGTTGGAGTGGTTCATGGTACGATAAAAGGTATGTGGTGAATCTATTATTTAAGAGAAAATGATTCCTTTTAAAATAGGATAGAATTCCACTAAAAAATGGGTAATAAATTTTTTATTATAAAATTATTATTTGTGAAATATTATAAAATGTTAAAATTTCTCAACATTTCTATCTAATTTTAGCTCATATGTTGTTTTTTGTTTGACCTTTCAACCCCATTTCTTTGATATAAATTATATGTTCGTTATTAATCAGCTCTATTATTGATCCTTGTACAATTAATTTTAAAACCATTAATCATAATAAATTTCCCAATATTGACCACATAGGGAATCCAGAAGACCAATAAATTATTGAATTAGACGGTAAAATATTTTAAATCAACTTATGAGGTGATAATTGTTTTGAGATTTATGATTTTTTTATAGTTCATTGACTCAATTTGGATTATGATAATTTATTTTGAAAATATATTACTCTTTCAAATATTTTTCTAGTTTTTTTAATATAAATATTAATAATATATATTTTTTACTAAATTTATATGATGATTTAATCTATTTTAGATTTTGGGATTCAAAATAACACATTATTCACCTTTTTTAGGATTTAATTTTCTTTGATAACCTACTTCTCAGTGATCCGTTTAACAGTTATAAATAAATTTTATTTAAATTATGTGTTGACTAAAAATATTTTATATTTTAATTAACTAATTAATAATTCTTAATCATTCAATGGATTATAAATCCCTTCTATTAGTTAACAATTCCAAATGATCTTGATTTGTATGTTACCAATTCATTGTTCACATACTACATAATAGTCACATATGTTGGTAATTAACGCATACTATTTTTTATTGTGAATATTTTCATTCAAATTCATAACTAAACCATCTATCATCAAATTATTTGTTGATGATAATTTTTTCTTTTTTATACAATATTTGTTAACTCGTTTAGTAATTTGATAACATATTTATTATTCTAAAATATGTAATATTTATATTATTTTTAATCCATTGAAAATTCTATACATTTTAAGAAATTATTGATTAATATTTTAAAACAGTGTTTGATTTTCTTATAACTATTTATTTTTAATTAACTTATGTAATTCACTTTTCATTGATATCTATATGTCCTAAAAAATAGAGTTGTTTTCGAATTCATTTCTAAAAATAATAATTATCTGAAGAAAGCATGATATTATGCTGATAATCACATTAGGTTGTTAGTATGAATCACATAATATTGGGGTAGATAATTATTTTTATGTTTGATTATATTATAACATATAACCATATCATTAATGACCCATATATCAAATAAAATTATATCGGGAGGAAATATTTTTAGATATTGGTATATAATAATGATATCATATATTAAAACCTAATTAACAAGAATATGAAAACATATCATCAATTTATAGAATTAAATAAATTTTTAAAGGACTGAAAAATATAGCAAACATGATTTTGGATGGATAGTTAAAATTTTATTTTCTTATTCTTTAGATTTATGTTAAGTGTCAAGTTATATTATTTAATCTCATATAAACATGAGAAAAATAATTATAAATTTTCAAAAAAAAATTGATTTTATGTTAAAGTAATTTTAACTTATCACCTATGATTTAATAAATGAGAAATCAAAATATTTTTATGAAATTTTTTTCAAAAAAATATTTATAACATAATCATGTCATATTGATCAAATAATATATTGTTTTTTTAAATTTTCTTGAAAACTTATATGGTGCTCATATAAAAGTTATAGCCCAATGGTTGACCTAGAAGGACATTCAAGAAGGCAGGGTTTTATTACGTCCACTATCTTGGGTTAGTGTTCTTAGGATGAAGATTTTAGTTATGTACTTCTTGGGTGGGTAGGATTCTATTTCATAGTAGAATATTTTTTGATATAATAGACATGATAAATGGTCTCAAAGAAAAATAGGTAAAATATTATTTTTTAGATTTAGGGTACATAAATTTTGAACTATTTTTTATATATCATTGGAACATTTTTATTTGTGTAAATAGGGGAATGTTTGATAACCATAACCCACACATGAGTGATTTAGTTTTCAAAATCCATCATCTCATGATGTTGTTGAGTGACATTTTTTAATTTTTGAAAGTATATTTTATATCTTAATAAGTTTATCATTATAGGGAATTAAAACATGTTAACAACTTATTATTTCATGTTGTTTACAATATAACATATTCCTATATGGTAGTGTGAGGAAAAATTTTATACATAAGTTTTTAGTAAAATACATGATGGATATAACTGATATTTATCCAATTCAAATTCTGGAGAACATATATTCTTGGGATACTTTCATGAATAACATTGGAACTAAAATATCTAATGAATTTTTAACTGAATGAGATAATTTGAAATATATATCAATAATTTGGTGTCAATGTTGTCACTAAGATAGTTTTTATTCATTTAAAACATAATAAAAAATTAACATTTTTCATTATATATTTTAATTATATAATTTTTTCTTCATATATTATGATATTATAACATGTTTTTGATTAATTATATTGTATTATTATAAGTATAGACACATGTAATAACAATATAAAAATTCATGGTCCCATGTATAGATATCCTAACAAGATAAAATTTACATTCAGTGGATATTGGAACTATAGGAAAAGGGTCAAAATGTCAGTGAAAATGGTTTCTAAGAATGAATTTTTAGTTAATTAGAGAATATTCATGAGAAAATCTCTTATAATTAGGGAATTGAAGTTGTCCATCAAAAAAAATCCTAAATTATGATATTATAAACTACTTTTAACATAGTCTATGAATGTTTTAATGATTATTATTTTAGGCCGGACATTAAAATATAATGTTTTACAATAAAAAAAGATATTTGGGGTGAATACACTATGGTAAAATTTGAAATTTTTTCATTGATATTTTTAATATATATATTATTATAGTATAATTATCTATTGTTAAAAACTAATTGGAAAATGAATTAAATTTTGATTCTTCGTGAATTGATGTTTAATTTTGAGGACCTAAGTATGATTTTCTATATTGAGAGGGGAAATAGGTAGTATATAATATTGTTTTAAAAAATCATAAATAATTTTCAAATTATTAATATACACGAAATATTTATTGGATAAACAATAATAGTATATTGGGAAGAAAAAAATTTAGACGATTCATATCTAAGTGTAAACACTCCTAAAGTTTTCTCAAAGTATATCAAAAGAAGAACATGGTAGATTGATAGAAAATAATAACAATTGCCTAAAATAAATTATCATTATTGGGTTTTAGAGTTAAGAAAGTAGGGGATGATAAGCATATTAAAGGACTAAAACAAAAACTATATTTTTTCTTATAGAAACATGTGAATAAACCAAATTATAATTTGTTTCAATATATTATAAGAATATATGAGATGAGAAATTGATGACTGGATTATTAAAAGTGGTCAAATAAGTGAAATATGAATCATATTCATGTTAGTTTACTAAAAATATAAATTTTATTATATAAAACATTGATATTTTTGAATGAAATTCATTTAATATCATACTAGATTTATTCATTTTTTAACCCACTTTTATAATTTTGAATGATGACAAAGTTTATTGAATTCAATTTTTTATTTCCATTAATTTTACAAATTATTATATATTGATATAAATATTCAAATTTTTGTTTTAGATTAATGTTTATTCATTTTGGGTTGTTTTATATATTTATTTATTTATTTATCATCAAACCATACATATTTTCTAAAATATAATTTAACAAATATATTATTCCAAAATGATTTATATTTTTTGGAATGCATAAATAAAACAATTATAATAGATTTAGATTAATTATTATGTTATTAAAATAGAGAATATCTGGTTCAAATTATAGTGTCTGTAACAGATCCTTTGTTATGAAAATTAGTCCTATGGTAATTTATTGTGTGTTGCAGGAGTGTCAAGATTTCTAAAGTCTTCATAAATGATATTCGAATTTATAATTTTACATGGATGGAAACAGAAGCACATGTTTTATTTTTTATAATAATTTAAGTAGGATAAGGAACGTGTTCATCATTTAGATTTTTATAGCTAGTGAATGAAGTATGTAGTTCCAATATGGTGGTTTTAGTAATATTGATATATTGATGTGTTATTCTTTCAAATAAGTGGAAGTTAGAAATTAATACTTTTAAAACATTTTATATATATAATTTTCCACATTTTTCCATAACCTATATAGCTTTTGAAAATTATTTATAACCCAAACATGTGTATATTTATATTTATTATAAAAATTGTAACCTATTTTCAGTTACATTTACAATTCCTTAGAATATTATTTGAAAAATGCTTTTAGAGTAGTACATAACCCAATAATACTATATATAACACAAGTAAAATATAAAACTATATAAATAACAAATATTTTTATCTCTAGGCTGTCTACTTCTAAATTTATTTTTAAGATTATTTGATCAGTATTTTGATAAAAAAAAATTTTAATGCTGCAATAGTAACTGAAACTCAACTATTTTACGCATTTGATATATTTACTCAATTGGAGTGGTAAAATAACCTTTTATAGGCATATATAACCACATAAAAATTAGAATGTATTTCTCTCATAAACATTAAATAAAGAATGCATATATTTATTTGTGCCACGCGCGTTAATATTGTCTTTTTCCATTCAATTAACATTACGCAACGTGTTTTGATGATACCAGATGATGAAATATAACAAATACATGACATATTAAATTTTATTAAGAAATTCTACCTCTATAATGTAATAAAAAATTAAAACATCTTCTGAGTATAATTATATAAAAAATACCATTTAAAATACACTTTCATTGAAATCCAAGCATTGATAATATTAAAAAGACTTATATATTAAATTTTTAAATATTTTAGACTCAAAATTAATATTCTAATTTTATCATCAATTTAATAAAATACTAATAGTAATCACAAAAAACATTATTATAGTGAATTTTTTTTCTTATAATGAAAACAATCAGTAATGAATTTCTTAAAATTAATAATAGCACTAAAAATATTTATTAATATTTTAAAATAATCAATTACTACAATTGACACTAATTTTAGTAAAAATACCAAAAATATGATAATAAATCACTTTTAAAATGTTAAAATAAAAAGGCATAACTATTATATATTTGACATCTAATGCTGTATATTTCTACAAATGCATTTAATATTGTATGAAATATATAAATAAACCCAACTTCATTTTCTAACCATTCTATCATACCAAACATGGATATAATTTGAAAAAGAATTATATAAATATATTAAATAATAAATAATTGAAAAAATATAAAATTTGAATTCAAAACTGTTGTATTATTCTCAATAATTATACATAATCAAGTATAAACTATATCATCACTGTTAAAATTTTCCACATTTATAACAATACCCATGTTTTAATCCCACATAACATATCATTTTAAGCCTACTATAAAGATTAATTAATCATCCCTTGAACATTATCTCATAATCTAGTGGAAAAACAAATTTATATTTGTGAAAATAAACTACATTTGTAGAATAATAAACCTTAATTGGTAATTAATTAGGGAAAATGATTAAGGAATTCAAAGCCAACACTACATTTCCTGAAATAGTATTAGATCTAGGAACTAAAGAACTAAATAGAAAAATGTGTCTCCACAAATCTATCAGATTAGGGAATAATGGTGAAACTACAATATATATATATCAAACAATGACATAGAGGGAGACATTTTAATTCTCAAAAGTATAAAATAGAGAAAATAAAGAATCAATGACATTTTACTTGATTGATAAACATGATTAGAACACAAAGATATTCAAGTATGGTTATAAAAAAACAAAAAAAAATTGTGAGGAAGGTGTGAATATCCTTAAATCAAATAAATGCATGTACTATATTTTGTGCAATTTTAAACCATTCCCACTAGAATCAACAATTAAATCTACTAGAATTAGGGAACAAATTAAGTTCAAAGCTCTAAGTGTTATCAAAACAGTTGAAGATGAACTCTATGTTGTAGGTCATAAATGAACACTGATTAGATCTATATTTGATAATGCTAGATGATTGAAGCTTGTCTGACAAAAAGGAAGAGGAATACTAATTTATGAATTCACCTATGGTTTTTAATTACTTTTATTTTTTAAAACAATGTGGTATTAATAATAATTAAAATTTGTTTCCATTAAAAATAAATTGAATTTGAAAACAAGATTATCCTTCCATTTCTCATTCTATTTAGTACTTTTTTAATTTTTTATTTGTCCCGTCTTACTAAGAGGGAACATAATGTTATCTAAACTAAAATATTGTGGACATTACATGTTATTACTTAGGAATATTTCTAACACATAGTATTTCAAATGTTATTCATAGTTTCACCATCTCTATATGAATCTCTTCATTATGTAATCCTTACATGAATCCATGGTTATGGAGATTTAATTTTTTTATATTTTTTCATCTACCAAGCTAATATATTATAAACATATTAATTTTTAATACTTTATAGAACTAATGATTTTCTTACCTATTAAAATTAAAATAAAATTACATCTTCATGTATCTAAATTCTCTCGTATATAAGGTACATGAAACACTTTTATGTAATATTTTAAAATCATAAAAAAGAAAAATATAATTAATAGAATGTATGGTATAATATGTAGTAAACTCCTCATTTGTAGATTATATGCTAAACTCCTACAATAGTGGGAATTTCAACTAAAATTCACATTACACATAGACCAATTCTCAAGAAGTGCCTTAATAAAAATACAGTCTAAAGAACTAACATCTATAAAAAAAGTTAAATTTTTATTAAATTGATAACTAAATAACCAATCATTGTATTGGTGGAAAAAATTAATCCTTATATAATTCATGACATGTAACACTAATTAATATTCTTTGAAATATATAAGAACAACATTAAAAACATTTAATTAAATCAAACCAATATTAATAATATAATTTATTTATGAACATGAATATCATTTAGGTCATAAAATAAAAAATAAAATTTAAAATATTTATCCTAAGATATTATAACATTATTCAATGATAAATTCAATAAAAAACATTCTATATGGTCTATTTTCATGGGAATATTACCTGGTCCGTAAGGACATGAGCTATTTTATATATAATAAAATCATTTTTTTAATATATCATGGAATGGATAGTTTACCCCCCTTAACATATTTTTTGTTATAGAATCATTCTGAAACAAATATTATTTTTTCCACAACATTTCCTAAATTATAAAAATATTTTAATATTGTACAATGGGAAGCATTATCTCTTGAAGTATTACCTTCATGAAGTAAATAGTGAATCACCCATCATGTGGCCACATTTTATTCCTCTATTTTAGTAATAAAATAAAATTTCTAATCCTTAATGAATCCAATGTTTTCCCACAATTCTACCTATGTTGTAAACAATTGTAGTTCATGGACTACATATTGTCTTTAATGTTTTTTTTTACTTTCCTGGCATATTCAATGAATATGACAATCTGTTATTCATATGAAGTTATTATTCATATATATATAATATCATAAATGTTTTTGCTGATGTGTTTTTAAGTATTAATTCACAATTAACTAAGGCAGTATAAACTTCAAGAATACAGAATTTAATAGATACCACATCTATAACAAAAACCACGAAATTTATAAGTTAAATAAATTCATATAACAAAAAAACTAGTATCCACTATTATTATTGATCATATTGTTTAATAAATATTTATTAAAGGAACTTGGAGGTCTCACCCTTCTATGGTGTAATGATGGGATAGTAAGGATCACCCATTGTAATGGCATGTATTCAACCAAACTCTCACATGGCCAAAATGGATTGGTTATGAGACCTCAAGAACTCCTCCCTATATACTATAGGATTATAGACATCAGTTTTGGTCGGAGATGTATAGCAGGGAGACTATACCCACTAGTATAGAGTACAATATAGTAGAATAATTGATAATAATAAATGTAAGAGTAATGTAAAAACAATGGAAACTTAATATAATTCAACTAGGAAACAAAGGAGAGATTGATAAACCAATATTGAAGAACAATGTAATGCTTATATGATATGTATCTAAATTTCAAACTGAAAACAATACAAATAAAATAAATTAGCTGACACAAAATAATCCCAAAAGACCCTGGTCCCAAACCCTAGGTTAGACCCTTCTCCAAAATCCATCCGATCTAGGAAATAAACAAATAGAAACAAGGAACCTTACCCTTTCTCAAACCTACATCAAATTTAATATCCTTAGCTATTAAAAGGTGGATTGAATAGGGTGTGATTAAAACACATTAGGTCGACACCACCGTGTCTCAAAAAATCTAGCTGATCATAATTTAATAAAATAAACTAATAAACATTTTTATTTATTAATCAATTAAAATAATACATCAGTGAACCTATTATGGAACAACACTGTAATCTCTTTAAGCATGTAATATAACTGTTCTGACAATATACATATACCTTGGAAGAATAAAACCACTAGGATGATCCCATTATATAAGAAAATAATCCTTTGGGCATAGGCCTATATATATAATCATTTCAACATGTAACCCTAGGAATAGTTTAATATATAAACATTTCAGCATGTATCTTTGGGAAAAGATCTCTCTATAATCATTTCAGTTTGTACAAGACAGATCCCACTCAATATAATCATTACACCATGGGACTGGGTAGATGCCAGTCTATATAAGCATTTTAATATGGGATTGGGTAGATGTTGCTTTATATAAGCATTATAACTTGGGACTGGGAAGATCCTACACTATATAAGCATTATAGAATGGGAATGGAAATATCCATATATATATATATGAATTATAGAATTGAACTCATCAAGTCATAACAATAATGATATCACAATATCACATCATAATCCTCAATGGTTAATTATGAAAATTTCCTTTTTTCTTTCAATTATAGTTTCATTTATATCTAAAATAATAAATAATCATTTCAATAAGTAAAAATCCATTACCTTGGGATTTTATATCAAGAAATCACATAAGGTACCATGTCATACTAAACATAATTTTAACTATTATCCATGTTCATATAACTAAAAGTTTTATCAAAAAACAGGTATCCATAAGACAGGTATCATCAACCATTGAATCCAAAGGAATCAAATCAATATCCCAATACATGATTTAACATTAAACCTATAATTATAAAATTATAGTGCATGTTATACAAACACAATCAAAATATTTCATATATTTCATAATTAAATACACCATAGGGTTATATTTCGACTCCATACCTTTATCTAGTGATCAATGAAATTCTTCCATTGGAAAATGCCAACAAGGAAGAAGGCCAAAAAAATTTAGAATAACCTATATCATCTCGGGTCAAGATCAAAACCCCAAACAAAATTTGATCAAGAGATTTCCACCACAAAGAACAAGGAATGGAGGGAGAAGGAAAACCCTAAAAGAACCACTTTCCAAGGATCGAAAGTGTAATCCAAATATCCAGAATAGAAGATGAGACTCCAAAATTTCCTAGAAATCATCATATGACTAATTGTAAATGGGTATACATTTTGGAATGAAATAAAATTATACACACTACTAACTTAAAGCTATTGGTTACTAGGAATACATGGCATGCAATACTTTCACATCGTGTATTTTTCAATTAATGAGATACTCTGAAAAATACTTCACCAACAGTTAAAATTTACCCCGATAGATACTTATACTACCAAAATTAGGTTTATGATGTGTAAGAACTTAACATCATGAAAAAGTTCACAACATATATACGGTGAGAGTTACATATCCTCTAACATGTAATTGGCATGTAATTTTCTAGAAAACTCTTTTCATCATAGATTTTGTGTAAGTTCTTGAACCACCTCTTAAGTATTCTAAAATAAAGGAAACCCATTATAATCCCATTAAAATCATTTATAACTAGACCCAATTTATTAATATAAGCATTCATCCCTAAACGTTTGGTCATTTTCCACAACAAAGTCTCTTAATATCAAAATAATACTCAAACACAAAGTCTTAAAGAGGAAATAAACCCCAATGAAATAAATACAATATAAATATTAGGTATGGATATTCCTAGAAAAATAAGAGATCTTACTAACTTTATAAAATATATCAGTCCATAACCAAGATTCTCTAAGAATTCATATAGGGTTTCAAAGAACAAGCATGTCCATTGTGATGACGTATCAAAATCCATCTCCCAAAACTCCTCCTAAAAACACCGATATTTTCACTATTTTAGAACTGAAGGTATAACCCTACCCCATAGATACTTCTCACAATAGACCACAATCCATATCAGATGAACATCAATGGATGCATCCACAAAAATCTCGACATCCTAAACGTCCACCACAAGATAAGGATAGGGAAAATATCTATTAATCAATGACATGTAAAAAATATTTTTCATGTCACCATAGAACTATGGAAGGGATAATTAGTTTATCACTAGCCTCACCCTCTCCAATCTATCAGATGACCTGAAAAACTAAGGCACTAGCTTTCCATATTTCTTGATATGGAATTGCCCTGACCTAAGTGACACTCGATGGGAAACGCAGTGACTAACCTGGAACTAAATAGGTCATCTCTAATGGTTACTATTTGATTTGTTTCCTACTCAGTGAAGTTACCAAAGACTTACTGATCAACTAAACTATCTCAAAAGTATCATTCATGAGACCTATCCCAAAAATCACGGAATCACCATCCTCTATCCAAAAAAAGAGGAGAATGGAACATTCTACTATAAAAATCTTCAAAAGATTCCATCTGGATCAATTCTTAGAATATTTTATTATATAATTTCTCTATGAGTTCCATATGATGCTCCCAGGAAAATCCAATATCCCAAACACATGATCATAACATATCCTCCAGAATCTGAATAGTCCACTCCTGTGGACTGTCAGTGTGAGGATGATGTGTTGTTCTAAACAGAAATAGTGATCCTAGATAATTATGAAGACCCCTCTATAATTGAAATCTGAAATGATGGTCTATACCTGAAACGATACACCAGGAAATACCAAGAAACCAAAAAAACAATTACCCCTAGAGACTACTCAGATCATCAGTGATAAAGGTCTCTCTGATAGGAAATAACTGGTCTACCTTCCTCATTTTATCTATGATTTCCTATAATTCAAGATTCGTATGGGGTGTCTTTGTAAATCCTATTAGAAAATCCAAAGAAGTGTCATACCATTTCCTCTCAAGAATAGTAAGATGCTACAATTTCCTAGCTGGCCACTAATGACTGAATTTCACCTACTAATAGAATAAACATCTCACCATAATACATGTTACCATCATAATTTTTTAACACAATTACTATTCAAAGAGATCATGCTACATCTGTATCAAAAAAGAATGTTCCATTCATATAAAATACTAAAATTCTCTCATCATATCCTCTCACAAGACTGTAGAAACCCATAGATGACCATGGAATATAAGATCATTTTTTCTACCAATACACCATCATGGTGGGGTGTCCCTACCATATAACATGTCACTTAAAACTAATCCCTCTATATTATAAAACTTCTCTTCTTTGATTCGGTCCAAATGTAGAAGTATAAAATATTTCGAGGTAAAATATACTTATCCTCGAGACTCCTAAACATCTAGATGCATGTATTCAAATAGATCAATCATCCTGCACTCATTGCAAGAATCACACACTGCCTCTGCCTAAGTAAAATATTCAGAAATGGTGTTTCTATTTCCTAGTGTACAGCCAAACTTGAAGTCAAAATACTACAGATACTTGACCCACCTCCTCTACAAAATTTTTCGGTCCCACTGGGAAAATATTTACACGAGGAACTTGTGGTATATTTATACCAAAAACCACTCACCCAAAATATATTTTCTTAGGCTTCATAGGGAATTTATTACCATAGATAACTCTAGATCTTGAGTATGATAATTCCATGCATTTCATCTCAACTATCTCCAACCATTAGAAACCACTAGATCCTCCCAAATCTAAACCACTCTAAGTCCAACATAGAGTGAAATATAGTACATAGTATATTCTTTAACCAACGTAGGTAAACTAAGGATAGGAGTTGAGGTTATCTTGATTTCATACTGCTAAATATATCTCTCACAAGCAATTGAACAAACAAACATTACTCCCTTCTTGGTCAAACCACACAACGGTTCTTTGAGACAAGATAATTCCATGATAAAACACTGATAATAACTAGCTAAAATCATCAAACATCGAATCTTTAATACATTCTATGGTTACTCTGAAGAAATGATATTTGTAACCTTCTCTCGGTTCACTGTCGGTTATATCATAGAGATAACACAACTCAATAAGTTCACTTCATAAATCTAGAAACGATATTTGGTTAGGTTGTCATAAATTATATACTCCCTCAATATACATAAGAAACATTAAATATATATTGAATCATTAGATTCTAAATGAGATTACAACAATATTTCATCAAAAAATCACCATAAAGTATTCCAGGATATAATGAAAGGTTCAATTCATCAAGACCATTAAAATCATTGGTGCGTTGGTCAAACCAAATGGCTTCACTACGAACTCAAATAAGCCAAACTAGCTCCCAAAATCTATCTGAGGTCGGTTTCATGGTCTCACCCTTAACTGGTGGTTTTTAGATCTCAAAATGATCTTAGGGAAGATTTTAAAACCTATTAACTAATCAAAGAAATTATTTATACATGGAAGAGGAAATCGGTTCTTGAATTTCATCTCATCCAATATCTGATGATCCACACATAATTTCAAGGTACCATAAATGTTATAATAAAAGATAACTAGAGAACCCCATATAAATGTACTCGGATAAATGAAACCTTTAGAATCCATATCAACCAACTAAACTATCAACTCCTAAAACTCTGATGGTTTGATTTTATAAGGTGGGATAGAAACTATCTCTTCTCTTAGAAATAACTCAATTATTTAATCGATCTCCTAGTCATGTGGTAATCCAATGAACTCATCATTAAAAACATCTTTAAAAGGTTCTATCTCTAGAGGAAAATAATCCTACAACATTCCACAATCATCTAAATAAAATATTTCTATTTGATCGTTGAAGTAATCTAATCAACAAAATATTGTTCTAACATGTCCGTCCTAATGATCCCACTCACCCTAGTGAGAATAGAGGTCTAATTGTGAAGATAAAAATGTAACAATCATCTGGTAAGAGTCATTATGATACTAGAAAACGTATATCCAATCCATCCCAATATTCAAATCAAAACCTTTCATTTACAACACAAATGGTTCC
The DNA here is from genome assembly GCA_963277665.1 of Viscum album. Classification (NCBI taxonomy): domain Eukaryota; kingdom Viridiplantae; phylum Streptophyta; class Magnoliopsida; order Santalales; family Viscaceae; genus Viscum; species Viscum album. The sequence goes on along the minus strand of OY728122.1, from coordinate 1,736,060,999 downwards.
CAAAAATAAATGGTAATCACCGATCTCTATGGAACATTCCTTATATAATATGATATTCCCTTATTATACTCACAATGGTGTGGCTATGGTCAAAGAACCATTATAGATTTCCCCAACATACCCTAGATCATTTTTATAGAGAGATGATAGAAAATGAATTGGATTCTCATGTGTCAATAAATACATAAGAAAGTGTATATTATAAAAGAATCTTACCTCGAGCGGTAGAAGGTAAAAATCCACATTAATTGAACAAGTCTTTATAATGTTCTACTGGCTAGACCCTCTACCTTGGGCTCCAAACTAACTCCATGGAGCTATTCCCTCTAACTGGTACTTTTGTTCCTACACTAGGGTTGGACATCCCCTACCACAACCTAAATATCCTAAGGAACACTAGATATCTATCTATGGGAGATTATTTGAATCCTTCCCAGACTATGGTGCTATTGTGATCCCCTTACACTACTCTTATAGGAGAAGTTCGAACAAGACTTCGGAATTTAAGCCATCATGATGCCAGTATGTTACTCCAAAGTTGGGTATGTACACAGATTACCCTTGTGGACCAACTTTCCAAACTAAAATCACTACAATGTAAATAGTTATAATATGCCTAACCACTACCCTAACTACACTATCCATTATTTAATTTTAAAAAACCATCATATTGGTGCTTCTTTCTACCATAATAAGAAATCTTAGTTAACCTTACTGAAATAGTATAGTCATTACTTGGACCCCCTCTTATATTCCCTTCCATAATGAGTTATTGATTCATTACATCTAAAATTTTCTAAGATGAAAATTCTTCACTTTCACCCTGATCTCATAGTAAAGCATGTTCTATATATGTCTCTCCCAAGAGACCTCATCAACAACTAAGGATGGTTCAAATAATGGTAGGTAAGTGTTCAGTATAGTCCTTCCTTGTAATGACATCCTGAGTCAGATGCATAAACTCTTGGGACCTCTCATCCCTCAACATCTGTAGAAATAAGTTTCTCATGAAATTATCCAAAAAACCTTTCCAATATAACTCCTCCTACTGCCCTTCCTATTCTAGAATATCCCACAAAATCAGGGCATGTACATAGAAAAAATACGAAGAAAGATTCCCCCTACTATCTATAAAAGCCTCCATATGGTTGAAGATCATTAGTATATAATCAATCCAAAACACGGATACCTGGGGGCGTCACTCCCTAGTTAATGTTGGATATTCTTGTATATGAAACTCTCTTATCATTTAAGACATTGAAGGCATGGTGAAAATATTCTCATTTTCCATGGATTGCATTACCCTAAAGAATATTTCATGAATTTGAACATCCATATGATCCTATGAAGCTTTGGGAATCTCTTTGTCGGCTGTTTTAGGATAATTCTAATTTACACTTCCTGAATGCTCAACTTAAAGATAATGATGATGCATTTTATCTCCATGACGAACACACTCCTCAGAACAAAATCTATTAAAAAAACTCAACCTTAATAGGTGAAAACAATAGAGGACCACTACTCCTGGTATTTATAAAGATGAATTACAAGTGTTTTAGTATGACACATGGTTATTTCATTTCATTTACCAGATATATCATATTTCTCATTTCACATTTTTTATGGGCATGTATATAACACCTGAAAATAATATTCCCTAATCATGAAATATGAATGTCAATATATATACATATGTGACTATCATAATGAATTCATACTCAACATTCACCACACTGGGCCATGAGAATAAATCTGAAAAAAAGATATCATCATGAAATAATAACAACAACAATCATTTGAATCACCAAATGTGAAATAACATCAACTATAAGTATCGATTACCATAAACAATAATCCCAACCCTAGGAACTCAGAATTTACACCAAATATGATTTAGCTACTCCAATTAAAAATCACATTACCAAGTCTATAAATATAATATTATCATTTCTACATTTCATAAATAGTATAAAAATTGAAAAAAAAACATGCTCCTCTAATACAACTTTGTTACATTCTTTGATCTAGTACTCTTGTAGAAAGATGAAATAGGTTGTTTATAAGACCTGAATCGTTATTAATAGTAAACCATAGGCTATCGATTAGTAGTAGGGTGTGAGAAGTATAATAAAACTAGGAAAAAAAGAAAGGAAATAACCCAATATTGAAGAAATTTTCAATGATTAGAAAATATGTATCTAAATGTCAAACAGAAAACAATTTAAATAAAAGAAATTAGATGACACTAAATAATAACAAAAGACACCAGTCCAAAACCCCATGTCAGACCTATATCAAAACTCCAACCCATCCAGGAATTCAACAATTATAAATTAGGTCTATTTTCCTTGTCCAAACCAAATACATTTAATCCACTAAGGTACCAAAAGGTAGATTGAATAGGGTGTGAGTAAAACATAGTAGGATGACACCACCATTTATAAACAAAACTAGTCTGAGAATAATTGTATACAATAATAAAATATACAATTTTATTAATTAATCAATTAGTATAATATAAAATTCAACCTACTTCATCACCACAATGGAATATCTCTGATCATGTAACACAACCACGCCAACAATATCTGTATACTATGGCATAATCAAAAAATTGGGCAGAGCCCTCCATATAAGAATTTAAATATATGGGTCTATCTCTGTATATAAGATTCTCAGCATGTAAACCAAGGCATATACCACTATATCATAATTTCATCATGTATCTCCATGTGTATCTCCTTATATAAGAATTTCATCTGGTATAGGGTAGATCCCACACTATACAAGCATTACAACATTGGACTGGTTATATCATACCCAATAAAAGAATTACAGCATGCAACTGGCTAGTTATCTCTCTATACAAGTATTACAGAATTTGACTAAACGAGTCATAATTGTAAGGATATCACAATATCACATCATATGCATCTGTGGTTGGTTATGAAAATTACCATTTTCTTTAATTTATAGTTTCATTTACATCTCAAATGATCAATAATCATATCAATAAGACATAATAAATTAGTTAGGAATTCTATATTATATAATCAATTAAAGTCTCATGTCATGCTAAACACACATTTATCCATTATCTATGTTCTTTTACCAAAAGGGATTCTTAACCGATGGGAAGTGATAATCTATGTTGCATCAACCACAGAATCCAAAGGAATCCCATAAATATTCCAATCCATTATTTACCACAAACCCATTAATTAATAAATAAGATTAAATTTAATATTGGCATAATTAAAAAATTGCATATACATAATAATAAAGCATACTATAGGCTTAAATTTAGACCCTCTATCGTTTTACGGAGAACATCCTAATGCTTCAAATGAAAAATTACACCAAGGATGAAGGTGAAAAAGATTACAGGAAGAACCTAGATCCTATGAGGTCACAATCAAAACCAAAGACAAACAATAATCAAGATATTTACACCATAACAAATAAAGAATGATAGGGAGAGAAGGGGAACCTAAGAAGGAACACTTACTAGGGACTGGATGTGTAATAGGGATGTCTAGAATAGAAGGGGGTCTCCAAAATCATCTAGAAATAATCCTAGTGTCAAAAGGATTTTGATAAAAGAATTTTAATGAAATAAAATCATACATGCTTCCACTTAAAACTGTTAGATCAGACGAATAGATGAAGTGTAGTCCTTTTATGTTGTGTATTTCTCAATTAATGAAATATGCCAGAAAAATCATCAGCTTAGGTTAATATTTATACTGATAAATACATACTAAGTGTGAATTAGGTTTGTAATGTTTAACCATTTCATATCATGAACCTGTTCACATCATGTTTTTGTAGGTTGTAAGGCGTCAGGTAACATATTCACATTGTGAAATCATCTTGTTAAACTTTTTACTATAACCACCATATATTGACTATGAAGACCTAATATTTCACTATATATTCTCCTTAAATAAGTAATATATTAGATTATATATTTCAAAGACTATAAAAAACTAAATAATAAATTTTGATAAATTTTGAATATTAAATATGATCATTAAAACCCACAAATTAAGTAGCTAGTATAAAATTGTGGTAACCATATTATAAAATCAATAAAGAAAGTAGGAATGAATGACATATAGATGTGAAATTATTCCTTATAAATACCACTTGTCTTAGATTATAAGGGAGGTAGTTTCAATAGGGTTTGACTTAGGCCAATCCCAATCCAAACATCACAAATTATTTTTGGGAAACACTATATAAAAGAGAAGTCAAAGAACGGTCATATTTCCACAAGATCAATTTGTTTTGAACCATACAAAAAACTAAAATCCTGGATTATCTGATTCTTAGGTATTATGGAGAGATTAAAGGGGGTCATGTAAGTTGAAATTATGATTATATTGACATATAATAATATATTTATAGGTATAAAAATATTATAAATTTTAATACTTTATTGAAGGTCCTTTTACACAATCCACTTTTTCCCTAAGAATGGATTTCCTAGAAATTACTGTTTTATTACAAAGAAAAATGTCTATTATGAGAATATAATAAAAAATTTATATATATAAAATAATTTAAAACTATATTTATTAATAAATCAGGAAAAATAATAGTGAATCTTCCAAAAAACGTTTTATTATAAAATCATCTTTCGCTATATTTTATATTTTTAAATAAAAAATTATAAATTTTAATCGGTAAATATGGAAAAATTAAATTCATTTTTGAATTTATCATAGAATTATTAACACAATATTTAATGATTAAATATTTTATAAATAATTTATTTTTTCATAATTATTAAAGAAATAGTTCTTTCCAAATAAATGATTATAATTACATTATCATTATATATGCAAGGATTAAATTTTTTAAAAAACTATATAATTGATAAAAAAAATTACAATGGAATAATTTTATTAATTATAATGATATATTTTTAAATATATAAATCATATTTTTATTCTTATAAAACAAAATGAATATTATAATTCTTATAGAAAATTGTTTTTATAATTTAATTTCATTAAAAATTATTTAGGTGAAATATGAATTTGAATTGAATTTAAAGCAACATAAAATTTATGTTTTATAGAAAAATAATTTATAACTTGAGAATAAAAATATTTTCCAATCTTAACCCATGCTGAAATTTTAATCTTAGAAAGAACATTTTCTATGTAATGGTTTTTACATATTGTATGTGCTAACACTAAAATTAATTTAAATAGCAAACAGATATTGTTGTATATTATTTTTATATTTCAATTCGGAATTTTATATTTAATAAATAATATAAATTAAAATTTTGTCCATTAAAACTATTTACTTTGGTTGAAAGTGTTGATGTCGTTGTAAGGGGAAATTTGGTTTAAAGTAGATTAAGATAGTAAAAAAGATTAAATCAAGTGAAGAAACATATTTGATATTTGATATTTTATGGATTCGATATCTCATTTATTTTCCCATTCCATTATTTGAAATTATTTGAGCCCTATACCCTGAATAATTGTGTGTGATTATTGAAAAATAAAGAGATTTTATAAAAAAATCACTCTATTCGCATATCAAAGGGGCTTACATCCACCTAATTTATCGACCCATTACAATTATTTTTATAAAATAGGAATCTATCCAAGAATTTAATTAATATATTCCTTTTTTTATTTATTAATTAGTCTTACAAAATGACCAAACTAACTATCCTTAAGGGTTTACCCACAGGGAAACTTCTAAAGCAAAGGTAATACTCCCAAACTAAGTTCAATAATCCGTTTCTTTTTCTACAAACCAAACGTAAACATTATCCTTGAAGGTATGATAACTCCAAAAATGTAAATATGATTAATTTTTTATATTATGTAATATCTATCTTATACCTTCCTCTGATTTCATTTATAATAATTAAATTTTCATTAATCTTGTGTGTATACTACCACCTCCATGAATGATGTGCTTAATTCTCCATCACCACAAAAAATAGAAGGTGAAAAAGGTTAGTTATATAAATAATATGATACTAATTACATTATAATAGTTTTTAAGTGACAATAATCTCATTTCATACCCCCTCTCTCATTCCACAGAAAATGAAAGGGTGGTCTGGGCGTATATTCAGACTAGCACCTCTATGAAATAAAATGTGTTGTTTTCCATGATAACCTACCATAGATTACTTTAAAAAAGTACTAAGTATTTAAAAAATATATATTTTAGACTATTAATATTATGTAACTATAATATTATGCAATCTATATGTGTGATAATAATAAATAGTTGTGGTCACTTTATCCGGCTAAGATGGATCTATCGAAGAACATTTATTAATTTGGGTCTAATTTTTGTTAACCATTAAAAAAGTATAAGTAATATTATAATTAAATAATAAATTAAATAACCCTCTAGAATATTTTACAACATGAATTTATCTAAATATTCCCTTCTCGATGTTCAATAAACAAAAATTGTTCTGATATATTAAACAAATAACCTCAAGTAACTAATATATACAGAAACTACATTACAAATAAATAAATAAATCCATAAACAGATATTTTAAAATTAAGTATTGATGATTAAGTATCTTGGGTATATATTTAATTAACATATTTTAATTCTTTAGTATGTTCAGAGAAATCGTAGAGATTATTCAGACAAAACGTAAGGGATCTTTTGTACCACCCTTGTTACTTTTGAGTTGCACATTCTCATTATTTTTCTCCATTTTATACATTCTTCATCTCATGGAATTATTAAATTTTTATATATAATTCCCTTACATATATTATTATTTTAATATTCAATATTTTCTAGTTTCATAGTTATTTTTATATACCATGAAAATCCCAACTTTTAATGTATGCCAGAATAAAGGGAAATTTTGGGTATCTTATATCATATTAGGAATCACCCCTGTTAAATGTTTTTAAACCATTATTAGACTATAAAAAAACATAAATATTTTTTAGTGGACACTAATGGTGATATTTATGTTTTATAACAAATAATAAGTTCCTTCCATCCTTAAATGAACCTTTTGTGATTACACGAAAGCAACACCCAAGTGGTTCACTTTTATTCTTCCTTATCTCGAGTATTCTCTTTAATTATTTCAATGGAAATCCATGTTTTATACATATATCCCATTTATATTACTAAATTAATTAAAAATTTATTTCCATATTATCATAGAATTACTTATGGGTTTTCCTTAATTAGTGACTTAATTATGAATTACAAAACCCACTTCCTTATTATATTATTGATCAAGCTTATAATTTATGAATGGTTTATTTTCCTCATGGAGCACGCATATGTATGATTTTAATTATATGACTGGTGGTATATGAATTATATATCCAAAAAGGCATCATCTAATATTTTTATCTCATCAGATGCCCTATGTATTTAATGGGATATTAGCCTAAGTACACTATATTATGAGGTGTGTGGGACTGGAATTATATAGTCATACAATTAATTGGGTAAGGATTTATACCCAATGATACGATATATACATGTTTAGGGAGTCAAACTAATCCATCAAGCTACTCTTCTACTATGTTGATGGGAATGGGGAGTGAACTCAATCCCCCATGGAATGTTTTCCACTTTATGATTGTGGTCTTAAGAGTGACCCGTAACATCTATTTATGATGAAATGTCTAAGGTTGTTACAACATATTATATTATTATATGATATTATTATATCATTTACTTATTTCATGTTTTCATTCTTATTATAATCCTTTTTATTCTTTATTGATTATATATTTTATGTTCGTGTTCCTTATATTCACATACCCATAAGTTTATCTTAAAAATAACGATTATCTATGATTGTTATGTATTATTCTTACCCTTACTGATTTTTTGAACTCCCCCTTTTCATTTTTTCATTTCAATTGGTTATGATTTAAATCATTAAAAATAATATTTATAAAAAGATTGATTTTGGGGAGAATTTATAGATGATATTGAATAATAATTATGGATTAAGTTTCTTCTCATATAGTCGGGAAAATGTCATTAAGATACTAATAAAATTGGTTTTATTAGTTATTATTTTATCATGAAACTCTAAAACTATATACCTAACCAGTCTTTGGAATGTATATATTGAAATATTTTCATTATGTCATATAATTATCAGGTAATTAGGTCTTGGTTATCATAGTTGGTATGAGATAAATATTTATATAAATTTAGACTCTAGGATGTTAGTTGAAGATAATTTATAGTTTTATAAGCTAATATTGATCATAATTTCAATTTAATAGATAATGGTTTTGATTAGTTGAGGTAATATTCAATTTTTAGGGAATTTGGAAGAGAGAGCACTAGTGAAACCCATACAAACAATCCAAACTATAAGACAATATCTAGAAATTTTTGGAAATTTTTTAGTCTATGATTTTCATAGAAATTACATCCCCAACATGATATTAGAATGTGGAGGTGGTTATGATAGAGATGAAGCTATGGGTAATCACCTCAAAAGGTATTGGTTATGAAATGAATATACCCTTACTTATATTCACAATGACAGTGACTAATTCTGCTCACATTACTAGACACACTTTGGGAATATCCTTTGTTCATCAAAAACACATTATAAACCATGATGAAAAATTATTTTCTAGTTACATTGGGGGACTAAGTTGAGAATTATAGGATAAAAAAACTTAAAGTAAACATGTTTAAACAATGATTGATATATTATTGAAAAAAATGAATGACGATCTAAAATGGTTTGTTAAAGGGTAAATCATTTTAAGGATGAATCCATATCATGTTATTAAATATAATAATATAGTTTTGATGTAAAATGTTATTCACTCATGATATCCATTTTGGTATTGTTAATTCATATAACTATAAGGAAAAAAGCTTTTGAGAGGAAATGAATTGATTATATCAAATAGTAACCCATTATAATTGGATCTAAAATGAGAAACCTTGTTGTTATTCTAGACCAAATATTCAGAAATATAATTGATAATGTTACTGTCGTAAAAATTATAATCATACCAAACAAGAAAATGATGCATATTCTTGAAAATTCGGGTAGTAAATATTATGAAATCAGGAATATTCGACCACCTATATGTCAAAAATGAGGTAAAAACCACCAAGGGGACTAGAAGATCATTTAATTATGGAAGAGGGGGTTATCGAGAACCAAACAGTATATGGAAAATAAAGAGATCGTTTAGAAAAATCGGAGGGGAAATATGAATCCTAAATAATTGGTAATCTATTATTTCCTTGAGTCGATAAAACATGGACATTACCCATGTCATTTTCATGAATACAAGTAATATAAGAATGGTAGGAATGAAAACCCACCATAACTAAGGGAACAATGTGTAGGTTTTTCAATGAAAACAGATGTGGGGGTTCCTGATAAATAAATCTTCAATATATATATTGTGAATAGGGGATATTTATCCTAGACACACTAAGTTACCTATATTATTCTTTATCTATACCACCCTAATGTTTTTTTATTAAATAAAACATCTAGTTTTATGATGGTTGAATATATAAATTTATGTTTATTGTAATATAAATCTTATTATGGGTCTTTTAGATTAATTTCACATGATTCTTGTAGTAGATTACCTATTTCAAAATAGACTCCATATTCACTTATTGTGGTTATATTACCCAAAACATCAACATTATTTTAAAAATGGGGGTGGAAGGGACAAAAACCTACTCTGATCATGGAGATATCTTAACATCATATCAACTATAAATGGAAACAATGGATAATCTTAATCAAAATCCATCAATGAACTATCCCCATGTGTAGGGACCGATGTTTTCATTGTATTTCAGAGCAATATACAAATAGTGGGTATAGAATAAAACTCCCATCATTTTTATGAAATAAATTGGATATCGTTGTTTGGTGAGAATGGGGAGGCACAGTAATGACGTTGGGTCTGGGAGTAGTTTGAGAATTGGGGTTCATCACCTAGATTATGTGAGTTTATATAAAATGTGTAGAATACAGTTTGAGTCTTGGAATTAATTTATTGGGAAGATGAATATCCACCTAGAGTGGACATGGATGATTATACATCCCCTAAAAACATTACTTAATTGGTCCTTAGGGAGTGGGAAATGCAGTTTCTTTTGAAACAAGTGATGTAGATTATGAGTAGTTATTTGTGGGGGCTGTCAACACAAGTGAGGGATAAGATGCCAAGGGAATATGATCATGTAGTCGAGGCGGATTCTCCTAAAAGGTTCAATATGGGAATAAACATGGATCATAATTAGCTTTATAAGGAGGATTAATATTCTTCAACAACTTCATCAGTGAATATAAAACGTTATAAGGAACCACCATATTAAGGAACCATGAATGGTAGGAGACAATTGTGTATGGTATGTCTATTATAAAAATTGGGAATCACATTTCATACCTAAGACTAATTTAGGATAATATTTCATTGATTGTATGACTATGAACTCATGGAATAATAAATTAGGTCTTATCAACAAATTATGAAATTGATTTAACTATAATGGTTGAAAAGAAACACAATATAAGGATTTTATTTATTATAATTTAATATATGTGATTGATAGAACTATATACAATTAAATATTCAGTCATCTTATAGATACCCTTAGAAAATAGAATTGGTATATAATAATTAAAAATTGGGAGGATGAAATTAATTTATGGGAGAGAATATAAGGGCATGATATTTCACTATGTAATAACCTAAAAATAATATCTTAAATAATGAGTTTCACAAACTATACCGAACTAAAATAAAATACCAATATATAATTTAAAAATTAAATATAGTCATTAATACATAAAAATTAAAGTATCCTATATAAAATTGTGGTAACAATACAACATAAAAAATTGAAAAAATAGGATGAAATGGCATAATGAAGTAGGATCCTTCTTTATGACACCCATTTCTCTATGCTCATAAGGGAGGAATCTTCACTATGATTTTAACTAGAATAATTCCAATATATTCTCACTTAATTGTATTATAAGAGAAACTATATAAGAGAGAAGTTCATGTTTTTGGATATTTCCTTGAGAACCATGCTAGTCGATCCACTCCTCAAGACTACCATCAGAGATTATTAAATTCTTAAGTCTTACATGAAATACATAATGGGTTATGTAATTATAATTTAGGATTATATAGATATGTTATAAAATATTTATTTTTTAGATATGTCAAGAATTTTTTTGCTTTTCAAAAGGTTTTCTTTGTTTATTCTCTTTATCCCTAAATTTTTTTTCATACATTTTCAATTTATTTCAAGGAACTATGGTTATTATGATTAAATAATAAAAATATATATTGATTGTTTAAATAATAATAGAACACAATATTAATTATAATTTATATTAAACATCATATTTAATATTTTAAAATTTACTTTCATATTAATATAATTTTTTTCAATGTTTTATATTTTTAATTAAAAATAAAATTTATATATATCAGTACAAGGATTTGAAAAAAACATCATTTATTATTTATTATAAAAATATTCCATGAATAATATTTTTGGAATTTTTATATAATAATATATTTTTACATGAATAGTGAAAATATATCATTTAACAAATTGGTGACTTTAATTTCATTATTAGTATAAAATCAAGGAATAAAATTAAATAAACAATTTTTATTGTTCAAATTTCTATTCAAGGAAAAAATTTATTAATTTTATATTTATTTATTAAAATTTATAAAAACTATTTTTAACCATATAATACTAAATTAATATTTTAATCTTAAAAAAGAATTGTCTTATCATATAATTAAATATTAATCTATTTAAATTGGTTTTTGGATTCATTTGAAAAACATAAAATATTTTATTAAATTATAAATAAACTAATGTCGTAAGAACAAAAAGAAATGATAATCTTATCCCAGACATATATTTTGAGAATAAAATGATCTTGTTCGAAGAAATGGTTTTTATTCATTATATGCATAAATACAAAAATTAAATTATCAAACTCATTTTTATTTTATATTATAAAATGGTTTCCATATTTCAAACCATTATTTTAAAATTATTAAATAATTTAAATTTTATTTATGACCATTAATTTTTTTTATGATTGTGAAACTGGTGTTTCCATGATAAGTTAAAATTAGGTTAAAACACAAAAAGTCATGTGATAAACTCAAGAATGGTATAAATCAAATAATAGAACAACTTAATATCAATACATTCAACATATACATGGAAAATACATTGTATGTAACTTCCAACCTCAAGTAAAGTGTGATTCCTTCTCGTACACACACTATCAACGTACATTGTTTCATAATTCTTCATACACATAGAACCATATACACATGAAATTCCATTTCCACACATTTTATTCACACACAAAATTCATATAATATTCATGCATGCCAAATTTAAATTTCCCAAAATCAAAACCCAAAAATAGAAATTAGGGCATACCTAATAGCGCGACAAATCTGGAAGGGAGGGGAGATGAAGGTGGTGTTATAAGGTAGAGGAGGGGAAGCGGAGGGGAGACGAAGACGGAAGTGGTGCAGCACGGGAGGGGATGGCTAGTGGCAGTATGAATCTAGGGGAGGAGGCAGTGAGGTGGTGGTGGTGCAGTGAGGGAGGGGACAGGTAGTGCGGTGAGGGAAGGGATAGCCAATGGTATTTTTTGGGAGTTGGAGGCGTCAGTGGTGCGGAGTCGGTTGTGCAGCAAGGGACGGGATGGGAGGTAGTGACAGTGTGGCAATAGAGTGTATAAGAGGCTATAGAGGGTAGGGTTTCTAGATCAGGTGTGAGGGTAGGGAGAGAGGGGGATGCCGATGAATTTTTTTTAAGCCCTGTGACCGTCGTTGGTGGTCGCCATAGGGTACCAATAGCGACTGCCAAAGGTGGTCTCCCATATAAGGGGTCCCCAAATTCTTCTATTCTAGTAGTGTATTACCAATATTATGTTCTGTAAATAATTTATGTTCATATTATTAAATTCATATGATGGAACATGTTCTTGATTGTCGAAGAACCCCCAAAATGATCTAAATGAAAATCACTAATGGTTTATCTAATGATTCATCTTTATACCAGATAGCCAAAATTATTTATGGAATAATTTAATATTATGTAAACATATTAACACCATTTCATTCCAGTTCTGGAATTTCTCTTCTATTCAATAAGAAAACCTTTTACGAACTGTACATAGAAATCATGTAAAGAACGCACGTGAAACAATGTAAAGAACAAAATATTATTAATGAATGCATGGAATGATGTTATAAAAAGAACATGTAAGGTGTTATAAACATGAATGTGTTTTTATAAAATATTAATAACACTATTTTAACCACAATAAAGTATATTTATGTACATTTAATGTAAGAAAAGTCTGAGGTAAGGGAACTATTGACCCAATTTTAATTATTTGGGTCAACCTTATAATTATTTCATTATGTTGTACTAAGATTATTTTCATAATTAATTTTATTTTTATTATGTTTTATTATATGGATTTCCATTGTACACATATATTTCATCCATTCTATAAATTATTTCATCAATAATATTGTATTTATAAGGAATTTTCATTAAAAATTTTCTTTCAAAATTCAAGTTTACAAAATTCAAATGTAATGTTTTTAAGAAATTATCCAAGTTTTATGATTATGTTATGGTTGTAGGGAATTATTTATAATGAAATGTGTGACCTATATCTCCCTCCAATGCATTGGGTATGTGTAATTTGGAGGATGTCTGTATGGTTACTCCAAGAGAAAGTGTGATGGTTACACCATAAGGTAGTTGTCAGGGTTACATTATAAGGTGTTCATGAGGGTTACAAATCATAAGGTAGTCACGAGGGTTACCATAGAATTAATTAATTCCCCAATATACATTTATGGTTTTATTATATTTTATTTAATTTTTTTTAGAAATATCATGTTTTAAAAAGTAACTAAATATGGGTGAGAAGTATGTCTTTGTAAAAATGATTTCATATATTTTTAAGTATTCATGGACTAATGGTTTATTTCCTTATTTTTATATCCATTAATATGTTTTTTATGCTCATCCCATGTCTTTAAATTTTTTCATAGTTTTTAGAAGGATCTTTAAGATAAATTTTTAAGCCATGTTAAATGTTAGGAATATTTTTCAATGAAATCATGTTATGGTTTTGTGTAAAAATTTCTATGTTTTGGAAGAAATGGATACTATTTTAATGGTACCCAATTTATAGGCTTGTGGGTTGATATATTAGAGTTTTTTCCTAACATTCAAAAACTCTAAAGTGAAATGATCTTTGGGAATGTAAAGAAGTAGAATCTAGTTTAAATATCTAGATTATGATATGTTTATGGTCAGGTCCTTATAGGTTGTATTAGAGAATATTTTAGATAAATTTGAGGATTAGGATGTTGTTAATATAATACCATAAATTATTTTTAGCTTATATTTCAGTTAAAATGGTATAGTATTTAAATATTTCCATGTTTCTTCATCTATGATATATATGTTCAAAATGGTTTTATGTAGAAGAAATAGGGAAGGTGAAGATGAAAGGAACAGAGAGGCTGATATCTTTCTAAATATACAACTACGAATGGTGGGAATTAGAACTGAGTAGTTTATGAAAGTAATGGATTAGTTGACATAGGAAATAAATGATGGTTTATTTCATCAAAGAGATCCAAAAGATCTTATAAAAAATATCATGATGATAGAGGAAACTTTTTTGAGGTAACACCCTCCTGATTTCAGTGGATCTTCTGACCCAGTAGTGGATGAAATATGGATTAAATCCCTGGAAAAGATATTTGATGTTATGGGATGTTCAGATAATCAAAAGGGTGTTCTTTCCTTTCATTTTTGTAAATGTGAAGATGCTCAGTGGTGTTAAATGGTCTAGAATATCAAGCATAAAGAGGATATTGAAGCCCTAGTGTGTGATGAATTTTAAATTCATTTCCTTGAAAAATATTTTCCTAAGTTGGTTTGTCTAAGGATAGAAAAAAATTCCTTGATTCGAGAAATAGGGAGGAAGATTCGCTGGCCGTGTTTGAAAAATATTTCACACGACTGTAATGGTATGCTCCAAATATTATTCAGGATATTAAAAGAAAAAAATAAATCACTTTTAATTGGGATTGAAGTCATAATACCGAAGGGAATTAGCCTCCTGAGAATTCAAAAGTGATGGGAAACTTTTATGATGTGTTCAGACAGTAGAAATTGAGTTATATGATGATCACATGTACTTCAAAAACAAATATAAGAAGAGGTCCATATGGAAAGAGATTGTAAGAATCAATCCAATAAATTTGATGGTAAGAAAGCTAAATTTCATGTCTCTAAAAAGTGTGGTAAAAATAACCCTCTGGAATGTCTTAATATAATGGATAATTTTTCTCGATGTGGTAATTTTGAACATATGTACAGATATTGTAATGAAAATTATCATAAGATCAATTATCATAAGAAAACAAAAATGTGTTTCCAATGTGGTGAGAAGGGTCATTATGAAAATCCAAGCCCAAAGAAAGATATGGGTGCTGGAATGCAACCAGACAATAAGAAAAAAGGTATAGTGAGGTCCTTTGCGACTACGTCAGTAGATGTCAATCCCTCCAATGAAGATCTATCATGTAATTTTATTATTTACTCATTTTTTACTAATTTATTTTTTGGTAAGAGGTTTACACATTCATCTATTTTTGATAAATTTTATGGTAAATTGGAAATATCTCCTCCAAAATGAGACCAAAAAATTTTGTTAAAATTCTAGGGGGAGTGTTACAAAAAAAAGGAATTTTAAGAATCTTCATGCTGTTATCTAGGTAAATACACTACCTTCTGACCTTGTTGTTTTACCTTAGAATAGTTTTATGTCATTCTATGTATGGATTGGATTTCTATTTATCAGTCTTAGACTAATTGTACGGATAAAGAAGTTGTTTTTTAGAAACATTTTTATTTTTTAAACAAGAACAAACTCATATAATTGATAAAATATCATGTAGCATAGAAACTATTGAAATATTTGAATGAAATATATCATTATTATATTATTGAAAACAAGGGAACTGTTCAATTTAATGATATTTCAATGTTAAATAAATACCTTGATGTTTTTTCTAATGAGTTACCTAGTGTTATACCTAATTGGGAAGTTTATTTCACAATTGACTTAGTTCCTTATGTAAATCCAATTTGAAATCCCCCTTATCAAATGGGTCAAATGGAACATCTCGAATTGAAAATATCATTCGTAGAAGTTTCATAGTAGAGTCTTCATTACTCCACGCACTTCACCATGGGGACCTCCTGTTTTTTTCAATAAAATGAAAGATGGATCGATGTGACTTTACATTGATTATAGATATTTGAATAACATTGCTATTAATAATAATTATAATTTTCCTCACATAGATTACTTTTTATCAGATCTATGGATATCAGTACTTTTCTTATATTGACTTGAGATCTGGGTACTATCAACGGAAGGTGAAGGTGGATGAAAAAAATTACTTGTTTATCTAGTCTAATGACAATGTTAACTCAAAAAAAGTGATAGATTCATCTAGACAAAAGAATACGATGCTTTTTTTCAAAAATTGAAAAGAAAATGGGTGAATGAAATAGTTCTAACCCTACCATTTGGAATTGGAGAGTTTTTCATTTATAGTGATGCTTCATTAAAGGTACTTGGTTATGTTCTGATACAGAATGATCAGGTAGTTGTTTATGCTTCAAGATTACTAAAATATCATGAGTTAAATTATCCCACACATGATTTGGAATTATCATCAATGGTTTTGGCTTTCAAAATTTGGAGGCGTTATTTTTAAAGATCCAAATGTGAAATATATATTGACCACAAAAGTATGAAGTATTTATTCACTCAAAATGAATTAAACATGAGGTAGATAAGAATAATTTAATTTGTAAAAGACTATTATTTCATAATCAATTACCATCATGGAAAATCCAACAAAGTGTCAGATGCCTTGAGTCGAAAATTTCATGCATCATTAATTATGTTATGGTTGGAACAAGACCCTTTGATTATTAATTTAATTAATTTTGTCTTGGAAGTTGTTGGTGTAATAAATTCCTATTTTTTAAGGTTTCACTGTAGTCATATTTTTTAAAAATAATTAAGAAAGTGAATAAGGTAGACGAGGGGTTACAAAAAATGGTAGAATTGGTTTAAATGGGAATGTTACTAGAATTTAACATTAATAAAGATTGTGTTTTTATATTTGGAAAGTGATTTTGTCTGCCTTTTGATTCTCATTTGATGAATTAATTTTCTCTTAAAGATCATAGTTCTCCATTTTCAATTCATCCTGGAAGACTAAAGATAAATAGAGACCTTCGGGGGTATTACTGATAGGATGGGATGAAAAGATATATTATAGATTTTACCTTGAAATGTTTAAAATGTCAATAGTTCAAAGAAGAGAATTAGTTACCAAAGGGTATCCTTTATCCTTTACAAGTTCTAGAGTCGAAATGGGAAAATATATTCGTGGACATCATTGTGGGACTACCAATGACTTCACGAGGTGATAATGCAATAAGGTTTATTGTTGACCGACTGACTAAATCAACTTATTTCCTACTTATTTTAGATAATATGTCTTTGGATCATCTTTCTCTAATTCACCTCAAATAGATTGTCCAGTTAAATGGAGTTCCCCTTTCCATTGAATTTGAATGTGATCCTTTTTTCACTTTTATCTTTCAAAAAGACTTTCAGAATTCATTCGGAATAGAATTAAATGTTAGTTTAGCTTTTCATCCTCAATCAGATGGGCAGTCAAAATAGAAAATTCTGAATTTGGAGGATATACATCGAGATTGTTCAATAGAATACCTGGGAATTTGGGATAGCATATTTATTTACTTTAATTTTATTTTATTAATAGTGTTTATTCTTGTATACAGGTGTCACCTTTTGGGGAATTATATTAGAAGTGGTGTGTAACTTCATCTTTTCTAGACGAACTTAGGGAAAGGAACTTGATGGGACTATAATTAGTACAAAAATTATCTAATAAAGTAAAGATGATCCAGCAACACATGAGGATAGCTCAGAGTAGGTGGAAACGTTATGCAGATAATAGGAGGAAATAATTTTCTTTCTAGGTAGGTGATCATGTTTTTCTTAGAATCTCGCCATGGAAAAGTGTTAGGTGTTTTGGAAAGAAAGGGAATCTAAGTCCATGGTTCATTGGACCTTATAAAATCATCGACAAATTTGGACCACTTTCCTACCGAGTATCTTTTCCTATGATTTTATCTCAGGTACAGAATGTTTTTCATGTTTTGATGTTGAGAAAATATGTGCCAGATTTATCTCATTATTTGAGACTAGAACCAATTCAGTTGGAAGAGAACCTTTAATATGAAAATAAACATTTTTATAATCTTGTTAGAATAGAAAATGTATTGTGGAATAAGGTAATACACTAGGTAAACAGTTTTTGAAAAAACTAAATGGTTAAAGAAGAAAGATGGGAATATGAAAAGTTTATGCAGGAAAGGTACCTGCATTTGTTTCCTAAGTCAACAAAATCGCAAGGACACAATTTCCAAAAGGTGGGGAGAATATAACACCCCAAGGTTTAAAAAAATTAAAATTCATGAAACACTGACACATTTTTTAAGGATAATGGTATAAACAAGTCATTAAACATAATTTTTCCTCTTTTATGATTTGAATTTTGAAAAATGGAAATCTAAGATTGTCATCAGTAAATTATTTGGAGTCTAATAAAACCAATATGTTTTTTAGTGAAAAGTAACAGACCATTATTAATAGTAATATGACCCTTCTGAATATAAAATCATATTATTATTTTATTTTCTAATGGTTATAAGATAATGATATCTTAATTAATTTTTAAAAGTGATATAAAAAGATTTTTATTTTTTAAAAAAAAATAGAATAAATTATTATTTTATTTAAAATTAAAATTAATAATATATATAAAATTATTTTCAAAAAATGGACTTCATTTTTGAATTATACACATCAAAAAATGGTAAGGGGTTTTTTTGGTATTTTTTTGAGATAGGTGAATTTTCAGTGAACAGTAAAAATTTTGTTTTAATGTTCTCCGGTGTTGAATGAAATCATAATGATGTATTGATGATATAATATATTTTTTAAACTATTGAGAATTTAAATATAGTATTACATTTCTCATGTGTCCAATACTATGGGAAAAACAATGGCCAAAAAATGGTTTTGCAAATACCACTACTGAGGTGTCCTTTTAAAATTAATTAAAAATTCCCTCACATTCACTATAAATACCACTCACACCTCCCTCTTCCTCTCACACCTCTCATGAATTTAAAATTTCCCAAATTATTCCCAATACCATTCCCAAGGCTCTTCCCCATGTCCAAGAATATATTGTCTCACCAAAAGACCAAAACCAAAGACCTTAAAGAGGATCTCAAGTAGAAGAGATCAAGAGGTAAATATCTTCTTTCATTTTCAAGTATTCTTTAAATTATTTTCTTTTCTTATACTCCCTTCCCCTCCCCTTATCCAAGAGGAATGAAATCTCCAGTATTATTTATATTTTTTATTTTTATCATGGTTATGGAAAAAAAATTCATCATTATACCTCTCCTCTTCCTCTTATTCTAAAAATACCAACATTGTTCGTGATGTGTCGACTAACTAACACCATGGATGAAGTGTCTTCAATTTCCATTAAATCATTCAAAGATGGATGTAAAACCATTTTAATGGTTGGAAAAGATTTTAATGTCTATCATATTTCCACTATTTTGTTCTGGAATTAACTTATGTTCATAATGTTGAGGGTATATGGTGAAATAGGTTTTTTGATTATCGAAGAACCGCCAAAATTATCTAAATGAAAATCACTAATAATTTATCTAATGATTCATATTCATACCATATAATAAAAATTATTCATGGAATCATTTAATATTCTAGAAACAAATTAACACAATTTCAATCCACTTTTGTAGTTTCTCTTTTATTTGAAAAGAAAACCCTTTACAAACCAACCTTAGAAATCATGTAAAGAATGCACCCAAAACAATGTAAATGACAAAAAATTATTAATGAATTGGTGGAATTATGTTATAAAGTGATTATTCAAGGTGTTATAAAATTGAATCTATTTATCTAAAATTTAATAACACACTTCTTAGCATTATACAGAATTTTTACGCACATTTTAAGTAAGACAAACCTATGTTAAGGGAATTATTAACATAATTTCCATTATTTGGGTTAACCTTATACTTATTTGATTATGTTGTAATAATATTTTTTTCTATTATTATGTTGAATTTTATTTATTTTCCATGTATACACATATTCCATTTGTTCTATTGATTCTCAATTTAATTATATGATATTTGTAAGGGACATTTCTTTAAAAATCTACTATTAAAATTCAATTTTACAAAATTCAAATGCAATATTTTTATTAAATTATCAATGTTTTATTATTATTTTCTAGTTCTTAGGAATTTTTTATGATGAATGGTGGGACCTATATCTTACTCCAATGCATTTGGTATGTGTAAGTTGGAGGATGACTATATGGTCATTCCAAGTGTAACTAAGATGGTTACATCATAAGGTAGTCGTGGGGGTCACATTGTAAGGTATCTATGAGTGTTAAAAAAATAATGCAGTCATGAGGGTTAGAATATGATTAATTAGTTCCCCAAGATACCTTTATGGTTTTATATATTTTCTTTAATGTTTTTCAAAATATCTTTTTTCCCTATATATGTAAATATGGGTGAGAAGTTTTTCATTGTAAAAATGATTTCATATGTTTTTTTTGTATTCAGGAAAAAATGGTTTATTTATATATTTTTGTATCCCTCTCTAACATTTTTATGTGTATCCCATGTTTTTAAAAGATTATAAATGTTTTTAATAGGTTATAAGCATGTGTAAGTGAAATAAGGAAGTCATGTTAAATGTTATAAAGATTGTTCAAAGAAATCATATTGTTGTTTTGTGAAAAGTTTTGGAATAAATTGATATTGTTTTAATAATACCCACTTTGTATGGTCATGGGTTGATATTTATGAGTTACAACCTAATATTCTAAAATATTAAACTGAAAAGATCATTGTGAATTTAAATAAGTAGAATCTAGTTTAAATTTAAAGATTGTGATATGTTTAAGGTTGGGTCCTTTTAATTACAAATCACTAACGCTACTAAAAATATATCCTTGTATCTCCTTAACACCCCCCCCCCCCACATCCTTTAATCCTATATCTTACAAATATACAAATATTAGGATCCTTGATTAGTCACCCAATGGAGAACTTCTAATGGATAAGTAATACACACAACCCCACTTTTCATGTTCTTTTCTTATTCTACACCCCTAAAATCAAATATATCCACAAATTAATCATAACACCGTAATTTTTAATAAATTTAAGTGTTTTTACACAAATATAAAAAAAATTATACCTTCTTCAAAAACCATTGTGAAAAATAAAAACGACAAAATGTGTGTGCACAGACTACTACCTCCATGAAAGACTTTTACAATTTTTCATCACCTCCATAAATGGGGTCTCCAAATGGGTAGTTTAATTAAATAAAATTATAATTATAACATTATTAACATTCTGAAATTAAAATTATCTCGTTTAAAAACCTTGTTACTAGTCCATGGAAATTTAATGTTTCATCTGTTTGTATGTGTGGACCACCGCCTCCATGAAATTAAATGTTTTGTTTTCCATGACCAACTATCACGGTTGACATCAAAATTTTATTTTACATGTAAAAATGGTATTATTTTAAATGATGAATATTCTATAATAATTATCTTTCGAATTGAATATATTTTAATTACATAAAATTGTTGTAGTAACTTTAACCACATTAATTAGACTTATCAAGGAATCATTCTTAATTTTCATAAATTTTTGGGATAACATGTGAAATTTTATATGTATTATTATAATTTAATAATAAGGGACATAAAATTTATAATTAATTCGGTCAAAAATTATTCTTACATCCTCTTCAACCATGGTAAAAAAACCAAATGTATTGTCAATAATTTAATAGAACACCCCAGAGTAACGGACATTGATACAAACTATATAAAAATAAATAATAAAATCTAAAAAATGGATATTCATAAAAATATGTATAAGGATACGGAATATATAATTTTTTTCACCTATAATAAATATTCAGGGATATAAAAAAAATATCAATAGTGCTTTTCGACATGAGATTATTGATTTTCCACACCACCCTAATTACTTTTAAGTCACATGTTCTCTTTATTTTTCTACCATTTATGAAATATTATTCTCTAGAACTTATTCAATTTTTGTATAAATTACCATTTAATATATACCAATTTAAATATATCATTAATTACAGAATTTATAGATGTTTTTACTTCCCTTTGAAATTCTTAATTTTAAAGTAAATCTGATTTGAGGGAAATTTCATGTTTCCTATATAATATCAAGAATCACCGCCAAAAAATGTTTTGAAACAATCAATATATTTTAAAAACCATAATTATTTTATGTAGAACACTCTTGGATCAATAATGGATTGGTGGAAAAATGATAAGGTGTTTCCTTCTTTAAAATTTCCTCTAGTTATTATATAAAATATCTATCGAAGTTTTTTAATTTCATTCTTTCTTCTCAAGATATTTCTCAAGAATTTTAAGCAGTAGAAATACATGTTCAATTCCTATCCAACATTCCAATTTATAATATCTAAAAAAATTTAGTCCCATATAATTTTGCGAATCATTATGATTTATCCTTTGGTTATGCCTTAATTTGGAATTATGAAACCCCCTTCTTTATTCAGGGTTTGATCATGCTTATGATTTATATATGGTTTATCTTTCTCAAGTTACAGGAATATATATGATTTTCCTCATCTCTAAAGCTGGACCAAAATTATATGTCCATTCAATTCATTAGGTAATATTTTCATCTCATGGGATACCATATATGGTACATGTTTGGTATCCTAATAACAATATTTTATATAATTGACGAACCCATAATTTTATATCCATCTTTTTATTTGGATAAAAAATTTCGATCATGAGATTCAATTTAAGGGATTATGGAGTAAACCTATTACACTATGGGAATTTTTACAATATTATTATGGGAATAATGAGTAAAACCTATCCATAATGGGGATTTCTCTACATTATGATGAAGGTCTTAGAAGATACCCTTGACTTATTTTTATGATGTCATGTCTTATGTTGTTTCGACATATTCTATGATTCCAAGGACATATGATATTATTTCTTTATGTTATGTTTTCCATATTATGATAATATTATTGATTGGGTATTATTTCTATATTTTTGGTTCATATAAATTACTTTCATTCTCATAACTATATGTTTCTTTTATTCCAAATTATAATATTTTATTTTTATCACTTATATTTACCATTACTGGTTGTTTTATCTCACCCCTTCTTATAATTTTATTTCTCAATGTTATGAAGAAAATTATAAAAAATTATATTTCTTATTGGAGAGATTTGTTTTAATAAATTTTATGATATTTTTAATACTTGTTATAGATTATTTAATTTCCTATATAATGGGGAAAAAGTCATTTTGATTCAAAGAACCACGGTTTTTTTAGTTATTGTTTTTTCTTAATTATCTAAAACTCTAAAATTAAAAGTTAATGGGAATATATGTAAATAAATATTTCTATCGTGTTATTTGATAACCATATGGTTATGTTTGGGATCTATTATTGACTACCTTTTTATAATATCCTACGGAACATTTCATAATCTCAAAATCACTTAATCATATGATATATAATATATGATAAGGGAATCAATAATTCATGAATTTCTCACATTAATGTATCTTCCGAAACACTCCCATGAATTTCAATATATTAAAATTTCAGAATTATGATATGCAATATATAATATTCATGAATTAATCCACTTCTAATTCAGTTACATAAAAAATTATAGGATGTATAGATAACTATATATTACGCTTTAAGAGATATAGTAAAACTGAATCAAATGATATTATTGGAAAAATTTAGTGGAATGGTATCAAATTACATGTTGAATAATGTTGAAAATGGAATTTTATTTTGAACATAAAGGCCCGTTTGGAATTTTCACATAAAAAGTAGTTTTTAATGTTGTTTTGGGAAGGGTTTAGAGAATCATTGTAATGTATTGGAATTGATAATGTTGAGTCCTCATTTGAACTTTATAATGCGTTGAAATTTAATTGTTCTTTTAAAAGTAGAAAATTATGGTTGGAATATTAGCATGTTTTAGATAAATATTTTGAAAGATCATGTGATATGATGGCCTAGTTAGAATTTTTGTAATGATTGTAGTGATACAGGAACCCCAACGGAGTATTTCCTAATGTGGGTTATTTCATGGGTGGTGTTGGTGTTTTTGGTAGGTAAGTTTATTGGTAGAAGTTAATTTGAGACACGCATGTGAGGGCCTCATACATTCACCATATACTATTACCATGGGTGTATTAAGCATCTCATAAAGGGTCAAATGATGGTTTCTTCTCAACCCAAATTATATAGGTTTCTACCCCTTGGATATTTTAGAGTCCCAATGGAATAGTTATCATAGATTAGAAGTCCGAATGGTCAGTGAGTTATTGAACATGGATTTTCACTATATGTCGGAAGGTGAGTTCGACCTAAGTTCATCTTGGGAAGGCTCTGGGAATGTTTAAGAAATTCCCATGGTTTTCTATCTATATTTTTTTATTCTTTTTTACTCAGTTTCTTATTTACAATTCTTTTTTATTTTCTTAATATCATGGTATTTCATTAGTTTAACTTGTATTTGGGTTTTGGTTTAAATTGGTAATCATATTTGAAAATGGGGATGTCGAGTGAATTATCTTGAAAAATGGAATGTAGTACGTATTTTTTAAAATAATAAAAACATATTTTTATATATGTATTTCAATTTAGAGTGTGTGGGATATTTTAGGAAAGGAAATATATGGATTCTTTTGTGGTTTCCTATTGAGCTATTAATCTCACAACCTACTTTTTTTATTCGATGTCAGTAGACCCAAGCTGTTTTACATGTTCAGGTATTTGGTTCATGTTTCCTTTATTGCTTTTTGGTTGGTATATGTTTGTGACAATGAATTCATGTGGAGATCATGTTATACTTGGTTTGGTTTATCTTTTTTTGTATCCTTGGGTTCATTTTGTTTTCTAGTTTGTTCAATTTTATTTTGTACCAAGATCAATTTTTATATTCATTTATGATCAGTTTTTGTGCTTTTCTTCTTTTTGATCATATTTTATTTAATATATGTTTATTTGAAAAAAATATTCCCCTAGTGATTTATTTGATTCCTGAAAATAGTTTCTAGCCTGTGGAGATCTGGAATGCCATTTGGGCCAAGTCTTGGACGAGGTTGGATGTTGGGCTGGATGTAATGTTGGCTTGGTTCATGAAAACATTTTATCAGACCATTCCCTTTTCAATTTGGAGTGTTAGGTATTTGGACTTTAGGATTGTCATGACTTTATATGTGGGTATGGTAATGACATCATGTACCCTTTATTATGCTGATCCTCAAGTTTATATCTATTGATTGGGATTCGAGTCTTTTTTCGGTTTTGGATTAAGGAACAATAATGGAGGTGAACCTGTTTCACGTTGTGATCCAACATGGATAAGTGATCCATGTGAAGTCCAAGTGCATGTTTTATGTTCTTTATAGATGTTAGTTCCTAATTGGGGAATCGCCCACTAACCATTTCACCAAATTTGGTATGGACATTTGTTCCACATTTTAGAAATTTTGTGAGGGTTGTGTTTTGTTTTGGTTTTAGTTGGACTGATTGAGATTTTAAAATGACAATGGTTTATTAAATGGAAATGTTTCCTTTAAATTTTCTATGAAATTTTCAATAATGGGTTTTAAAAGTGAAACTGTATTGGATTGGAAAATTAGTAAATTCTTGGATTTTATTATGGGATGAAATTTGTGATTGTTGGAACTCATTATGAGTGTTAACATATGCGTGGGTGTATATGTAAAATTCATATTGGAACTTTTTTGTGGATGAGGTAACTAGAATTGGATAAAAAAAATATGAAATTGTTCATAAGATTCCATGGGTGAGTATTTAAAACCAAAGGTTTATCTTGATTTTCAAAAAAAAATTAATGGAAAATTACCATAAAATTATTTTTGTTTTAAAGAATGGTTTTTTATTTGTGAAAAGTGGCATTTTCTATTGGAAATAGACTTAGAAGAAGTAAATTTAGTAAATTGAAGTGGAAATGTTGATTTTTGAAAAGTGGTTTTTGGGCTCTATTTGTAGAGTTTGATATATAAGATCGCTTATTTGGATTAAGATGTTTCTTTTGGATGAGTTTTTAGGTTAATGTTGATTTTGGTTTTGTGTTCCTTGTTATATCCAGAGTATGCTACCAAGAAAGGTCCCCAAGATTTCCAGTGAGTCTTGACCAGTTCATGTTTCTTCTCAAGTATTTCCTGTCTATCATGGGGATTGAGTTGTGTTAGAGGATTTGGAATAGATTGAGTAAGTTGGGAGTGTCTTCAAATCATTAGGAACTCTCAAAGATGTGAGAGTGAGTTCTATTTTGTTTTTTTTACAGATCATATTTTCTTTTGGGTTCTTCATCCAGATATCAATAAAAAAGTTCCTCTAATCTCGTGATGTTTGTTTCGTCAACATAGTTGATGAGGTGTTTCTAGTTGAGTTGGCCCTTAGGGTGTAGTCAGTGGCAGTTTTCTCTCATGAAGGTTACCCATCTAGTGAGGGATGCATGCCAGAGGAATCTATTCATATGGAGTCTCACTTGCTAGTTCTAACTTCCAGGTCATTGGACTGTTCACACTTATGTTTTCAATGTGGTCTTTTTGGTCATTTCAATACATATTATCCCAATCCTCCAAATATTTTTCAACATTTTTCCCATATAGGTTATCTGGATAAGTTTCTTAGGAAGAATTTACAAAGGAAAAATCCTTGATCAGAGGAATTTTGGACACGGATATGACTAAATTGATATTTCATTCATCAAGGCTTTAGCCAGAGGACTCAGATTAAATCTTGCATGTAGCCAAGAATCTACAAGGGTGTAGGGAACCTTGGTCCAGTTTTTTTCTCCTACGTTGTATTGGGGAAGATTAAAGTTTCCTTTTTTCAATTTTTTGATGTTTTATGTTCATATTTTTTGTAATTGAATGATGTACTGGTTCTTTGTAATCCATGTCTTTATGTTTTTCTACATAGGTCATTAAAGTGGTTTTTTTCTTATGTGTCCTTAACCCTTGTGAGGGTAAGATTGTGTTCAGGATCATTTTTTGGTTTGTGTTTCTTTCATGGGTTTCCCTATGTTTTGGGGTCTGGATTATGTGGAGAATTGTTAGTTCTTGTGGTAGTGCTTTTTAGCTCATGAAAAGAAGTTTGTGTTATTTGAATTGGGATTTCCCTCATTGAGCCAAACTAAAGTCAGGCCATGGTGGTGTTGAGTTCTTATAGTGAGGATAACCCTATTTTATTCTCCTATTGTTTTTTCATGTTGATGTTTTCTAGAGAATTGTTTGTGTGTGTCTTGTAAAGTAAAATTCACCCAATGTTTTCTGGGTTTTTTCGACTTCTTACAGATTTAGGACCGAGTTTGGTTTATCAATCAGGTGGGTGACCTTCTCAGGTAGAATATGAATATAGTGGAGAGAATTTAAACACATAGACCATTTAGATTATTTTATTTTATTCTTTTCTTTTCTTCAGAAACACTAGTTGAGGTTTGGGTTGATTCCCAATTTACATTTTTTTAGTTTTTAGTTGCAAAGTGTAGTTTTTGGCTTCTGTAGTAAGGGGTTCACGATTAGTTCACGATTAAGGAATATTGGGTGGATTGTCCAAGTTAACCATGTAGCTTTTTTGGGGTAAAGGGGACAGCTTCATGGGTTGCACATGGTTTTGGAAGTCATGTGGAAACACTACAAGAGGATTTTCCCAATTGGATAGTGAAAATCACATGGTTTGAGCAGGTATTGGAAAACTTTACAGCCAAACCATGTGCGCTTTCATGATTTTAAAAATCATGAAATTCAAATTTTTCCATCCCCCTTTATATCCCCTTTTAGAATTTCCTACCCTTGGTGTTTTTTGGTACACAAATGGATCCCCCTAGCCCTCTCCCTTTGGTTTTCCTCCCTCCAAGGATGCATCTCTAGGTTTCCAAGGTGATTTCATTAGGGTTTTGGGCATTTTTCTCCTCTTTCTCTTGTCATCTATTGAATTATTGGTATTTCATTATTGGTTCTCTCTTAGATGAAACTTAAAATCTTGGTTTCGTCTGTTGGGTAGTTTTTCTTCGGATCTAGGGTGTGTAGATTGTTTGTTGGGCTCGGTTCTTCTTTCCCTTGATGTTCGTCGCATCCGTACTCTATTGAGGGTGGTTTTTCAATCTATATCCTTTCCAATTCATTACATTTTATGCTCGGGACTTCCTAAATAGTTTATAAATATTATTCTAATTCCTTTGGTGGGTTTATTTGGTTTTTAGTGGTGCTTATGTGTTTGTGGAGTTTAGAAAAAAATAGTTTTCAATGAGATTATTTAAATATTCTTGTGTACATATGCACTCAACCTGTTTGATAAAATTCCATGTGACCTTTTTATAGAAGAATGGGGTAATAATGATATGAGCCTTATGTGTGTATTGTTGTGATTTTATGGCTTTTAATATATGTATGGTGTGTTGTGATTGTGGTAGAACATATGTTGTTGCACTAAAAAAATGGTTTTGGGTAACATCAGGGACACTTATGGTGTACCATTAGATATGGTCACATACATGTTTAAATTAGATGCACACATGGATGGGAACACAAATGAGAATGGTCTTGGATAAACATTCTTAACATAAAAATTGGATTTCAAACACTTTTACTTCCTTCCTCTTTCCTTCTTCAAATTCTTGATACTTTACTAATGATCCCCTGGTTCCCAAATGATATGAAAGTGATTAGAAACTATGTTTAAAATTAAGGATTTTTTCTCACATTAAAAAATGTTTCACTTCTCAAAGGTATGAAAGCATGTTTGGTGTCTTGTGTTATTTTGTTTGTTTTCATATTTTTTTTAAATGATGTTTGAAGCAGAATTGGGTTTGGATGGTAAAGACAAATTTGGAATTATGCACATAAAAATGGTGTTTGATATTATTTTGGAAATAGTGAAGAGAGTATATTTAAAGAATTGGAATTGATAATTTTGAAGGCTCTATTGGCACTTTTTAATGTTTTGAAAATGTATTGTGGTTTTGAAAGTACAAATTTCCACTTGACATCTTAAATGTTTTGGATAAATTGTATGATGGCATGATTGGAACTGATGAAAGGATTTCTTAGTGTTGGGCACCCTAATGTAGGATTTCCAGATTTTCTTTATCATGTTTTTTGTGTTGATGTTTAGGGTAGGAAAGTGTGGTGGCTGAAATTAAAGAGAATCATGAGTGATAGGGACTCCTTGTTTCACCATATTATATTACCATGGGATTTATGGGTTTATTTTTTAGAGTCATGTGATGGTTTAACATTAACCCCGATTATATGGGTCATCACCCCTTGAATGTTTCATAGGCCATGTGGGATTTTGCTACTAGATTGGATGTTAGAATGGCAAATGAGTTGTTGAAAATATAGTTGAACCATATGTCGGTAGGTGAGTCTGAACTGAGTACGTCCAAGGATCACTCTAGGGATGCTTAGGAAATTATCACGGTTTTATATATATATGAGTTTGTTTATATTCTATTTCACTTGGTTTCTTGTTTACATTGATTGTTTTTTTTCAGTATAGCATGGTATTGCTCTGGTTAGACTTTTATTTGGGTTTTGATTTTAAAATGGTAATCTGATTCAAAAATGGGGATGTGGTGGGAATTTTTTTGAAAAAGGAAAATCTATACTTTTTTATTAGAATGAGAAACCCCAAATATTATATATGTATTCCAAACTAGTGTTTGGGGACTATTTTATAAAGGAACTCTATGGATTCTTTGGTGGATACCTACTGTACTGTTAATATGACACCCTACTTGTTCCATTAGGTGTTATAATACTCTAGCAGTTTTGTAGATTCATATTTCTGGTTTGAGTTACATTGTTTCATGTTGGTTGGTAGATTATAGTGACCATGAGGTCACACGGTGATCGAGTTTTCCTTATTTTAGTTTAATTTCGTTTTGTCTCCTTGAGTTCATTCAGTTACAAGTTTTTTCAGTTGTATTTTGTTCCATGATATGTTTTTATATTCATTTATGATCAGTAGTTATTATTTTCTTCATATTTAGTTTATTTTATTTGAAAGTGGGTTATTTTGAAAAAATAATTCAAATAGTGATTTCCTTAATTCCTATCACTAGTTGTCAGCCCGTGTGGATCAATAACACCCTTCGAGTAATGTCTTGGACCAGGTTGGATGCTGGGTTAGATGGCATCCTAGCTTCTCTCATGACACAGATAAATACCAAAAACATGAAAACTCGTGCTTTAGTTAATAATTACAGCATAATATGATATAATAAAATTGATTATTCCATAGAGGTTATGGGACCCATCATTTGAGGATCACATACAAAAGATAAAAAGGTATAAAATATTAACTAAGAAAATAAGAATCCCCAAATTGGTTCCAAGTAAAACTAGGATACATTGTCCACACTTCCTCATAGATATCCAAATCAAAAATCAAGAATCATGCCATTTTCCTTATCATGTCTTGAAACTAATTGGTCTTCTATGGTACCCAAGGTGGACAGAGTTAGGTATGATTACAGTTTTCTAGGCCACCACCAAAGGCAACCCTAAATATTACCAAAAAAAATAAAAAGTTCTTAGGTAAGTGAAATAATTAAACACATTAATTACACATTGGAGTTAATCCATAACAACATTGATGCTTAAGTTCCATGGTGGGACCCGAGGTCAATAACACCTACTTCATCCAATGTCAGATGTCTCAGGAAACATAGATGAATAGTTTCACCCATAAGCAACCACATAGGGGGACCAACTCCTACCCTAGAACCAACACCAGATAACGTACCTATTTTTTCTATTGACATATATCTCTATGAAAAAAGTGGGACCCACTAATCTTTATCAAAACCACTTCAAGATTATTTAACAGTTTATCATATCAAGGTCACTCTAATAGAAATTACAAAACCAATCCACAATCACATACAATAAACAAAATTAAGGCTTCTCCAAGACCATTTCCATTACTACCCCATCAGCATTTACATTACACAGTGTCAACACCACTATAAGAGTATTTACATAAATTTTTCATTAGAATTTACATTATCATTGTATAAATACCACCTTCAGATATTTTAACATACTAAAACACAAGCCTCCACTATTAACCACATCATTATGTTTTACCAAATTATCATCATCGACCATTTATTATTATACCAATACAAACACGAATTTTGATATACCACTCAATTTAGAAGGTCCACTAAGGTCATAATAAACAACAAATATCATAACATCCATATACCATCTATAATAATTTTTCTCAAATTTAAGACAATAAAAATATATCACGGTCTTAATTTCTATTTAATGGAATTTATTTCTTGTTCACAATGCCATGATTTCTATTTCGTGTTTCAATTTCAAACTAGGGTGTCCTCTTAAGATCACCCATCTTGTAGATTTTTAATCACAATTGAAAAATGATTTTTGTTATGGAAGTATCACCATAAAATTATTTTATTAAATTCTTGTTCAACACACATATGGTCAGCATCACCACATATACGACTATAAAACCTACGATAAATTGTTCTAGCCTCTATATGTTATAAATAAAAAATACTGATAAATATATCCTTAATCAACATTTAAAAACTATTAATATACACATCATTTATCAGTTCCTTTATTAGCACTGATAAAAATAATACTTTATCAGTGCTTTTTAGTTCTGATAAATGAACCACTTTATCAGTTATTTTTTATACTGATAAGGGGTGTCCTTTATCAGCCCCAAAAGCACATAAACAAATATATATTTATTAAAATAATATCATTAAAATTTATATATTATTATATAATTATATTTATACTGATAAAAATACAATATATTTTTTAAAATATGATATACATATGACTAAATATACATTTAAATTTGATATATAAGATATTTAATTAAACATTTTATATAAAATAGAAATATATATCATTACAAATACTATTTCATATAGAAATGTATATTTATATATATTTATATTTTTTTAAAATAAAATTTATATATTTAAATTAATGTATTATAAATCTTATATATATTTCATATATTTAGTGACAAATACTATATAATTTAATTAAAAAGTAATATTAATTAAAAATATTGACTAATTAATATTCATAGACATTTTATAACATTTTTTAACAATATCAATCATTTTTTCAATTTAAAAGATGTATCAAAAAATAAATATTCAATTATTCATTAAAAATTTTATTAATCATAATAAACTTAATACATTAAACAAAAATTTAACAAGTAAATATATTAAAATCATTCAATTATATAGAGACGCACATATACATAAATAATAAATTGTTAATATTAAAATTTTATATTTTTATTTATTAATATATAATATTTGATATATTATTTCTTAATTCTTAAATTATATTCATGTTTTATATTAATATTTAATGTATTTAATATTAATTAATTTTTATTTAATGTATTTATATTTTATTTATTTAATAAATTCATTTTTATTTTAGATTTTTTTTCAGATAAATATAATTTTATTCATTTATAATTTTTATCTGTATTTTTTTATTGAAATTTAATATGATTTTGAAATAGTTTTAATTTTCATAATTAATATGTGTATCTATTTTCATTTAATATATATTCATTTTTAATTTAAAAAATACATAATTAATAACTCTAAATAATTTTTTTAATTTTTTTTAAATATATTTATTTTTTAATTAGATTTCACTTATTATTTAAATTTTAATCTATTAATTGTATTTAAACATTATAAATGTTAATTATTATTTTTTATTTTTTATAATTTAGTTATTTTAAATATTTATTCATTTAATATTTTTATAATTTAATAATTTTTACTTTTTCTTATATATAATAATTCATTGATATTATTATTATTATTATTATTATTTATTTATTCATATATATATATATAATATTTCCATGAATATTATTTATATAATATAAAAATTATTTATTTACATTAAATAAGACTTTTATTTAGTAAAAAAATATTTATAAATTAAAATTAATAATAATGAGAAATATTTACTAATTACTATCGAGTAATGGACATTTAAAAAAATTCATCTTATTATTCAATTTAACATATATATCAGACTGTCATTGCATTAATTTTATACACAATTATACAAAATTATTTAAATTTTATGTAGATACCCTCACACATAATATTTCTATAACTTATTAAAATTTTTATATTAATTGTAGAATTTTATTTATTAACATAATATATTTAATAGATATTATTTTTTCAATTGGAGAATTTTATTAATTTTTTATAATTTATTCAAAATATATTACTTATTACCTTTTAAAAATTAAATTTTCCATTTTTTAATATTATTTATTCATTGATATTCCTAATTTTTTTAAAAATCCACATTTTAATGTTTTTTTAATATTTTTCGTAATTTATCAATTTTTAATATTTATTTATAAAATGTTATTCATTAACATAATTTTCTTCAATATGGTTGTAATTTATATAATTAATACGTATTGCACTTTATTTTAACATATATTAATTTTTAATTTATCTAATGATCTATATAAATAATAAAACATATTTATTTTCTAAATACTTTACAATCTATTATTTTTTTAATGATTAAATTTCACTCTCTTTTAACATTAATCCATTTAATATTATTTAGCCTTATTTATTCACTCATAATGATAATTAATGTTTACTTTTATTTATAATTTATTCCCTTTTTAATTTTATTCGTCTATTATTTTTGAATTTATTAATCTTTAATATTTTTTTATATATCATTTCATCAATAGTTTATTTCTTTAATATGGTTCTAATTTTAATATTTAATATGAATTCAAGTTCATTTTCAATTTTTTAATAATTTATACAAACAATACAACTTATTCTAATTTAATTATAATATTTTTTTAAGTTTGTTAATTTTTAGTTATAAAATTACACCAAATTATAACATTCATATATATATAATTATTTATTCATTAATAATGTACATTTCAATTTATTCATTTTTATAATATTTTCATATACAAAAATTTAATTTATTTTATATAGTTTTTAGAAGCGCTTTCCAAAAATTGCTAATAAAGACAGGTTTCATCAGTTCTAAAATTGAAAGAACTAATAAAACATATCATTATCAATACAATATCATGTCGATGAAAAGGATATGTTTTATTAACCTTAACATCTTTCACTATTAATGATAGATTTAATCATTATTTTTTATTTTAGTGTCAATAAAACTTATCTTTATTAGTGCTTTTTGGAAAGTGCTAATAAAAATCTTATGTTGTTATAAATGGAACCCTAATAGAGAATCCCAAAACTCACATCATTCAATCTCTTCTGGATATCAACCATTACCATACCATGTCCTCAAACTTATCAGACGAACTGACACTCTCAAAAATCAATGTATGAGATTATTTTTTCTCCTTTTACGTCATCCTTTCATGGTTTTTGATTTTTAAATTTTTCTGAAGGGTTTGGATTTTTTATGTGATCTTTATAACTTGAAGATTCTTGAGATCCATAGATTTATATTTCCTCATGATCCCCTACCTCACACCTAGCACACCATCTCCTATATAATGTTCTTCCTAGGGAATAATTCTTTTTTTATAGATACAGATTCATTAATGTCGAAGATCAGCAGACGTACAAACGCAAATCCATGAAGTGAAATGGTCCAGCCAGAGCTGGCTAACATCATTGGGGCATAAGGCCGTTAGCTGATGGGCAGCATTGTTTACATCCCTTCTAGTAAAGGAGAATGCTCATATTGAGAAGCCTTGATGGAGAGAATTTAGGAGTGGATCACATCCATAAACCATGTCCCAGTTAGTCACAGTTCAATTTCTTTCTGAGTGTCATTACTTATAAGTAATCACAAAATTTTAATGTTATACATTACTGGATAGAATTTAATAGTGGATCACATCCTTCAATTCTTTCACAGAGAATTCTAGAGTTTGATTTTTATTTCCAATTTTCTTAAATTTTTTATAAAACTTTGTTACTTCAAGATAATAATAATATATCATTATCTTTAATTTATTTTTTACATGGAAAACTACCCAAACCATGAAAATAGAAATAGTAACAATATTGAATTATCTTTTCTTATTATGTGATACACACACACATTCATAATGAGGGTAAAGACCCACATTAAATCATAGAAAACCTTTTAGGTTACATTATATCTAATAAAATTTTAATTAAATTATATGAATTATAAATAATTATTTTATTATTTTATATTGGTGAAGTAATAACTTTAGTTAAGGAATTTATTTTTTTATTCTCAATGGTAAAAATTGTAGTATTGAACTCATTGTAATGACTTATCAATAAATTTAATTTTTTCTGAAGTTATATATTTATTTTTCCACTATATATATACATCATTTTATTTTAATTTATATTTTTTATTTTCAAATGGGATATTATATGTTTTAAGTTTTTATCTTTTTTATAATCTAATGTTTTTTATCAAACATTTGATATGTAAAAACTTTCTATTTTCTTGATTTTGAATATAATCTATGTTTACATTATTATATATTTTATTTTTCAAGATATATACCAATATATATAATCATATTTATATATTGATTATGTATGTATACAAAAGATCAATTCTCTATGAAATGGATTATATTGGTTAGAGAGTTGATTTTTCCATTGTTTTCTTTACATATTCTCAAAAAAAATGTATATTGTTGTTGTATGATATTTAGATGGTTAATTATCTTTATATTGATTCCTTTATTTAAAATATTGTATTGTTAATTATATTTCACAATTATTCATTTTTTACTATTCATATTGTATTATATAGTTATACTTCATAAGTCAACTATATTGTTGTTTATCTTAATAAAAAAAATCTTATGCATTTTCTATTTTATTGATCACTTTATTAAATTAAATTTCTAACACATGGTTATATTCCTAGTTGTAATTATTGCCATAATAATTTTATAGTACGTGTGCGATAACATTTTTTTAAAAAAAAAGTTGGGGTTAAGGCCTCATGTATTATGAAATAAAATACCACTTTCTATCAGGGTATAGGGACACCCATTACACAGCCTGTAAACCCAAGGCCGAGTGGCCCATAAACATGACCTGAAATACTATTATAGTATCCTTCTTGTATCATCCTAATAGAATCACCAAACCTATGTTTGAAGGCCTACGCAACATTCTACCTTCATCAAGCAAGTGTTACCACCCGCACGCATCAATCCTATATCACCACCTACTCACATCAGACTTATATCGATTCTAGCAATGTAAATCCAATAAGGGTCTCTCTAGGATTCAATGACTAGTGTTTTGGAAGTAGAATTATGTGTTTTACCACACAGGTTCAACCCCAACTTCAATTTTATGTGATAATATGTCAGCACAACTTCTTTGGAAAAAAGGAAAAAATGGACTAATCCAGGACATGATATTTTTTGAATCTCAAGTCTTGTAGTTAAAATTTTTATTATACCTTTGATATATATAATTTATTTTTATAATTAATTTATTATTATTCCATATCTAAGTGAAAACTAGATTAATGAAATTTTTCTTTTAAAAGATTAGAGCCCCCTCATTCAGCCTCAAAAGTTTTCACATTTAAATCCTTCCAACCGAAAGAATCAGAGAAACCCTGGAAGTCCTCATGATAAAAATATATCCTTAAAACACATTAAGTGGTGATGTAGAAATTTATCAGGCCTATAGTGACCCTTCTATGAGTTTGGATGAGAAAGACATTGTGGAAAAATTGACAATTTCAAGATAAGAGATAATTCAAGTGAGGTAAGTGTTTTCTGTGCATGGGATGATAAATGAAGTTGAAATATATTGAAGGATATAAATAGAGAACTTGAAATAATTGATTTTTATGAGGCATTAAATCTTTTTTTTCTTGGTGCATAATTGTTAGATCTCAAGGATATGTTTTCTAAAATTTGTTTTGATTTGATATTGATGTTTACTTGTCACAATTTTTCCGAATACATGATATGAGGTTTTTCCCTAGATTGAAAAATGGAAAGTGTGGGGGTTGATAAAACGCAATTTTATTGAATATTTAATTGATAATAAATGATATAATTTCCTCATATTGTGGTAACAATGTTCATTTATGGAATATTTTGGATTAGATCATTCATTTGACAATTTCATGAAAATTCTGGTTTTACCCTTTAAAACTTCACAATAGTATTTCAAACATAAATAATATTATTTGAATTATTTGAACGCAATATTTTTAAAATGTGTTCCTGAGATTATTTTCTACAACTATTCATTGAGGAAATTGGAGTTAATCAAGCAATTGGTTGGTGAAAATGTGCCATGAAGTCAATGTTGGTATAGACTCGTCAGATTGGACATGGGTTCTATATTTGGGCCATAACGCATTCATCTGTCTTGGGATTAGGAATGTATTTTGAGAGGAGATCTAGGTATCATTTTCTCATGAATTATATTTCTATAAGGATAGATTATTCATGCATTTTGGTGGCCAAATGGGCGGTACAGTTTGGCATAAAATATTTTGTCGAGATTCCCCATTCACACTTGAAACCACTTTGAAACATTCCAACACATCACTCTATAAATTGGTGTCTTTCTCATTTATTAGGGTTGGGACCTGAATTAGGAGATTGAAGGAAGATGTTAATTTGTTTCACTCAAATTATCCAACCACTGTAATTGGGGTAGCTCTTGAAGCGAGGATCCCCTCATCAAAGACTTCTTCTTCTTCTTCATGTTGTAATGTTTTCATGTGTGTAATAAACATCTATGTTCCTATTCTATTTCTTAACTTTTCTTCTATTTTGTTCAATTAAAATATTCATTAATCTTCCTAATTTGTCTGGAATCAATATTAGAAATGATATTTCATTTTACCCTTTCTAACCATTTTCACATGCAAAACGTTTCTATGATTACTACACCACCCATAGAAGCATAGTTATTTTTAGTAATCGATCTATCTCTAACCTTATTCTTTTTTTATGTTTGAATCAGTGTGATAATGTAATTAACTTATTATAATCTATTAATTGAGTTTTAATATTATAAGAAACTATGTAATCAATTTAACAACTAATACAAAAACACCTGAGGTCGAGAATTTGTGTAAATTGTGGGAGCGCAAACCTAACAGGTAAAACAAGACCATGCGGGACAAATTTGTAGAGTTCAATTATTATCTCTAAGCTCAATTCATCCTAATTTTATAGAATGGACATGTTCTGTAATTTACCACTGATTATAATCTATCCACATAACATTATTCATAGCATGGTGTCGCGATTTCATGTTCCTAATATAGCCTAGGGTTTAATTATCTTCACATTTGTGGTAAAGTTAATTATCGTAGAGTTCAAGGGAAAAAATTAGGGGATGATAATTAAGTGGATATTAATTTAAATGATAATTATTAATAATTATATGAGTAGGTAGAGTTATATTAATTAATTATTTTAAATATTTCCAAAAAAACTTCTTGTTGTGCTTTTCTAATCGATCTTCATTTCAAAAATAAAAACAAAAATATTATACAATATTATTCCAGCAAACATATTCTAGTTTTATGATTGGTTAACCCCCCCCCCCCCCACATCCTTTCAAGTACTGTAATTATTCCCTTTTATGTTATTTTTAAATTACCTTTAATAATTTGTCAAATTTACTTCCTCCTTTGAGAGACAACCTTGGTCAACCACTTTTCTGCACCTAATTAACATGAAACTAAACATCATTTGAAAGCACCCACGACATCATTCCTCACCAAAAACGCCCCTCATATATCCCCCCACCCCCTCCCACAACCACTAAAAACACACTCATATAAGACAAACCCCCACCCCTGGACAGCACCCACACCCAACCCTCGTCCACCAGGACATCCCCCCCCCCCTAGGATAGCCCTTCCCTCTTAGAGAGCACCACCAGTAGATAGCCCCCACTCCCAACCCCCCTCCCCTGAGATCCCCCCCCCCCACCAGCACAACCGCTCCCCCTCCACCCTACAGTCCCCAATAGAAAATTCATATTCATTTACACATGCTCAATGTGTCACTTTGATTATTATCAAATTATAACCAACACCAGATTTAGTAAACATGACACTTAATTCTATATCAAACTAAATATCAATCAATTTCGGCTTTACATTCTATACAAATTTCTATCAAGAACAACATTATAATACACTACATAACAAAACATACTAAAATGAATAGTATATATGGTACACTGTCTAGCAACAGAGTATAAAAATTGTTTTCCTGGTATAAAGAAACAACATTGGCCATTTAGCAATTATCTCATTTTTTCAATTGGTAAAAAGGATATTAGGCTACATGGTCATTTTACCAATAGGCTAATATTCCATTATTCCAATAGGACATTAGTCCACTTGGACAATTTTTCCATTTGTTTGTTAGGTTGTTGGGTCATTGGGACGTAAGTCTATCAGGGCGTTAGGCCGTTCGGGAGTTAGATCGTTGAGGCGTTAGGTCGTTGGTCCATTGGGTTGTTCTACTATTAGGGAGTTAGGGAGTTAGTCCATTATTCTGTTATGATACTAGGGTGCTAGTCCATTCGGGTGTTAGGACTTTAGGTAATTAGGTCTTTAGGGCATTAGGCCTTTAGTGCGTTAGGCCTTTTGGGAGTTTGGTCATTACGACATTTGGCCTTTTGGGCCTTTGGCCATTTGGGTGTTTGGGAATAGGGGAATTTTGTTGTTAGGCCACTGGGTTGTTGGGTAGTTGGTTTGTTGGACTGTTGGGCCACTGGGTTTTTCAGTTGTTAGGACGTAATGGTGTTCTTCTGTTGGGTTGCTAGGCCATTTGGGCATTACATCGTAAGATAATTAGGTCGTTGGGGAATTTGGCCATTAAGGCCTTTGGCTATTTTGGAGTTCGTCTATTTGGGCATTTGGCCATTTAGACATTTGGCCATTTGAAAAAATTTCCAAGTCTCTATTTAGCTAATTGGTCATTAGGACAATAGGATAATATTCCATTAGTCCATTTAATCATTAGACCAATAGAATAATATGCCATTAGGACAATAGGACATTAGGTAATTAAGACAATAGTCCATTTGGCCAATTCACCATTAGGACAATTTTGATTTTAGGCTATTGGTATATTAGGCCATTAGGCTCTCTTCTCTACTGTAGTAGTGACCTACTCTGCTGCTCGTACATGATGAGGTGGTTTGGAAAGAGAATTGGAAAACCATTCACCTGTGTTCACTCAATGTTTAACTATATATAGTCAATTTTAGAACTGAACACCCCCCACCCCTCCCCCTTGGACAGCCCCCTCCTAACCCCCTATAGCCCCCACACTCCCCCACCCCAAAACACCCCCTAGACAGCCCCCACCCTATGTTTTCCATCAATCCCAACACCCCCCCCCCCCACAGCCCCACTCCCAGCCCCCCGGACACCCCCCACCCGAACACCTCCCCCCCAAACACACTGAACACCCCCCCCCCAAACACACTGAACACCCCCCCCCAAACAACACCACACCCCCCACTCCCAACCCACCACACAAAAAACTCCCCATGGACGCCCCCCCCCCCTCCCTCCACACACACACACACTCACTCACCCTAGACAGTTCCCCCACCCCCGGACAGCTCCCACTCCCAATACCCCCATTGGACCCCCCCCCCCCCCCCCCCCGCCCGGAAAGCCCCACTCCCCCCACCCCTAAATAGCCCCCACTCTCAACCCCCATCTGCAGATAGCCCCAACCACATGTACAGCCCCTCCGCCCACCCTACAGCCCCCAACTACATATTCATTTTCAATCAAACATATTCAATGTGTCACTTTTATCATTATCAAATTATAACAAACACCAGATTCAGTAAACATGACACTTAATTCTCTATCAAATTAATTATCAATCAATTTAAGCTTTACATTATTACCAATTTCTATCAAGAACAACATTATAATCTACTTAATAACAAAGCATAATAACAATAATAGAATATATCATACATCATCTATAAACAAAATAGGAAATCTATTATCATGGTATAAGGCAACCACGTTGGCCACTAGGCGATTAAGTCATTTTTTCATTTTCAAAAAAGTCCATTAGGTCATTTGGTGTGTTAGGCCAGTAGTCCATTCAGCCCTTAGGCCAATTTTTTCATTACATGTTTGGGAAATAAGTCCATTGGGACATTTGTACATTGGTCCACCTATCCTAATTCCTATCCCCCAATGGGGATTCTAGGAAATTATCTCTCATAATAAAGTATCCAATTACTGATTATACTCTTAAAAATAAAAAACTTTGGAGTTTTTTTAAAACATAAATTTTTCTAATCTAAAATAATCTATATGTAAATTCTAAATCAATAAATAACATTAATTGAATAATAAATATAAAAGAACCACACCTCGGCAATATGATGTTCCATGTGTGGTTAGGGCTGCTACATCCATTCGGTGTGATAGGGGCCTTCAAAAAATTTACATTATAAAGATTTTAATAACAAAAATAATAGAAAGTAAATAAATAAATTCAGTATAAACCTTCTTCATATGATCCCTTGCAACATCACCCAGATTCACATATTCCTGAAATGTTCTAACCACAGTGACCAATTGCGCATTCACCTTTATGGAAGCGTTCAACCATGCCTTGAAATCTGACATATTTTGTGTCATCTGGGCAATAACATGGCCGACAACCTCGGTGTTTGATACTGGAGAACGAGGAATCCCTGTTCCATAGGTCAACCTATATCCATGCCCATCACAACCAATAATGTGATAGAATATCTCATCCCTATGTATGGGAAGCGGCCGCAGGTCCTCTGGTAGTTTTTATAACTTAGATTTAAATGTATCCTATGAAATATTTAAATATATATACATATATCTATTTTTATACCAATTCATGTAAGTATTGATAGTGTGTACAATCACTAACTATAAGAGCTACATCCTCTGGATCAATTTTATAACAACTTCTCATCCACACTGACATTTTATCAGTCGGTGCACCTTTCTCCTGAAACTTTATACCAATAAAATATGAAAATATGCCACAAAATCATATTAAATAATAAATTCAATAATGAATAATAAATACATCAAGTTGAATCTGAGACACGTGATGAGTCCCAAGCCTGTGAGGTGCTCCATGCATCGTTCGATTCTCGGAAAGGCGTACTGACACCTTCTACATTCCGTTAATTCAAATTTCAAAGAAATAAATGTCATATATTTATGAAAATATATATACCAAAATAAATATATGAACATCAATGACCTCATTAAATGAATATTCCACTAAGTCACACCACTGAGATAGGAGACCACCTCTATGGACTTTTTCTAGAATGCATGGGGCACCCACATTTGGTACCCAGTGCTCCCTCTTAACTAGGCCTTTATAATATCTCAACATATTATGAAATTTTCCCATACACACTGTCTGAAACTCATCAGGCCACAATTTCAGATTATTATATTTATGAAAAAAATCAATCATGTGAGTATTTTTAAAACATTGGTTAGAAACTAAAATGTTCTTCTTACCTGAACATCCATCCAAATCCAATCTAAT
The DNA here is from genome assembly GCA_963277665.1 of Viscum album. Taxonomy (NCBI): domain Eukaryota; kingdom Viridiplantae; phylum Streptophyta; class Magnoliopsida; order Santalales; family Viscaceae; genus Viscum; species Viscum album. The sequence continues at coordinate 1,736,017,982 of OY728122.1, read as the reverse complement.
TTATCCTAAGGGATAGAATCCTAATCACCTATGGTCAATGGAAATCGATGTGTTTTGGGTATGATATGACCAAACCAATGAAAATATGCAGTGGAAGTCTATCCCAAGGGATGAAATATCTCCTCAAATGAAACAATAATTGTCATGTTGGAATTATAGGATGAAATGTGATGACCAGGTACTCTCCTGAGAGAGGAAAAAGTGGTCAAGTCTGATCCTGTGGAAAATAATTTTATACATAATTTGAAATATTTGAATATATATGTGTGTGTTTGGGTGTTTAGAAATTACATAAAAAACATAGTTACATTCAAACATACCTCGACCTTGAGACATAGATGGATCCAATGGATGATGTGGATCTGCGGCCTATTCCCAAGAAATGCCTATAGTCATAGAAAACAAAAGTAAGAGGACTATCCAAAGGGTCAAAAAGATAAATTGGGTTGTTTTTAAGAAAAATAAAATGTGTGCAGCTATTGATAAAACCAAAATAGCTCAAATAATTTTTTTTAAATGTATTTTAAAAAATCAAAAACTTAACTAAACATAAATAAAATTATGTACCAAAAAGGATTGAATTTAGAGGGTTCTTTTAACATGAAGTGATTTACTATAGTGAACTACTTTACCTAGTTATTAAAAATTTTATGATAGAATACTTGTTAGATTTTATAGTAGAAATATATTTTTAATTTTAGAGTAAGAAGTTAAAAATTATTTTATCATAGGTAGGTGTGGGTCTGCAGGGGTTAGAATGTGAGCTATCCAAGGGGGTGGTATGGGGGAGGGGGTTGGTCAGAGTGGGGTGGGGGTTGCAGGGTTTGGGAGTGGGGTTGCCTGGGGGGCTGTCCAGGTGGAGGGGGAGGGGTTGTGTAGGTGGGTGTCTAGGGGAGTTTGGGGGGGGGGGGGGGGTGGGCTATCTGCAGGGGGGTTATCCAGGTGAAGGGGGAGGGGATATGCAGGTGGGGGATATCTGGGGGGATTTTTGAGGGGTGGGATATTCGAGGGAAGTTTCTTTGGTAGGTAGAGGGCCCTCTAGGTAGAGGGGAGGGAATATGCAGATCGGGGGATATCTGGGGGAGTTTTGCAGGGCGGGATGTTCAAGGAAAGTTTTTTTGGTGAGGCGTAGGGGGTCCGGGGGGGGATCTCCATGGGGGAGTTGGGAGTGGGGTTGTCTGGGGCTAGGGGCTGTGGGGTCTATCCAGGTGGAGGGGGAGGGGCTATGTAGGGGGAGGGGGAGGGGTTGTGTAGGATGGGCATGGGGGCTGTCCGGCAGAAGTTTTGGGGGGTGGGCAGTCCGAGATGGGGGTTGTCCAGGAGGGAGAGGGGTTGTAAAGGTGGGGGGTTGTCCGATGGGAGTTTTGGGGGGTGATTTTTCTGGGAGGGTGGATATCCAGGTGTACGGGGGGGTCTGTGAAGGTGTTGGTGGGTGGGTTGTTTAGGAGGGGGGTTGTCGAGGTGGTGGGAGAGGGGCTATTTAGGTGGGAGTGGGGGGAATTCCGAAGGGAGTTTTCATGGGTGGGTTTTCCGGGAAGGGGGCTATCCTAGTGCAGGGGGGATATCCAAGTGAGGAGGGGCTGTTTGGAGGGAATTTTTTGTGTTAGGGGGTTGTCCAGGGGGTTTCTAAGTGGTGGTTTGGAGTGGGGGTTCTCTAGGGCTAAGTGTGGGGGGCTATCCATGTGGGGGGGATGTGAAGTTGGGGGTGGGGGTGGGGGTTGTCCGGGGATGGGGGTAGGGGTTGTACATGTGAAGGGTAGGGGTTATTCAAGGAGTGGGAGCTATCTGAGAGGGGGTTGTCTAGGAGGAGGGGGAGGGGATGTGTATGTGTGGGAGTGGGGTTGTTCGGTGGGAGTTTTGGGGGGTTGGATGTTCTGGATAGGGGATTTCTCAGAGGGGGTTGTCTGAGAGGGTGGCCATACAGGTGGTGGTAGAGGGGCTATGTAGGTGGGGTGGGGGCTGTTAGGGGGGTTTGGGATTGGGGGGTGTCTTGGTTTGGCGGGGGACTATTTGGGGGGAGTTTTTAGGGGTGGGTTTTCTAAGAGGGGGGTTGTCTAAGTGGAGGGTCGGGGCTTTGCAGGTGGGGTGGCTTCCCAAGAGGTGTTTTGGGGGGTCGTTTTTCTGGGAGGGGATTGTCCGAGAAGGGCTATATAGGTGGAGGGGTAGGGGCTGTGCAGGTGGGGGGGTTGTCTGGGGGGGAGTTTTGGGTTTTTTTAAACAATTTTTAAAAAATGGATTTAAACTAATCAGTGAGAAAACAATTATAACATTCATTAAACATGAAAATCAACTGCTTATCCTTCAACAGACACTCTAACCCAATAAATATATTCTTCACATTGAACTATGATATGTTGATCAAGAAGTTGGGCAATAAAGGGAACAGTATTGGGTTCATTTTCTTTAAATAAAAACACTCCTCAGCTGGACATTTTCACAACAGTCTGGAAACTTTGAATCGAAGGCAAAGTAACGAAGAATAATTGTTCTTCTTATGATGTCAAAATGAAAGGTTCATTATCAAATCGTTCATTTCTGTATAACATATTTTTTTAAAATTCTCCAATGTAAATAGATAATGATAAATTTTACTTCAGTGCACTGTATCAACTAAATTACACTTTTACAATATGTACTTCAACCTCTGTGCATATACAACATCAAGTATGTCTGTCAATTGACCATAGTAATAACCAAAACAAAAAAATGGACAACTAATTCCACTATTTTGTGTTGCTCATCTATCATCAACATTTTTAATGTGAAATTGAAATACATTTTCATCTATATCTTAATAACAATGAGCCTTTATAGACAGACCCTCATCTAGTTGGATAAATTCTTTAGGTTTCATGGGGTCCCCTAACTCCCTAAAGTTATGAACCTACTTAATTCATAGAATTCAATAATTATTTCGGGAGAATGAAATTATTATAATACTTCACTCATAATAAAACTCAATTTATACATACACAATCCTTGAAGCAGTCATGAAATGGCACATAATGAGATTGTTGAACTTGAAACTCCATCGCAACGCACATCTCTTCTTCTATCTCATTAATGTGTTTCCTTTAAATGATAGTGCAATGTTTAAATGATCAACTTATGAAAAAAACATCTAATAGTTAAAAAAATAAAAGTGATAATACACTTACAGCATTAATGGCAAAATTTATTTAGTATTGAACAAGATATATCGATGCGCTTATATCCACTTGATGTAGTCCATATCTAATATGGTTCCTACTCCAGATGGACCATCATGAATCTGAGAGGGATTATCTAATTTTTCTTCAAAATACAAAATATATTTTACAAAAATAGTAGTACAATCATCCATCAAATAACTATTTGATATTGATTCCTCTGGAAGAGCTCTGTTGCAAAAAAATCATTTCAACATTATCAAATCTCAGTCAATAGGATACATCCACATGAATTACACTGGACCAGTATCCATTAACTCATTAGTTAGGTGTACTTTCTAGTGAACCATAACATTAAAAAATGAGGGGGAAAATTGTTTCTCAATGTGACAAAGAAAAAATAAAATTCGATCCTAAAACATTTTAAATCACTTATTCATTGATTTCTTAAACAAAGCTGTATAAAAACATTACTCATCTCAATCAACGGTTGAACAGCATTATAAGATAAATAATCACAAATTTTTATTGGAATAAACTTCTGAATAATTATTTGATTGTCATGACTTTTCAACCCTTTCATTGTCCTTCTCTTTAGATACACACACTTTAAAATATTATAAGAGTAACCATCAAGAACCATGAGAGTCTTCAAAATGGAGTGAAATGTCTCTTTCTCCTTTGTAGTCATCGTATACTATGGAGTAGAAAAATATGCCTTGTTTCCCTCAGCTAACTATAAATGAAACAGTTTCCTCATAACCATTCTTCCAAATCACAACATGCATTAACATTGTCCTTTAATTTCCCACTAACACATAAAATGGTTCACAATATATTATCACAAACAATTTTTCCAATGTGCATGACTTCTAAATTATACCGTAGCATGTTAGTTTAACAATAGGGGAGATTGTAAAACATAATTCTCTTTTTCCATCTGTGAATGTTTTTTCTACCCACATCATGAATATTAGGTAATGGTTGAGCCACCAAATCCTAAAATTCATATATCATGCGCATGTTTTCTTACTCTATCGGCGATAACATTTCGACTCCTTTCATTCTCTTTGGTGTCTTGATGAACTCCCTAGAACCATTAAATGTCACTCCTTCCTTTCTAAACCTATGCTAAGGGGGGATAAAATGTATGTGACCCATGTAGGCCCATTTTTTGGAATATTTAAGCCACACAGATTTTTTACTTTTATTGCAACAAGGGAAAGAAAATTCCCCTTTCATACTCTAGCCTAAAATGTTTTCCTAAGATGGTATTTCATTGATATTCCACAATAAAGCAGCATAATGTTTGACCATTTAATTCATTTCATAGTCATAATTCATCACACCATAACCCCAAAATTCATTCAACTCTTCAATTAATGGCTAAAGGTAAACATCAATCTTATCCCATGGACATCTAGGTCCATCAATAAGAGTAGAAAGTAAAAAAAATTCTTCATACAAATCCACGGAGGGTGATTATACAGAACCAACACAACGGGACATCTTCTTTTAGTTGCACTAACCATATATTTGAATGGATTTAAACCATCTACTACCAACCACAATAGAACATTACAAACATTTTTAGAAAAGTCAGGTTGTCTCTTATCGAAATCATTTCATGCATGAGAGTCTTCCAGGTGGGTTAACATATAACCCTTCTGATTTGTTTCTGTATTCCATCTCATTAAATTGGAAACTTTATATGAAATAAATAATATTTCCAACCTCATATTTAGGGGAAAGTAACGCATTTTATTTTGGGCAATCGGTTTTCCCTATTTTGTAGTCTAACTTTGATGAGTCTGATTTCCCCTATTCTCCTCCCACTTGTAAGTGCCACATACCATACAAATATCCAAATGGTCATTATCTTTTCTAAACAATATACAATTTTTTGCACATTCCTATATGGTCTCATATGTGAAACCAATGTTTTTTTCAACTTACAAGCATGATAATATGACTCAATAATCTTTGCATCGATAGGAAGAACCTTTTTCCATAACACCAACATCATGTCGAATGATGTGTCTGACCACTGATTCAAAGTTTTCAAATGAAAAACTCCATAATAAATGAAAATTTAAGTTAATGAGTACATCAAAGATATAATTCAATTTTTTCATCATCAAGTACATTATAAAACCATATCGAATCACGATCATCACCAGAGTGCAGATTTATCTCACTGGTCTCAAAATTCTGGATGTCAATGTTTTCAAGAGCCAATCCACATACCATTTCAGTATATATTTCATGCATTCGATCATTCATCCTCACATAAAAATCCAAGATAAATGCTTTTTTATTTTGACAATGAATATATTCTTCCCCATGAAGAGTCCAACTCTTATAATTTTTCTTAAATCTAGTCAGTAATTAGTGCTCCCTCATGGCATCTCATGTGAATTGTTATTTGTCTGCACATTTTCTAATTGGACAACTAATATAGTCACTTTTAAATCCTCCAGTGAACTCAATAAACTGCATAATGCCCTTGAAATATTCTCTAGACGTCGATTTGGAAGATCAATCCGACCCTTATCCATAATAATACTTGTATGACAATCATTTACACATGACATCATACTACATGCATTTTTTATATCAAATATATTTAAAATAAAGACTATCCAATTGCATGTGGATTTTTTATAACATAAACAATTTATATCATTGGATAATAAACAATAGAATAGATAATGGAATGGAAGTGAAAGACCATGTCATCACCACCATGATGGTATAGTAAATCTAATGATGAATCTATACTCAAGAGTCCCTAATCATATTTTGATTAAAAATTTTAAAAAAATTGAAATGATATATTTCATAACAATTGAAAGATTAGATGAAAATATGTATATTAAACATACTATATTGAAAATTAATTTTGTCAATAATTACATAGAGTAAACATTTTTACATAAAGGTATATTTTAGCTATGAAAGGTCATTATCCAAACATCCATTATACAAATTTTTCTTCAAAACTATTTTATTTTCACAATCATTGGTTAATTTTTATTCAAAGGTAACTGATTGTGTCATCCACAACATGAATGTCAGTATTGAGCTGTGAATTTTAGGTTTGGTTCTCAAATGTGTTCCTATAATTTGACCCACACTTATTATATTCTCCTCCTTTAAAAATGATCATTGGTTCCCTTCACTATAATTTTCTTCATAATAAGCATTTGGGTAGATCATGGGTCATAAATAATGACATTACAAAACTAATTTTATCTGATGGTAGGGGGATTTTATCAGTCAAGAAACAAAATATATTATATATTAAGTATACTAAAAACTAGCAAACCAACATGAACAATAAAGAATATGTTGTCCACTAATAACATAATGCATAATTTTTTATACACTATAATCAAAACATATAAAGCAACTATATCTAGATAAAGTAAAAAATGTAACATAACATAATAACCTGCATGCGTATGTGGTACATGAAAAAATTCATCAAATACCAATCCTGAACTATCAACCTTAGTGACTAAGTTAATGCCTACCAATAAATCAACACATTGTCCACTTCTAATTTTCAATGCACATTTACATTTATGTGTTCATAGCCTATTTATTGTGAATTAACCTAAATAAGTATACATGATACCTTTTCAAACCATGAACCTTTAGAAATCATGATGAAATAGTTAATACTTCTTGCTAGAATATATACAGTCTTCTCAAACTCAGAGAAATTGTGTATTTGTACAAATAATGTCTCACTGCCTCAAGGATTCACACTGCCTTTTTTCCATTAGAGATTGTAATTGTTAACCATCAAAGATAGAAATCAATCACTAATTTATTGAAAACTAACTAATCTATATCAATGATAACATCAAATATATACAATTCCAATACAAAAAAAATACCATTCTATATTGACTTGTGTTATCAATAGAGAAAATGTGTGAAAATGAATGTGATGCCTCATGGTGAATCACAAGGTACAAGATAGTGTTCTTCATGGCCTCAAGAAGGTATCCTTTTATAAAATATGTTTGTTACTAGCAGTAAGGGTCTAAATGTCATCAGTGCAGAAAAAATACTATTGGTATCAACAAAAAAAGGATAAACAATAACATAATAGATTCAATAAATATTGAAAAATCATAATCCATGGTAGGTATCTCATGTCATATAGTAAACACCTAAATACCCCCCAAAGTTTTAGGTCAATAAAAGAGTGGGAAATAACAATAATTTGAAAAGAAAATTATTGATACATCACACTAAATTCCTTCCCAATTCAACCTCTAAAGACCATTCTTCATATCCTAACTTATATCATCAGGTCCATTCCCATTCTTGTATCTCAGACAATGAGGTCCTCACATGCATTGAGATGCCCATGCAATGTGGGAATATGAAAGTAGTAGGAAACAACCAATTTGTCCTTAACATATGTTGAATGTTATAATAGTTTATTTTGTGATAATAAATAAATGTGCATGAAATAAAACAAACAACCATGTTTAGAGTGGTCATGAACAAAACAAACATTGGAACTATGAAAAAATGTAGTTTTAACAAAATTCATGAACATAGTCTACCACAATTTCACATCATGTATTCCAGAACATAAATAAAGTAAGAGTATAAAAAACCACACAATTCCATCAATCCCATATCTATCTCAGTTAATCATTAAAGACAACACATTTTAACACCCCATTGGGCCTTCATATCCCAAAAATATTTCTAAGTCATGTCCTTGAATACCATCATGCCCCATTGTAACCTCAAGGTTCAGATCAAATAAGTCTACCATGACCCAATTTGAATCTAAAAAAATAAAATATACCCCATTATCTGTAAAATATACAATGTACGTCACATTGAAACAATGAATATCATATATAGGAACAACATATAATCTTAATAATAACATATAGTTTCGAAACACACACATGTGATCAAACTCAAGCATGGGTCTCATTGGAAATGCAATCACAAACATGTGTTTAGACCTCAAACATTTTCTCATGGGACACACACACACACAAAGTCGTGCGATAAACTCAATAATGGTATAAATAGAATAACAACACAACTTAATATCAACCCAATCATCATATACATGGACTATATATTGTATGTAACTTCCAACCTCAAGTAAAATGTGAATTCTTCTCATACACACACTATAAACACACATTGCTTCATAATTCTTCATACACACAGAAACATATACACATGAACTTCCATTTCCACACATTTTATTCACACACAATATTCATAAAATCTTCATGCATGCTATATTTAAATTTCCCAAAATCAAAACCCAAAAATAGACATTAGGTCATACCTGATAGCGTGAAAAATATGGAAGGTTGGGGAGTGAGAGGTGGTGCTATGAGGTAGGGGAGGAGTAGTGGAGGGGAGATAGAGCTGGAGGTGGTGCAGTAAGGTAGGGGATGGGTGACGGTGGTAGGAAGTATGAGGAGGAGGCGGTGAGGTGGTGGTGGTGCAGTGAGGGAGGGGACAGGCGGTACATCGTGGGAGGGGATGGGTGACGGTAATTGTGGGGAGTTGGAGGAATCAGCGATGCGGAGTTGGTGGTGCAATGAGGGATGGGATGGGAGGTAGTGACAGTGTGGAAAGGGAGGGTATAGGCTGCTGTGGAGGGTATGGTTTCAAGATCGGGCGTGAGGGTGGGGGGAGAGGGGGATGTCAATGATTTTTTTAAGCCCTCTGACTATTGTTGGCGGTTGCTATAGGGTACCAATAGCAACCGCTAAAGGTGGTCTCCCATGTAAGGGGTCTACAAATCCTTAATTTCTAGTAGTGTATTAACTATCTTATATTCTATAATAAATTTATGTTCATATTATTTATGTTATGTGATGGAACAAGTTCTTGATTGTCGAAGAACCCCCAAAATGATCTAAACAAAAATCACTAATGACTTGTCTAATGATTCATCTTCATACCATATAACAAAAATTATTTATGGAATCATTTAATAATCTATAAACATATTAACACCATTTTATTCAACCTCTAGAATTTATCTTCCATTTAATAAGAAAACCCTTTACAAACCGACCATAGAAATCATGTAAATAACACACCTAAAACAATGTAAAGAACAAAATATTATTATTGAATGATTAGAATGATTTTATAAAAAGATCTTGTAAGGTGTCATAAACATGAATTTATTTTTATGAAATATTAATAACACTATTTTAATAATTATATAGTATGTATATGCACATTTTATGTAAGACAAGCCCGAGGTAAGGGAACTCTTAACCCAATTTTAATTCTTTCAGTCAACCTTACACTTATTTGATTATGTGGTACTAAGATTATTTGGGTACATAATTTTATTTATAATATGTTTTATTATATGGATTTACATTATATACACATATTCCATTAATTCTATTAATTATTGCATCAATTATATTATATTTATAATTTAATTTTCATTAAAAATATTTTATTAAAATTCATGTTTACAAAATTCAAATGCAACGTTTTTAAGAAATTATCCACGTTTTATGATTACGTTATGGTTATTTGAATTTATTTGTAATGAATTGGGGGACCTATATCTACCTCCAATGCATTAGGTATGTGTATTTTGGAGGTCATACGTATGGTTACTCTAAGAGAAACTATGATGGTTACACCATAAGGTAGCTGTGAGGGTTACATTGTAAGGTATTCTTAAGGGTTACAAATCATAAGGTAGTCACGAGGGTTACCATATAATTAATTAATTAACCAATATAAAATTATGATTTTATGATATGTTATTTAATATTTTTTTAGAAATCTCATGTTTCAAAAAGTAAGTAAATAGGGGTGAGAAGTATGTCAGTAAAAATGATTTCATATATTTTTATGTATTTAGGGACTAAGGGTTTCTTTCATTATTTTTATATCCCTTAATAAGTTTTTATGATTATCCCATGTCTTTTAATTTTTTCATAGTTTATAAGGATCTGTAAGATAAATAATTAAGTCAAGTTAAATTTAAGGAATATTTTTCAATGAAATCATGTTGTGGTTTTGTGTTAAAAGATATATGTTTTGGAAGAAATCGATACTATTTTAATAGTACCCACTTTGTATTCTCGTGGGTTGATATATATGATTTATATCCCAAAATTATAAAAATATAAACTAAAAAGATCTCTTCGAATGTAAAGAAGTAGAATCTAGTTTAAATATCTAAATTATAATATGTTTAAGGTCAGGTCATTATAGGTTGTCTCAGAGCATAGTTTAGATAAATTTGAGGTTTTTTATATTGTTAATATAATACCATAAGTGTTTTTTACCTTCTATTTATGTTTAAATGATATAGTATTTAAATATTTTCATGTTTCTTCATCTATGATATATCTGTTCAGAATGGTTTTCTATAGAAGAAACAGGGAAGCTGAAGTTGGAAGGAACTGAGAGGTTGATATCTTTCTAAATCTGCAACTGGTAATGGTGGGAATTAGAATTGGGTAGTTTTTGACAGTAATGGATTATTTTACATAGGAAATAAATGGTGGTGTTATTACTAAAAGAGATCCACAAGATATTCTACAAAATAACACGTTGATAGAGGAAACTTTTTTGAGGAAACACCCTCCTAATTTTAGCGGATCTTCTGACCCAGTAGTGGATGAAATGTGGATTAAATCCCAAGAAATATATTTTATGTAATTGGATGTTTAGATAATCAACATTTTGGCCTTTTTATTTATCATTGTGAAGGTGAAGTTGAACAATGGTGGTAAATGTTCTATAATATCAAGGATAGATAGGATATTGAAGCCCAAGAGTAGGATGAATTTTAAATACTTTTCCTTGAAAAATATTTTCCTATGTTGGTTTCTCTTAGGATAGAGAAGAAATTCCTTGATTTGAGAAATAAGGAGAAATATTCGGTGGTAGTGAATGATGAAAAATTCACCCGACTGGAATGGTATGCTCCAAATATTATTTGAGATCTTGATAGAAAAAAAATCAATCACTTTTAGTTAGGATTAAATCCAAGATATCAAAGGGAATTGGCCTTCTGATAGTTCAAAAGTTTTGAGAAACTTTTATGATGTGATGAGAGGGTAGATATGGAGTTCTATAATGATCACATGTACTTCGAAAACAAAGATAAGAAGAGGTAAATATGGAAAGAAATGGGTAGGAATAAATCTAATAAATTCGATGGTAAGAAAGTTCGATTGCGTGTCTTGGAAAATTGTTGTAAAAAGAACCCTCAGGAATGTATTACCATAACAGATAAGTGAATTCAATGTTGTAATTTTGTACATATGCACTGATATTGTAATTAAAATGATCATAAGATCAATTTTGATAAGAAAGTACAAATGTGTTTCCAATGTGGTGAGATGGGTCATTATGAAAATCCATGCCCAATGAAAGATCTGAGTGCTGGAAAGCAGACAGGCTATAAGGAGAAAGGTGTAGTGAGATCCTTTGCAACTACATCAGGAGATGTCAATTCATCCATAAAAGAGATTTTAGGTACTTTTATTATTTTCTCATCTTTTACTAAGGTCTTTTTTGGTACGAGGTCTACACATTCCTCTATTTCTGAGAACTTTTATAGTAAATTGTACACATATCCTCAAAATGAGACCAGAACATTTTGTTAAAATTCCAGGGGGAATGTTATAGATAAAAAAGAATTTCAAGAATCTTCATGTTGTTATCTAGATAAATACACTACCTTCAAACCTTGTTGTTTTCGCTTAGAAGAATTTTATGTCATTCTGTGTATGGATTGGATTTCTGTTTATCAGGCTTAGACTAATTGTAAAGATATAGAAGTTTTTTTTATAAACAGTTTTAGTTTGTAAAGAAGAATGAACTCATATAATTGATAAAATATCATGAATCTGAGAAATATTGAAATATATAAACAAAAGTTATCATTCTCATATTATTGAAAACAAGGGAACTGTTCATATTAATAATATTCCACTAGAAAAAAAATACCTTGATGTTTTTTCTAATGAGTTACCCAGTGTTATACTCGATTGGGAAGTTTATTTCACAATTGAATTAGTTACTTATGTTTATCCAATTTGAAATCCCCCTTATATAATGACTCAAATGAATCTTCTTGAATTTAAAAAATCATTCGTAGAAGTTTCTTAGTATAGTCTTCATTCCTCCTAGAATTTCACCATGGGGACCTCCTACTTTTTTCATTAAAATGAAAGATCGTTCAATTTTACTTTACATTTATTATGGATCTTTGAATAACATTACTATTAAAAATAAGTATCATTTATCTCACATTGATGACTTTTCCGATCATCTCTATGGCTCTCAGTACTTTTCCAATATTGACTTTAGATCGGGGTACTATCAGCTGAAGGTGAAGGAGGATGAAATTCCAAAAACAGCTTTTTGAATTAGATATGGTCATTATTAATTTTTTGTTAGGCCTTTTTGGTTAACAAATTCTCCAGATCTATTTATGGATATTATGAATAGAATATTTCATAAGTTATTGAATACATTTTTGGTTTTTTTATTGATGAAATTCTGGTATATTTTAGAAGTAAATTGGAAAATGAAAAACACCTCTGAGTGGTTTTAAAACCGTAAAATAAAAGAAACCGAACGGAATATTCAGAAAGTGTGAATTTTGGTTGCAAAAAATTTCATTCTGTCATCACATTTTTTTTAAAGATAGAATAATTTTTGATCCTATTAAAATGATTGTTGATGCGTAATTTCCAAGACTCACAAATATAACTGTGATTCATAGTTTTCTTGGCTTGGTAGGCTATTACAATATGACTGTTGAAAACATTGCATGTTTATCTAGTCCACTGAAAATGCTAACTAGAAAAGGATTTTAATTCATTTATACAAAATAATTCGATGATTGTTTTCAGGAATTGAAAATAAAATGTGTGAATGCAATAGTTCTCACCCAACCTTCTGGAATTGGAGATTTTTTCATCTACAATTATGCTTCATTAAAGGGACTTGGTTATGTTCTGATACAAAATGATTATGTAATTTTTTATGCTTCAATATTTCTAAAACATCATGAATTAAATTATCCCAAACATTATTTGGAATTATTATCAATGGTTTTTTCTTTAAAAATTTGGAGGCATCATTTATATGGATCCAAATGTGAAATATATATTGACCACAACTGTCTGAAGTATATTTTCCCTCAAAATGAATTAAATATAAGTTAGAGAAGATGGATTTAATTGATAAAATATTATTATATCATAATCAATTACCATCATGGAAAATCCAACAAAGTGGAAGATGCCTTGAGTTTAAAACATCATGGAACATTTACTATGTTATGGCTGGAAAAATCCCTTTGATTATTGATTAATTAATTTGGTCTTGGAATTTGTTGGTGTAGGAAATTCCTCTATTTTTATGGTTTCAGTGCAGTTATTTTTTCATAAATAATTAAGAAAGTGCAAAAAGAAGATGGGGAGTTACAAAAAATGGTATAATTGTTTAAAATTGGAATGTTACCAAAATTTAACATTGAAAAATATTGTATTTTGAGATTTGGAAAGAGATTTTGTGTGCCTTCTGATTCTCAGATAAGGGAAAAAGAAAATTGAAGCTCATAGTTCTCCATTTTTAGCTCATCCTGGAATCCTAAAGTTAAACAAAGACCTTCAGGGGTACTACCGGTGCGATATAATGAAAAGAGATATTATAGATTTTACCTTGAAATGTTTGACATATTAATAGTTCAAAGAAGAGAAGTAGTTACCAAAGGGTATACTTTATCCTTTACGAGTTACATATTTGAAATGGGAAAATATATCCAAGGACATCATTGTGGGAATACCAATAACTTCATGAGGTGATAATGCAATAAGGTTTGTTGTTGATCAACTGACTAAATCAGCTAATTTCCACCTTATTTTAGATAATATGTCTTTGGATCATCTTTCTCGATTTACCTCTAATAGATTGTTAGGTTAATTGGAATTCCCCTTTCCATTTAATCTGACTGTGATCCTGGGATCACTTCTAACTTTTGTAAAGACCTTCAGAATTCATTGGGAATAAAATTAAATTTTAGTTAATCTTTTCATCCTCAATCATATAGGAAGTCAAAATAGAAGATTCGGACATTGGATGATATTCTACGAGCTTATTCAATAGAATACCTGGTAATTTGGGATGGCATATTTATTTACTTGAATTTTCTTATAATAACAGTTTTCATTCCATTATACAGACGTCACCTTTTTGGGAATTATATTAGAATTAGTGTAAAACATCTGCTTTTTTGGGTGAACATAGGAAAGGAAGTTGTTGGGATGATAATTATTACAGAAAGTGGTTGAGAAAGTAAGGATGATCCAGCAACACATGAGGATAGCCCAGAGTAGGTAGAAACGTTATGAAAATAATAGGAGGAAATAATTTTCTTTCTAGGTAGGTGATCATGTTTTTCTTTGAATCTCGCCATAGAAAAGTGTTATATATTTTGGAATGAAAGGGAACATGAGTCCATGGTTCATTGGACCTTATAAAATCCTAGAGAAATTTGGACCACTTTTCTACTGAGTATCTTTGACTGTTATTTTATCTCATGTACATAATTTTTTTCATGTTTTTATGTTGATAAATTATGTGCCAGGTTCATATCATGATCTGAGACTAGAAGCAGTTCAATTGGAAGAGAACCTTTATTATGAATAGAAGCATGTTTATAATCTTGATAATATAAAACAAGTGTTATAGAATAAGGTAATACACTAGGTAATGGTTTTTTGGAAAAACTAAATGGTTGAAGGAGAAACATGGGAATATGAAAATTCTATGAGGGAAAGGTACCCACATTTATTTCCTACATCAATAAAATAGCAAGGACACAATTTCCATAAGGTGGGGATAATATAACACCCCAAGGTTTTAAAAAAATTGAAATTCAGGAAACACTTACACATTTTTAATGAGAATGTTATAAAATAGTTGTTAAACATAATTTTTCTTCTTTTATGATTAGAATTTGGAAAAATGGACATCTATGGTTGTGATTAGTAAATTATTTGGACTCTGGTAGAACCAACATGTTTTTTAGTGAAAAGTAACAGACCTTTATTAATAGTAATATGAACCTTCTAAATATTAAATCATATTATTATTTTATTTTCTTATGGTTACAAGATAATGATATATTCATTAATTTATGAAAGTTATATAAAATTATTTATAGTTTAAAACTATTTATTTTTAGAATAAATTATTATTATTTTTTAATATCAAATTAATCATATATAGAAAATTATTTTCAAAAAATGGACTTCTTTTTTGAATTCTTCACATCAAAAAATGGTACAGTGGTTTTTTGGGATTTTTATGAGATAGGTGAATTTTCAGTGAACAATAAAAATGTTGTTTTAATGTTCTTGGGTGTTGAATGGAATCATAATGATGTAATGATGATGTAATATTTTTTTCCAACTCTTGAATATAAAAATATAATATTAGGTCCAATACCATGGGAAAAAACTATGTCCAAGCAAATGGTTTTTCAAATACAACTAGTGAGGTTTCCTTTTAATATTAATTAAAAACTCCCTCACTTTCACTATGAATACCTCCCTCTCTTCCTCTCACACCTCTCATGAATTTAAAATTTCAAAAATTATTCCCTATACCATTCTCAAGGATCATCCCCATGTCCAATTATATATAGTCTCACCAAAAGACCAAAACCATAGACCTTAAAGAGGATCTCAAGGAGAAGAGATCAAAAGGTAAATATCCTCATTCATTTTCACGTATTTTTTCAATTATTTTCTTTTATAAGACTCTCTTCCCCTATCCTTATCCAAAAGTCATGAAATCTCCAGTATTATATATATTTTATATTTTTATCATCATTATGGAAAAAAATTCATCATTCTGCCTCTCGTATTCCTCTTATTCTAAAAATACCAACATCGTTTGTGATGTGTCGACTGACAAACATTGTGGATGAAGTGTCTTAAAATTCCAATTCATCCTTCAAATATGGATGTAAAACAATTATAATGGTTGAAAAAGATTTTAATTTTTATTATATTTCCACTCTTTTGTTCAATAATTAACTTATGTTCATAATATTGAAGGTATACAGTGAAACATGTTTTTGATTATCAAAGAACCACCAAAATGATCTAAATGAAAATCACTAATAATTTATCTATTGATTCATCTTCATACCATATATCCAAAATTATTTATGGGAACATTTAATATTCTAGAAACATATTAAAACCATTTCAATACACTTTTGTAGTTTCTCTTTTATTGTACACGAAAACCCTTTACAGACCGACCCTGGAAATCATATAAAGAATGCACCCGAAATAATCTAAATAACAAAACAATATTAATAAATGGGTAAAATGATGTTATAAAGTGATCATTAAAGGTGTTGTAAACATGAATCTATTTATCTAAAATATTAATATCACTCATTTTACCATTATAGAGAATTGTTATGCACATTTTTAGTTAGATGAACCTATGTTAAGGGGATAATTGACCTAATTTACATTCTTTAGGTTAACCTTATACTTCATTGATTATGTGGTAAAAATATTTTTTTTTGAATTTTATTTATATTATGTTGTGTTATATTTATTTTACATGTATACACATATTCCATTCGTTCTATTAATTCTCACATCAATGATATTATTTTTTTAAAGGAATTTTTTTTAAAATCCTCTATTAAAATTAAATTTTACAAAATTCAAATGCAATGTTTTTATGAAATTATCCTTTTTTTATTATTATTCTTGGTTCTTTGTAATTTTTTATAATGAAGGGTTTGACCTATATCTACCTCCAATTCATTTGGTTTGCATATGTTGGAGTTTGACTATATGGTCACTCCAAATGTAACTAAGATGCTTAAATCAAAAGGTAGTCATTGAGGGGGAGGGGCAATGCAGGTGGGGGGGGTTGTCTGGGGGGAGTTTGGAGTTTATTAAAACAATTTTAAAAAAAGTATCTAAACTAATGAGCGAGAAACAATTATAACATTCATTAAACATGAAAATCTACTGTTTCTCCATCAACGTCCACTCTAACCCAATAAATATATTCTTCACATTGAACTAGGATATGTTCATCAAACAGTTGGGAAATAAAGGGAACATACTTGGGTTCATTTTCTTCAAACAAAAACAATCCTCACCAGGACATTTTCACAACTGCCTGGAAACTTTGAATCAAAGTCAAAGTGATGAAGAATACTTGTTCTGCTTATGATGTCAAAATAAAAGGTTCATTATCTAATTGTTCATTTCTGTATAAAATATAGTTAACATTCACCAATGTAAATAGATAATGATCAACTTTACTTCCACACACTGGATCAACTCAGTTACACTTTAACAATATTTACTTCAACCCATGTGCATATAAAACATCAATAATGTCTGTCAATTGACCATAGTAATAACCAGAATCGACGAATGGACAACTGATGCCACTGTTTTGTGTCTCTCTTTTGTCTTCAACATCTTTAATGTGAAATTGAAATACATTGACATCTATTTCTTTATAATGACGAGCCATTATAGATAGACCCTCGGCTAGTTGGAAAATTCTTCAGTTAGCGTGGGTCACCTAACTCCCTCAGGTCATGAACCTACATAATTCATAGAATTCAATAATGATTTCTAGAGAATGAAATTAGTTTAATACTTAACTCATAATGAAAATAAATTTATAGGTACACAATTTTTGAAGCAGTCACGAAATGATGCAAAAATAGATTGTTGAATTTGATACTCATTCGCAACACACATCTCTTGTTTTATCTCATTAATGTGTTTCTTTTAAATGATAAAGCAATGATTAAATGATCAAGTTATGAAAACAAAACATGTAATCATTAAACAATAAAAGTGATAATACACTTACTGCATTAATGGTACAATTGATGGAGTAGTCAACAAGATATAATGATGCTCTTATATCCACTCGATGTTGTCCATATCAAATATGGTTCCTACTCCAAATGAACAATCTTGAATATGAGAGGGATTACATAATTTTTATTAAAAATCCAAAACATATTCTACACAAATATTAGTACACTCATCCATTAAATAACTATTGGATATTGATGCCTCTGGAAGAGCTATGTTCTGTACAAATCGTTTCAATGTAATCAAATATCGGTCGATTTGATACATCCACTTGAATTACACTGGACCAGTAGTCATTACTTCAATAGTTAGGTATAATATCTAGTGAACCATAAAATTAAAAAATGGGGGGTGAAATAGTTTCTCAATTTGACAAAGCGTAAATAAAATTCTGTCCTTCAAACTTTTTAAATCACTCATTCATTGATTTCTTAAACATAGTTGTCTAAAAAAATTACTCATCTCAATCAATGGTTGAACAACTTTGGGGGATAAATGTAACAGCCCAAGATTTTATGAAAAATATTCTTTTTAGTTTCACTAATGTCTTGTGTTGTACGCTACACCAAAAGGATCTTGCACAACACGCATCCTTGACTTGCCTTGCATTACACGCAATTACGACCTTCCTCGATAGTGTGTGTAGTACGCAATAACGAGTTTCACTAAACAACAATATGCTGTTAAAATATTATTAAAACTATCTGTTATGAATAGTAATAACCACTTTTTTAAATTTTATAAATTTTATTTTTCAAAATGGAATTCATTTTTGGATTCGTAGTATCGAATTTAGCCTAAGGTGAAATTTTGGAACTTTTCGGATAATTTTCATATTCTGATGTATAGTGAAAATTACTAAATTTTAATTAAAAACAACTTTTTTAATAGAAATAATTAATAGTGATAAATTATTAATTTGAGTGGTTTTAAATTATATTAAGAATATATTTTTACAATTCAATACAATTTTGGTAATTTGATGTAATTTCACATTTACACCAGACATAAACAAGTGTTAATATTTTAATAGTTATTATCTCTTAAAAACACGCTATTTGTTATGACAGTGGAAATTAATTATAAAATTAATTAATGAAACTTTTATTTTGGGAATTTTGTAAAATAGAAATCATTTTTGAATTCGGAATATCAATTATAACTTAGGGTAAAATTTTGGCATTTTTCTGAAAAACTTCAATTTTTGATGAATAGTGAAACTACTAAGTGGAAGTTAAAAAAATTATTTTTTTCATAAATCTTAATTTTACCGCTTCTGTGAATGGAATTTCAAAAATACGAGAGACACGGTTGATGTCAGAAAGTAAAATATGGTTCAATGAGATGAAAATAATTTTTGGTGAATAGTAACTTTTTACTTTTTTTTACCACGGTTAAAAGTAAATAGGGTAATTAAGGGTAAAAATGATATTAATATTACCCTAACACATGTACTAATCTTATTGGAAAAGTGTATCTCGACCAAAAACAACCTTAAGTGAAAAATATTATCTTTTAGGCCCACCTGGATTAGATTAGGACATTTATTATTATTTAATTCAAAGAAGAGTAAAGAGTTAAAATCAAATTTTATTTAATAAAACATTTTTAATATAGGGTTATACATAAGATAAATTATATTATAAATATTCTTTAGAAATATAAAATGATTTCCTACATAATGGTATTTTATTTATAATTTTTAGACATTAAATAATTTAATTTATTTATGACACAATGATGATGCAGTAATTATCTTATTAATGAAATATTGACATAATTGATGTTATAAACACCAAAATAAATGTAATTTGAGACTTTTTATGAATAACACTAATTTTCTAGGTTACTATGATATATTAGTGTTGATTTAATCAACTTGTTTCGAACATATAATTCGGTTATGACTTTCACAAAAATCATATATCAAATAGTGTCAAAATTGACACAAAATAGTTTTTAAATCAAATATTATATTATTAATTGTTATTTTATTTCTAAAAATCCAAGGTTAGGCCTAATAACTTATATAAGGATATATATATTAATAATAAACAATTTGGGGTTCTTTTGACATGTTATAGTAAGTGTATTAACCATATAGTGTAAGAAAACCAAAAGACACGGTAAAAGTTAAATTATTTAACTTAGAGTTAAATCTAAATGATAAGGTTAAAATAATAACCTAAAGTTTTCTAAATCCTATTGGTTGATAGGATTTCTACCCATCCCAACTTTAGCTTCGAAATAAGACCCTTTGGAACCATTATAAACCAATTTTGACTTTAATATAAAATAATATTTTGAGATATTCCTAAGGTGCCCCTCTCCTCCCTTATAAAAGGGCACCTCCTCCCCCTCCTCCTCACACCAATTTGAGCACTAAAGCTCGGCCAACCCCTGCCAAAATCCCTTCTCCACTTCCCTAGAATAATCCTAGAGGTCCTGGTTTTCTTCAAAGACCAATCTTAGTTCCCTAAGTGGAGGATTCAAAGAGGCTTTTCAAAGAAGAGGTAATATCCATTACCGATCTTTTCAATTTCATTCTTCTTCAACTTCTTCTTCTTTAGTTGTTTCATGATAAATTAATAACATCAGTATTACTTACATACTGATATGTTATTATAAATATGAAAGAACTCTAATAAACCTTCTATCCATCCTACGGAAAAAGGAAATCACCGCGCGTGCGTACGTACGGAATACCGTCTCCACGCCGTGGTGTAATCTATTTTCCGCCACCACCTTAATTGGAGGGGTATAATGGTTTAATGAGTAACAATATATGATTATTATAAAGTGATATTGATACTGAAAAAGTATACATACACTTCAACACAATTCCACGACCATGGGAACGATATCATCGCTCGTGCGTACGTACGGACTACCGTCTCCACGACGCGATGAGATTCATTCTCAATGATTAACCATTCATGAATGATTATAAAGTATATATAATAATTACTAATGAAATATATGACATAATAATGATACTGGAATTATTTAAATTTATATGTATTTCATCTACTTAATTCCATTCAATTCAATAAGGAAACGAAAACAGCGTTCATGCGTACATACGGACTACCGTCTCCATGAACGGTGTATTTCTTTCCATTTACTGATTTATTATATATTTATATTCTGAATATATATATAAATCATGTTTTATATTCTGTAATTAAGTAATCATGATCTAATTAATCATATGAATAATTACAAGTTAAAAACACGAACGACAAATGAGACTATTTTACCCAAAACGCTACTTTAACATGAATTTACAAAAGAACGGGTAATATAAAGTCATAAGTGGACCATATATGATATAATAACAATGAATATGATTCTGGAATAAATAAATAACATGATTTAAATCATTATACAGGAGGTTTGGACACTTACAAAGCAAGTCGGTCCTAAGGTAAGGGAAAATATCACAATCTCATTTTTATCTGAGATTGTTTATACTTTGGTATTTACGGGGGTGTATTTTATCATCCACATCCATGTTTTCTCAATATGTAAAATTTATATCCTTATACAATAGTTTAAATCCAATTTTACCCTTTGGTGAGTTTTTAGTAAAGAATATGAAAGGAATTTTTTTTCGTTTTTCGTACGAGGTAATTTTTGACTTTTCCGACAAAAGTACGAAGAATATTTTTTTTAACTTATACGGCATGAATGGATTTTTAAAACATTATTTCCAAGAAGCTTCCTTTACAAGTTTTCAAGTTTATTTTTAATCAAATTCTTTTATTTTAAAGTCGTATGACATGTTATGAAAGGAAAAATGTTTTTGAAAAAGAAAGGATATTTTCCTCAAGAATGGAGTTAAAGTGTTTTATCAAAATTATTTTCCATCTAAGATAATAAAGGGTTCTGTTTTTATCCCTATTATTACATTGATTTGATTATGTTGTGATGGAATTATTTTTATGAATTCCTTTATCATATATGAATTTTTTTATGATGTCATGATGTTTCAAGAATCCCTTTTTTGTTACATGTGTTATGCGATGATGTATGATTTATGATTATGTGGCACACATAATAAAGGATTCATTATAAGATGGGTGGGACCTATATCTCCCTCCAATGCATTGGGTAAAGATTTTATATCTCATGAGATAGACATGGCTGGAACGGTAGGTTATACCGGTTCAGTGAAACAGGACTGAAACGAGGGTGACTCGATTCAGAAAGGGACTTTGTCCACTAAGATAGTCTTGGCAATGAATCTTGACTAACAAGAAATGATTCTCTATGATTATGTGTTTATGCCACAAAGTTTCATGTTTTAAGTTATGATTATTGGTATTATATTTCACTTCTATGATTTATCCCATGTTATGATATTATGAGCTCTTTTGCAGGTTAAGATTTCAAAAATCTATGTTTTTATGTATATGATGTGATTGATTTTTCTTTTTTTTACCCTTACTGAGAATTTGAGCTCACCCTTTTATGTTTTCTTTTCCCCAGGATATAAAGAAAGCTTTTAGGTATAAAAAAAGGAAGATCTTTATGGGAGATGTTGAATATCTTTCACCATGATTCGAAGATTACGTTCGGAGTTTCCAAAGACACTAAACTATTACGATCCTTGTGTGTTTGTTTTTTTGTTATGTACTAAGTATTCTGAAAAAGTAATTTAATGGACATGTACGTTAAGCTTAGGGTCTCTACAGTTGGTATCAGAGGAAATGATTAGTCAACCTTTGGAAACTATGATGCGAAAACGTTAGTGAGATCCCTAGAGATATTTCTAAGGTATGTCTAGGGATGTCCCTAAGGTTAAGTATACGTGTAGGTTATAGTACTAGAATTACGCTAACGATCATAGAATTAAACCTAAGATTTTAGATATTGAAGGTACTCCTCCTTTATTATGTTTTTTTCCCTACCATGATTTTTGACTCTCACACTATTCTTTTTGGGTTTTAGACGATGGATGGAACCTGAAGGAACCGTGTTGATCAATGTAATGGACAATGCAATGATTGTCCTCCTCAACAAACAAATGTTATGGGAGATGGAGTGCAAAATCTTATTTCTATACTTACACAAGCTATGAATCATTCTGGACTTCCAAATGAGCAGAGAAGGGAACAATATTCTATTGAGTCCTTCATGAGGCAACGTCCACCTTCTTTCAGTGGGTCTTCTGATCCACTTGTTGCTGAACAATGGATTAGTACTACTGAAAATATATTTTCAGTTCTTCAATGTTCTGAACATGATAAAGTCATCTTAGCAGTATATCGTTTGGAAGGTGAAGCTGGTCAATGGTGGAATCTTATCAAGAATACGAGGCCAAGAGATGAAATTGAGTCCATGGAATGGGACGAGTTCAAGAACTTGTTTTTCAGTAAGTACTTCCCTCGTATTTTTCGAACAAAGATGGAGAAAGAGTTTCTTGAATTGAAGCAAAGGGATGATGAATCTGTTGGTACCTATGAAGAAAATTTAACAAGACTTGCAAGGTACGCTTCTGGTATTATCATCCAACCTGAAAGTAAAGTTGATCGATTTTTCAGTGGCATAAAACCAAGTCTTATAAGGTAATTAGCTATAAGAGACGTCATTATCTATGAATAAATTGTGCGTTGTGCTATCAAGGTAGAAATGGAAGTTGGTGTTACATATCAATCTCATGGTTTTGACAAGAAACGAAAGATGGAGTTCAAGGAGAAATCTCAGAATAATGGTGAAAAGAAGATGAATGTTTCCTTATGCACAAAGTGTGGAAAAAAGCATGGTGGAGATTGTCTTAAAGGGACTAGAAAGTGTTTTAAGTGTGGAAAAGAAGGTCATCGAGCAGCTGAGTGTTGAAGTAATGGAAAAAGGGTTTATAATTATGTGAATAAAGCAAACACTGTAGAGAACGCACCACCAACACTTCAATGCTTCAAGTGCAATGAAATGGGGCATTATGCTAATAAATGCCCTAATACAAGGGTTAGTGATGATCAACATGAGCAACCACTGAAGGCAAAGGACAAAGGGAAGTCACATGCGATCACTATTGGTGATGTTGAATATGACAACGATGTGGTAGAATGATTAAGTGTTTATGTAATGGGATTCCAAAATAATGTGGTATCATAAAGTATTGGAATATTTATGTGTTGGTCTAATGTGGTATTCAAAGTGATTGAGATATTTTTGGAAATAAGATGATATGCGCATAATGAAGGGAAAACGAGAAAATGAAATGTTTAACAGTATTCATGAGCTCATTATTGATATAAGGACTAAGTGATATCATGGTTTGAGTATATATAATTTTGAGGATTTTGGATTGTAGAAGGTGTTAACTTTTAACTGCATTCATGTTTTCACTAAGGTATTCAAGAGAATACATGATTAAGGTCTTTGAATGTTTGGAATGTGACCAACAAAACATATCTTATGATATATGGGGATCAACGATGGTATTAAATCTCTGTTAATCGTTTTCACCTTGTTATGAGAGTGGACTGTAGTATTATGGATAAGCCTAAAGATTGGAATGAATTATGTTGGACATAAGTTAGTATTGTTTAAGGATAGAAATTTTTTTTCGATATTATTGATGGGATGTTATAGTAATATAGTTTTAGAAAAAGTACAACCTGCAGGACGGGCGATAGCCCATCGCGTCGGACAAGGCTGTAGGAATCGAACCCACAACTGAAGTGTGACTGGCCTTTATCACCTACCACTGGCCTACAGGAAGTCCCCGTTTAGTAGAAACTAGTTTTATTATATTAAGCAGTATGATATATGATGTATAAGTCCATTTTAGGAACCATATATGATTAATCTCACTATAGAACGACTTATGTATATTTAATAACTTTTGCTAACCTTTTGTTTGAGACCGATAGAATGACCCGTCATTCTATCACAGGATCTGCTAACACTTCACGAATAACAAATTCAACTTCATTTATTTAAGAGATGAAGGGGAAATTGTTCAAGGCACGATCAACAGTGAGATTGTACCAAATTAAAGTAAGTATTTATTATAATTCAAATTCTTCAAATTTAGGGAAATGATCTTGAAAACCAAAAATGTTGTCCTAGTGATCTTATATCTGATGAATCAGATGGTACCTTAGATCGTCACAAATTTTTGGCTTTGTGATTGTTGGCTTTTCCATAGCCATGTTCTCTACTACTCCCCATCAGAACATGATGGTTAGATTTCTCTTCCATATCCATATTTTCACCTATGTGGAAACCCAGTGATTAGTTTATTTGGGTAACCGTTAAGTTTTATACTTTTGTTTTTAAAGATTGGTTTTGGTAATCATTTTTATGATATGGGTTTCTATTAAAAAAAACTTTCTAATAGTAAACCATTTATAACCCCGACGAATTTCGAGGGCGAAATTCATTTTAAGGGGGGTAGAATGTAACAGCCCAAGATTTTATAAAAAATATTCTTTTTAATTTCACTAATGTCTTGTGTTGTACGCTACACCAAAATAAGCTTGCACAATACACATCCGTGACTTACCTTTCATTACACGCAATCGCGACCTTCCTCGATAGCGTGTGTAGTACGCAATAACAAGTTTCACTAAACAAAAATATGCTGTTAAAATATTATTAAAACTAGCCGTTATGAATAGTAATAACCACTTTTTGAAATTTTATAAATTTTATTTTTCAATATGGAATTCATTTTTGGATTCGTAGTATCGAATTTAGCCTAAGGTGAAATTTTGGTACTTTTTGAATAACTTTCATATTCTGATGAATAGTGAAAATTACTAAATTTTAATTAAAAACAACTTTTTTAATCGAAAAAATTAATTGTGATAAATTATTAATTTCAGTGGTTTTAAAGTATATTTAGAATATATTTTTACAATTCAATACAATGTTGGTCATTGGATGTAATTTCACATTTACACCAGACATAAACAAGTGTTAATATTTTGATAGTTATTATCTCTTAAAAACACACTAGTTGTTGTGACAGCGGAAATTAATTATAAAATTAATTAATGCAACTTATATTTTTGTAATTTTGTAAAATAGAAATCATTTTTGAATTTGGAATATCAATTATATCTTAGGGTGAAATTTTGGCATTTTTCTGAAAAACTTCAATTTTTTATGAATAGTGAAACTACTAAGTGGAAGTTAAAAAAATTATTTTTTTCATAAATCTTAATTTTACCGCTTCTGTGAATGGAATTTCAAAAATATGAGAGACACGGTTGATTTCAGTACGTAAAATGTGGTTCAATGAGATGAAAATAATTTTTGGTGAATAGTAACTTTTTTCTTTTTTTACCACGGTTAAAAGTAAATTGGGTAATTAAGGGTAAAAATGATATTAATATTACCCTAACACATGTCCTAATCCTATTGGACAAGTTTATCTCAACCAAAAACAACCTTAAGTGTAAAATATTATCATTTAGGCCCACTTGGATTAGATTAGGACATTTATTATTATTTAATTCGAAGAAGTGTTAAAAGAGTTAAAATCAAAGTTTATTTACTAAAACATTTTTAATATAGGGTTATAAATAAGATAAATTCTATTATAAATATTCATTAGAATGCTAAAAAGATTTCCTACATAATGGTATATTAAATAATTTAATTTATTTATGACACAATGATGATGCAGTAATTATCTTATTAGTGAAATATTGACATAATTGATGTTATAAACACCAAAATAAATGTAATTTGAGAATTTTTATGAATCCCACTAATTTTCTATGTTAATATGATATATTAGTGTTGATTTAATCAACTTGGTTCGAACATATAATTCTGTTATGACTTTCACAAAAATCATATATCAAATAGTGTCAAAATTGACACAAAATAGTTTTTAAATCAAATATTATATTATTAATTGTTATTTTATTCTTAAAAATCTAAGGTTAGGCCAAATAACATAGATAAGGATATATATATATTAATAATAAACAATTTTGGGTTCGTTTGGTATGTTATAGTAAGTGTATTAACCATATAGTGTAAGAAAACAAAAAGACACGGTAAAAGTTAAATTATTTAACTTAGAGTTAAATCTAATTGATAAGGTTAAAATAATAACCTAAAGTTGTATAAATCCTATTGGTTGATAGTATTTCGACCCATCCCCACTTTAGCTTCGAAATAAGACCCTTTGGAACCATTATAAACCGATTTTGACTTTAATATAAAATAATATTTTGAGATATTCCTAAGGTGCCCCTCTCCTCCCTTATAAAAGGGCACCTCCTCCCCCTCCTCCTCACACCAATTTGAGCACTCAAGCTCGGTCAAACCCTGACAAAATCCCTTCTCCACTTCCCTAGAATAATCTTAGAGGTCCTGGTTTTATTCAAAGACCAATCTTAGTTCCCTAAGTGGAGGATTCAAAGAGGCGTTTCAAAGAAGAGCTAATATCCATTACCGATCTTATCAATTTATTTCTTCTTCAACTTCTTCTTCTTTAGTTGTATCATGATAAAGTAATAACATAAGTATAACGTACATACTGATATGTTATTATAAATATGAAACAACTCTAATTAACCTTCTATCCATCATACGGAAAAAGGAAATCACTGCGCGTGCGTACGTACGGAATACTGTCTCCACGCCGTGGTGTAATCTATATTCCGCCACCACCTTAATTGGATGGGTATAATGGTTTAATGAGTAACTATATATGATTATTATAAAGTGATATTGATACTGAAATAGTATACATACACTTAAACACAATTCCACGACCATGGGAACGATATCATCGCTCGTGCGTACGTACGGACTACTGTCTCCACGACGCGATAAGATTCATTCTCAATGATTAACCATTCATGAATGATTATAAAGTATATATAATAAGTAAAAATGAAATATATGACATAATAATGATACTGAATTATTTATATTTATATGTATGTCATCTACTTAATTCCATTCAATTCAATAAGGAAACGAAAACAGCGTTCATGCGTACGTACGGACTACCGTCTCCATGAACTGTGTATTTCTTTCCATTTACTAATTTATTATATATGTATATTCTGAATATATATATATATAAATCATGTTTTATATTCTGGAATTAAGTAATCATGATCTAAGTAATCATATAAATAATTACAAGTTAAAAACACGAACGACAAATGAGACGATTTTACCCAAAACGCTACTTTAACATGAATTTACAAAAGAACGGGTCATATAAAGTCATAAGTGGACCATATATGATATAATAAAAATTAATATGATTCTGGAATAAGTCAATAACATGATTTAAATCATTATACAGGAGGTTCAGACACTTACAATGCAAGTCGGACCTAAGGTAAGGGAAAATATCACAATCTCATTTTTATCCGAGATTGTTTATACTTTGGTATTTATTGGGGTGTATTTTATCATCCACATCCATGTTTCCTAAATATGTAATATTTACATCCTTATACAATAGTTTAAATCCAATTTTACCCTTTGGTGATTTTTTAGTAAAGAATATGAAAGGAATCTTTTTTCGTTTTTCGTACGAGGTGATTTTTGAATTTTCCGAAAAAAGTGCGAAGAATATTTTTTTTAACTTATACGGCATGAATGGATTTTTAAAACATTATTTCCAAGAAGCTTCCTTTACAAGTCTTCAAGTTTATTTTTAATAAACTTCTTTTATTTTAAAGTTGTATGACATGTTATGAAAGGAAAATTGTTTTTGAAAAAGAAAGGATATTTTCCTCAAGAATGGAGTTCAAGTGTTTTATCAAAATTATTTTCCATCTAAGATAATAAAGGGTTCTGTTTTTATCCCTATTATTACATTGATTTGATTATGTTGTGATGGAATTAGTTTTATGAATTCCTTTATCATATATGAATTGTTTTATGATGTCATGATGTTTCAAGAATCCAATTTTTGTTACATGTGTTATGCGATGATGTATGATTTATGATTATGTGGCACACATAATAAAGGATTCATTATAAGATGGGTGGGACCTATATCTCCCTCCAATGCATTGGGTAAAGATTGTATATCTCATGAGATAGACATGGCTGGAACGGTAGGTTATACCGGTTCAGTGAAACAGGACTGAAACGAGGGTGACTCGATTCAGAAAGGGACTTTGTCCACTTAGATAGTCTTGGAAATGAGTCTTGACTAACAAGAAATGATTCTCTATTATTATGTGTGTATGCCACAAAGTTTCATGTTTTAAGTTATGATTATCGGGATTAGATTTCACTTCTATGATTTATCCCATGTTATGAAATTATGAGCTCTTTTGCAGGTTAAGATTTCCAAAAGCAATGTTCTTATGTATATGATGTGATTGATATTTCTTTTGCTTACCCTTACTGAGCATTTGAGCTCACCCTTTTATGTTTTCTTTTCCCCAGGATATAAAGAAAGCTTTTAGGTATAAAAAAAGGAAGATCTTTATGGGAGATGTTGAAGATCTTTCACCACGATTAGAAGATTACGTTCCGAGTTTCCAAAGACACTAATCTATTACGATCCTTGTGTGTTTTTTTTGTTATGTACTAAGTATTCTGCAAAGTTAATGTAATGGAAATGTACGTTAAGCTTATGGTCTCTAAAATAAACAATCACAAATTTATATTGGAATCAACTTCTGAAATATTATGTGATTGTCATGACTTTTCAACCCTTGCAATGACCTTCTCGTTAGATTCACACACTTTGAAATATTATAATAGTAACCATCAGGCACTTTGAGAGTCATAAAAATGAAAAGAAATATATGTTTCTCCTTTGTTGTCATCATATACGATGTATCAGACATATATGCCTTGTTTCCCTCAGCTAACTGTAAATGAAATAGTTTCCTTATACCTGTTTCTTCCAAATCTCCACATTAATTAACGTGGTAATTTTATTTCCCACTAACACCTAAAATGGTCCACAATATATTATCACAAATATTTTGTTTCAATGTGCATGACATCTAAATTATACCTTAGCATGTTAGTTTAACAATAGGAGATATTTTAAAAAAATACTTTTCTTTTTCCATTTTTGACTGTGTTTTCTACGCAGACCATGAATATTAGGTAATAGATAAGCCCCAAAATCCCAAAATTCATATACTATACAGATGTTTTCTTCCTCTATCGGCGATAACATTTCAACTCTTTTCATTCTCTATAGTGCGGGAATGAACTCGCTAGAACCATTAAATGTCACTTTGTAATTTCTGAACTTGTGCTGAGGGGGGAGAAAAATTATGTTACCCTTGTATGTCCATTTTTGGAATGTTTAATCCCCATAGATTTTTTTCTTTTATTGAATCAATTTAAAGAAAATTACCTAATCAAACTCTAGCTAAATAAATTTGCATAAGATGGGATTTCATTGATATTCCAAAATAATGCATCCAACAGTTTGAACATTTCATTCATTTCACAGTCATAATTAATCACATCATCACCCCAAAATTCTTTCTACTCATCAATCAATGGCTGAAGGTAAACATCAATATTATCCCCTAGACATCTAGGTCCATCAATAAGAGTAGAAAGTAACAAAAAAATTTCTTCATTCAAATCCACAGAGGGAGATTATACAGAACCAACACCATGGGACATGTGCTTTGAGTTCCCCCAACTGTAGACTTGAAAGGATTGAAACCATCTGTTACCAACCCCAATAGAACATTACAAACATATTTTGAAAATTCAGGGTGTCTCTTATTGAAATTCTTCCATGCATGGGAGTCTTAAAGGTGGGATAAAATATAACTTTCATGATTTATTTTTTTTCATTCCATCTCATTAAATTGGAAACATTAGATGACATAAAAAATATTTTCAACCTCAGATTTAGGGGAATGTAATGCTTTTGCTTTTGGGAAAATGGTTTTCCCTGTTTTGCAGTATGACTTTGATGCATCTAATTTCCCCTATTCTCCTTCCACTTGGAAGTTCCACATACCATCCAAGTATCAAAATTAGCGGTTTCTTTTCTAAACAACATAAAAATTTTTGCACATGCATATATGGTCTCATATGTAAAACCGAAGTTTTCTATCAACTTATGAGCATGGTTATATGACTCAGGAATCTTTGCATCTATAGGATGATCCTTTTTCAATAACACCAACTGCATGTCGAATGATGTGTCTGACCACTGATTCAATGTTTTCAAATGAAAAAACTCAATGATAAACTAAAATTTAAGGTAATGAGTACATCCATGATATAATTTAGTTTTTTCATCATCAAGTACTTCATAAAACCTCATTAAATCATGATCATCACCAGAGTGAAGATTTATCTCACGAGTCTCAATATGCTAGATGTCAATGCTTTCAAGAGCCAATCCGCATACCATTTCAGTAAGAATTTCATACATTTGATCATTCATCCTCACATAAAAATCCAACTACACTGTATTTTTATTTTAACAGTGAATATATTATTCCTGATGAAGAGTCCAACTCTTATAATTTTTCTTAAATCCATTCAAGAATAAGTTCTCCCTCATGGTATCTCATGTGAATTGTTATTTTTCTACACAATTTCTACCTAGAAAACTAATATAGTCACTTTGAAATCCTCCATCGAACTCAATAAACTACATAATTCCCTTGAAATATTATCTAGATGTTCGATTTGGAAGATCAATTCAACTCTTATCCATAATAATATCTTTATAAGAATAATTTACACATTACATCATATTAAATGAATTATTTATATCATATATATTTAAAATAAATATTTTCCAATGGCACGTAGACTGTTGATAAAATAAAAAATTTATATCTTTGGATAATAAAAAATAGAATATATAATGGAATGGAAGTGAAATCGCATGACATCGCCACCATGTTCGTATAGTAAACCTTATGATGATTCTATACTCAAGAGTACCTAATCATATTTTGATTAAAAATTTAAATAAATATCGAAATGAAATATTTCATAACTCTTGAAGGATTAGATGAAAATATGTATAATAAAGATACTATATTGAAAATTAAATTTGTCTATAATTCCATAGAGTTATCATTTTTAAAAAAATTATATTATAGCTTTGGAAGATCATTTTCCAAACATCCATTATACTTATTTTTCTTCACAACTGATAAATTTTTACAATCATTGGTTCATTTTTATTCAAAGGTAACTTATCGGGTCATCCACAACAAGCATGTCAGCATTGTTTTGTGAATTTTAGGTTTTGTTTTCAAATGTGTTTCCATAAATTGAACCAAACTTATAATATTCTCCTCCTTTAAACATGACCATTGGTTCCCTTCAATATATTTTTCTTTATAATAAGTAGTTGGATAGAAAATGGGTCATATGTAATGACATTACTTAGCTCATTTTATCCGATGGGTGGGGGAGTTTATCAGTCGAGAAACAAAATATATTATATATTGGGTATACTAAAAACTAGCAAACAAATATGAACAATAAGGAATATGTGGTCCACTAGTATCATAATGCATAATTTTTTATACACTATAATCAAAAAATATAAAGCAACTATATCTAGAGAAAGTCAAATGAAAAATAAAAAAATGAAACACAACATAATAACATGCCTGCATATGTGGTACATGAAAAAAGTCATCAAATACCAATCTTGAAATATCAACCTTAGTGACTAAGTTAATGCCTACCAATAAATAAACACATTTTCCACTAATATTTTTCAATGCACATTTACATTTATGTGTACATATCCTCTTTCTTGTGAATTGACCTAAATAAGTATACATGAAACCTTTTCAAACCATGTACCTTTTAAAATCTTGATCAAATAGTGAATACTTCATGCAAGAATATATGAAGTCTTCTTAAACTCATAGAAACTATATATTTGTACAAATAATGTCTCACTGCCTCTTGGATTCCCACTGCCTTTGTGCCATTAGAGGCGGTAAAGGTTAACCATCAAAGATATCAATCAATCACTAATTTATTGAAAACTAACTATTCTATATCAAGGATAACATCAAATATATACAATTACAAAAAAATACCAATATATATTGACATATGTTATCATTAGAGAAACTTTGGGGCAATGAATGTGATTCCCCATGCTGAATCACAAGGTCTAAAACAGTGTTCCCCATGGCCTCAAGAAGGTATCCTTTTATAAAAGATGTTTGTTACAAGCAGTAAGGGACTTAATTTCATCAGTTTAGAAAATATACCATTGGTATCAATAAATAAAAGGATAAAAAATAACATAATAGAGTTAATAAATAATGAAAAATCATAATTCATGGTAGGAATCTCAAGTCATAAAGTAAAAACCCAAATACCCCCAAAGTTTTAGGTCAATAAAAGTGTGGGAAATAACAATAATTTTAAAAAAAATATTGATACATCGCACTAATTTCCATACGAATTCTACCTCTAAAGACCATTCTTCATATCTGAACCCCTATCATCAGGGCCATTCCCTTTCTTGTATCCCAGACTATGAATTCCTCACATGCATCGAGATGCCCAGGCATGGTGGGAATATGAAAGTAGTAGGAAACATCCAATTTGTCATTAACATATGTTCAATGGTATAATAGTTTATGTTGTGATAATAAATAACTGTGCATGAAATAAAACACACAACAATGTTTGGAGTTTTCATGCACAAAATAAACTTTGGAACCATGATAGAATTGTAGCTTTAACAAAATTCATGAACTTAGTCAACCACAATGTCACGTCATGTATTCCAGAACATAAATAAAGGATGTGTATCAAGAAAAACCATAGAATTCCATCAAGTCCCATCTCTATCTCAGTTAATCCATAAATCCAACACATTTTTACACTCCCTTGGGCCTTCATTTCCCAAAACTATGTCTCCAGTCATGTCCTTGAATACAATCATGCCCCATTGCCACCTCAAGGTTCATATCACATAAGTATACCATGACCCAATTTGAATCTAAAAAAATACAAAATACCCCATTGTCTATAAAATATACAAATTCCATCACATTGAAACATGGAATATCATATATAAGAACAACATATAATATTTATAATAATATATAGTATCAAAAAACAGACATGTGAACAAACTCAGACATGGGTCTCAGGGAAAATTCAAGCACAAACATGTGGTTAGACCAAAAACATTTTCTCATGGGACACACTCACACACAAATTCATTTGATAAACTCAATAATGGTATAAATCAAACAACAACACAACTTAATATCTATCCATTCAACATATACATGGACTTTACATTGTATGTAACTTCCAACCTCAAGTAAAGTGTGAAGTCTTCTCATACACACACTATCAACACACATTGTTTCATAATTATTCATACACACAGACCCATATACACATAAAATTCCATTTCCACACATTTTATTGACACACAATATTCATATAATCTTCATGCATGCCAAATTTAAATTTCCCAAAATCAAAACCCTAAAATAGAAATTAGGACATACCTAGTAGCGCGAAAAATCTGGAATGGAGGGGAGCCAGAGGTGGTGGTATGGGGTAGAGGAGGGGCACCAGAGGGGAACTGGAGCCGGAGGTGGTGCATCACGGGAGGGGATGGGTGGTGGCAGCAAGAAGCTAGAGGAGGAGGCGGTGAGGTGGCGGCGGTGCAGCGAGGGAGGGGACAAGAGGTGCGGCGAGGGAGGGGATGGGAGACGGTATTTTTTGGGAGTTGGAGGCGACGGTGGTGCGGAGTCGGTTGTGTAGCAAGGGATGGGAGGTAGTGACAGTGTGGAAAGGGAGTGTACAGGAGGCTATAGAGGGTAGGGTTTAGAGATCAGGCATGAGGGTGGGGAGAGAGAGGGGTGCCGATTTTAAGCCATGCGACTGTTGTTGGCGGTCGCTATAGGGTACCAATAGTGACCGCCAATGGTGGTATCCCATATAAGGGGTCTCCAAAGCCCTCTTTTCTAGTGGTTTACTACCTATCTTATGTTACGTAATTAATTTTTGTTCATATTATAAAAGTTATATGATGGAACATGTTCTTGATTGTCAAAGAACCCCCAAAATGATCTAAACAAAAATCACTAATGGTTTATCTAATGATTCATCTACATACCATAGAACCAAAATTATTTATGGAATAATTTAATATTCTGTAAACATATTAATACCATTTCATTCCAGCTCTAAAATTTCTCTTCCTTTCAATTAGAAAACCCTTTACGAACTGAACAGAAAAATAATGTAAAGGATGCACGTGAAACAATATAAAGAACAAAATATTATTAATGAATACAAGATATGATGTTATAAAAAGATCTTGTAAGGTGATATAAACATGAATGCATTTTTATAAAATATTAAAAACACTATTTTAACCATTATAAATTATTTTTATGTACATTTCATGTAAGAAAATTCCAAGGTAAGGGAACTATTGACCAAGTTTTAATTATTTGGGTCAACCTTATACTTATTTAATTATTTGGTACAAAGTTTATTTGATTAATTAATTTTATTTATATTATGTTTTGTTATATTTGTTTACATTGTACACACATATTCCATTCATTCTATTAATTATTTCATCTACTATATTATATTTATAAGGAATTTTCATTAAAAATGTTCTTTCAAATTTCAAGTTTACAAAATTCAAATGCAATGTTTATAAGAAATTATCCAAGTTTTATGATTATGTTATGGTTACTGAAAATTATTTATCATGAAATTTGTGACCTATATCTCCCTCCAATGAATTTGGTATGTATAATTTGGAGGATTTCTGTATGGTTACTCTAAGAGAGACTATGGTGGTTACACCATAAGGTAGCTGTGAGGGTTACATTATAAGGTAGTCATGAGGGTTACAAATCACTAGGTACTCATGAGGGTTACCATATAATTAATTAATTCCCCAATATACATTTATGGTTTAAATATATGTTATTTAATGTTTTTTAAGAAATCTCATGTTTTAAAAATTAAATAAATATGGGTGAGAAGTATGTCTTTGTAAAAATGATTTCATATATTTTTATGTATTGAGGGAGTAATGGTTTCTTTCCTTTTTTTATTTCCCTTAATAGGTTTTTTATGCTCATCCAATGTCTTTAAATTTTTTCAAAGTTTATAAGGATATGTAAGATAAATAATTAATTCAAATTAAATGTTATGAATATTTTTCAATGAAATCATGTTGTGGTTTTGTGTAAAAAGTTCTATGTTTTGGAAGAAATGGATACTATTTTAACGGTACCCACTTTGTATTCTTGTGGGTTGATATATTTTAGTTTTTTCCTAAAATTAAAAAAATCTAAAGTGAAAAGATCTTTGAGAATTTAAAGAAGTAGAATCTAGTTTAAATATGTAGATTATGATATGTTTAAGTTCGGGTCCATATAGGTTGTATCAGAGCATAATTTAGATAAATTTGAGGTTTAGGATGTTGTTAATATAAAACCATAAATGATTTTTACCTTATATTTATGTTTAAATCGTATAGTATTTAAATATTTCCATGTTTATTCATCTATGATATATATGTTCAGAATGGTTTTATGTAGAAGAAACAGGGAAGCTGAACATGGAAGGAATAGAGAGTCTGATATCTTTCTGAATCTGCAACTACGAATGCTGGGAATTTGAACTAAGTAGTTTATGATAGTAATGGATTAGTTTACATAGGAAATAAATGATGTTTTCATTCATTAAAGATATCCACAATAGCTTCTACAAAATAACATGATGATAGAGGAAAATATTTTGAGGCAACACCCTCCTGATTTCAGTGGATCATCTGACCCAATAGTGGATGAAAGATGGATTAAATCCCTGGAAAAGATATTTGATGTTATGGGATGTTCATATAATCAAAAGGTTGGTCTTTTCATTTATCTTTGTGATGGTGAAGATGATCAGTGGTGGTAAATGGTCTAGAATATCAAGGATAAAGAGGATATTGAAGCCCTAGAGTATGATGAATTTTAAATTCATTTCCCTGAAAAATATTTTCCAAAGTTGGTTTGTCTTAGGATAGAGAAAAAATTGACTAATTTGAGAAATAAGGGGGATGATTCGTTGGCCTTGTTTGAAAAAAAAATCACCCCTAAAGGAATGGTATTCTCCAAATATGATTCGAGATCTTAATAGAAAAAAATCAATCACTTTTACATAGGATTGAAGCCAAGATTCCGAAGGGAATTGGCCTCCTAAGAATTCAAAAGTTATGAGAAACTTTTATGATGTGTTGAGATGGTAGAAATGGAGTTCTATGATGATCACATGTACTTAGAAAACAAATATAAGAAGAGGTCCATATGGAAAGTGATGGGTAAGAATCAATCCAATAAATATGATGGTAAGAAAGTTCAATTTCATGTCACTAAAAATTGTGGTAAAAAGAACCCTATGGAATGTATTAACATAATGGATAAGTGTTTTCGATGTGGTAATTTTGATCATATGTACTGATATTTTAATTAAAATGATCGTAAGATCAATTTTCATAAGAAAAAATGGGTTTCCAATGTGGTGAGAGGGGTCATTATGAAAATCCATAACCAAAGAAAGATCTGGGTGCTAGAAACCAGCCAGACTATAAGAAGAAAGGTATAGTGAGATCCTTTGCAACTATGTTAGCAGATGTTAAGCCATCCAATGAAGAGCTATCAGGTACTTTTATTGTTTACTCAAGTTTTACTAATTTATTTTTTGGTATGAGGTCTACACATTATTTTATTTCTGATAACTTTTATGGTAAATTGGAAATATCTCCTCAAAAAGGAGTCCAGAACATTTTGTTAAAATTCTAGGGGGAATGTTACAGCAAAAAAGGCATTTTAAGAATCTCTATTTTGTTATCTTGGGAAATACACTACCTGAAAACCTTGTTATTTTCCCCTATAAGAGTTTTATGTCATTCTGTGTATGGACTGGCTTTCTGTTTATCAGGCTTAGACTAATTGTAGGGATAAATAAGTTGTTTTTCAGAAACAGTTTTAGTTTGTAAACAAGAATGAACTCATATAATTGAAAAAATATCATTTAGTTGAGAACCTATTGAAATACTAGAATGAATTTTATCATTTTTATATTATTGAAAAAAAGGGAACGGTTCAAATTAATGATATTCCAATGGTAAATAAATACCATGATGTTTTTTCTAATGAGTTACCCAGTGTTATACCAGATTGGGAAGTTGATTTCACAATTGACTTAGTTCCTTATGTTAATCCAATTTGAAATCCCCCTTATTGAATGTGTCAAATGGAACTTCTTGAATTTAAAATATCAATCATAGAAGTTTCTTAATAGAGTCTGTATTCCACCTAGAACTTCACTGTGGGGACCTCCTTTTTTTTCAAAAAAAAATAAAGATGGATCGATGTGGCTTTACATTGATTATAGATCTTTGAATAACAATACTATTACTAATAAGAATAATTTTCCTCACATTGGTGAATTTTTTTATCAGCACTATGGATCTCAGTACATTTCCTATATTGACAAGAGATATGGGTACTATCAACTGAAGGTGAAGGAGGATGAAAAGATAGCTTGTTTATATAGTCCATTGACAATGTTAACTCTAAAAGGATTTGAATTCATCTAGAAAAAAGAATGGGATGATTGTTTTCAGAAATTGAAATGAAAATGGGTGAATGCAACGGTTCTAACCCTACCTTCTCGAATTGGAGAGTTTTTCATCTATAGTGATGATTCATTAAAGGGACTTATTTATGTTCTGATACAAAATGATCAATTAATTTTTTATTCTTCAAGATTACTAAAACATCATGAGTTAAATTCTTCCACACATGATTTGGAATTATCATCTATGGTTTTTTCTTTAAAAATTTGGATGCGTCCTTTATAAAGGTCCAAATGTGAAATATATTTTGACCACAAAAGTTTGATGTATATATTCACTCAAAATGAATTCAACAAGAGTTAGATAAGAAGGATTTAATTGATAAAAGACTATTATTTCATAATCAATTACCATCATGGAAAATTCAACAAAGTGGTAGATGCCTTGAGTTGAAAACGCCATGCATCATTAATTATGTTATGGTTGGAACAAGACCCTTTGATTATTGATTTAATTAATTTTGTCTTGGAAGTTATGGGTGTAGAAAATTCCTCTATTTTTTATGGTTTGAGTGCAGTCATATTTTTCATAAATAATTTAGAAAGTGTTGAAGGTAGACATGGAGTTATAGAAAATGGTATAATTGGTTTAAATGGGTATGTTACAAGAATTTAACATTGATAAAGATTGTGTTTTGAGATTTCGAAAGAGATTTTCGGTTCCTTGTGATCCTCAGTTGAAGAAAGAATTTTGTTTTAAAGCTCGTAGTTCTCCATTTTCATTTCATCCTAGAAGCGTAAAGATATACAGAGACCTTTGGGGGTATTACTGGTAGGATGGAATGAAAAGAGATATTATAGATTTTACCTTGAAATGTTTTACATGTCAATAGTTAAAAGAAGGAAAGTAGTTACCAAAGGGTATCCTTTATCCTATACAATTTCTAGAGTTGAATGACATCATAATGATGTATTGATTGTGTAATATTTTTTATCAACTCTTGAGTATTAAAATATAGTATTAGGTTTCCTATGTTTCCAATACCATAGGAAAAAACTATGGCCAAAAAAATGGTTTTGCAAATACCACTTGTGAGGTGTCCTTTTAAAATTAATTAAAAATTCCCTCAAATTCACTATAAATACCTCCCTCACCTCCCTTATCATATCACACCTCTCATGAATTTAAAATTTCCCAAATTATTCCCAATCCCATTCCCAAGGCTCTTCCCCATGTCCAAGAATATATGGTCTCACTAAAAGACCAAAATCGAAGACCTTAAAGAGGATCTCAAGTAGAAGAGATCAATAGGTAAATATACTCTTTCATTTTCAAGTATTTTGACAATTATTTTATTTTATTATAATCTATTACCCTTCCCTTATCCAAGAGGCATGAAATATCTTATATTATATATATTTTGTATTCTTATCATGGTTAGGGGAAAAATCATCATTCTACCTCTCCTCTTATTCTTATTCTAAAAATACCAACATCGTTCGTGATGTGACGATTGACCAATATCGTGGACGAAGTGTATTCAATTTCTATTACATCCTTCAAAGATGTATGTAAAAAAAATTTAATGGTTGAAAAATATTTTAATGTTTATTATATTTCCATAATTTTGTTCTGTGACTAACTTATGTTCATAATGTTGAAGGTATACGGTGAAAAAGGTTTTTTGATTATCGAAGAACCACCAAAATGATCTAAACAAAAATCACTAATAATTTATCTAATGATTCATATTCATACCATATATCCAAAATTATTTATGGAATCATTTAATATTCTAGAAACATATTAACACCATTTCAATACACTTTTGTATTTTCTATTTTATTCGACAAGAAAACCCTTTACAGACTTACCCTGGAAATCATGTAAAGAACGCACCCGAAATAATGTAAATAAAAAAACTTTATTAATGAATTGGTGGAATGACGTTATAAAGTGATCATTAAAGGTGTTATAAACCTGAATCTATTTCTCAAAAATATTAATAACACACTTTTTATCATTATAAGGAATTTTTACACACATTTTTAGTAAGACAAACCTAAGTTAAGGGAATTATTAACATAATTTCCATTATTTGGGTTAACCTTCTACTTCTTTGTTTATGTGGTAATAATATTTTTTTATTTTTTTATATTATGTTTTATTATATTTATTTTCCATGTATACACATATTCCATTCGTTCTATTAATTCTCACATTAATTATATGATATTTGTAAGGGACTTTTCTTTTAAAATCTTCTTTAAAAATTCAATTTTACAAAATTCAAATGAAATATTTTTATTAAATTGTCCATGATTTATTATTATTTTCTGGTTCTTTTTATTTTTTTATGAAGGGTGGGACCTATATCTTAATCCAATGCATTTGGTATGCATAAGTTGGAGGTTGACTATATGGTCACTCCAAGTGTAATTGAGATGGTTACATCATAAGGTAGTCATGGGGGTTACATTGTAAGGTAGATGTGAGTGTTAAAAATATTAATGTAGTCATTAGGTTTACAAAAAGATTAATTAATTCCCCATGATATCTTAAAGATTTTATATATTTTCTTTAATGTTTTTTTAAATATCTTTTTTCCCTATGTATTTAAATACAGGTGAGAAGTTTTTCATTGTAAAAATGATTTCATATGTTTTTGGTATTCATGAACTAATGGTTTATTTCTATATTTTCATATACCTATCTGAGATTTTTATGTGTATCCCATACTTTTAATAGATTTTAAATGTTTTTAATAGGTTATAAGCATGTGTAAGTGAAATAAGGAAGTCATGTTAAATGTTATAAAGATTAATCAAAGAAATCATGTTGTTTTTTGGTGGAATGTTTTGGAAGAAATGGAAATTGTTTTAATAATACCCACTTTCTATGGTCATGGGTTGATATGTATGAGTTACAACTTAATATTCTAAAATATTAAACTGAAAATATCATTGTGAATGTAAGGAAGTAGAATCTAGTTTAAATTGAAAGATTGTGATATGTTTAAGGTTGGGTCCTTCTAATTACAAATCACTAAAAAAACTAAAACTCTATCCTTGTATCTCATTAACACCCCCCCCCCCAAAGCCTTTAATACTACATCTTTCCAACATAAAAATCTTAGGATCCTTGATTAGTTACCCATTAGAGAAATTCCAAGGTATAAGTAATACTCACAACCCCACTTTTCAAGTTCTTTTCTTATTCTACACCCTTCAAATCCAATATATCCACAAAGTAATCATAACACCATAGTTTTTAATAAATTTATTTGTTTTTACACAAATATAAAATAAATTTTATACTTTCCCCAAAATCCATTGATAAAAATAAAAATGAAAATATGTGTGTGCACAGACTACTACCTCCATGAAAAACTTTTACAATTTTTTATCACCTCCATAAATGGGGTCTCCAAATTGGTTGTTTAATTAAATAATATTATATTTATAACATTATTAACATTCTGAAATAATAATTATCTCATTTAAAAACCTCATTACTAGTATATGGAAAATTAATGTGTCATCTGTTTGTATATGTGGACCACCGCCTCCATGAAATTAAATGTTTTGTTTTCCATGACCAACTATTATGGTTGATATCAAAATTTTATTTACCATGCAAAAATGGTATTTTTTTAAAATATGAATATACTATAAGAATAACCTTTGGTATTTAATTTTTTTTATTAACATAAAATTGTTGTAGTAACTTTAACCACATTAATTAGTCTTATAAAGGAATCATTCTTAATTTTCATAAATTTTCGGATAACATCTGAAATTTTAAATGTATTATTATAATTTAATAATAAGGGACATAAACTCTATAATTATTTTGATCATGAATTAATCTTACAACATCTTCGACCATGGTCAAAAAACCAAATTTATTATAAATAATTTAATAGAACAACCCTGAGTAACAGACATTAATACAAACTATATAAAAAATAAATAACAAAATTTTAAAAATTTCTATTCATAAAAATATGTATAAAGATACTTAATATATATTTCTTTCACTTAAAATAAACATTCTGGAGTTTAGAAAATTTTAATAGTGCTTTTGGACCTGTGATTATTGATTTTCCACACTACCCTAATTACCTTTAAGTCACAAGTTCTCTTTATTTTTCTCCCTTTTATGAAATATTATTCTCTGGAACTTATTCAATTTTTTTATACATTACCATTTTATATATACCAAGGTAAATATATCTTTAATTACAAAATTTATTTATGCTTTAACTTCAATTTGAAATTTTT
Organism: Viscum album; assembly: GCA_963277665.1. Classification (NCBI taxonomy): domain Eukaryota; kingdom Viridiplantae; phylum Streptophyta; class Magnoliopsida; order Santalales; family Viscaceae; genus Viscum; species Viscum album. The sequence continues at coordinate 1,735,975,072 of OY728122.1, read as the reverse complement.
AATTTTAAAGTAAATCTGATTTGAGGGAAATTTCGTGTTTCTTATATAATATCAAGAATCACTGCCATAAAATGTTTTCAAACCATCAATATATTTTAAAAATCATAATTATTTTATGTAGAACACTATTGGTTCAATAATGGATTAGTGGAGAATAATAAGGTCTTTCCTTCTTTAAATTTTCCTCTAGTTATTATATAAAATATCTTCCAAAGTGGTTTACTATCATTCTTTCTTCTCAAGATATTTTTAAAAACGTTTATACAATATAAATCCATGTTTAAGTCCAATCCAAATTTTCAATTTCTAATATCAAAAACAATTTAATCCCATCTAATTTTGGTAATCCTTATGATTTATCCTTTGGTTATGCCTTAATTTAGAATTATGAAACCCCCTTCCTTCTTTGGGGTTTGATCATGCTTATGATTTATATATGATTTATCTTTCTCATGTTCCAGGCATATATATGATTTTACTCATCTCTAAAGTTGGACAAAAATTATATGTCCATCCAATTCATTGGGTAATACTTTCATCTCATGGCATACCATATATAGTACATGTTTGGTTTCATAGTTAAAATATGTTATGTAATAGATGAACCCATAATTATATATCCATCTATTTTTTTGGATAAAACAATTTCTATCATGAGATTCAATTTAAGGGATTAGGGAGTAACCATATTCCACTATGGGAATTTTTACAATATTATTATGGGAATTGGGGGTAAAATCTATCCATAATGGGGATTTCTCTACATTATGATGAATATATTAGAAGATACCCTTGACTTATTTTTATGATGTCATTTCTTATGTTGTTTCGAAATATTCTATGGTTCTAAGAACATATGATATCATTTCATTTGTTATGTTTCACTTATTATGATAATCTTATTGATTGGGTGTTAATTCTATATTAATGGTTCATATATATTACTTTCATTCTCATTACTATATGTTTATTTTATTCCAAATTATAATATTTGATTTTTATCTCTTATATTTACCATTACTGATTGTTTGAGCTCACCCTTTCTTATCTTTTGATTTCCCCATGTTATGAAGAAAATTATTAAATTTATATTTCTAATTAAACAGATTTGTTTTGATAAATTGTATGAGATTTTGAATACTTATTATAGATTATTTAGTTTCTCATATAATGGGGAAAAAAGTCATTTTGATACAAAGAACCATCGATTTTTTAGTTATTGTTTTTTCTTAATTCTCTAAAACTCTAAATTTAAAAAACAATATGAATATATGTAAATAAATATTTCAATAGTGTTATTTGATTACCATATGGTTATGTTTGGGATATCATATTGACTACATATTTCTAATATCCCATGGGACATTTTGGAATCTCGGAAGCACTTAATCATATGTTATATAATATATAATAAAGGAATCAACAATTAATGAATTTCTCACATTAATGTAGCTTCCAAAACACTCCCATGAATTTCAATATATTAAAATTTCAGAATTCTGATATGTAATATAGAGTATTCATGAATTATACCACGTATAATTCAGTTACGTAAAAAATTATAGGATATATAGATAATTATATATTATAATTCAAGAAATACAGTAAAACTGAATCAAATTCTATGATTGGTAAAGGTAGTGGAATGGTATCAAATTTAATTTCCAATAATGTTGAAAATGGAATTTTATTTAGAACATAAAGGCCCATTTGAAATTGTTCACATAAAAAGTGGTGTTTAATTTTGTTTTGGAAGGTGTTTTGAGAATATTTTTAATGTATTGTAATTGATAATGTTGAGTGCTGGTTCGAACTTTATAATTCTTTGAAATTTGATTTTGGTTTTAAAAGTAAAACTTTACGGTTGGCATATTAGCATGTTTTAGATAAATGGTTTGAAAGATCATATGATATGATGGCCTAGTTGGTATTTTTGTAATGATTGTAGTTAAACCGGAACCCCAATAGTGAATTTCCTAATGTGGGTTATTTCATGGGTGGTGTTGGTGTTTTTGGTAGGAAAGTTTATTAGTAGAATTTAATGTGAGACACGCAGGTGAGGGCCTCCTACTTTCACCATATACTATTACCATGGGTATATTGGGAATCTCATAGATAGTCGAGTGATGGATTCTTCTCAACCCTAATTATATAGTTTTTTACCCCTTGGATAGTTTAGAGGCTCGATGGGATTGTTATCATAGATTGGAAGTCTGAATGGTCAGTGAGTTATTGAATATGGATTTGCACTATATGTCGGAAGGTGAGTTTGACCTAAGTACGTCTAGGGAATGCTCTTGGAATTTTTAGGAAATTCCCATGGTTTTCTATCTATATGATTTTGTTTAAGTTCTTTTGTGCTTGGTTTCTTATTTACAAGGCTTTTATATTTTCTTCATAGCATGGTATTTATTTAGTTTAACATGTGCTGGGGTTTTGGTTTTAAATTGGTAATCATATTTGAAAATTGGGATGTCGAGTTTTTTTTTTAGAAAAATAGAATGTAGTACCTATTTTTTAAAACAATAATAACATATTTTTATATATGTATTACAAAATAGAGTGTGTGGACTATTTTAAGAAAGTAAATGTATGGATTCTTAAGTGGTTTACTATTGAGAGGTAAAGCTCATAACCCACTTTTTATATTCAATGTCGGTAGACCCAAGCTATTTTACACGTTCAGGTATTTGGTTCATGTTTCCTTTGTTGAATTTTTGTTGGTATATGGTGGTGACAATGAAGTCATGTGGTTATTAGGTTGTACTTGGTTCGGTTTATCTTTTTTTTTATCCTTCGGTTCATTTTGTTTCTAGTTTGTTCAATTTTTTTGTACATAGATCAATTTGTATATTCATTTATGATCAGTTTTGGTGTTTTTCTTCTTTTTGTACTTATTTTAGTTAATATATATTTATTTGAAAAAAATTCCCCAAGTGATTTATTTGATTCCTGGCACAAGTTTCTAGCCTGTGGGGATCAGGGATGCCATTTTTCCAAGTCTTGGACTAGGTCGGGTGTTGGGATGGATGTAATATTGGCATGGTTCATGAAAAATTTGTATCAGACCATTCCCTTTTCAATTTGTATTATCAGGTATTTGGACATTAGGATTGTCATGACTTGATATCTGGGTATGGTATGGACATCCTATACCCTTTATTTTTATGATACTCAAGTTTCTATCCATTGTTTGGGATTCGAGTCTTTGGTTTCAGTTTTGGATTGTGGAATAATAATGGAGGCGAACCTGTTTCACATTGTGATCTAACATGGATAAGTGATCCATGTGGAGTCCAAGTTCATGGTTCAAGTTCTTTATACATATTTTTTCCTAATTGGGGAATCGCCCACTAACCATTTCACTAAATTTGGTATGGACATTGGTTCCTCATTCTAGAAATTTAGTTAGGGTTGTGTTTTGTTTTGGTTTTAGTTGGTGTAATTGAAATTTTAAAATGAAAATGGTTTTTTAAATGGAAATGATTTCTTTAAATTTTCAATGGAATTTTCAAGAATGGGTTTTAAAAGTGAAACTCTGTTGGATTGAAAAATTAGTAAATTCTTGGATTTTATTATGGGATGAAATGTGTGATTATTGTAACTCATTGTGAGTGTTAACATATTTGTGGGTATATATAGAATGTTCATATTGGAAAATTTTTTTGGATGAGGTAACTATAAGTGGATAAAAAAATATGAAATTTTTCATAATATTCCATGGGTGAGTATTTAAAACCAAAGGTTTGGCTTGATTTTCCAAAAAATGGTTTTTAATGGAAAATACCCATACAAAAAAAATTAACAGTGGTTTTGCATTTGTGAAAAGTGGTATTTTCCATTACCAAATAGACTTAGAAGAAGTAACCTTAGTAAATTTAAGTGGAAATGTCAATTTTTGAAAAGAGGGTTTTAGGATCTGTTGGTAGAGTTTAATTTATAAGATAACTTCCTTAGATTAAGATGTTCCTTTTGGATGAGTTTTTTAGTAAATGTAGATTTTGGTTTTGTGTTACTTGTTATATTCAGAGTATGATACCAAGAAAGGTCCCCAACATTTCTAGTGATTCTTGACCAGTTCATAGTTCATCTCAAGTATTTTCTATCAATTTTAGGGATTGATTTGCGTTAGAGGTAGTGGAATGGATTGAGTATGTTGATAGTGTCTTCAGATCATTAGGAACTCCCAAAGATGTGAGAGTGAGTTATATTTTGGTTTTGTTTATAGTTTCGAGTTTGAATCATTGGGGAGTGATTTTACCATCATCATTGAAAATTAAGATAACTTGTGAAATATTTAAGACCACTTTCATCCAATGGTTCATACCTTAGGAGGTGAAGATGAGAAATATGGTTGAATTGTGGGATGTTCTATAAGGATATCAGTCAATGTAATCTTATTTTGACCACTTAAAAGTTTTTTTTCCTCATCTATAAAGGTAGAGTAATAGGATAATTTTACAGATCATATTTTCTTTTAGGTTATTCTTCCAGATATCACTAAAATAATTCCTCTAATCCAGTGATGCTTGTAACACCCCAAGCTTCCACTGTACGTTTCCCTTCGAATAATGCAATAGCGTGTGTTGTACGCAACCTCCAGCTCTAACACACACCACAACTAATTAAAGTAGCCGTTGTGAATAGTAATACCTAATTTTTGAAAATTTATAAATTTTATTTATAAAAATGGACTTCATTTTTGGATTCGGAATATTGAAATTAGCCTATGTTGAATTTTTGGTATTTTTCTAAGAACTTCTAAATTTTTATGAATAGTGAAAAATACTTAAAACAACTTTTTTAATCAAAATAATTTATAGTGATAAATTATAATATTTAGTGGTTTTAAAGTATAATTAGAATATATTTTTATCATTTTATCCAATGGTGGTCATTAGAAATAATTTAACATTGAAATTGGACATAAACAATTGTCAAACCTTTGATATAAATTGTTTCTTAAAAAACACTCTATTTTAACAGCGGGAATTAATTATAAAATTAATTAATACAACCTATATGTTTGTAATTTTGTAAAATAGACATCATTTTTGAATTCGGAATATCAATTATAGCTTAGGGTGAAATTTTGGCCTTATTCTGATAAACTTCAATTTTTGATGAATAGTGAAACCACTAAGTGGTTGTTAAAAACTGATTTTTCGTTAAAATGAAATATTACCACTTCTGTGATTTGATTTTCAAAAATCCAACATACATGGTTGTCATTAATAAGTAAAATGTGGTTCAATGAGATTAAAATAATTTTTTGGTGAATAGTAACTTTTAAGTTCTTAATCGCGATTAGAGGTAATTAATGTAGTTTAAGGTACAAATTATGTTTTAATAATATGAGATGAGCATGACACTTGTCCTACTCCTATTGGATGAGTCATGGCCGACCAAGACAACCCATGGGTCAACTTGGGGACCCCATGGAGCCACTTTAGTTGGAAAATGACATTAATATATATTTATTTAATGTTAGAATTAAATTGACACAAACATGATTTATTTTACTAAAACAGTTTTTAAGTGGGGTTACACAAGTCCAAATTTTGACTATAAATATTCATTAGAAAGATACAAAGATTTACTACATCATAGTATTTGTTTTATAATTTTTAGACATTAAATAAATTAAATTATTTATGACATCATTATGATGCAGCGATGACCTCATTATTTAACGATTTAAATAAAATGAGAAGATAATGCAAAATCCAAGGCTTACACTTGTCCAAAGCCTATTGGATGTGGAGATTTAGAAACCTTATCACCTTATCCTCGAATTATATAAGTGTGGGACCTTTAGAATCCTAAAATCATTGTGAAATAATGTAAAATTTCAACCTTTCCAAAAGTGCCCCTCCTCTCCTCTTATAAAAGGCCCCCACCTCTACCACCTTATTCACACTTCCAAGCCTTTTGGTTCGGCCAACCCCTGACCAAATACTCTCCCAACTTCTCTCCATTCATCCTAGAAGCTTTACTTTAGTCAGAAAGACATCCTACAGAGTCCTTTTGATCAAATCAAAAGGAAGAACCCGAAGAAGAGGTAACATTTTCATCACCCTCTTTCAAGTTTCTTTCTTCTTCCACTCCTTCTTTGTTTATTATTTTAATTATAAAATTATAACTCCAGTATCTTCTATATAATGTGATGTTATTATAAATATGGAACAACCATATTTAGTATTCTACCCATCATTTGAATGACATGTCACCATACGTGCGTACGTACGGCTTACCGTCTCCATGTCGTGGTGTAATTGTTATTCAATGTATTATTATTTAGATGGGTATAATAATGATATTTAATTCATGTAAATAATAAATATAACATGATAATGATTCTGTATATATGATATACTATACAATTATATATTATTTTAATATCAAAATAATGATATTGTCGCTCGTGCGTACGTACGGACTACCGTCTCCACGAACGCGATGAGGTTCATTCTCCATCGTATCCATTCAAGTATAATTATCATTTGATGATTTAAAAAAATTTTAAGGACATGATATCATTCTGGATATGAATAAGATACAACCTATCCATGAAAAACACGACTTACGTAACAAAACATATAAAAGAAAACGAGTAAGTTAACACCCGAAGCAACGATAAATCTAAGATATTGTTAACAAAGCAGTGTTAAAAGATAATATATGATATCATATGAATGTATATGATTCTTGTATAATTTAATAACTATTATTTCACCATTATAGAGGAGGTTAACCTACCCCAACCAAGGAAAAGTACAAGGTAAGGGTTTACTTCACAACCTCTTCATTATCCAAGGTTGTTTATACATAATTATCTACTGGGACCTCGTTATCATCCAAAACCATGTTTCTTAAAAATGTCTTTCAAAACATTTTTACTATTAAATGGAAAATGGGTTAAAGTCATTTATACCCTTATACGTTTTTGAAAGGAATCTTACCTTCGTTTTCCAAACAATGTACTTTTTGACCTTTTTGAAAAATATAAGGTAAGAATGTTTTTTTTACTTATACGGCCGGTGCAGCTATTTTCCACCATTATAACTTCGTCGAAGCTTACCTAACAAGCTTATAAGAATATTTTCAAAGTAAATGTATTATTTTATAATTATGTGACTTTTAAATGATTTCAAAAAGGAGAGATATTTCTCTCAAATATCTTTTATTTCATCCATGTTAACATCCTTGATGGGTTTTAAGTTTAATTGAAATTGATTTATGATAAAAAACATCCATTGAACATTTTGTGAAATATTTTACTGTGGATGTGTTATTTTATACCATCCATAGTTTATGGAGAAATTGTTGACATTTCGTATGCTAGTTTTAATACAAATATTTATGTTATGTTTAAACCTATTCATATGAGGAATGTATTGGACTTAATATGTGACGGGTGGAGCCCGCTATAGCTCCTCGATGCATCGGTAGGTCTCATGAGACAACTAGACGTGGAATTGGCCGAGGCCCTTTCCCAATTTGATTTATGGTTTTGGCCAAGGCCTTAATCATTTTAGACGTCTTGGCAGAGGCCTTGACAAAATGTTTCAGAATGTCTGGCATTATACATTCCCTCATTATGAAAGTGGTTATTGATATTTCATGTGATTATTCGTCTAGTAGAATATCCATGTGAGTAAGTAATGGCATTATTTTATTTTACTTTTGCCATATTATGCTGAAGTTCAAGTTCAATAAGGCTTTTTTTTAGTTCTACATTGCCTTAAATGCTTATGTTTTCTTATAAAAGCTTCCGCAATATTGTTATCCTTACTGAGCATCTGAGCTCACCCCTTTCATTGTTTAAATATTTTCCAGGATGTGAAGAAGTGTATTATGACTGACTTGCAAGGATAGTCAGTGAAGATATGAGTGTGGACTATGAAGATCATGTTATTGTAGTTTGTTTAATTTTGATGTAATGAAAGACTTATGAATGTATCTAGTGTTTCCAAGGCTAATAAACTAATCGGTCTTTCGAGACTTGATCTTTTGTGATCATGCCAATGTTACGAAGTAATGCACCGACTCTGGGTAGCTGGGGTCGGGGCGTTACAGTTGGTATCATAGGCAGTTTAGTACTAACCTTGGATGCTAGATTTAGATAAACTCTGATTAGAGCACATATCCCGAAGATAGACTTTGAGGATTAGTATAGAATAACTTCCTAGAACTTTGGTATTGTAGAGATGTTGTGAGTTTTCCGAGCAATACATCCCTCTCTGGATACGAGCAGGTAGAGGTGGCTCTGGCACAGATGTACCTAGGGGTAAAACCCGAAAACACCGCTTTTATCTAGACTCGAACGGGAACTGGTGCACGACAACGGGCCTTGCTGCACTCTTGGTTACGACACTCCCGGGGGATATGCTTTGGATAATTCCCATTTTCTTTACAAACCACTATGAAGGGTTACAAGTATATACTTCCTCAAAGAAAACATTTTTATAATTATGGATTAAATCCATAATTAGTTCAATTTATGTTAAGTGTTTTACAAGTATGGAATTATGTATTTTGATTCATGAACTAATCTAGTTTATGCCATTATTTAGAAATGGCGCCTAGTGGAAGGAATGGAAACCGTATCAATGCACGCACTCCATGTAGGGATTGCCCTCCTGCTTGGGATAATTATGGTGGAGCTAGTGATACAACTGGTGCTGATCAGCTTCTCACCGTACTGGGAAAACTCATGCAGGTTATGAATAACAACCTTACTCGTATGGAGCACCCTGATCCGCAACGTGGAGGATCAATGCTAGACCGTTTCATGAGGCAACAACCGCCAACCTTCAATGGGAGTAAAAATCCTATAGTAGCTGAGCAATGGATAAATTCCTTAGAGAAAATATTCCATGCCTTGGGGAGTAGTGAAAGGGAGAATGTTGTCATGGCAGTTTACCGCCTCACTGGAGATGCCGATCAATGGTGGTCACTAATTCAAAACACAAAGGAAGATGAAGAATTAACAAACATGGAATGGCAGGAGTTCAAAGAGCTGTTCTTAGAAAAATACATTCCTCGAGACCATCGAGCAGATATGGAAAGGAAATTTCTGAGTCTGAGGCAGAAGGAGGATGAGAATGTCGCAAAGTATGAGGCTAACTTTACAAGGTTAGCAAGGTATGCGGCAGATTACATACGTAACCCAAGAAGTAAGACTGATCGTTTCTTTGATGGGTTGAAACCATTTCTCCGTCGAGCTTTAGTGTCACAAACCTTCTCTTCATACGAAGGTATTGTCTCGTGCGCTATCAAGATAGAAAAGGAATTCTCTAAGTCTTATGACTTTAAATAAAAGCAAGATAAGAAGAGATCCGCTGAAAACTCTGGGAAAGGAAATAAGGAAACAGGGAAGAAGGGTAGAAATGAATTTCCACCCTGTGATAATTGTGGTAGGACGCACCCTGGTGCCTGTTAAAAGGAAAAGGAGTATGTTACAAGTGTGGTGAAAAAGGCCACCAAGCTCATGAATGCAAGGGAAAGAAAGCGGCTGTCAATGTGGAATGTTATAATTGTAGAGAGAAGGGACATTATGCAAATGAATGTCCTAAGCGTCAGGGGAACTGTGACAACCGGGTCCCGGTGACAGCACAACCACCCCGCCTTAACATGGTCATCGGGTCCTGGCCCACCAGGTACCTCTAGTTGCCCCACAGACACGTGGGGCCCACCCCAGGGTCCACCCACATGCCTGAACGGGTTATCTGACTAATGATAGTCCCCACAGGCCAACACATGTCCTTTCCAGTGTGCTTTGTCCTCACTCACACACACCCTGAGAAACTTCCTAGGAGGTCACCCATCCTGATCACTACTCCAACCCAAGCACACTTAACTGTGGAGTTCTAATCAGACAGGCTCCCGAAAAGGAAGGTGCACCTTGTTGACATGAGTCATATCATTTTTGTCATTTAACCCTTTATCATTTGGGAATGTTACAATCACCCCCCCCCCTTTAGAGCACAACGCCCTCGTTGTGGGCCCTACAACTCAACCCAGGCAGTGCACTGCACTTAAGGCTGGGTTCCTCCTCTGATACCAAATGTGACAACCGGGTCCCGGTGACAGCACAACCACCCCGCCTTAACATGGTCATCGGGTCCTGGCCCACCAGGTACCACTAGGTTCCCCACAGACACGTGGGGCCCACCCCAGGGTCCACCCACATGCCTGAACGGGTTATCTGACTAATGATAGTCCCCACAGGCCAACACATGTCCTTTCCAGTGTGCTTTGTCCTCACTCACACACACACTGAGAAACTTCCCAGTAGGTCACCCATCCTGATCACTACTCCAACCCAAGCACGCTTAACTGTGGGGTTCTAATCAGACAGGCTCCCGAAAAGGAAGGTGCACCTTGTTGACATGAGTCATATCATTTTTGTCATTTAACCCTTTATCATTTGGGAATGTTACAGGAACTTACCTCAGAAGAGGCCAAGGGATCAAGGCCAGGCTTATGCTATCACTACAGCTGAGGTGGAAGCTCCGAAAGACATGGTGGCAGGTAATTTAATGGTTTCCTCAAGTTTAGCAAATGCATTATTTGATTATGGATCATCGCATTGTTTCATATCTTCCCAGTTTGCTAAGAAAATTAGATATTTCCAATTTGATTTAACAAGGGAGTTGTCAGTCAAAACCCCTAAGGGAAGTATTGTTGCAACAATGTTTTGTCGATTAGTTCCCATTAGAGCACCTAAATGTTCTTTACCTGCTGATCTCATCGTCATACCCATGATTTAATTTTATATAATCCTCAGTATGGATTGGCTTTTGGACCATGATGCAAAAATTTATTGTAAGAGGAAAGAGGTTACGATCCTTGATGATGATGATAAGGAACACCTTATCTTTAGAGCAGAATCATCGCCACAGAATTCTTATCTAGATCCACCCCCAGTAGCTCAACTAAATTCAATTATTGGGGAGGAAGAGAAGGAAATTACTGAGGATGAGTAAAGGAATATTCAAATAGAGGATGTACCTATTGTGAGAGAATATGTTGATGTGTTTCCGGAAGATTTACCTGGACATCCTCCAGAACGAGAAGTTGAGTTTTCCATTGATTTAATTCCTGGATCAAGGCCCATATCGAAGACCCCTTATAGAATGGCCACTGTGGAATTAGTTGAACTAAAGAAACAACTAGAGGAATTGAGTAATAAGGGATTTATTCGCCCTAGTGTTTCTCCTTGGGGAGCCCCTGTTCTTTTTGTTAAGAAGAAAGATGGATCTATGAGGTTGTGCATTGATTATAGGGAGATCAATCCTATAACAATAAAGAATAAGTATCCCCTACCTCGCATTGATGATTTGTTTGACCAAATGCATGGAGCTCAATACTTTTCAAAGATTGACCTTCGGTCTGGATACCATCAGTTGTGTGTGAAGAAGGAAGATGTTCCAAAGACAGCATTTCGAACAAGGTACGGGCATTACGAGTTTACAGTAATGCCTTTTGGATTGACTAATGCACCCTCTGTTTTCATGGATCTAATGAATAGAGTTTTCAAGGAATATCTTGATGACTTTGTAGTGGTATTTATTGATGATATCTTGGTATACTCGAAAAGCCACGAAGATCATGAAAATCACTTACGCATTATCCTGAAGACTCTTAGAAGACATGAATTATATGGGAAATTTAGCAAGTGTGAATTCTGGCTTCATGAGATTTCTTTTCTTGGCCATATTGTCTCTAAGGATGGAATTTCCGATGATCCTTCTAAAACCATGGCAATCCAAGAATGGCCAGCACCGACAAGTATAACTGAGGTACGCAGTTTTATTGGTTTAGCAGGTTATTATCGACGTTTCGTCCAGAATTTTTCCAGATTGGCTAACCCATTGAAAAAGCTCACACGTAAAGGGATTAAATTTGTCTGGACAAAAGAGTGTGAATAATGTTTTAAAGAACTAAAGAGAAGATTAGTCAATGCCACTGTATTGACTCTACCATCGGGGAATGATGGGTTTGTTATTTATAGTGATGCATCGAAGAAAGGACTCGGTTGTGTCCTTATGCAGAATGATAAGGTCATTGCCTATGCATCACGACAGCTAAAAATTCATGAGCAAAACTATCCTACTCATTATCTTGAGTTAGTAGCTGTGATATTTGCTTTAAAGATATGGAGACATTACCTCTATGGTGAAAAATGTGAGATTTATACTGATCACAAGAGTTTGAAGTATATTTTCACACAAAAAGAACTCAACATGAGGCAAAGGCGATGGCTTGAACTACTCAAGGATTATGATTGCACGATACATTACCACTCGGGGAAGGCAAACAAGGTGGCAGATGCTTTGAGTAGAAAAGACCATGGAGTTTTGAATGTGATGAGAATTGAAAGGGATCCAATTTTCTTGGATCTAGTGAATATGGACATGGGAATAACTAGGGAAGGTGAAACATCAATGCTTTTTCAAATGTTTGCCAAACCATCATTACTAGAAAGGATTAAGAGTTCTCAGACCAATGATGAAGAATTTCAGAAGAAGATTAAAGGTGTGAATGATGGAAGATTGAGGGACTTTGTGTATAAGGATGGAATTTTGAAATTCGGGAAGAGACTTTGTGTTCCCGATATACCTGATCTAAAAAGGGAATTGCTGGATGATGCTCATATTTCCAACTTCTTTATACACCCTGGGAGCACCAAAATGTATAGAGATTTGAAGGAACATTTTTGGTGGGACAATATGAAGAGGGAGATTGCTGATTTTGTGTCGAGGTGTATGGTTTGTCAACAAGTGAAAGCTGGAAGGCAACATCCTGGTGGAGTATTGCAACCTCTTCCCATACCTGAGTGGAAATGGGATAATATTACGATGGACTTTGTCATGGGACTACCAAAGACTCCTAGAAGGAATGATGCAATATGGGTCATTGTTGATCGACTTACTAAGTCAGCACATTTTCTGGATATACGGGAGGATCTACCACTTGAACGTCTAGCAAGACTATATATTAATGAAGTTGTAAGACTTCATGGAGTACCCCTATCGATTGTTTCTGATCGTGATCCTCGTTTTACTTCAAGATTCTGGAAAAGTCTTCAAAAGGCCTTGGATAATGAACTTCGTTTGAGAACTGCCTATCACCCTCAAACAGATGGACAATCAGAACGGACTATTCAAACCTTAGAAGACATGTTGAGATCATGCTCTCTTGACTTTCAGGGTATGTGGGATCAATATTTACCACTGGTAGAATTTTCCTATAACAATAGCTTCCATTCGAGTATTCAGATGGCACCATATGAAGCGTTATACGGAAAGAGATGTCGTACACCAACCTGTTGGGATGACGTTGGTGAAAGAAAACTTGTAGGCCCAGAACTGGTGGAGGAAATGGTGGAAAAGGTGAAAGTAATCCAAAATCACATCAAAGCAGCTCAAAGTAGGCAGAAGAGCTATGCCGATAATCGAAGGAAGGATTTGGAATTTCAAGTCGGTGACCATGTTTTCCTGAAGGTATCTCCATGGAAGGGAGTCATACGTTTTGGTAAGAAAGGTAAATTGAGTCCCAGGCACATCGGACCTTTCGAAATTCTAGAACGAATTGGGGTTGTAGCTTACCGTTTGGCAATGCCGCCAAGTCTCTCCAAAGTTCACGATGTGTTCCACGTATCTCTGTTGAGGAAATACATGCCTGACCCAACGCATGTACTCACCTATGAGGAATTAGAACTGGAACCCGATCTTTCCTATTGTGAAGAGCCCGTCAGGATTCTTGATGTGAGGGAGAAGGTGCTGAGAAACCGGACGACTCGTCTGGTGAAGGTTTTGTGGAGAAATCATAAAATGGAAGAGGCAACGTGGGAACCTGAGGAATTTATGATGAAAAACCACCCGAGTCTTTTTATGCAGTAATACCCTAGAAATTACGAGGACACAATTATTTGAAGGAGGGGAGAATGTAACACCCCAAGCTTCCACTGTACGTTTCCCTTCGAATAATGCAATAGCGTGTGTTGTACGCAACCTCGAGCTCTAACACACACCACAACTAATTAAACTAGCCGTTGTGAATATTAATACCTACTTTTTGAAATTTTATAAATTTTATTTATCAAAATGGACTTCATTTTTGGATTCGGAATATTGAAATTAGCCTATGTTGAATTTTTGGTATTTTTCTAAGAACTTCTAAATTTTTATGAATAGTGAAAAATACTTAAAACAACTTTTTTAATCAAAATAATTTATAGTGATAAATTATAATATTTAGTGGTTTTAAAGTATAATTAGAATATATTTTTATCATTTTATCCAATAGTGGTCATTAGAAATAATTTAGCATTGAAATTGGACATAAACAATTGCCAAACCTTTGATATAAATTGTTTCTTAAAAAATACGCTATTTTAACAGCGGGAATTAATTATAAAATTAATTAATACAACCTATAAGTTTGTAATTTTGTAAAATAGACATCATTTTTGAATTCGGAATATCAATTATAGCTTAGGGTGAAATTTTGGCCTTATTCTGAAAAACTTCAATTTTTGATGAATAGTGAAACCACTAAGTGGTTGTTAAAAACTGATTTTTCGTTAAAATGAAATATTACCACTTCTGTGATTTGATTTTCAAAAATCCGACATACATGGTTGTCATTAATAAGTAAAATGTGGTTCAATGAGATTAAAATAATTTTTTGGTGAATAGTAACTTTTAAGTTCTTAATCGCGATTAGAGGTAATTAATGTAGTTTAAGGTACAAATGCTGTTTTAATAATATGAGATGAGCATGACACTTGTCCTACTCCTATTGGATGAGTCATGGCCGACCAATACAACCCATGGGTCAACTTGGGGACCCCATGGAGCCACTTTAGTTGGAAAATGACATTAATATATATTTATTTAATGTTAGAATTAAATTGACACAAACATGAGTTATTTTACTAAAACAGTTTTTAAGTGGGGTTACACAAGTCCAAATTTTGACTATAAATATTCATTAGAAATATAAAAAGATTTCCTACATCATAGTATTTGTTTTATTATTTTTAGACATTAAATAAATTAAATTATTTATGACATCATTATGATGCAGCGATGACCTCATTATTTAACGATTTAAATAAAATGAGAAGATAATGCAAAATCCAAGGCTTACACTTGTCCAAAGCCTATTGGATGAGGAGATTTAGAAACCTTATCACCTTAGCCTCGAATTATATAAGTGTGGGACCTTTAGAATCCGAAAAGCATTGTGAAATAATGTAACATTTCAACCTTTCCAAAAGTGCCCCTCCTCTCCTCTTATAAAATGCCCCCACCTCTACCACCTTATTCACACTTCCAAGCCTTTTGGTTCGGCCAACCCCTGCCCAAATACTCTCCCAACTTCTCTCCCTTCATCCTAGAAGCTTTAATTTAGTCATAAAGACATCCTAAGGAGTCCTTTTGATCAAATCAAAAGGAAGAACCCGAAGAAGAGGTAACATTTTCATCACCCTCTTTCAAGTTTCTTTCTTCTTTCACTCCCTCTTTGTTTATTATTTCAATTCTAAAATTATAACTCCAGTATCTTCTATATACTGTGATGTTATTATAAATATGGAACAACCATATTCAGTATTCTACCCATCATTTGAATGACATGTCACCATACGTGCGTACGTACGGCTTACAGTCTCCACGTCGTGGTGTAATTGTTATTCAATATATTATTATTTAGATGGGTATAATAATGATATTTAATTCATGTAAATAATAAATATAACATGATAATGATTCTGTATATATGATATACTATCCAATTATATATTATTTTAATATCAAAATAATGATATTGTCGCTCGTGCGTACGTACGGACTACCGTCTCCACGAACGCGATGAGATTCATTCTCCATCGTATCCATTCAAGTATAATTATCATTTGATGATTTAAAAAAAATGTTTAAGGACATGATATCATTCTGTATATGAATAAGATACAACCTATCCATGAAAAACACGACTTACGTAACAAAACATATAAAATAAAACGAGTAAGTTAACACCCGAAACAACGAGAAATCTAAGATATTGTTAACAAAGCAGTGTTAAAAGATCATATATGATATCATATGAATGTATATGATTCTTGTATAATTTAATAACAATTATTTCACCATTATACAGGAGGTTAACCTACCCCAACCAAGGAAAAGTACAAGGTAAGAGTTTACTTCACAACCTCTTCATTATCCAAGGTTGTTTATACATAATTATCTACTGGGACCTCGTTATCATCCAAAACCATGTTTCTTAAAAATGTCTTTCAAAAAAATTTTACTATTAAATGGAAAATGGGTTAAAGTCATTTATACCCTTATACGTTTTTGAAAGGAATCTTACCGTCGTTTTCCAAACAATGTACTTTTTGACCTTTTTGACAAATATAAGGTAAGAATGTTTTTTTTTACTTATACGGCGGGTGCAGCTATTTTCCACCATTATAACTTCGTCGAAGCTTCCCTAACAAGCTTATAAGAATATTTTCAAAGTAAATGTATTATTTTATAATTATGGGACTTTTAAATGATTTCAAAAAGGAGAGATATTTCTCTCAAATAGCTTTGATTTCATCCATGTCAACATCCTTTGATGGGTTTTAAGTTTAATTGATATTGGTTTATGATACAAAACTTCCATTGAACATTTTGTGAATTATTTTACTCTGCATGTGTTATTTTATACCATCCATAGTTTATGGAGAAATTGTTGACATTTCGTATGCTAGTTTTAATACGAATATTTATGTTATGTTTAAACCTATTCATATGAGGAATGTATTGGACTTAATATGTGACGGGTGGAGCCCGCTATAGCTCCTCGATGCATCGATAGGTCTCATGAGACAACTAGACGTGGAATTGGGCGAGGCCCTTTCCCAATTTGATTTATGGTTTTGGCCGAGGCCTTAATCATTTTAGACGTCTTGGCCGAGGCCTTGACAAAATGTTTCAGAATGTCTGGCATTATACATTCCCTCATTATGAAAGTGGTTATTGATATTTCATGTGATTATTCGTCTAGTAGAATATCCATGTGAGTAAGTAATGGCATTATTTTATTTTACTTTTTCCATATTATGCTGAAGTTCAAGTTCAATAAGGCTGTTGTTTTAGTTCTACATTGCCTTAAATGCTTATGTTTTCTTATAAAAGCTTCCGCAATATTGATATCCTTACTGAGCATCTGAGCTCACCCCTTTCAATGTTTAAATATTTTCCAGGATGTGAAGAAGTGTATTATGACTGACTTGCAAGGATAGTCAGTGAAGATATGAGTGTGGACTATGAAGACCATGTTATTGTAGTTTGTTTAATTTTGATGTAATGAAAGACTTATGAATGTATCTAGTGTTTCCAAGGCTACTAAACTAATCGGTCTTTCGAGACTTGATCTTTTGTGATCATGCCAATGTTACGAAGTAATGCACCGACTCTGGGTAGCTGGGGTCGGGGCGTTACAATGCTTGTTTCGTCAACATGGTGGATGAGGTGTTTCTAGTTGAGTTGGTCCTCAGGGTGCAGATTGTGGTAGTTTTCTCTCATGAAGTTTACCCATCTAGTGAGGGACACATGCTAGAGGAATCTATTCATAATGAGTCTCACTTGTTGGTTCCAACTTCCCGTTCACTAGACTATTCACTTATATGTTTTCAATGTAGTCTATTTGGACATTCCAAGATATCTTATCACAATCCTCCAAATATTTTTCAACATTTTTCCCATATAGGTTATCTTTAGAATTTTCTTAGGAAGCATTTACAATGTAAAAATCCTTGATCAAAGGATTTTAGGGCATTGATATGATTTAAGGGATGTATCTTTCATCAAGGCTTCAGCCGGAGGACTCAGAGTGAATCTTGCATGCAGTCAAGAATCGAAATGGGTGCAGGGAACCTTGGTCCATTTTTTTTCTCCCACGTTGTAGTGGGTATATTTAAAGTTTCCTTTTTTACAATTTTTTGATGTTTTAAGTTCATATTTTTTTGTGATAATATGATGTACTAGTTCTTTTTAATCCATGTGTTTATGTTTTTCTGCATTGTGGATTAAATTTTTTTTTGTTTCTTATGTGTCCTTAAACCTTGTGAGGGTAATTATGTGTTTAGGTTCATTTTTTGGTTTGGGTTTCTTTCATGGGTTTCCCTTTTTTTTTTGGGTCCGGCTTATTTGGAGAATTATTAGTTCTAAAGGCTGTTCTTTTTAGATCGTGTTAAGAAGTTTGGGTTATTTGAATTGGGATTTCCCCTGTTGAGCCAAACTGAAGTCTGTCCATAGTGTTGTTTAGTTATTATAGTGAGGATAACCGTATTGTATTCTCCCATTTTTTCATATTGACATTTTCTATTGAATTGTTTGTTTCTGTCTTGTGAAGTGAAAGTCACCCAATGTTTTGAGGTTTTGTTCTACTTGTTTCAGATTTAGGATCGAGTTTGGTTTATCACTTAGGTGGGTGACCTACTGACGTAGAATGTTTATATGGTGGGGAGAATTGTCACACATTGACCATTCAGATTATTTTATTTTATTCATTTCTTTTCTTCAGATACTCTAGTTGAGGTTTGGGTTGATTCCCAATTTACATTTTTTTAGTTTTTGGTTGCAAAGTGTAGTTTTAGGATTTGGCAGCAAGGGGTGCATGATTAGTTCACGATAAATGAATATTATATGGCTTGTCCTAGTTAACCATGTAGCTTGTTTTGGGGTATAGGGGACTTTTTGATGGGATTCACATGGTTTTTGTAAAACATTCAGAAACACTACAAGAGGTTTTTCCCAATTGGATAGTGGTAACCACACGGTTTGAGCATGGTTTAGAAAATCGTATAGCCAAACCATGTGAGCTTCCATGATTTTCAAAATATTGAAATTCCAATTTTTCTACCCCCCTTTTAGAATTTCCAACCCTTGGTCATTTTTTGTAGAAAAATGGATCCCACTAGCCCTCTCCCTTTGGTTTTCCTCCCTCCATGGATGCATCACCAGGTTTCCAATGTGATTTCATTAGGGTTTTGAACATTTTTCTCCTCTTTGTCTTGTCATCTCTTGATTTATTGATATTTCCATTACTGGTTCTCTCTAAGATGAACCCTAATTTCATATTTTGATGTGTTGGGTAGTTTTTCTTCAGAATAAGGGTGTGTAGATTGTTTTTTTGGCTCGGTTCTTCTTTCCCTTGATATTCATCGCAGCCGCACTCAATTGAGGGAGGTTTCTCAATCTATATCCTTTCAGATTCATTCCATTTGATGATGGGGTCTTCCTAAATAGTTTATGAATATTATTCTCATTATTTTTGTGGTTTTATTTGGTTTTTGGTGGTTCTTAGGTGTCAGTGGAATTTGGAAAAAATAATTCTCAATGATATTATTTAAATACTCTTGTGTACATATGCACTCAACCTATTTGATAAAATTCTATGTGACCATTTTAGAGAAGAATGGGCTAATGATGATATGATCCTTATGTGTGGATTGTGGTGATTTTATATCTTATAATGTATGTATAGCGTGTTGTGTAGGTGTGAGAACATATGTCTTTACTTTAAAAAATGGTTTTTGGTAACTTCAGGGACACTTTTGGTGTGCCATTAGATATGGGCACATACATTTTTACACAGGATGCGCACATGTATGGGAACACAAATGAGAATGGTCTTGGAAAAACATTCTTAACATAAAAATCAGATTTCAAACACTTATAATTCCCTCCTCTTTCCTTCTTTAAATTCTTGATTCTTTAATAACAATCCCCTGGTTCCCAAAAGATATGAAAGTGATTCGAAACTCTGTTTAAAATTAGGGCTTGTTTCACATATTAAAAAGTTTTTTACTTCTAAAAGGTATGAAATATTTTTTGGTATCTTTAGTTACTTTTTAGTTTTCATATTTTTTTTTAAAACTATGTTGAAAGTAGAATTGGGTTTGGAAGGTAAAGACCTTTTTGGAATTATGCACCTAAAAATGGTGTTTTATATTATTTTGGAAATGGTAAAGAGTTTATTTTTTAAGTATTGTATTTGATAATGTTGAAGGCTCTATTGGAACATTTTAATGTTTTGAAAATGTATTGTGGTTTTGAAAGTATAAATTACCACTTGACATCTTAAATGCTTTGGATAAATGGTTTAAAAGATCATATGATCTGATGGCTTGATTGGCACTTGTGAAAGGATTTCTTAGAGTTGGGAACCCTTATGTAGGATTTCAATATGTTTCTTATCATGTTGGTTGTGTTGATGTTTAGGGTAGGAAAGCATGGTGGCTGAAAGTAAAGTGAATCATGAGTGATAGGGACTCCTTATTTCACTATATAATATCACCATGGGTTTTATGTGTGTATTTTTTAGGGTCATGTGATGTTTTAACATTAACCCTGATTAGATGGCTCAGCATCCCTTGGATGTTTCATAGCCCATGTGGGATTATGCTACTAGATTGGAAGTTGGAATGGCCAATGAGTTGTTGACAATGGAGTTTCACCATATGTTAGTAGTTGAGTCTGACCTGAGTACGTCCAAGGATCACTCTAGGGAAGCTTAGGAAATTCTAATGGTTTTATATGTTTATGGGTTTGTTTATATTTTATTGCACTTGGTTTCATGTTTACATTGATTGTTTATTTTTAGTATAGCATGGTATTTCTCTGGTTAAACTTTTATTTAGGTTTTGATTTTAAAATGGTAATCTGAATCAAAAATGGGGATGTGGTGTGCATTTTTCTAAAAAAGGAAAATCTATACATTTTTATTAGAATGAGAAACCCCTATTTTTATATATGTATTCCAAACTAGTGTTTGGGGACTATTTTAGTAAATGAAATGTATGGATTATTTGGTAGTTACAAACTGTACAGTTAATATGACACCCTACCTATGGAATTAGGTGTTGGTATACCCAAGCAGTTTTTTAGGTTCAGATTTCATGTTTGAGTTACATTGTTGCATGTTGGTTGGTAGATTATAGTGACTATGAGGTCACATGGTGATCTGGTTGTCTTTGGTTTAGTTTAATTTTGTTTTTTATCCTTGATTTCATTCAGTTACAAGTTTTTTCGGTTGTATTTTGTACCATTATATGTATTTATATTCATTTATGATCAGTAGTTATTATTTTCTTCATATTTAGTTTATTTTATTTGAAATAAGGTTATTGGGAAAAAATAATTCACATAGTGATATGCTTAATTCCTATCACTAGTTGTCCGCCCATGGGGATCAACAACACACTTCGAGTAATCTCTTGGACAGGGTTGGATGCTGGGTTAGATGGCATCCTAGATTCTCTCATGACACAGATAAATACCAAATACATTAAAACTCATGTTCTAGTTAATAATTACAACATAATATGATATAATAAAATTGATTGTTCCATAGAGGTTATGGGACCCATCATTGGAGGATCACATAACAAATATAAAAAGGTATAAAATATTAACTAAAAAAAGAATCCTTAAATTGGTTCCAAGTAAAACTCAGATACATTGTCCACACTTCCTTACAGATATCCAAATCAACAATCAAGAATCATGTCATTACCTTTATCATTTCTTAAAACCAATTGGTCTTCTATGGTACCCAAGGTGGACAGAGTTGGGTATGATTAAAGTTTTCTAGGCCACCACCAAAATCATCCCTAAATATTACCAAAAAAATAAAAAGTTCTTAAGTAAGGGAAATAATTAAACACATTAATTACACAATGAAATTAATCCATAACAACATTGATTCTTAAGTTCCATGATGGGACCCGAGGTCAGTAACACCTACTTCAGCCAATGTCAGATCTCTCTAGCAACATAGATGAATAGTTTCACTCATAAGCAACCACATAGGGGGGCTGAGTCCTACCCAAGAACCAACACCTGATAACGTACCTAGTTTTTCCATTGACATATATCTCTTTGAAAAAAGAGGGAACCACTAATTTTTATCAAACCCACTTCAAGATTCTTTACCAATTTATCATTTCAATATCACTCTAATAGAAATTACAAAAACCAATCCATGATCACTTACAATACACAAAATTAAGGCTTCTCCAAGACCATTTCCATTACTGCCCCATGAGCATTTACATTACACAGTGTCAAGACCACTATAAGAGTATTTACTTAAATTTTTCATGAGAATTTACATTATCATTGTATAAATACCACCCTGAGATACTTTAACATACTGAAACACAAGCCTCCGCTATTAACCACATCATTAGGTTTTACCAAATTATCATCATCTACCATTTATTATTATACCAATACAAACAAAAATTTTGATATACCACTCAATTTAAAAGGGCCACTTAGGTCATAATAAACCAAAAATATCATAACATCCACATACCATCTATAATAATTTTTCTCAAATTTAAGATTACAAAAATATATCACGGTCTTAATTTCCATTCAATGGAATTCCATTCTTATTCACAATGCCATGTTTTCTATTTCATGTTCCAATTTCAAACAGGGGTTTCCTCTTAAGATCACCCATCTTTTATCTTTTTAATCACAATTGAAAATGAATTTTCGTTATGGAAGTATCACCATTAAATAATTTTATTAAATTCATGTTCAACACAGATTTGGTCAGCATGACCACATATAAGACTATAAAACTGTGATAAATAGTTCTAGCCTCTATATCTTATAAATAAAATATGCTAATAAATATATCATTAATCAAAATTTAAAAAATATTAATATACACATCATTTATCAGTGCCTTTATTAGCACAGATAAATATAATACTTTATCAGTGCTTTTTTAGTTCTGATAAAAGAACCACTTTATCAGTTCTTTTTTTGAATTGATAAAGGGTGTCCTTTATCACCACCAAAATCATAGAACAAAATATATATTTATTAAAAAAATATCATTAAAATTTATATATTATTATATAATTATATTTATACTGATAAAAATAAAATATATTTTTTAAAATATGATATATATATATATATATGACTAAATATACATTTAAATTTGATATATAAAATATTTAATTAAACATTTCATATAAAATAGAAATATATATCATTAAAAATACTATTTCATAAAGAAATGTATATTTGTATAAATTTATATTTTTTAAATAAAATTTATATATTTAAAATTAATGTATTATAAATCTTATATATTTTTTATGTATTTAGTGAAAAATAATATATAATTTAATTCCAAAGTAATATTAATTAAAAATATTGACAAATTAATATTCATAGACATTTGATAAAAATTTATATCAATTTCAATCATTTTTTCAATCTAAAAGATATATCAAAAAATAAATATTCAATTATTCATTAAAAATTTTATTAAGCATATTAAACTTAAAACATCATACAATAATTTAACAAGTAAATATATTAAAATCATTCAATTATTATAGATGCACATATACATATATAAAAAATTGTTAATATTGCAATTTTATATGTTTATTTATTAATATATAATATTTGATATATTATTTTTTAATTATTAAATTATATTAATTTTTTATATTAATATTTAATGTATGTAATATTAATTAATTTTTAGTTAATATATTTAATTTTTTATTTATTTAATAAATTCATTTTTATTTTTGATTTTTTTTCAAATTAATATAATTTTATTCATTTATAATTTTTATTTTTATTTTTTGTTGAAATTTATTATGATTTTAAAATAGTTTTAATTTAAATAATTAATATGTTTATTTAATTTCATTTAATATATATTCATTTTTAATTTAAAAAAAACATAATTACTAACTCTAAATAATTTTTTTAGATTTTTTTAAATATATTAATTTTTTAAATAGATTTCACATATTCTTTAATTTTTAATCTATTAATAGTATTTAAACATTAATAATGTTAAGTATTTTTTTATTTTTTTTATTTAGTTATTTTTAATATTTATTCATTTAATATTTTTATATTTTAATAATTTTTACTTTTTTATATATATAATAATTCATTAATATTATTAATATTATTAACATTTTTATTTATTCATATATATATATATATATATATAATATTTCCATGAATATTATTAATATAATATAAAAATTCTTTATTTTCATTAAATAAGACTTGTATTTAGTAAAAAATATATTTATAAATTAAAATTATTAATAATGAGAAATATTTACTAATTAGTATCGAGTAATGGACATTTAATAAAAATTTCATTTGATTATTCAATTTAACAGATATATCATACATTCATTGCATTAATTTTATACACAATGATACAATACTATATAAATTTTATGTAGATACCCTCACACATAATATTTCTATAATTTATTAAATCTTTTATATTAATTATAGAATTTTATTTATTAGCATTATATATTTAATGGATATTACCGTTTCAATGGGTGAATTTTATTAATTTTTTTTAATTTATTCAAAATATATTACTTATTAACTTTTAAAAATCAAATTTTATATTTTTTAATATTATTTATTCATTGATATTCCAAAAAAAATTTAAAAAACCCTCATTTTAATACTTTTTATTAATATTTTTCATACTTTATCAACTTTTAATATTTTTTTTAAACTGTTATTCATTAACATAAACGTCTTCAATATGGTTGTAATTTATATAATTAATATGTATTCCACTTCATTTTAACATATTTTAATTTTTAATTTTTTTAATGATCTATATAATTAATAAAACATATTAATTTTCTAAATATTTTGAAATCAATTAATTTTTTAATGATATAAATTACACTCTCTTTTAACAGTAATTCATTTAATATTATTTAACCTTATTTATTCACTCATAATTTTAATTAACTTTCACTTTTATTTATAATTTATTCCATTTTGAACTTTAT
Organism: Viscum album; assembly: GCA_963277665.1. Taxonomy (NCBI): domain Eukaryota; kingdom Viridiplantae; phylum Streptophyta; class Magnoliopsida; order Santalales; family Viscaceae; genus Viscum; species Viscum album. Next base: position 1,735,950,180 of record OY728122.1, on the reverse strand, counting down.
TCGCCTATTATTTTTTTAATTTATTAATCTTTAATATATTTTTTACATATTATTTCATCAACAGTACATTTCTTTAATATGGTTCTAATTTTAATATTTAATATGAATTCATCTTCATTTTCAATTTTTTAATTATTTATATAAACATTAAAACTTATTCTACTTTAATTATAATATTTTTTTAAGTTTGTTAATTTTTAGTTATGAAATTACACCAATTTATAACATTCATATATTTATAATTATTTATTCATTAATAATGTATATTTCAATTTATTCATTTTTATTATATATTCATATACAAAAATTTAATTTATTTAATATAGTTTTTAGAAGCGCTTTCCAAAAATTACTAATAAAGATTGGTTTCATCAGTTCAAAAATTGAAAGTATTAATAAAACATATCTTTATCAGTACTATCTCATGTCGATGAAAAATTTATGTTTTATTAGCCTTAACAGTTTTCACTATTAAAGTTAGATTTAATCATTATTTTTTATTTTAGTGTCAATAAAACTTATCTTTATCACTGCTTTTTTGGAAAGTGCTAATAAAACTGTTATGTTGTTATAAATGGGACCCTAATAGAGAATCCCAAAACTCACATCATTCAATCTCTTCTGGATCTCAACCATTACCATACCATGCCCTCAAACTTTTCAGATGAACTGACACTCTCAAAACTCAAGGTATGAGATTATTTCTTCTCCTTTTACACCAGTCTTCCACTGTTTTGGATTTTTTTAATTTTTCTTAAGGGTTTGGGTTTTTTATGTGATCTTTATAACATGAAGAGTCTTGAGATCCATATATTTATAGTTCCTCGTGATCCCCAACCTCACACCAAGCATATCATCACCTATATAATGTTCATCCTAGGGAATAATTGTTTTTTTATAAATACAGATTCATTAAGTTCAAAGATCAACAGATGTACAAATGCAAAGCCATTAAGGGAAATTGTCCAGCCAGAGCTGGATAACATCATAGGGGCATAAGTCCACCAGCTGATGGGCAGCATTGTTTCCTTCCCTTCTAGTAAAGAAGAATGTGCCGATTGAGAGGCCTTGATGTGGATAATTTAAGATTGGATCACATCCATAAACTAGGTCCCAATTAGCAACAGTTCGATTTCGTTCCGAGTGTCATTATATAGTAGAAATCACAAAATTTTAATGCTATACATTACTGGATAGAATTTAGGAGTGGATCACATCATGCAATTCTTTCATGGAGATTTCTAAAGTTTATTTTTATTCCATATTTTTTTAAATTTTTTATAAAACATTGTAACTTCAAGATAATAATAATATATCATTATATTTAATTTGTTTTTTACATGTAAAACTACCCAAAACCATGAAAATGGAAACAATAACAGCATTGAATTTTTTTTTTATATTATGTGATACACACACACATTCATCATGAGGGGAAAGACCCGCATTCAATCATAGAATAACTTTTTGGTTACATTATATCCAATTTAATTTTAATTAACTTATACCAATTACAAATAATTCTTTTATTATTTTATATTGGTGAAGTAATAACTTTAGTTAAGGAAGTGATTTTTTTTTCATTATTCTCAATGGTAAAAATTGTAGTCCTGAACACATTATAATGATTTATCAATAAATCTCATTTTTTCCTAAGTTATATGTTTATTTTTCCACTATATATATTCATCATTTAATTTTAATTTATATTTTTTATTTGCAAATGGGATATTAAATGTTGTATGCTTTTATCTTTTTTATAATATAATATTTTTTATCCAACATTTGATAATAAAAATTTTCTATTTTATTATTTTGAATATACTCTATTATTACATTATTATATATTTTATTTTTTGAGATATATACGAATATATATAATCAGATTTATATATTGATTATGTGTGTATAAAAATGATCAATTCTCTATGAAATGGATTATATTGGTTAGAGAGTTTTTTTTTTCATTGTTTTCTTTACATATTCTCAACAAAAATTTATATTGTTGTTGTATGATATTTATATGGTTAATTATCTTTATTTTGATGCCTTCATTTAAAATCATGTATTGTGAATTATATTTCACAATTATTCATTTTTTACTATTCATATTTTATTACATAGTTATACTTCAGAAGTCAGCTATATTTTTGTTTATCTTAATAAAAACAAAATCATCTGCATTTTCGATTTTATTGATAATTTTAATTAATTAAATTTCTAACACATGGTTATATTCCTAGTTGGAATTATTACCCTAATATTTTTATTGTACTTGTGTGATAATGTTTTCTAAAACAAAGGTTGGGCCCAAGGCATCTTTGTATTATGAAATAAAATACCACTTTCTATCAGGGTGTAGGGACACCCATAACATAGCCTCTAAACCCAAGGTCGAGTGGCCCATAAACATAACCTATAATACTATTGTAGTATAATGCTTGTATCATCCTAATAGCATCACTAGACCTATGTCTCAAGGCCTACGCCACATTCTACCTTCATCATGCATGTGTTACCACCTGCACGCGTCGATCCTACATCACCACCTACTCACAATAGACTTGTATCACTGCAAGCAATGTAAATCCCCCAAGGGGATTTCCAGTATTCCAGCCCTAGTGTACTGGATGTAGAATTGTGTGTTTTACCACACAGTTTCAACCCCAACTTCAATTTTGTGTGATAATATGTCAACATGGCTTCTTTGGAAAAAAGGAAAAATATGAACTGATCCAGGAAATTATATTTTTTGAATCTCAAGTCCTCTAATTTAAATTTTTAATATTCCATTGATATGTATAATTTAGTTTTATAATGAATGGATTAATACGTTGGAAAAATATTTTACAGGTTTTTTATCATTTATGTAATAAAATAAATTAATTATTTTTTTTGTTGTATTTTTAATAATACAAAAAATATCATTGATTTTTTTACCATAATAGAATTATTTTAGAACTATCAAAACAAGAAGTTCAAGTCAAAACATCTTTAATTTATTCTAGGTAAAACTCAATTTCATCAAATAATGTTTCTAATTATATTTATGTTTTTAATATACCCTACTTTAATTATCCTTTCAACCACTACAGGAGTATATTTTTTATAACTCTATTAACTTTTTAGGTAATCAAACTAAAATTTGTTTTACTAACGTTTTCAAAATTTATTTAAAAAACTCTTACATATCCATGAAAAACATGTTCTATCTATGTAAAAATTCCCAAAATAAAGAATGCATACAATAAAATATAAGTACATTGTTTACATATCGATGTATATATACATTATATGCATACATATTGGGTATTTATTAATTTTTTAAAAACAATGAATATTATTATACCTTACAGGAGGAATTAAAATAGATAATGGATAGAAACTAATCATATGACCAAAGTGTGTGACGATAGAGTAAAATTGTTCACCCATTTTGTAATAGACCTTGCATATGACCCTTATTAAATCTTTTTCCCATGTTTATATTATTTTTATTCAATAAAAATTCATATATAAGAGTTTCAAGAAAATTTTATTTATCAAGGAATAGATCGCAGTTCTAAATGATGGTATAAATAAGGGGATAAACTAAATGAACAAACTTATTGGGATAATACTATGATTTATGGATTTCTTTATATGAATACCAATATAAATGATAAAATTGATTCTATAGAAGAAATGACAATATGGATTTAATTTGACCTTCATGACTGTCCAAATTTTTTTGATAAGTTAATTAGTTACTCCAAGAGACCATTGTATACTAGTTATACAAAGTATACCACATCCATTTGTATTGATCTTATATAATTTTAAATCTAACAGTGGATGGAGAGACACCAGCTTTACCGGATTTATAGTACTTCTAAATGGTATTCTACCAATGGAAAATGAGATTACTTGTCAAACATGTGATACTAAAATTATGTTATTTTAAAAAAAAGATCTATGAAAAGACACATGCATGTCCAAATGATTTCATATTATTTCACAAGGAGCACGAGTCACTCAAAAAATTCCCTTAGTTTGGAATGAAGCAATACCAGAAACATGAATCAATTCCTAAGGATGTTTTATGGTAAATTCCAATAAATAAAATATTTATATAACTATATGGATTTCAGGAAATTGGTAAAAAAAATTCAGGTCACATTGGTAAAATAATAGAATATGGGAAACTATATCACCCATCAGACTCTCTTCAGAAGAATGAAATTTATTATGTGTATATTGAATATTGAAATGAGATGAGAAACCACAGTATTATGTTATCAATAAATAAAATAATTTCATTTTTTTTAAATAGTTTTACTTTTAGTACATGGAAATTTATGTAGGTTAATTATAACATGACACCATAATTATGCAAGAAGATTAAATACATTATGTTTTTTCATCTTATATTTTGACAAAAAACATACTAGTAAATCTATTGATGTTTATTTTCATCCATTTACTGAAGATATAAAATTGATGTGGGATACAAGTGATACTATTTATGATTCTCATAGAAGTTAAGTGTTCACATTGAGATCAATTTCATATGGGTAGATAAATTAATTTCTCACTTATGGAAATTTTTCATGCTATAACACAAATGGAATGTTGAGGTCCCATTTTTGAAGAATGTAAACACTTAGTTTGGTTGAAACATTCCTTAAAGACTATGTTTTCATAACATCAATATTTTTACCTCAATTCCATAAATATTGATGAAAGATGACATCATTTGATGGAAATACATAATAATGTACAACACTATATCCATTAATCGGTGGTCAACTATTACAGAAAGTAAAAGATATTGAGACTGTTTATGGTAAACATTTTTCAAAAAACATTATCAAATCGAGATTGAATGAGAGATCAATTTTATTTAAATTATTGTACAATAATTTTTTATATGTCATGTATTTTAAATATTTTATGCAGGTGGAAAAAATATTTGATATTTTTGTTGGATTCTTATTAATTGTTATTGAAAATAAATATAGAATCATGGCTAGGTTAGACAAAATTGGCAAGGGGATAAGCAATGAGTTGGCACTAGTGAAGGGTAAAATACAATATTTCCTTGATATAGTGTCTTACACACTATCTAAACAAGAAAATTTTCAATTTTCTAATTTCATTAATGGTGTAATAGTTTTATAAGTGTATTTATAAAACATCAATAATGTTGTGTCAATGTATAATTTAATGTTACAAGGTCTAAAATCACTTGGCTACCATGTTTGATATGTGATTTGATGTATTACTATTTACATTATATTCTTACTAAAAATGTATGAAATACATTAACCACCCAATGCTTCTTTTCCAAATCCCGATGTTGTAATGTTATAAACCAGGTAGAGTTTCTGATAACAAATAAAGATATACAGTCATATTCTATAAATTAGAGATGTTCTCCCATTATAATTATTTAATATAATAGTTCACCTAATGATTCACTTGGTTAGAGAGATTAAATTATTTTGTCTTATACATTATAGAAGGATGTACCCTATTGAAAAATATGTGATAATTTTGAAATGGTGTGCCAAGAATCAAATTTTTCCAAAATGTTGTATTACATAATCAAATATTCTTTAAGTAGAAATTAAATTCTATACTAATTAACAGTCAAATGTTGATAACATAAATCTCCCAAAATCTCATTACAAAAGATACCTTATGAACAAAGGTGTTTCTGAATGTTATGTTGTTACAATTACTAGTATAGAGTTGTAGAAATCTCTCCTTTCTATTTTACATAATAGTGAAGAAGTTTCCCTAAATATTGAATCCCAAAAAAGTAATTATTATACACTTCAATCCATATAGGGTTGAAGTAGGGATATAAAATCCACATAATCAACATTTCATTGGATGGTTCAATGATCATATTTATAAAAAGTTATCAAAAACTATGAATTCAATCATCGAATAAATTTGTTGTCTATCCGGAAGGAAAATTTATATATTATGTATTTTACTACTTTTTTAATTAATAGTTACACGTTTATTCAAATTAATAGGATGAATTTAGTATGATTCAAAATAGTGTAGTTTTAATTGTGGAAAAAGTGATACACATATCTAGTTACAATGATATAAGTCCAATTTTTGTAAATATTTCATATTTTAGCATCATTAAACATATATATAAGTTGGATTATATAGCATTTCAAGTGCCAATTTTACATTGAAAATTGGTTGAAAATATGTGTGTAGTGAAATTCAATGAATTAGTCTTCACAAAATCAAATTTCAGTGTATAGTGGTATAAGGGTGATTCATTCATAATGGAATCAAAAGTAGTGCATGTATTTTATTCCTTTGGTACAAAAAAATAATTGGTAAATATCTTGTTGGAAACTAAAATAACTACAAGTTCATATGAATATTCAATTTAGGATAACTCTTAAAATGGGAGATTATAATTATTTTATGACTAACCTAATGTAGAAAATGTATTGTATGATATAGTGGCCATAAAGAGGTGATTTGGATACTCAATAGATCATCCAAATCCATTAAAACTTTAACGAAAAAGGAGACAGTTCAATAATCCTGTAAATTTTCTTTAAATAAACTATGTTTTCAAATAATATTATGTGTTCTCTATTATATTTACATAATCTAAATGAATTGTATAACTAACTATTATAGGTCATGACTTCTTCACATTATGATGTTACCAATCCTGAGGAATAATGGAATGTAAATGATGAAACTCTGGATTTATTAGGGGATCATTAGCATTTTATTGAAAAACATAATGGTTTATCATTAATTTTTTAAATAAATTTTTCAAAAAAATGTTTATGGAATAAAGTATGAGGTTAGCTGGAATCATCACAACCAACTTGTTGACCCCAACAAAGAAATGTTCATTAGTAACATGAGCCTCACAATGAAAATGAATGTTCCAATTGATATATATATCTGACACAATTTCATGTCTATATTGAACATAACGATAGGGGTAGATATAATGTTTATTTTATGAAATTATTTCACTACATTAGCAAAAAATTAAAAAAATGATATGTTGATTTAAATTTCCTTATCCATTGTAGAGTAATTTATTTTAGATGATATCCATAGGAAATATTTCTTATTGGTTACTAGATAATATTGTAGAGGCTTCTAGTCACTTCTATGAAATTATTATCTCATGGATATTGTAGGGAAAGTAAACATCCACCCAGTAGTTATGTATTCACACATTATAAAAAAAGAAACATTGAAATATTTCATTAGTCATTATGATGATGAATCATTTCAGGTGTATTGTAATTGATTATATTTTATTTCAAAATATTTATTATATCTACTTTGAATAAAAATTTTAAATTTATGAAATAATAAAGGAGTGTTAAAAATAAGAACAAGCATCAAAACCCATTTACCCCTACTATAAATCATGTTTGGGGTACACGTTACTTGAGAAAAAAATGGTATTCATTTTAAATCTAAAATATATTTTATGTGATATGAAACAAAATATGTTCCATTATATATATATTGATTAATGAATATTTGGAGACACTTTCATCACACATCATGTGATACGAAAGGATGCCCATGTAAATAAACAGGGTAAACTACTTGATGAAACAACACAAGTCATATGGGAATCATTTGAAAATATGACATAATCAAAATATTTTATTTTCTATAAAATGATTACATAAAAAAAAATTTGTTAATATTATTTATAAAAAAAATTTACTTAAGAATCAGTGACAACTTTACCTCAAGATAATCTACTTCAGTATCTTTTAATTGGACAGAACAATTTGGCCATATTAGAGTTGCAGGTTTTGGAGTGTCCCATAGAATATATTTTGAGAAGATAAAATGACAAGGATGTTCATATTATGTTAAGAAAATAATTTAAGAACAAATATATTCTTTGAAATATATTATTTCCAATTATATTCCAGCGAAGTAGAATATGTGAATTGATCAAAGTGAACCGATAGTGAAAAAATGATCATTACATAAAGATACAAATGATTGTTTGAGCTTCAAGGTTATCCATTCACCTTAACCTCCTTCCTTACCCACAGTATTAAATTTTTTCATTTTTAATTCCTCTAAATATGAAATAAATGACTTTTGATAACTTTATGTTAATAAAACACTACATGGTGAATTTTTATGATCAATACCCACAAATCACCTTATTGGAGTGGGTATGGTTTAAAATATCCTAGGATACCTAGTAAAAAAATAAATAACTCAAAAATGATCTAGGGATAATATGTATCTAGATATCTCATTAGTTGATCACTAAGTTTCATATTCTATATGACGATCCATATGTTACAATGGTTGAAAACTCTATTATAACATTCATAAAATTTCCATCTAATTTTATAAAGATACTAGAGTCATGTTGAAGTGTATAAGAGTTTCATTTTTTGTCAATATGAATTGAAGTGCATAAGAGTTTCATTTTTTTCAATGATAAGTCAATATGAGAATGAAAGGTATTGATAAAGAAGTTGTTGAAGCCATGGAGAATTGTTGTTGATTCAGAGCATTGAATACTACACTTGATCAATTCTATAAAAGGATACAACTCTGATGATTGTAGAACTAATCCTAAGATCCAAGACTTTTATCAAGGTGATACATTGTCACATCACTTGAAGAATCCCATGAAATACTCAATTTCATGCAGAGAAAGAATATCCAAACATAGTCACTATGTTGATGAAGTGTTGAAGTTCAATCGAGTGACTTCTAACTGGGTGAAGGTTGTGAGTCAAAGATTGCCATGGATTATGCCTGAAATGCATGAGAAATGAAGACATGATCCATGAATCATCCATGGTTAGATTAAAACAACTTATTGGAGATATTTTGGATTCATGATCTAAGAAGGGAATAAATATGATAGAAAAGATAGGAGGCATGCTTGGGCTTTGAATGAAGAAGGATGGTTTGACATTTTAAGGAGGAATTCATACATGGTTTTTATACTAACTACGTATTATATTCTTTTGACAAACAATTAAGGCCAATCTTGAAGGACAGCTCAATCCCTCACAAAACAAATATGTAGGACCCGAGCGTCTATCGCGCCCAAGAGGAAATCCTCAAAGCCATCCCACAAGAGGCGCACATGTGGGCCATGTATAAGCCCACAGGGGGCGCACAGTGATGAACCTGTGCAGCGTCGGCGCTAGGTGCACACCTGGGGAGGAGAGTGGGCCCTAATAGAACGCCCTCATGGTGAACATGGTACAGGGCGGTACCATGGAGGGAGGAGTAGTAATCTGAGCTGAAGCTGTCGTGGATTTATATTTAAACCGCACGAAATTTGCATCTCGTTTCAATGTGGGATGGAATTTTAAAAACATGGTGTAATCCTAGCTGCTCATATGATCTCGCATGAGATCTCGACCACACACTCCATCTCCATGTCTTATGACCTATTCACCACCATCTATGATTAATTAGTGGTGATCCAATGGACAAGGAGAGGCACCGGGGAAATCTTCAATTTCCAGACAACCCGCAAAGCCCCTTCGACATCTGTGAACTAGTATTTGATCCGAGCACTAATATGACCACTCTAGACACTGTTGAAGCTCAAAAATATTGCATGGTGATTTTTTGGAGAAACCAAATACATTCATGCATTAAACATTTTTTGCATGCATCGAGATAGATAATTTTAATGCGGTTGAAGAAACCGAAGGTGTGGGGCCATGTCATGGATCTCGAACCTTTGAGAAAATAACTTCATGTGTTCCATATCACATTACTGTGATCTTCTCTCCGAGAAGAAGAAGAATATGTCAAGAAGTAAGATCCAATTATTTGAGAAACATCTTTTCACGAGTTTCCAAATATTAAATTGAGGATCTAGAATTATTCATATAATGATTTTAAGCGTATCTCTCGAGGGTTTGAAGAAGAATCGAGGTAGATAGCTCACTTATAAATAGAGGACCCCCCCCCCCCCCACCGATCCAAAGCAAGTATTTTTCATTCACAATGAAGATATCTCTTGTTTCTCTGAAGAAACAGAGATACCACAGAGAAGCCCTCTGGTTCGCAGAGAAAGAACTAAGAATCACTACTAGGTTTGCGAAGGAGAATCTCTTGTATCCCATTGCTATGCAGAGAATAAATTTCTTCACATATCATGCATGAAGGAGTCCCACACATCCCTTTCAGGGAGAAGAGGTGTGAACCCCTTGGTTCTAGAAAGAAGTTACGCACTATTTGTGGTTCCTGAAGAGATGTACCGCCAACCATCCTGGTTCATGAAGGGAACTCATGCACACCCTTTCTGTGAGAACAAACAAATGATAGTATATACATACACTTCCCTTAGAGAGGAATAATAACCCACAGACATCCATTCAGGTTTTTTAGAAAGTGGAGAAGAATAATACATACATGATGCTCATACATGCATATGCATGAGTTGAGATATCTAAACAATTCAAAGGGTGGGTCACACACATTCAGGTTGTGTGTGTGCTTTAATTAAAGAAGAAGGAGGGTGCATGCATGGTGGATTTCATGTACATGCAAGAATAACAACAATGTGTGTGTGCACATGTGAAGAAGTAGGAAGAAATAAAAATAAAACCCGCCCTTTGAACCCCAATTAAAAAGAACAAGTGTATGTGTGTTCTAAGACCCGAAAGAAAATAAAAAGAAAAGGAGAAAGATAATAGATTGAATGTGTGTGCTCAAAGTAATTTATCCTTACAGTTTTTTGCACAAATAAGAAAAGGATTTTGCATGAATTCATTGGTGCACAAGCACACATAAAGACACTTAAAAGAAGTATCCAGATTATTATTGCACATGTGTAAAAAATAAGAAGCAATACCATGTAACTCATGCAAAAAACATAATTAATTTAGATGATTCCAAGTTAGCATATCTTCAGTGTTTGAATAATCACATAATTGTAGGTGATCCTTTCCAAGAAAACAAGGAGAAGTATTAGTGAATTAATATATTGCACAAAAGAATAAGGAAGTGATGTATCCAAATATAAGAGGTATTAGATCCCATGAAATCCATGTATGAAGTAAGTGAGTTTTGGGATTGAAGACAGATAGAGTAAAGAAGATCTCTTATCTGAGTGTTCCTTAATTGAGAATCCTATAAAACAGACAATGTTGATAGTGTGCAAGATCACTCTTGCATATTAATATTATTAAAGAGGTTTTGTGTACCTTTGGAACACATCTAAGTGAGCTCAGGTCTACATCAGAAGAAGAAATAATTCCCTGATCATTGTTGAGACTGAGAACTGATCAACTCAAGTCATCAAAACTATATAGAAAGGCCAATAGACCTTACCAAAGGTTGCTGAAGATCCTTGAAGATATTCACAGGAAAGTGTGATTCAGCACGACTGCGTAAAGAGATCATAAGATCGACTATATTTAATCGAAGAAAAACTTAATGAAGGAAGATTCTCACGTGACTTAAGAACTAGAAGAACCCTATGAGATTCAGGGAGGAGAAGAAGTATTCAGAGGAACTCAAGTAACATTGTGGGAAGCAGTATAAGAAACCTCATGTGCGACTCAAGAGAGATACAGTTGGAATCTGTATCAACCATTATAATTACTAACCGAATTATAGTAGAGAATCTGTGTTGGGGAGAATAACCAACATAGCATGGAGTAGGTCTTTGAACAAACACATGTAAATCCTTATGTGTGGTGCCTTTACAGTTACAGCATCATTTGAGTAAAGGCTGAGAGACATAGGAAGAATGGAATAAATCATTAATCAGCCATAGATGTTTGATTTAAATTAATCTATAAGTAAAAAGATTTAAATGGGATCACTGATTCACCCCCCTTCCCCTCTCAGTGATTCACACAGATCTGGGCACATAAATATGTATTAGAGGGGGGTTACCTCTAAAATATCCAAGGGATACTTTTTGAATTTCATATTTGAGGATATGAATGAGCAACCTCAAATGGATATTTCTTCCAAGACTCATAAAAATTGAAAGAAGAAACATGAAAGGAAGATGAAGAAGGATCTTACTACAAATGGAGAGACACCTTCTACTAAAGGTAATCAGAATGGTACAACATGTGGTAAAACCTATTATTCTTCTAATGAAGCCTTCTCAAGCTATGATGATGATATATCAATTAGTGATATTCAAAATGCACTCAAATATAATCTAAAAAAAGTAACAATAGAAGTAGTAATACACATTGCTGCAAGTGTTAGTTCTCTTCGAGATGAAAAATTATATCTAGAAGAAGAAGCTAATACCATGGAAGATGCATTGGATAAAAGGGCTGGCATATCCAACACTCTCAAAAAACTAGTAAATAAGAAGGAAGAAATAATATCCCTTTGAAATGAAAGACATGATCTAGTTACAGATGAATTACAAGAAGTATTTGTGAGAAATAATTCTTGGGATTGTATTTGTAGAAGCATTCCATTCATTTGAAAAGTTGCACAATGTTTCTATGCATGTCAAAGCTACTCAACTATAATACAAATCCAACAAGATAAAGTATTTTTACATCTCTTTGCATCAATTAATAATTGTGAATTAAAAAAAATATCAATTCTGAAGGAGAATTCTGAAAGTAAGCTGAGATCAGTTGAGGATGAGAAGAACTCTCTTAACATTGAATGTTTAGAATTAGAGGTGAGATTGAAAAATCAGCAATCAACCCAAGCTGAAACATCCCAATCAGATGAAAGAAGAGATGTTTACACTCAAGTGTTTATTTAGGAATATGATTCCCAGAGGAACATAATATCATCTGATAATATAATGGAAACATCTTCTGAGATGAAGGTATCTCATAACCCAGTTATCTCTGTTTCTGCTCATGCATCTTCATCTGTAAGTACAGGTTGAAAAACAAATACTAGGAAGATGTGGACGGATAAAAATGACAATACATCCATCAGAACATCAAGGTTGGGTACTCTAATAATTAAGAAAATAAACTCCCAAATGGATGCTTCAAATAAAGAATGTTAATTCCAGAAAAACAAACCACTGAATTTATCCAGACTCTTACTACAAAAAAAATGAGGAGATTTATTGGCTACTATTGGTGTTTTTTAGAAGTTTGGGAATCTAGCCAATGATTGTTGGCATAATATTTCAACATATAAAAATTGTGAATGGCCTTCATTCTGGGAAAATATATGTGAATAAATTAAGCACACTATAAATCAAAGGAAGAAAACATAGATGAAGAATAATTTGTCTATCAAAAAAATTTGGGTATCTTGAAGACCATTTTTATTATTGCAACAGCAGTGGTAGCCTTTATGATGTGTGCTGGTTTAGTACTACCAGGATTCAGAAATATGTTGATTAGAAGCATAGACCACAACAAAGGTAGGAGAAAGAAAAAGTATTTGAAAATTCTTCTATTGGGAAAATCAAATACAATGAATTAGAGAAACTAGTGAATGAAATTATTCCCTAGAAGAAGTTCAAGATATATTCCAAGAATTTAATATCAACCAAAAAAGGATGTTTCTACTGTGTAAAGAAAGTTAAAACAATGTATCACTACAAAAAATCCCTAGAAATAAATGGAATCAAGATACCAATAAAAGTTGAATCAATCAAAAAGAAAATGGGATTGACTGAAGACATTATTGAAGATAGTCTTAATAAGATTACATAGAAAGGTAATTTGAAGACAATGAAGAAACCATATGGACACTCAAAATCAAAAAATGGTAAGAAAGACTGTTTAGTTATCTGGACTAATCAGTTGAAAATTTCTAGATAACTACAAAGAGAAGAAGATTAAGTACTAGATCAAGTAAATGCAAAAGGAAAACATGTCATTCCACATGAAGGAAAATGAGAATTTCATGAGAGGTTGTCAACACATGATAACTCAAGTGTCTCACAACTACTATTTGGAAGGTTCGAGAAAGATGGAAATCATGAAAACAAATGATTAACTATTTAACTAGGCCAAATGGAGAAAATTGAACAATAGGTCCCAAAAGATACTTCACTATTGACATAAGTGAAGAAAAACAATCCACACAAGTCAAAGGTGGATGGATGTAAAGAATCCATGCTGACAATGAAAAATAAAAATTTCAAATGGAGAGGAGACATCAGCATGAAGAGTACCAAAAACATAAGAGTTGTAAGGAAAGGAGTGTGTGGATTGAGAGAAAATTCTCATCCACAAAATTTCTATTAAGAAACTCACAATTGTTCAATCTAATTACCTTGTACTTTTGTTAAACATGTGTGCTTATATTGCAGGGAATTGAAGATGAAGGTCGTCCATAAAATGAAAATTGAATGAGAAAAGTGGATAACTACAAGCTGAACTCATTATTCATGAATTAATAATTACTTTAATTAATCCAAAATGGATGATTATCAACATTCATATCCTCAAGATTATCGGATAATATTATCCACCAAGGTAATTCAAAGGGAGTTCACCCATTGAGGGGGATAAAATGTGTAGGAGGTGATATCAAGGATTTTTTCCTGAAAAATCTTGAAATTTGTATCATCTCAAGAAGCTGAAATTGGGTTATTCTAATCACAATTTCATTCTTTGGTCTTAATTTTATTTATCATATAAACTAAGGGGGAGTGATTAATTGATAAAAAGTTGTTATGAGAGGGGGAGCTTTATCATTTCACTCGAACTTTTTAATATGTTTGGTGAATTATGTGTAGGATTTATCATTTCAATGATAAATCAGATCTTTTTCCAAAACCGTGGAATAAGAGTCGATACATTCTGAGCATGATTTCACATGTATGGTTGTTTATGGATAGTATTGAAAAACTTTGTAATATATCTCTTGTTTTTTACACTGGTTTAGTCCATATACACTTAGAGTTTATTTAATAAAGGCTCTTTTCTAAGTGAACCATGTGACATCATACGTCTCTCAAAAACATTCCAAAATGATATTATTCAAAGAGAGGAGGATGTGTTTTTGAAGAGACCCCACTAACACCATTGCATTTGGTTTCCAATAAGGGGGAGAAAATATTGGCACAGATATTAACCCATTCAAAGTGTTCTTAAGTGATTTTGACAAAAAAATACAAAGGGGGAGATTGAAGTGCAAAAGACTTGCATTTTTTTCAATATAGATTGAAGTGCATAAGAGTTTCATTTGTTATCAATGAGAATTAAATATGTGAAATAAACGTATTGATGAAGAAGTTGGTGAGACCATTGAGAATTGTTGTCGATTCTAATCATTGAATACTACAATTAATCAATTATCGAAGAAGATACAACTCTGCTGTTGTAGAACTGGTCCTAATATCCAAGACTTGTATAGAGGTGATACATTGTCACAACACTTGAAGAAGTCCATGCAATACTCAATTGCATGAGGAGAAAGAAGATCCATACATAGCCACTAAGTGGATGAAGTGTTGAATATCCATCTATTGACTTATTACTGGATTAAGGTTGTGTATCCATGATTACCATGAATTATTCTTGAAATGCATGAGGAAAGAAAACATGATCCATGTTTTATCCACTGTTAGATTAAAACAACATATTAAATATATTTCGGATTCATGATCTAACATGGGAAGAAAGATGACAAAACAGAAAGGAGGTATGCTTGGGATTTGAATGAAGAAGGATGGTTTGGAATTTTAAAGAGGAATTCATAATTGGTTATTATACTAACTACTTTGTATATTCCTTTACCAAAAAATTAGGCCCAATCTTGAAGGCCAGCTGAATCCCTCACCCAAGGCATATGTGGTACCCAAGGGTCTACCTCACCCAAGGGGGAAGGCATCGAAACCATCCCGCACGATGCACACATTTGGGCTATTTATAAGCCTGTAGGGGCCTCATGGTGATGAACATGTGCAGTGTGGGAACTAGGTGCATGCCTGAGGAGAAGAGGGGCGCTAAGAGTGCGCCCACAGGGTAAAAATGGTACAGTGCAGTATCGTAGAGGGAGGAGGAGTAATCAGAGTCGAAGCTCTTATGGATTGATATTTAAATAGCTGTAAATGTACTTCTTGTTTCGATGTGGGATGGAATTTTAAAAACACTAATCCAATCATGGCCGCTTATCTGATATCATGTGGGATCTCGACTGCACGCTCCATACTGCGTCCTACGATATAATCACATCCATTTGTGATTAATCTAAGGTGATCCAATGGCCATGAAGGGGCACCAAGTTTATCTTCAACCTCTGAACATGCTATAATGTTTCCTCGCCATCCATGAACCAGTATTTGAGCCAGGCACCAATTTCATCACTCTAGCCATCATTGAAGCACAAATATCTTCCTTGGTGATCGTCCAGACGAACTGAATACATGCAGGCATTAAATGTTTCATGCATTCATCAAGACAGATAATTCGAAGGTAGCGGAAGAAACTGACGGTGTGAGGCCACATCATGGATCATAAAACATTGATAAAATAAGTTTCATGTGATCCATATCACTTTCACATGATCTTATTTTTTGGAATAAGAAGAATAAATCAAAAAGGAAGATCCCAACATATGAGTAAAATATTTTCAAGGGTTTGAAAATATTAAAATCGATGATCTCAGCTAATTCATATAATGATTTGAATCATATCTCTCAGGGGTTTGAAGAAGAATCAAGGCTGATCCCTCGCTTATAAATAGAGTACCCCTTAGGGGAAGCAAGTATCACTCATTCACATTGAATAGAGCTCTCATTTCTCTAAAGAAACTGATCTACCACAAAGCATCCTTCCAGATCTCAAAGAAAGAATTGTGAATCACTTCCTAGTTCATAAAGGAGAATCATGTGTAGCCCATTTCAACATGGAGAATAAACTTCCACATATCTCTTGTGTGAAGTATTCTCATGCATCCCTTATGTGTAGGAGAAGAGAGAACCCCTTGGTTCGTGAAAGAAGTTGTTCACCATTTGTGGTTTGCGAAGAGAAGGACCATGAACTATCCAGGTTCACGAAGTGAACCCATGCACACCCTTTTCGTGAGAATAAAAAAAATGTTAGTGTATACATATAGTTCCCTAGGGGAAAAATAATAACCCACACACATCCATTCAGGTTTGTTCACAAAGATAAGAAGGATAATGCCTTCATTGTTCTCATGCATGAATATTCATGAGTTGAGATACCCAAACAGCCAAAGGGTGGGTCACACCCATTGGAGTTATGGATTTTCTTTACATAAATTATAAGGAAGTTCCATTCATGGTGGAGTTCATCTGCATTCAAACAAAAGAACAAAGTGTGTGAGCACATGTGTAGAAGGAGGAAGAAATAAAAAGGAAAACAAACCCTTCAAACCCCAATTAAAAAGACCAAGTGTTTGTGTTTTAAGACCCAAAATAAGAGAAAGAGAAAACGATAAAGAGAAGAGATTGTGTGTGTGATATCAAAGTGTTTTATCCTTAGAGGTTTTCACACAAAGAATAAAAGGATTGTCCACACATTCATGCGTGCACATGCACAAATGAAGACACTTAAAAGAGTAATCAAGATCATTAGTTCATGTGTGTAAACAAGAAAAAGAAAAGCCATGAAAATAATGCATAAAGCATAATTAATTCAAATAATTCCAAGTGAACTAATCCTTGGTGTTTCAATAATCACATAATTTTATGTGATTATTTCCAAGAAAATAATGAGAAGTTTTAGTAAATTCATCTATTTCACTATGGAGGAATAAAGTGAGATATTCAAATACAAGAGGTATTGGATCTCATGGAATCCATGCATGATGTAAGTGAGTTTATAGATATAAGATAGAAAGAATAAAGAAGATCTTTTATGTGAGTGTTCAGTAATTGAGAATCCAAGAATACAGAGAGTGTTGATAGTGTGCAAGGTCACTCTTGCATATTAATATTCTTGAAGTGGTTGTGTGCACCATTGGCCCATATCTAAGTGAGGCCAGGTCTTCATATGATGAAGAAATAATTTCATGAGCATTGAGGAGACTAAGAACTTGTCAACTCAAGTGATCATAATTATTGAGCAAGGCCAATAAACCCTACAAAAGCTTGTTGAAGATTCTTGAAGAGATTTACAGGCAAGTGTGATTCAGCAAGCCTGTGTGAAGAGATCAAAAGATCGTCTACAGCGAATCAAAGAAGAACTTAAAGAAGGAAGTTTTTCGTGTGACGTGAGAGCTAGGAGAGCTCTATGAGATTTAGGTAGGAGAAGAAGTATTATGTGGGACTCTGAAGCAGGCCAGTGGGACTCTGGTAGCATAGTAGGAAGCAGTATAAAGAACCTCATTTGGGACTTAAGAGAGATACAATAGGACTCCATAAAAACCATTTTAATTACAAAATGAATTACAGTATAGAATCTATAATGGGGAGAATAACCAACAAAGTGAGGAGTGGGTCTTTGAACCACACCTTGTAAATCCTTGTGTTCTGTGCCTTTACATTTACAGCATCATTCGAGGTAAGTCTAAGAGACACAAAAAGATTAGATCAAGGCTTTAACCATCCATATAGGTTTAATTAAAAAGAATCTATTAGTAAAAATATTTAAAAGGGATCACTGACTCACGCCCTCCCCTCTCTCAGTGATTTACACTGATCTGGGCACTTCACATTTACTCAAAAATTCTTTTCAACTGAAACAAATAGCATCTAATTAAAAAAATTATAAAATGAGGTAAGCTATGACATATGGATAAAAAAAGGGGAAATATAAGGTCGTATTAAGATAAACCAATGAATAAAATAAGAAATCGAAAGGACCATCTGATATTTCCTTCACCTCACCTATTCTAATGCCACAAATATTAATGTTACGAGTTCATATAGATAAAAAATTAGAAGTTTGAATTATGTCCTAAATTGAATATGAAGAAAAAAATATGTGGATATGTTATTAAATACATGGTTGATATAGTGAGTATAAATGATATTATTAAGTTTTAATGGCTGGTATTATGAGTTATAAATACATAAATGAGGTACATTTTTATAATCTAGGTCCAAAAATATATTCTATTTTTATTACTATTAATTAATATTCATATTTAATATAGGAATATATATTACTACAATATAAATTGAAAACCCAATGAAGCATGATTTGAAATCATTAACCCTCTATAATTTCTATAGAAAAACTATATATGGTATTATCATAAATTAAAAATAAAAAAGTAAAACTGAGAGAGGTGTTTGAAAACAAAATAATAGATGGCATACTAACATTTATTCTTGAAATTTAGTGGCAAAAGTCTAAAATATAATGAAATAAAAAATCCTTTTATTTTTTTCCATTACTTGTTTTTTTTAATTTTTTTAGGAAAAACATGATGCTCATCACAATCAACTTGGACACACTAGATGTTTATTTTTGGGATCTAATGTATGTACTTCCATCAAAAAAATCACACATCATGTCTATTGTAAATTTTTAATGCACTATAGTAAACATTTTATAGATAAAATAGGATTTATATATTTTAGTTTTTCCTTTAACAATAGTTTTATTTATAATAGGGGGATTTATAAATATATACTAAATCATAGTATGAGGTCAGTGAAAAGACATAATATTCATATGGATTTCATTCAAATGGAAAAAATAATGTGTAGGTAATAATATTTTACAGTCAAAACATATTTCAAAACAATCTACATTTTTTGCCAATGTTTAGACATTGGAAGAAAAATAACAACAACAATTGTGGATAATGAATTTTTAAATTAATGAAGTATGTCATATACCATCAAAATAAAAGTGTCCCTAATCAACGAATTTCTAAAGGTAATTAAAATTTTATTTAAAATATCCGTTAATCATTTTTTTTCTATATTTTCTAAGTATTAACAAGATTTTAAAAAATCTACAAACTCAAATGTAGTGGTAAATATTTTTATAGATGATTGGTCCAAGTACATGGTTTCAGAATTTTTTTCAACATCACATTGTGGTGATTACCAATTATGTTTATCATCTAGTATAGGATATGTCCCAATATATGTGTTTGGGATGTGAAGCATTAGTATCATATTGATTATTTATTATTTTTGAGATTTTTCAATAAGATGTATAATTGAGTGTTTTTATCAACAGATAGGGGTATAGATAGTATTATGTCCAGTGTTTCTCTAGCTATTTAGGGATTGGAAATAGAGGCTAAAAATAATATACTAAGATATTGAAATGTTTCTTGGATACTTATATCAAAAACAATTAATATGTATTACCATATTATGGGGATGGTACTTCTATGATCATATCCTCATTATTTTCATTTTGAGTCATTAATATAAAAGTGTAATTTTATTTTAAAATGAATTTCACATATCCAAAACTATGAAAACATGCTCATACTATTTTCAAAATTTTGGAAAAAAATCTATATTTTTATTTTTGATGTATAGGAATTAAAAAAATGTTAATCTGAAACATGATGTTGTTGATATGACTCGAAGTTCATTTTTTCAATATAAAAGTACCACTTTAGTTCAAAAAATGCATCTGAAATCTAAAACTAATTAAATTATCTTGTTCTAATTTGAAAACCTATGAAAATTATGCTTAATTCAATTATTATTTGTAGGCATTTAACACAAATTAATCCAACACATGATGTGTCCATGATGACTTGAAGTGAATGTTTTCAATATAAAAGCATAATTTTAGTTAAAAATAAGCATCACATAGCTTAAATCAGTAAAATAAGCTCTTATTATTTTCAAAAATTAGTAAAATGATCATTAATTTTTTTAATTTTTAGTAATAGACCACACATCAATATGATACATTGTGTGTTGTGTATGGCTCAAAGTACATGTTTTCAATATAAAAGTTCCATTTTAGTTTCAAACAATAATTATAAAGCTAAAACCAAGAAAACATTATCAAATGTTTTTCAAAAAATTTGAAAACAATCTGTCATACATTTTTAATGTGAAGGAATCGACAATACTTTAATCTGACACATGTTGTTGAAGGTATTTCTCAAAGAAAGTATTTTCAGTATAGAGATGTTATTTTAATATAAAACACAGGTCACATCTCCAAAATCAAAAAACATTATCATATTGTTTTAAAAAATTAGGAAAATAGTCCCTAAATAATTTGTGATGTTTACGAGTTGAGTTCACATCAATTGGACACATGATGTGGTCAGTATGACTTGAAGTGTGTCTTTTCATTATAATTGGGTAATTTAAGTTTAAAGCATGTATCACTAGAAAATTTCGTGAATGAAAACTCAATTTTCTTTAAACATTAGGAAAATTATAAATAATTAATTTGAGATGTGTAATAATAGAACACATGTCAATCTGACACATGATGTGCTCGATATGACTAGAAGTGTGTGTTTACAATATACACGTTCCATTTTGGTTTAAGATGTGGGTTATATAGAGAAACCCAATCAAATGAGTTAAAAATATACATAAAATTATCCCTAATTTAATTTTAATGTGAGGTAATCGACCGCATGTCAATTTGAAACATGATTTAGCTAGCATGGATCAAGATACATGTTTACAATATCGAAGTTACATTTTAGTTAAAAACTCACATCAGATATCTAAAACCTAGGAAACGAGCTCTGATTATTTTCAAACAATAGAAAAATGGTCCATAATTCATTTGTGAAATGTATGAATTTACCACACGTAAATCGGACACATGATGAGGTCAGTGTGTCTTTTAGAATATGTTTTTAATATAAAAGTTCCATTTTAGTTTAAAATGAATGTCACACTATCAATACTGGCGAAATGAGATCGGATTGTTTTCATACTTTAGGAAAATAATAAATAATTCATTTTTCTGTAAGAATCAACCCCACATCAATCTGACACATGATGTGGTTGGTATCACTCAAAGTGTTTTTTTTCAATATAAAAGTGTCATTTTTGTTTAAAATAAACATCTCATATACAAAACCAAGAAAACATGCTTGGGTTATTTTCAAACTTTTAATATTGATCCATAAATCATTTTTGTTGTTTATGAATTGACCGCATATCAATATGATACATGATGTGGTCAGTATGAATCGAAGTGCATTTTCTCTACATAGAATCATCATTTTAGTTTAAAATTTTTCCCATAGAAAAAACCAAAAAAACAAGATCATATTGTTTCAAACATTAGAACAATGATTCATAATTCATTTGTGGCATGTAGGAATCAACCCAACTCAATCCATCATTGGTTATGGCCAATATGACTCCAAGTGCATATTTTCAATATTAAAATGTCATTTAATTTTAATGATATAATCATTAACCCATAATTATTTAATTAAGATAATTAATAACTAAAAATATAATTAATATATTTTGTAATTAATAATACAATTTTTATATATTTAAAAAAAGTAATAAAAAATCATAATATAATTATTAATTAACTGTATAATTTAAAATTAATAATTAATATACAATTTATAGTATAGTCATCAATAAATTAATTACTAGTATAACTAATAATATCATTAATAGATATATTAACTAATATTACAATATATCATATGTAAATTGTATAACATTAACTGTTTTTTGTTTACTGTTATAAAAAAATCATCACTAGTTTAATTCTAAAGGCAATATTTTGTACACAATTTGGTCATTGGAAAAAATCTAGCTAGAAGAGTTATGATTTTGTATATTGGTTGTAATTTTGTCACTAATTGTAAATATATCTTCGATGAATATATTTATCATGTAAATTTTCAATTGAATGATAGTGCAATGATATGTTTTTAATTTAATCAGGTTTTTTGTATATATTTATACACAAATGTTTGTTGATTTGGTTTACTGTTATAGGGATAATGTAGGGGATTCTATTGTTTTCCATAAGATATATGGAATTTATCACCACTAAAACATAAATTTTATAGGGGATTTATTTTGTCACTTATAAAGACTAATTTATCTATGATGAACAAAAATTCACTAATTAAGGGTTCTGTTATCAATACTAATACTATAGTACTGATAAATGGGGCATTTGTCATTTCTTTTGATTTAGTGATAATATAATCCCCTTTTATCAGTACATTTTTTACTAATAGATGCATTTTACTTTTATCATCGCTCTGACATTCGAGATTTTTTTCTCACAAATCTAATTTTTATTTTTGTTATATTCTAGTTATGTGGAACTGAGAGCACACACAATTGAAAATAAATCATGTCTATAAGCAAAATCCACATACCACCTAATGTGGAAATTTCAAAGTCCACCCACCCAACATCATCCTTTGATTCAATCTATATTGTTATAAAAAAATGAATTATATAAAAAAATAGAAAATAAGATATAATAGGTAAAATGAAAAGAGACTACATTATGGTGGATGATAAAAATAACCACATGTCAAATGTTCGCCTTTCCCTAACCATTGAATCATATTGAAAATCACACCAAATGATCAAGGATCATGGGAGATTACCCAAAATATCAGGGAGAAGTAATGGATATTTTTTGTAAGCACTTCAAGGAAAAAGGAGTTGGAAATCAGATTAAAGGGAATAATGTTCAAAAAGGCCAATTAGTAAATTTAAATTTTTTAATGTATGGATAAACCATGTGACTATAGTTCTAACCTCCAATATCCATGATAAACCATTTCACATTGTTACAATTCATGATTTAATAAGTATTTCACAAAAATTGTGAAATTTAACTATAATTTTATTTAAAGGTTTACATGGTTTCCAATATCTCCATGCATGGTATAACAAACCATGCTCCAATTTATACCATGTCTAACAATTGGGGTCCATAGTTAGTAATAACTAATTTATATCATTTTTTCCTATGTTATAAATCTACAACCAGAAATTTTGATCCCCAACTCCCTACGATGCTCTTAATACCTCCCCTACTCCCACAAATGTATGTAAGAATGAGTACTGCACAATATCATCAAAAATATTAAATAGAAACATAACTAAGAAGATGGAAATTATCTTATACCCTTCCCACCATATAATAACTCATCCCTAAGCTATACTCCAAAGCCTTATCGATCCACTTCAGTGAACAACTCTTTCCCCTGAGTTATCATATCAATCTCCCATCCCCATGTCTCCCCTTGAACTAAACTATGAAACGAAAACACATGTATTTCGGGAACCATCATCTTATGATGATCCTTGTCACTTTGATCTAAAATATGAATTATGTGCCACCTAAATGATTAATCTTCCTCCAACACAACATCATCAACACCGATCATGTGAGATGGTTCTAGATAATACCACTGAACCTGAGCAACATGAACCAAATCGTGAATGGTGGTGTATCTTAGTAGAATATTCAATCATAATTTCATATAAATGATCCTCTATATCATCTCAAAAGGTCCCACAAATCTTGGCAGTGACATCCTCTATATTGGGATTATAAATTTCCCAAGACTCAGTGATACTCGCAAAATGAATATATTTACCTCATAAAACTCTAAGAGATGATGTCTCTAGATAGCATATGATCTCTTCCTACCCTGAGTGATTTTCAGCCACATCGTAATTAATTAAATCCACTCTTAGATCTCCTTAATGAGATTGGTTTCATGTTTTTTCAACTCTCCAAATTCCATCTAAGTTATAGGTGATCTGAAATACATCACATATAAATCATACAAAGGATCCATCTGAATAAACATGTGTCAGTTATTATTTAATGAAAAATCTAATTGTAGCATTCTCAAGAACCCCAAAAATAAAGCATAAAGCATAGATCATATCTTGAAATACCAGAATTATATGATCTAAATTCTCCTCCATACATAGGTGATTATATAAAATCAAGTCTACCTATATACCCAATGAATTCAATAAAATTTTATTAAATATCGAGATAATATAGAATCCACGTTTTCATTAAACCCAACGTAGGCACAACACAAGGTTGACTTATAATAAAAGTAGCTCATTAATTAAAGAATATTGATTTATCTGTATGAAATGAGATACCTTTTTTAGATGATATTAAAAACCAAAACTATATCATGACCTTAGGGTGTCCTTGAAATACCCATCACAAAATCCATCACCACATCCGTCCACATCCACTTGGGAATAGTTAATTACTGGAGAAGATTAGTGGGTTACTGATTCTTGGTTTTCACCTAATGAAAGGTAGAGCATTGTGTAATGAACCCTAAAATTCCCATATTCACTATATTCCATCAATATAGTTTTCATATATCCCTATATTTCTTGGTTATAACAAGATGTATCACCCATCGGGAGGCATTGAAGTCTCTCATTAGCTTCTCTCACATATTTGTAGGAACTATCACATGAATCTAAATATAGAGAATTGCATCATCATCAAGAGTTCAATATAGAAATGGATCCCAATTATATATAATATGGCTTGTAACTAGGTAACATGTGTTAATAAACTGACTCTCTATCACCCAATCATGAATCGAAGAAGGATCCAACAAGGAAGTAAGAGCCTCCAAGACTTCATACTCCAAAACACCAAGACATTGCAGGAAAAAAAGAGCCAACATCTGCCACTCACTTCAAAACTCATAAACCACATAAGGTAGATTATTCCAACTCAAATTGTTAGAAATTTAGGTCCCCTCACTAGGAGGATAACCAAATCTAAATCAAATTACTGTAGGTACTCCACTCATCTGTTTAGTCAAAATTTTAGATTATATTGATAGAAAAGTTATTTTAGAATATTAATTTTGAATATACCATAAGCCTTTACCCCAGAAGATTATACCACCAACACATCAATGTTTTCACAATTATAGCTAACTTTAAATCATGGGTATACTAGTTATTTTCATGTGGTCTTATCTACCTAGACCCATAAGTGACTATTTAAATATCCTGAATCAACACTAATCCCAAAGAAACACATAACACGTCACTGTACAATGACTAATTTTTACCTAACACAGGTAAGGTCAACATTTTTATGGAATTAAATATCTAATTTATCCACATAAATGTAGTCTCATGAGAATTATTCAAATATGAATTCACCCCCATATTGGTTTGGCTCATCAATAGTTATGGAAATTTGGAGAATTCGTGGATGAACTTTCAATAATAAGTATCCAATCCCAACAAGCTAAAAACCTTGAATTCATTCTTGGGTATCTCAAAATAAACCATGACCTATACATTTTATGGATCCACTAATACTCCTTCTTAGTATATCAATTACCCCAAGAGAAGAATTTCAATGAGAAACTAATACTTTGAGAGTTTTAAAAAAAGATTGTGTATACCCATAATTCTCAAAACTACCTCCAAATGTCGAGCATTATCTTCCATCAACATGAAGAAAAAATATCATCAACGAACTTGAAAAAAATGAATCAAGATTGGGGTGAAAACTATATTCATCATAGAAATAAACACCATCAGAATTCCATTAAACCCAAATTTCTTCATGAGGTACTCATAAAAACCATACCTACTCATGAATGTTGTATGAGTAATGTTATTGGGTATTACCAACAACTGATGGTACCCTTAATGAAAATTATTTCTTAAGAAACATGACTTCCCTTGAGTTGTTTTGATATATCATCAATATGAGGAAGAAGATATCATATCTTTACCATCAGTCAGTTCAATTTCCAATAATCCACACACAACATCATGTAACTACCCACATTTTTGGCATATAGGATTGGTTCATCCTAAGGGTATGTCCTCTAAAAAACCCCATTTCCACTAGTTTTATTCTTTGAATAAGGTCAATAATCAACTCAATTCTATAATCAAGTGGCTATCATGAAAATTCCTAGGGGAATATATCTATAAACAGATCAATGATAAGAGAAAATATCACCTAACACATCTCCCCCTCATCCAAAATGGGACAAACTGCATATGATACAACCCCACCCAAGCATATATGATTAGGTCCTATATAACCTACTTCCTCATAAAATTCAATAACATTATATAAAATATCACCATATAGATAAATAAATGATACTCTTTAGTGATAAAAATATATCTATGATCGATATTTAATGATCCAATCCTTCCCAAGGATCACACAGGAACCTCCAATCTCTAGTAATAGAAAATCTTTGAGGAAATGATAATAGCCAATAACCATGTAAAAATCTATGAATCTTCAGATACCCTATGATCATCAACCTAATATAGATTCAATCAATAATGATCCCTAAAAATACTTCATAAATAAACCCAATCCTCTAACGAACTAAGTCGAGATAAAAGAATATGAGGCTACTGTACTAAATAAATACGATGCAGTGGTCAAAAATATCAGATTCTTTTAACCATAGATAGACATACATCTCAATCAATCAAAGTATTCTTTACAGAATGTAACTACCCTAAACCATTAACATGTGCCCCAGACTTCCACCACTGAGTTGTGTCACCTTATAGACCTTGTTTTCTCAACCAATGGCCACCTCATCCTCCACCATGACCTGAATTGAGGGAGGAACTTAAAATACCATCCTTTTGAGTTATATTTGATCCATTATAGGAAACATGCATTGATCTTGATACCATACCACTAGTATCTTGTGGATTTGTAACACCCCAAGCTTCCACGATACGCTTCTCTTTGAATAATATAGTAGTGTGTGTTGTACGCAACTTCGAGTTCTAACACACCACAACCAATCAAACTAGCCGTTATGAATAGTAATACCCACTTTTTGAAATTTTATAAACTTTATCTTTCAAAATGGACTTAATTTTTGGATTTTGAATATCAAAATTATCTTATGGTGAATTTTGGTTATTTTTCTTAAAACATTCAATTTTTTGATGAATAGTGAAAAACACTAAGTTTTTGTTTAAAACCAAATTTTTATTTAAATTTTTATTTATTTTATTTAAATTTATTTTAGGTAAAAATAGATACATAATACCTATATAATTTCAATGTAATTCATTGGTGTCTGTTTATAATAATTTTAGATATATAAAAATTTATTGAACTTGTTACCATCATTTACCCAACTCCTAGAAGAATTTAAAAATTCAAATAAAACTTAATTTTACTGCTTCTGTGACTGGAATTTCAAAAATCTGAGAGACATGGTTGATATAAAAAAGAAAAATGTGGTTTAATAAGATGAAAATAATTTTTGGTGAATAGTAACTTTTTACTTTTATTTACCACGGTTAAAAGTAAATAGGGTAATTAAGGGTAAAAATAATATTATTATAACCCTAAATATGTCCTAATTCTATTGGATAAGTATAATTCGACCAAAAAAACCTTAGGAATAAAATATGAACCTCTTTGGTCCACATGGATTTGATTAGGACATTTATTATTATTTAATTCAAAGAAGTGTTAAAAGATTTAGAATCAAAGTTTAATAACTAAAACATTTTAATATATGGTTATACATAAGATAAATTTGACTATAAATATTTATTATAAATCAAAAATTATTTCCTAAACAATGGAATTTTATTTATGTTTTTTACACATTAAATAAGTTAATATATTTATGACACAATGATGATGTAGTAATTACCTAATTAATGAAACATTAAAATAATTGATATTATAAATATCCAAATAAATTCAATTTGAGACTTTTTGTGAATTAAACTAATTTTCTAGGTTAATATGACATGTTAGGGTTGGTTAGATGAATTTGTTTGGAGTTAATAATGCTATTATGAATTTACAAAAAACAAAATACCAAATAGTGTCAAAATTGACACAAAAGAGTTTTTAAAACAAATATTATATTATTAATTGATATTCTATTACTAAAAATCGATATTTCTGCCAAAGGACTTATATAATAATATTTTTATCATTAAGTAACCACTTGGGGTTATCATTTAAGTATATAGTATGTTTATTAACCATATAATATAAAAATTCAAAGGAACATGGTAAATGTCAACTATTTAACTAAGAGTTAAATCTAAAAGATAAAGTAAATATAATGACTCAAACCCATAAAAAACCTATTAGTGAAGTGTTTTTAAAACCATACCCACCTTATACTTTAAATAATCCACTTTGGATCCATTAGAAACCGAAAATTATTTTATCATAAAATAAAATATCTCGTTTTTTCTAAAGTGCCCCTCACCCCTCTTATAAAAGGGCACTCCCCCTTCTCTCTAATTAAAACTTTCAAA
The DNA here is from genome assembly GCA_963277665.1 of Viscum album. Lineage (NCBI taxonomy): Eukaryota > Viridiplantae > Streptophyta > Magnoliopsida > Santalales > Viscaceae > Viscum > Viscum album. The sequence goes on along the minus strand of OY728122.1, from coordinate 1,735,921,067 downwards.
GCCATTTGGATCATCCAAAATAGGCCCAAATACCCTCTAAACTATCTACCCTTCATCCTAGAGTCCTTTAATTAGTAATAAAACCAACATATGGAGCCCTTTGGATCAAATCAAAAGGAAGAACCCGAAGAAGATGTAAATATTTCATCACCTCTTTCAAGTTCCTTTCTTCTTCCACTTCCTATTTCATTGTTTTTTCCATTAAAAAATAATAACTCAATTATATTCTATATATTGTGATGTTATTATAAATATGGTACAACCATATTAATTATTTTATCCATCCTTTTAATGACATGTTACCATAGGTACGCACGTACGGTTTACCGTCTCCACATCGTGGTATAATTTTTATTCAATACATTATTATTTGTATGGGTATAAAAATGATGTGTAATTGATGTAAATAATAAAAATAACATGATAATGATTCTTTATATATGATATACCATCCAATTATATATTATTTAAATATCAAAAGAATGATATTGTCGTCTGTGCGTACGTACGGATTATCGTCTCCACGAACGCGATGAGATTCATTCCCCATCGTATCCATTCAAGACTAATTTTCATTAGATTATTAAAAATAATATTTAAAGACTTAATATCATTCTAAATATTAATATGATATATCCTATCTATAACAAACAATACTTAAGTAACAAAGCATATAAAGGAAAACGAATCAGTTAACACCCGAAACGACGATAATACTAAGATATTTTTGACAAAGATATGTTAAAAGATCATATATGATATCATATTAATGTATATTATTCTTGTATGATTTATTAAAAATTATCTCACCATTATACAAGAGTTTAACCTACCCTCGACCATGTAAAATTACATCGTAAGGGTTGATTTCACGATCTCTTTATTATTCGAGGTTGTTTTTATGTAAGTATCTACTGGGACCTCTTTATCATCCACATACATGTTTCTTAAAAATGTATTTCAAAAAATTCTTACTATTTTATATACTATGGTTTAAAGTCATTTATAACCTTTTCTGAGTTTTTATAAGATGTTTATAAAAAAATCTTTCTGTCATTTTCCAAACAAGGTCCTTTATAACCTTTTTGACAAAATTAAGGTAAGAATGTCTTTTTTTAAATTATACGGAGGGTGCGGCTATTTTCAACCATTATAACATCATCAAATATTCCATTAAAATCTTATAAGAATATTTCCAACAAAAATGTTTTTTTTATTATATGAATTTTAAATGATTTCAAATTAGAAAGAGGTATTTCTCTAAAAAGGGTTTTGGTTTCATCTATGTTAACATCCTTTCATGGATTTTAAGTTTATTTGTAGTTAATTTATTATGATAAAAAAATTCCACATTTTATTGAAGGTTTTTTGATATGTTTTACTGTAGATGTGCTATTTTTATACCATTCATGGTTTATGGAAAAAGTATTGACATTTTGTATGCTAGTTTTAATAGGAATGTTTATGTTATTATTAAACCTTTTTCATATGAGGAATACATTGGACATAGTATGTGACTGTTGGAGCCTTCTATAGCTCCTCAATGCATTGGTAGGTATCATGAGACAAACTAGTGTCTTGGCACAAGGCCTTGAAAAAAGTCTTATTTGTAGTCTTGGCACAAGGCCTTGACTATGTGGTTATGAAAGTCTGGCATTTGGTATTCCATAATTACAAAAGTGGCTATTGATATTGCATGTGATTTTTAAACTAATAGATAATCCATGTGAGTAAGTAAATTGAATTATTTGAATTTATATTTTCCATATTATTCTAAAGATCAAGTTTAAAAAGATTTTGTTTTAGTCTTATACATTGCCTTAAATGTTTATGATTATTTATAAAGTTTTTTCTATATTTTTATCCTTACTAAGAATATGATCTCACCCCTTTCTATGTTTTATTTTTCCCAAGATGTGAAGAATTATTTTATGACTGGCCTGCAGGGATAGTCTGAGGGGATATGAGTGTGGTCTATGGAAACAATGTTGTTGTGTTTTTTCATTTTATGATGTAATGTAAACCTTATGAATATATCAAGTACTTCCAAGTCTAAAAAACTAAACGATATTTCAAGACCTTTTCTTTTGTGATCATGCCAATGATATGTAATAATGCACCAACTCTGGGTTACTGGGTTCAGGGCATTACAGTTGGTGTCAGAGGAGGTTTATTACAATCCTTGGAAACTATATTTAGATAAACTCTGATTAGAGCACATAGCCCTAAGATAGAATTTTATTATTAGTGTAGAAGAACTTCAGATGATTTTGGTATTATAGAGATTTTGTGAGTTTTCCAAGCAATAAATCTAGGTTTGGATATGAGCATGTAGATGTGGATCTGGCATAGATGTACCTAGTCGTAAAACCCGAAAACACTGCTTTGAGCTAGACTCGAACGGGAACTGGTTCATGACAACGGGCCTTGCTGCACTCTTTGTTTCGAAACTCCCAGGGGATATGCTTAGGTTAATTCTCATTTTCCATACAAGCCATTATGAAGGGTTTATGAGAATATACTTCCTGAATGAAAACATTTTTATGATTATGTATTATATCTATAAACTATTCAGTTTATGTTAAGTTTTTTACAAGTTTGGAATTATGTATTTTGATTCATAAACTACTCTAGTTTATGCCATTGTTTAGAAATGGTGCCTAGTGGAAGGAAGTGAAATTTTATTAATTCAAACACTCCATGTCGGGATTTCCCCCCAACTAAAAATAATTATAGTGGAGCTGGTGATGCAACTGGTGTTGATGATCTAATCACCATACTCAGACAACTCACTCAGGTTATGAATAATAACCATACCCGTATGGAGCACCCTGATCCGCAACATGGAGGATCAATGTTAGATAGCTTCATGAGGTAATAACCACCAACATTCAAGGGGAGTACAAACCCACTAGTATATGATAAATGGATAAATTCCTTAGATAAAATATTACATGCCTTGGGGAGTAGCGAAAGGGAAAAAGTTGTCATGGAAGTTTACCGCCTCACTAGAGATGTTGATCAATGGTGGTCATTGACTCAGAACAGAAAGGAAGATGATGAAGTATCAAATATGGAATGGATGGAGTTTAAAGAAATTTTCTTATAAAAATACTTTCTTCATGACCATCGAGCATATATGGAAATGAAATTTCTGAGTCTGAGGAAAAAGGAGGATGAGAATGTCGCAAAGTATGATGATAACTTTACAAGGATAGCGAGGCATGCTGCAGATTGTATATGTAACCCGCGAAGTAAGATTGATCATTTATATGATGGGTTAAAAACATTTCTTCGTCGATCATTAGTCGCACAATCCTTCTCGTCGTATGAAGATATTGTCTCATGTGCTATCAAGACAGAAAAATAATTCTCTAATTCTTACAACACTGAAGCTAAGAAAGAGAAGAAGGGATCTATTGAACACTCTGGAAATGGAAATAAGGGGAAGAAGGGAAAATTTGGATTTCTATCCTATAGTAAATGTGGGAAGAAACTCCCTTGTACTTTCTTTAAGGGAATGGGAGTCTTTTACAAGTGTGGTGAAAAAGTCTACCAAACTCGTGATTACAAGGGGAGAAAGCATATGTTGATGTTGAATGCCATGCTTATAATATCACTACTGTTGAGGTTGATGCTCCAAAAGACGTATTGGAAGGTAATTTAGTGGTTTCCACAAGCTTATAAAATTATTTATTTGATTCTGTATCATCTCATTGTTTCATATCTTCCCAGTTTTCTAAGAAAAATAGATATTTACAATTTGATTTAACAAGTGAGTTGATAGTCAAACCTCCAAAGGGAAATATCATTGAAACAAAGTTTTGTGAATCAGTCCCCATTAGGGAATCTAAATGTTCTTTATCTGCTGATCTCATCATCATACCCATGATTGAATTTTATATAATCCTCAGTATGGATTGGCCTTCAGACCATGATGCAAAAAATTATTTTAATAAGAATGAGGTTACTATTTTGGATGACGATGATAAAGAACACCATATCTTTAGAGCAGAATTTTCACCACCAAATTATTATCTAGATCCACCCACAGTAGCTCAACTAAATTCAATTATTGGGGAGTAATAGAATGAAATAATTGTGGGTGCAAAAAATAATGTTCAAATAGGGGATGTACCTATTTTGAAAGAATATGTTGATGTTTTGCCAGAAGATTTAACTGGAAAATCTCCAGAATGAAAAATTGACTTTTCCATTGATTTAATTCCTGGATCCAGGCCCATATCAAATACCCCTTATATAATGGCCACTGTGAAATTAGTGGAACTAATGAAATGACTAGAGGAACTGAGAAATAAGGTATTTATTCTCCCTAGTGTTTCTCCATAGGGAGCACCTTTTCCTTTTTGTTAAGAAGAAAGATAGATCTATGAGGTTGTGCACTAACTACAGGGAGATCAATGCTATAACAATAAATAACATGTATCCCCTACCTCGCATTGATGATTTATTCGACCGACTTCATAGAGCTCAATACTTTTCAAAGATTGACCTTCGATCTGGATATCATCAGTTGTGTGTGAAGAAGGAAGACATTCCAAAAAACGGCATTTTGAACCAGGTATGGGCATTATGAGTTTACAGTAATTCCTATTCTTTTGACTAATGCACCCTCTGTATTCATGTAGCTAATGAATATAGTTTTCAAGGAAAATCTTGATGAATTTTTAGTGGTATTTATTGATGATATCATGGTATACTCTAAAAGATACTAAGATCATGAAAATCACTTTCGCATTTTCTTGAAGACTCTTAGAAGAAATGAATTATATGGGAAGTTTAGAAAGTGTAAATTCTAGATTCAATAGATTTCTTTTCTTGGATATATTGTCTCTAAGGATGGAATATCTGTTGATCCTTTAAAGACCAAGGCAATCCAAACATGTCCATAACTGACGAGTATAAATGAGGTATGCAGTTTTATTTTTTTTGCAGATAATTATCGAGGTTTCATCTTGTGGGGGGAAATGATTGAAAAGGTGAAGGTTATCCAAAACCACATCAAGGCATCTCAAAGTAGGAAGAAGCGTTATGCTGAAAATTGAAGGAAGGATTTGGAATTTCAAGTAGAAGATCATGTTTTCTTGAAGGTATCTCCATGGTAGGGTGTTACACGTTTCATTAAGAAGGGTAAGTTGAGTCCCAGGTACATCGTACCTTTCGAAATTCTAGAAATAACTGGGGATGTAGCTTATGGTTTGGCAATGCCGCCAAGTCTCCCCAAAGTTCACGATGTGTTCCATGTATCACTGTTGATAAAATACATGTCTGACCCAACGCCTATACACACCTATAAAGAATTAGAACAAGAACCTGATCTGTCTTATTGCGAAGATCATTTCAAGGTTCTTGATACAAGAGAACAAGTGTTGAGAAACCGGACGAGTCATCTGGTAAAAGTTCTATGGAGAAACCATAAGATAGAAGAGGCAACGTGGGAACCATAGGAAGTTATGATGAAGAACCACCCAAGTATTTTTACACAGTAATACCCTAGAAATTTCAAGAATGAAATTATTTTAATACGGGGAGAATTTGACACCCCAAGCTTCCACGGTATGCTTCTCTTTGAATAATACAGTAGCATGTGTTGTACGCAACTTCAAGTTCTAACACACCACAACCAATCAAACTAGCCATTATGAATAATAATACCCACATTTTGAAATTTTATAAATTTTATCTTTCAAAATGGACATAATTTTTGGATTCAGAATATCGAAATTATCTTAGGGTGATTTTTTGGTATTTTTCAAAAAAATTTCAATTTTTGATGAATAGTGAAAAACACTGCGTTGTTGTTTAAAACCAAGTTTTTATTTAAATATTTATTTATTTTATTTAAATTTATTTTATGTTAAAATAGATACATAATACCTATAGAAATTCAATGTAATTCATTAGAGTCTATTTATAATAATTTTAGACATATGAAAATTTAATTGAAATTTTTACCATCTTTTACCCACCTCCTAGGAAAATTTGCAAATTCACATAAAACATAATTTTACCACTTCTATGAGTGGAATTTCAAAAATCTGGGAGACATGGTTGATATCAGTAAGAAAAATTTGGTTCAATAAGATGAAAATATTTTATTGTGAATAGTAACTTTTTACTTTTATTTACCACGGTTAAAAGTAAATAGGGTAATTAAGGGAAAAAATGATATTATTATTACCCAAACACATGTCCTAATTCTATTGGATAAGTATAATTCGACCAAACACAACCTTAAGAATAAAAAAATACCAAATAGTGTCAAAATTGAAATAAAAGAGTTTTCAAAACAAATATTATATTATTAATTAATATTATATTTCTAAAAATATAGCGTTTTTTCAAAGATCTTATATAATGATAGATGTATCATTAAAGAACCACTTTGGGTTCTCTTGGGTGTATATAGTAAGTTTATTAAACATATAATATAAAAATACAAAGAGACATGGTAAATGTCAAACTATTTAACTAAGAGTTAAATCTAAATGATAAAGTAAATATAGTGACCCAAACCTGTCTAAAACCATTGGTTGAGTGGTTTTAGACCCATTCCCACCATAGCCTTTAAATAATCCACTTTGGAGCCATTAGAAACCAAAAATTATTTTATTATAAAATAATATTTCTAGCTTTTCTTAAGGTTCCCCCACCCCACTTATAAATGGTCACTCCCCCTTGTCTCCAATTCACACCTTCAAAGCCATTTGGATCGGCCAACCTCTACCCCAATACCCTCTCAACTATCCTCCCTTCATCTTAGAGGCCTTCCTATAGTAAGAAATCCATCCTAAGGAGACATATTGATCAAATCAAAATGAAGATCCCGAAGAAGAGGTAAATATTTCATCATCTCTTTCAGGTTCCTTTCTTCTTCCACTTCATCTTTCATTGTTGTTTCCATTATAAAATAATAACTCCAGTGTATTTTATATACTGTGATGTTATTATAAATTTGGTACAACCATATTAATTATTATATCCATCCTTTCAATGAAATGTCACCATATGTGCGTACGTACGGCTTACCGTCTCCACGTCGTGGTGTGATTGTTATTCAATACATTATTATTTGGATGGGTATAATAATGTTGTGTAATTTATATAAATAATAAATATAACAAGATAATGATTTTTTATATATGATATAACATCCAATTATATATAATTTTAATATCAAAAGAATGATATTGTCCCTCGTGCATACGTACGGATTACCGACTCCACGAACACAATGAGATCCATTCCCCATCGTATCCATTCAAGACTAATTTTCATTAGATGATAAAAAATAATGTCTAAATACTTAATATAATTCTTAATATGAATAAGATATATCCTATCCATAACAAAAATTACTTACATAACAAGGAATATAAATGAAAATGAATCAGTTAACACCCGAAATGACGATAATACTAAGATATTATTAACAAAGTAATGTTAAAAGATCATATATGATATCATATTAATGTATATGATTCTTGTATAATTTAATAAAAATTATTTCACTATTATACAAGATGTTAACCTACCCTTGACTAAGGAAATGTACAAGGTAAGGGTTAATTTCACAATCTCTTTATTATCTGAGGTTGTTTTTACGTATTAATCTATTGGGACCTCTTTATCATCCACATCCATGTTTACTAAAAATGTATTTCAAAACATTATTACTATATTATATACTATGGGTTAAAGTCATTTATAGCCTTGTTTGACTTTTTATAAGATGTTTATAAAGGATTATTTCTTCCATTTTCCAAACAAGGTCCTTTATAACCTTTTCGACAAAATTAAGGTAAGAATGTCTTTTTTGAACTTATATGGCGGGTGCGGCTATTTTCTACCATTATAACATCATCAAAGCTTCCCTTAAAAGCTTATAAGAATATTTCCAAAATAAAGGTTTTATTTATTATATTAATTTTAAATGATTTCAAAATAGAAATAGATATTTATCTAAAATGGTTTTTGATTTCCTCTATGTCAACATCCTTTTATGGATATTAAGTATATTTGAATTTGACTTATCATGATAAAAAACTACCATATTGTATATAAGGTTTTGTGATTTGTTTGAATATGGATGTGTTATATTTATACCATTCATGGTTTATGGATAAATTATTTACATTTCGTATGCTAGTTTTAATATAAATGATTATGTTATGTTTAAACCTTTTCATATGAGGAATGCATTGGACATGGTATATGATGGGTGGAGCCCTCTATAGCTCCTCAATGCAATGGTTGGTCTCATGAGACAAACTAGTGTCCCGGCATAAGGCCATGACAAAAATCTTACTTGTAGTCTTGCCACAAGTCCTTTACTATGTGGTTATGAATGTCTAGCATTATGCACTCCATCATTATGAAAGTGGTTATTGATATTGCAAGTGATTATTCGACTAGTAGAATATCCACGTGAGTAAGTAAATGGTATTATTTGATTTTATATATTCATATTATGCTGAAGTTCAAGTTTAAAAAGATTGTGTTTTATTCATATACATTCCCTTAAATGTTTATGATTATTTATGAAGTTTCTGATATATTGTTATCCTTACTCAGCATCTGAGCTCACCCCTTTCTATGTTTTATTTTTCCAATGATGCGAAAAAGTATTTTATGACTGACTTGCTGGGATATTTTGTGGGGATATGAGTGTGGTCTATGGAAATAATGTTGTTTTAGTTTTTCATTTACTGATTTAATGTAAACCTTATGAATGTATCTAGTACTTCCAAGGCTATTAAACTAATCGATCTTTCAAGACTTGATCTTTTTTTATCATGGAAACGATACATAATAATGCACCGACTCTGGGTAAATGGGGTCTGAGCGTTATAGTATTACTCTAAAAAATGGTATAGATTCCCCATATTCCCCCAATAATGGAACTCCCTTAGATTTTGGGAACATTGTGGAGTGGTATTCCCTTAGCCACCAGATAGATAGAACTCAAAAAATCTACCCCCTAGTATTGGAAGACAATAATCATTGTTCATTTGAGACTAGGTACTACCACTCTTATGTCTCTCATAAGACTGATTCTTCTAGTTACCAGAGAAACCACCACCACCTATTATAAAATAATTGTGTCTAACACAAGAATGACCTTCAAGATTCTTCTCAATTATGAGAACAACATTCACAATCTTAGGAAGATAATTCTAGTGTAACACATTCACTTGTACTTAGATGTAATACTTGAGCTTCAGATATAATAATCTTTTATTTCTAGAGATATAATAGAACAATACATATAGATTTGTTCAAGAATATAGTTAAAACATAAAATATAATTTTTGGAAATTTTATTTGATGTAATGAATAAATTTTTTTAAATTAAAATTTTAATATTATCTTAGAAATAATTTTTTTGATTTTTATATACGTTTTTTTTAAATTTAATAGAAAAAATACAATTTTTTGTGAAGCTGTAATTTTTTCAAAATCAAGTAATTTAAAAGTCTCATTTCTTTAATATGATCATAATGTAATATATGATACCTTTAATTAGAAATAATATAATTAATAACATATTAATTTGAATTATTTTTTATTATGGTATAAGATTATTTTTGGGCTTAAAAAATCATTCATCTAAAAAGCATTTTTCATCACGCATTGTGGGTTTGTTTTTAAATTTAAATTTTCCAATTATTAAAATTTAATTTTATAAAAATTATACCATAATTTTAATTAGAATTTACAAATTTGGTAATTATTCAACTTTCATTTTTTTATTAAGAATAGTAACAAAGGTTAAAATTCAATAATATGGTTAAGGGTAAATGTATTAATAGGGGCATAAAATAAAAATATAAGGATAAAAATTAAATAAAAACTTGTATAAATCCTATTATATCTATATATTTCTATCTTATATCAATATTACAATTAAATTAGTCTTATTTGGAGCTATATATCTTCAGTAAGACATTAATATATTTTTATCCTTTAAAACATTCTAAGTGAGTTAGCTCCCTCCCTTATAAAAGGAAACCACATATAATATCTCAAACACACTCCATTATCCCTTTATATTATCCAATTCCTACCCCAATATAGTACTATAATCCCTCCTCATGATCTAGTGGTCCTAGTTTTATCAAAATACCTACCATAGAAGGATTAATGTTTATGACGAATGAGGTCGTCCAAAGAAGAGGAATAACACTTAATTCAGTGTTTTGATTTTATATATTATTATACCTCCTTAAATTCTATGATATGTATGATGATATATTCAATTAATTATCTCGCAAAAGAATTATATTTCACTCTATTGATGTAATAACCTTTATTTATCTCCTTCTCCATCCAATGGGAAATACATTCATCATTTGTACATATGTGTGAACTACCTCCTTATGAAGTGATGTATTTCATTTTCCATCACCACTATTCATGGATGCATATTATTATGAATATAATGTTTATATATTTTATTCATGGTATAATTATGATTATATAAATCTTATATTTCATTTAACTTTTATCCTTTGACAAATTAAAAATAATAATTCCACTCGTGTGTAACAGTAGACTCCCACCTCCATGAAGTGATGTAATTAATTTTTACTATACACCCATAAAAATGATTATAAATATCTATATAATAATATATATTATATATATCATGATTTAATTAATTTAAATTATGTTACCATGAAAAATATGCAATGACTGAAACAAACGATCTGAAACACACATCAAAAATGAAATAGTTTACAACCGGAAACAAAATTTTAATATGGAATTATTAATAAATGGGTGTTGAAATGTAATAAGTGGGATATATATGATATTATAGGTATTTATATAGTTCTTTAATACAATTATTATAATCTTGAATTTATTATATGGTAGGTTATAACCACTTATAAAGATAATCATATATGTGGTAAAGGTTTATTTCACAATATCATCCTTATTTGGGATGTTTAGGTTTATTTCTACAATTGGTTAATTATAAGATATCTTGATATTAAACCCAATAAGTTTTATTGTTTTTTAGTTATTTATTTAAATTAATGGTTTAATTTCATTTTCTTCTCTCTATTCACTCAAACAACTGAAATAATGTAAAAACTGACATTTTTCAATTTAGTTTGGAATCTTTTTCTCCCATGTACACAATTCCTTTAAAATGTCCTCAAAAAAAATTTACTCTTAATAAATGATATACTAAATTCATTTTTAATAATTTTTTACAATCTTTTAAAAGTTTTAAAAGAAAAAATCTTGGCATTTTTAGAATAAGGCAATTTTTACTTATGGTGTGAATAGAATCATTATTTTAAAATAATCAGCCAAAAAATTCTACCATCATGAATAAGATTTATTTTGAATATTAAATTAAATTTCACTATGATTCATTTTAAATGAAATATTTTTTCATATATTCTAGAAAATTTTAGATATTAAATAAGTGATTTAAAAATGAATTGTATGTTTTCCACAAGAAATGTTCCAATGATTTTTTAAAATTATTTTCAAATATGTCAATATATATTGATGAATATTATTATTTAATAAGAATATTCTCTATTGATACCATCCACCATATTTATCTAGATATATTATGATAATTTTTAATGCGGAGTTTATTGACATTTTATATGCTAGTTCTTCAAAAATGTATAGTAATTGATTATTAAGGCTTGTTGATTAAGTAGTATTGTTTCTTCATATATTGAATGAATTGGACATATTAAGTGATAGGTGGGGCCAAGAATTAAATAGACCAATGATGCATTAGTTTGTATCATTCGAAAAAATAGGTTGGTTTTGTTTCAAATACCTTACACATTTATATATGATGTCTTGGAATGGGGCCTCCATAGTAAGTTTAAGAAGTCTAGAATTATTCATTCCATAATTATGAAATAATTTATTGATTTACATGTGATTGTTTGAATCATTATGATATTTATAGATAAGTGTCATTATCATGTTATTATTTATATAAAACTATTTCATCATCATTTATTCCTTATATGCTACTCATGCCTTACTTATTCTATGATAGCATCCATTGTATGCATTTCCTTACTGAGAATTAGAGCTCAATATTTGATATTCATTCCTTTCCCCGAAATAAAAAAAAATAGATTAAAATGAAAGATATTTATGGATAATATTTTGGGAATAATAATTATCTCATGTAAAATAATTTGTTTTATTTTATGTTTTCTAATATGAAGAGAGATTTATTCATATATGCAGTTTTCCAAGACTACTAAAATAATGGATACTTTGGAATTTTATTGCTAGTATCTATTGAAAATTTAATAAAGTAACCATCAGATCTTAGCTACTAAGGTAAGGTTTGTTACAGTATATATTAGAGGAACTTTAGTATAAACATTGGGAACTATATTTAAGAAACCATTGATTACAGAACATAATCCAATGATATATAATAGTGAAATTATATGTATAAGATAATATTATGAAGACTTGGAAGGTAGAGAATTTGTGGTTTTTTAGAAAATGAATCTCTATCCAGATACTTCAAAATGGATGTTATTGGGGAATAAATAAACCAACTAGTAATAACTCTCAAATGGGTGGATTGTGTATTGACATAATCTTCATCGATGCATGATGAGTGGGTTTAAGGAAACACATATCACAATATACTCATCGTATATATTATTTGGTTGATTCACATTCTATTTTCAAACCATTATGAAATATTTGAAAATATTTTTATTATTTGAAGATATTCCCAATGATTCCAAAATTATAATTCTAAAATTAACTAAGAATAAATTTTTAATTTATGTTAAGTGTTTTACCAGTTTTGGAATTATAAATTATGATTATTTTTTGTGATCTAATATAGTGAAATCCTCTTTTATAAATGGTACCTAGCAGAAGGAATGGAAACTATATTAATGTATGTAATCTATGTAGAGATCAACCTCTTGTGAAAACCAATGAGGCAAAAAATAGAGTAGAACTAATTATAACTATATATGGGAAATTAATTAGGTTATTACCAATAACCTTTCTCATATATTTTAGCGTTTTTATTGGAAATGGATTGTAAAAATGTTAGACTGTTTCCGATTATAAAAGCCTCAATAATTTAATGTAAATAAAGAACCATTAGTATCTATAAAATTGATGATTTAAATAGAAAATATATTTATTTCTTTGTAAGGTAATGGAAGGGACAATGCTTACATTGAATTTTATCATCTCACTGGGTTCTAGAAAAATGGTTCTTAGTGATTAGAAACACAGGAAGTGGAGGAAAAAATAAGCGATGAGTGGAAGGATTTTAAGATACTCTTTACTAAAAAATGATTTCCACATGGACAATAAATGGAAATTGATATAAAATTTTTATGACTATGATAAAATAAAGAGGAATTGGTTATATGTGTCAATCCAACATTATAAGGTTATCATGGAATGTGGTGGACTATATATGTAATACAAAGAGTAAGATTTACTATTTAATTACATAGATAATTCTAATCCTTATAAGGTAACCAGTCTCCTAAGAAATACTATAATTTATGGATATACTATATTGTTCTATAAAAAAAATTACCCATGCCTTATGAATTCAAATCAAATCAAGAGAAATAAAGTATGATTGAATATATTAGGAATAAAAAAAATTGAAAAGGGGAAGAATATAAGGTTGAATTAAAAAATATGATATTTGTGGATGGAAACACATCGTTACATACTTATAGGGAACTATAGATTACAACAATTGTGGAGAGAAATTCCAAGATGCTCAAAAATGTATTTTTAAGGGAGAATACATTAAAATATAGTTCCTTATCTTTAAAGAGACATGACGTGATGCAATCCAATTCCAAAAATGTCAAGGGAACACATAATAGAAAAATTTAATCGTTGAAGACCAAGATTCAAAAATTACTAGAGATAAAGTTGAAGTTACAAATGATATGGTGTAAGGTTGACTGATCATTACATCAAAGTTTGTTAACGCATTTTTAGATTATAGATCCTTTCACTCTTCTATATCTTCAATTTTTTCTAGAAAAGTTCAGTATTTCTATATAATTCCAAGAAAGTATTTATCAATCAAGAAAACTAGAGGAAAATTATTTCTATAAATATATGTCATAAAATCCAAATAATAATGAATTGAGGCACCCAATTCACATATTTTATTATTATACCGATGGCAGACTTTGATATAACCCTTAGTATGGTTTTTATTTCTAAGTATAATGTAAAACATTTATTCCCAAGATAATAATATCTTAACTTGTGATAAAGATGAGTTTTCTATTAAAATCATCCGGGATATGAAACCTTTATCTAATACTCCCTATAGAAAGGAAACAATGGATATAGTTGAGTTAAATAAAAAATTGAATGAACAGTGTGATAAGAGATTCATCACCCAATTGTTATTTTTTTTGTATTTCCTGTTCTTTTTCTAGAAAATAATGATGGGACTATGAGGCTTTTCACCAAATATAGGGAAATAATTTTCATTGTGTTGAATAAAACGTATCATCTACCTTATACTGATTAATTTCCTGATCAAATTCTAGGATGTCAATATTTTTTAATGATTTATCATCATTATGGGTATAATTAATTTCAATTAATGAAATAATATGTTCTAAAGACAAAATTTTATTAAAAGGTATGAACAATATGAGTTTATCGTAATTTTCAATGGATTCACTAATGTTCCATTTTAAATGTATTTTTAAATCAGGTTATTCTAGGAGTATCCCAATAATTTACTTATATTGTTTATTGATGATATCTTGGTATAATAAACAACTGTGGAAAAGAATAAGTGTTACACCCAATGATTATAAAATATTATTACCTTCAAATGAGAAGTTTATAGCTTTCTCCTTATCAAACACTACACTTAAATGAAATTATGATATATTTAGATAAAAATATAATTATTAATTATGAACGTTAAAACCATTCCACTTGATTAGAGGTAATTAATATTTGTAACCGCTTTATGAAATATTTATAAAGATAAAATAATAACTACTTTTAAGATAACACCAATCCAATTGGTATAGCTAAAAATAATTTTTTTGAAGGATATAAAAATATTATAGTTATATAAAAATAAATATATTTATAATATGAATAAAATATAACTAATAAATAAACATGTAATTTATAGTAAATGTGAATAAGAAATAGTTAACATTTTAAAGATATATTTTTAAATTAAACAATTTTCACTAAACGTTAAAATTTTATTTTAATATTGAATTTTAAATATTTTAAAATTTAATTCAAAAAATAAAAACCATTTTTTTATTAATAAATATAACATAACATTAAAATTAATTGATTATATTTTTATAAAACAATTTATTTTTAGATAAATATTGAAATATACCATTTCTAAACACTTCAAGACATTATGATTTTTTTAGTATATAGTTATGAAATGGAAATTCGTGAGAAATGCGTATTTTATATATCATTTTATAAATTTAAAATTTTAATTATTAATTTATAAACCATAATTTCATATTTTAGAACATAATAAATATTTTCCCAAAACATTTTTTTAATACATTATTATTTTTTATTTTAAAATTGTTTTTTATAATTTTTATAAATCTAATAAAATAAAACTGATTTAAAATTTTGAATATTGGGGTCCAAATTATCTAATAAATATCACTTTCTTTTTAGGAATGGAAATTAATTTACCTAGTGAAAAAAATAGTTACCAATGTAAAAGCTAAATGGCTAAAACGAATAATTCAAGGGGTAAAAGGCATGAAACATAATTGAAACATGTCTATAATTGATTGGATAGGATTTGGATACACTTTATCTCTTACCCACTAAATTATTCCACAATTATAAAGATTTGTGACATTTTTAATGTGTGATCCATTTATATTAATTTGAAATATTTGCAAAAATGTCATTCTCACCACAGAGGAACTTCCAAGAAAATTTCATGGGGATAAAAATGAGTAATTATTTATACTTAACTTATTAATTTTTAATTTTTATTTTTCAATTATAATTTTCAAATATAAAATTTAATGAAATCTATATTTTTTATATACTAAATGTTATTATGCTATCTTAATAATTATTAATCTCTGTTTACCTTTTCAATTAAGAATAAAATAATTGTAATTCTTTCATTGTGCGAACTACTGTCTACACAATGCAGCATGGTAAATTTCCCTTCACAACCATAAGAATATGGTATAAAGAGTGAATTTAAAAAATAATTATGATATCTATATCATTTTTATGATTCTAAAATAGTAAACCATATCACTCCTTTCTCTCGTTCTATGAAAAAATAAATCTTCAACCTTGTGTAACTAAGGAGAGCCTCCCCTATGGAATGATTGATTTTCATTTTTTTCCTAAACACCTTACATGTATGGTCATGTGGAGTGTATTAAAGTATAAATATTAAATTTTTTATATCATTAAACTTATGCTATGGAAAAATTAATATCCTGTTAATGATATGATCAACAAGTGATTATCTCTAATTTATTCTTTTAAAACTAGAGGACTAAATTGATAAATATTTATTCTTTCTCAATAATGACATTATAAAAATAATCTTCGATACATAATTATTTTAAATTATAATATTTCATGTTAATAAAAAAATAACGTTGTGATTTTTTCAATGGTATTACAACTAAACCATCTCATAATCACCTGTGAATCATCATTGGTTTATGTTAAGGTCGGTTTAACCACCTACTTGAACAATACTATACATGTATATCGTGGATGACTATTAGAACTTATTTAATGGTATAATATTATACAAATAATGAGATAATGTTTTTATAGTAATTTTATATCATCATTTAACTCATTAATTAATAAAACACCTTTTTTAAATTAAGAAACATCGAAATATGTCCTCTTTGATTTCATCCTCATTGACCATAACCAGAAATACCTTGAAATGAGATTTTATATTTCTAAACTATCATGTAACATCAATTATAGTACCTTAAATTTTATTTTAATGATTAAATTTGTAACGATAATTAATAACAACACCTTTTTTATGAAATGGTTATAAAGAGATAAAGATTACTTAGACCTAATATTGATAACGAGAAAAAAATAACTAATATATTTGTATATAATGATTATAAATGAGGAATATAAATTGTTATAGTTTTTCTTAAGGTTATTGATTTTGTATTTAATAAAATTAACCTAATTATTTGGGGTTTTTGGATCATGTATAAAATGAATCATCACCAAGGTAATGGTTTTTTCTCAAATTCCTCTATTTGAGACATGTTTGGTATTATGTACCTCATTTTATTTATGTGATTTATAAACCACTTATTTTAGATATCATTTCATGAATTGTATTTTAATCATATTATTTGACTATTAATTATAAGACCACTCTTTCTTGGTATTTACATTAAAGTGTTACAAATCCACAAGGGTTTTCTAGGTCTCAATTCTATTTCTTTCAGGAATGTTACAAGTTATGAACCATGTTTCATTAGTATGGTGTTCTATTTATTTTATATTCCTTGAATTTTATATGAAATATTTACTTAAAATTCCTAGTATAAACTAATCCATGTCATTTGTTTATATTCAAATGTATTCTAATTCAAGTGTTACCGCAGTCATAAGAGTTTTTGGTAACTCAATTTTTGTTCTTTGAGTTGTGGTTATTCTATTGAACATATATCTGATAAGTTCTATTCATTCTATGATTTAGTTATATTTTTTGGTATTCCCTCGTTGTTTTAATATTTACCACAAAACCATATTTTTTAATTTTTCATTATTCATTGAGTGTGTTTCCCATAAGGTATTTTGATTAACAAATTCTTCTTTCATTGAGTTTTTCATTTTCATCATGAAATATTCTATACCATTTTTAGGTTATCCCACCCTAATATTTCATTCTATGGTATTTAATAGTGCTGTGTGGGAAAATTAATTTTTATTAAAAATTAATGTTGTTTTCCTCTTATTACCATGTGAGTTTTAAACAATAGTTTTTATAGTACAATAAAAAGGGGTTTACCTTTCACTATCACATGTTTTTTATTTTTATCATCATTTATCCAATAAAAACTAATTACTTTAAAGGATTCATTACTTAAGATTATTATTAAATTGATATTTTTAAAATATTTCACGTCAACTTTAAAAAAATTATTTTTAAGTGAGATGTGTAAATTTGTAAAAAGGGATAGAAATTTGTGAGGGTGTTTTCATTGATGTAAACACCCAAATTATTTATTTTGTTTCACGAGGGATATATTCAATGTAAAATATCGATTTTCTTTCTCTGGAAGGGTTTTTATCATTATTATTATAATATTTAATTAGTCTTATAATAATTTATATATGTGGTTAGAACACAATATTATAATTAGTTCATATTAGATTATGTTTTCCCAAAATTATTTTTATTCTATTTTCAAGGGTAAAGGTATTTTAATTTATATGTCCTTATTCCAATACCGGTGATTATTGGAATATTCAATGTGTATTATTTTACCGTCCACCTTGATCCACTGGAAGTTTGATGACCATGTTATCCCTTTCATTAAAAAGGGTAAAATTATTAGATTTCTTTTACTTTTTATTCCAAGATGCATATCAACCCCACTTTCACAAAACATTCTCAAAGAGATAGAGATTACTACCACCCAGCATTTGCAATTGGTAAAAACTAACTAATATTTATAAATATATAAAATGATTATATATGAGTAGAATAAATTTATATAGTTATGCATAAGTTTTTTAGTATGTATTTAATGTATAGAATTTAATTATCCTTCATGTTTTTTGAAAGTTCATGATAAATTAGTGAAACTGAAACAAGATAAGGGGTGAACACAAAAGATCATTTAGATAAAACATACATCTAAGTAGTGAATTTATATAAATTATCATATCTTTATACTTATTTCAAACTCTAATTTATAAAATTAATATATACTAAATATGATCCTTATGCATTTGGTATAATGATATTATAACTGAAGCATCTCATAATCACCCATTAACAATGGAAAGTTCACTTTAAGGTCAGTTTAATTACCAACTTGAAAAATAATATGCATTTATATCATTAATTTCATTGAAAACATATTTAATTTTATGATAATATTTAAATTCATAAATAATTTTTTTCTTCTTTTTTTGTTCTGGTAAGGTTATATCAACATTTAACTCATTAATTAAGAAAACACTTTTCTCTCATTAAGAATCACTAAAACATGTTGGTAGTTGATTTCAACCTCATGGATCATAACAGTAACTCCCATGATATAAAATTATATATTTATAAACTATCATGTAAAATATATTATAATAACTCTAATCATCCTTTAATGATGAAATTTTTAATATAATGAATAAAAATACAATTTTAAAAAAATTAAAAGAGAGAATGATTACTTACAAATGGTGTTGAAAATAAGTAAGAACTAACTAATATATATGTGTGTAAATATGATTATAAATGGGGAATATAAATGGTTATTTTTATGAATAAAGTTATTTAGTATGTATTAAATGAATATAATCTAATTATTCAAGATTTTGGGTGCAAGTTCACAAGAAATTAGGACCAAGGTATAGGGTTTTCTCTAATATTAATCTCATTAAGACATGTATGGTATTATATACCTAGTTTCATTTATGTATTGTATATATTAACTCTTTGAGATATCATTTTATGAATTATCTCTTAATATTTTTATTTTTAGTTCAATTATAAGAACTCTTGTTCATTGGATTTTGATTAAATGGTTACTCAAGACACCAGTGTTTTCAAAGTCTTAATTCTAATTCGTTGGAACATGTTATATGTTCGACACCTTTTTTTACACAGTACGATGTTCTATTAATTTAAAATTATATGAAATTTATATAAATTAATTACATTAAATTATTGTGATAAACTCATCTAAATTAATATTTTTATTTAAATGTATTATGACCCTATGGTTACCCATGTCATAAGAGTGTTGGTTAATCTCTATTTCTATTCATTGAATTATCATCCTTCACTTGAACTTATTACAAATAGGTTGGGTATATTATACCCTTTGGTTATATTTTGTGATATTCTATCAATTTTTACATTTTTTATAAAAAAAATATGATTCAAATATTTCATGCTTCATGCAGTATGAATCCCATAAGGGTTATAGATAACTCAAATCACCATTATTTGAGTTATAATGTTTTACCATGAACTTTTATTTTCTATGTTTGGGTAGTCCCACCCTAATATTTTAATATAGGTTATTTTATTTTACTATATTTTAAGCTGATGTTCTAATAAAATGAATGTTTTTACTCTTATAACAATGTCAGTCCTCAATAATAGTATTTATAAAAAAATAAAAATGTTTTCCTTTTAATTTCATAGGTTTTATATTCCTATTTTAATTTATTAGATACAAAAAAAATAGTTATAGAATCCATCATTAGAGGTTATATTAAATGTAATTGTTTTCAAAATATTTAATATTACATTTTTAAAATTAGCCTTTAAATGCAACCTATAAATTTATATTTTATGTAAATGTAAAGAAAATTGTCTAAAAGTTATTTGATGTTTTTTTATTATATTTCCTTCATAATTTTAATAAATATTTATAGAAATGGGGTTTATGATTTGTTATATTTATATTCTATCATTTGGGGGATTTAACTCATGGTATCAAACAATTTAATTCTTGTAATATTGTTCAAATAATTATTTTATGTGGGTGTTTTTCCTTTATATCATCACCCTTATTGGATTCTGTTGTTACACAGGGGCTATGTTATTTTGAAATCATCCACATTATTTATTTGGATGGTTTGTGATCATGTTATTCATGTATGTAATTATATTTTTTCTCGTCGCACTATAGTGTGTTTACATCACATTTAACATAATTTAGATTTCATGATTTCACCATGAAATTATGTTATTATACTGATAAGGGGAAATGTATTGGTGTACCATATATTTTTATTCTAGTATATATTATTATTGGAAAATCATATATGTATTTTTTGACTATAAATCTTCTTTACTATGATGGATTATTTTCATTTTATCCCTTTTATCGACTTGGGTAAAAGTATATGTGTTCTTGATCATTGTTTACTACCAAAACAGGTTCATTATGTAATGTAATTTTGGATTATCCATTTTATGGGTAACCAAATTGTTATATAGTAAGTGGTTCCTTATGGAATGGAATCAAAGTATTATTTATTGTTATTGTGAGAGTATTGAACTTAATCAAGTGATGAGTGGGTATTTGAATTATATAGACCATTGATGCGTCGATAGTTCTCATGAGACAAAATATGTGGGGTTTTCATGTATACATCTTCCCATAATAGATAGTGCCTTGGAGTAAGCCCTTGACAGAATGTTTTTTGTTTTTGAAATTATATATTCTATCAGTATGAGATCATAATTATTCATATACATGAATCTATTTATTTTCATGGATATATCATGCTCTTGATTTATTTTTGATTATAGAATCATGTTGTTTATAAATTTTGGTAACAATATTTATTCCATATCTATTCTATAATTATCTCATTTTCATGTCTTATTTTACTCAAAATTTAAGATCACCCCTTATTATGTTTATATTGCCCCATGTTATAAAAAATGTAAAACATGTGACATATTGAGAAGGATAACACGTGGTGATAAATTTATGGGATATTTTTAATACTTATCATTAATTAAGTGGATTCTTATAAATAGTGGGAGAAAATTCCACTTGATAAGAAAAACATGGGCTTTATTAGTTTATAATGAGTAACAATTATCTATATATATAAACTTAAAAATATATTTGATAAATATTATATAAAATAATCATTATTGATTTTGTAATTATGGATTGAAATATTAATGATTTTATTACTAAAATCATAGAAATTATATGTTGTAAGTGCTTATAGAAATAGATCCAGAACTGCAGGTCTGAGGCGTCACTGTTAGTATAAAAGGGAAGATTAGATAAATATAGAGACTAAGATTTTTTTTATTGTAATTCAAGGGTTTATATTTTAGGGTTGGTCATATGTTTAAAGGTATATATAACCTTTTTTTAATGAGTATATTATATGTTGTTAAGGTAATAATGTAAATTTTTTGGGGATTATGATAGGAGAACCATATTTAAAATCCTATGTATAAGTCTAAGTGTACTATGACATCCTAATGTTTAGGTAAACTCTTGAGAATTTATTTTTCCTCTGAGTTAAATCTTTTTTTGGATAAAAAATTGTATTTTGTATCTCACATAGATTTTATTATGTGTAATAACCCCAAAAAATGATGATTAGGTATTTAACTGATCATTACTAAGAATACGACAAAGTGTAAAAATTGTATTCCTAGTTTGACACTCCTTGAGCATATTCCTTAGTTATTCACAATCTCTTCATAGTCCATTATGAAGGATTGATTCTCTAGTTATTTTTATAGACTAGGTTAATAAGTATGAGAGAATGAAACTCAATGTAACCTAGGTTGAACATAGAACAATATATTTTGAGCAATGAGTAAATTGTTTTGAACTAAAAGTGTTGAAGGATAACATGGATTATAAAATAGGTATCCTATAGGATAATGGAAATATGGGAAGTCCTATGTTAGTCCAATTTTTGGGAGTTGGTAATGAAAACTAAAATAATATGGTACACTTATCTAATAATCAAGAGTCATGTGTACCTTATCAAATTCTTATTGTAGCCACACTAGGTTATCCAAGAAGTTTTTAATGAGTATTAAATCATGACCCTGTTGATTTTATTATCAAATTAAATATCTAGTAGAAAGAGTTTTGTAACCAAAGTTAATATCTATGGAACTACAAATCTTATTGTTTTTACATTATATGGAATTGACAATATTTCTATAATGGATTTATAATTTCAATATAGACTCCCTATTTATTAAATCATTGTAAAATTACCCACAAAATCATCATTGTCTAAAAATAGATGATAGTGGAGACAATAAATAGAATCCACTATATAGATATCAAAATATCACAATAACGATAGAAGAAAGAAATAAACCATCATCATTATCATCTATCAATGCACCATTTCTACAGAAAGAACCTGATATAAATTTACTTTAAAGAAACCAAGTCAATGGTGTAATTATAATACAAATACTATCCACCACTACTAGTGAAATAGGACATGATATTGAGCTGGAAAAGGGGGGTTATTTTAGGAGACCTTGAGGCTGGGAGAAGATCAAATATCAAGTTTGATGCCCCAGAACATGTTAAACCACAGAGAATGTGTGGGAAACAATTTGGGGCTTGGAAAGACCTATTTGACAATATTAAATTCCATATATATTTGATGTGGTGGGGTATTCACTCCACACCAACCTTCATTTAGGAGCTCTTTACAGAGTGGATAGCACAGAGTCAGCTAAAACGGGGAAGCGAAGAAATTTTTTTATCTTTCAATTTGCAGATATAGGTGAAGGATATTTTAGAAATGGAATAAATAGGATAGTTATATAATATTATTTTAAAAGTTTCAAAATTGCTAAAAATTTGGATCTCAATATAACCTATTATGAGAATTATAATTCTCTTTCGGCTTCAAAATTTGAACTCAACCATCCTTTATAATTGTAAACATGAATTAGAATGGAGTAAGATAGATGGATGTGTATGTTATGTCTATTTATTACCAAAATAATAAATCACATTTCATATCAAACTTTTATTTTTTGTTACTAATAGTCTTACTAAAAACTCTGTAATAAATAAATATTTTCCAAACACCAAACCATGATATGTATTTAACTCTGATGGTTTGAAGGAAACTCAATAGAGACATATTGATGTAATAATGTTTCTTAGACTTTTGTAAGTTACTAACTATATTACCCAGTTACATTTGTAACTTATATATATTATCATATATTTCTATTAATTAATACTAAATAATGTGAGGACATAATTTTTTTCACTGGGTATGATGTAACACCTCATGGTTTTAATATAAGATTTCATTGAAATGAACCAAACATGTTTGATAGAATTCTCTAAATTTAATAATGAAAATAAATATAATTGTGATATATTTATTTATTAATATAAATATTAATTATGACTATTAAAATCTAATCATTGAATTAGTGGGAATGAGTAGGTGTAACTGCTTTAGTAAATATTTATATAAACAAAATAATGGAAACTTTTGATATAAATAAAATTCAGTTAATATAGATAAAAATATATATTTTATTTCAAGAAACTAATTATATTATGATTATTTAATAATAATATATATTCATAAAATAAATAATATATTACCAATAATTTAATTATAAATTTAATTGAAATAAAAATAAAGAATTTTCAACATTTTAAAAATCTATCTTCTAAAATGAATAGTTTTTCACAATATGTTTAGATTTTAATTAAAAATATAGTTATAAAAATTTATAAACATAATTTTTCAAAATAACATTTTTTATTATTAATATTAATATAATCTTGAGATATTTTTTTGGATTTTTTTTTAAAGTATTTTATTTTTAGGTTAATAGAATAAAATAATGTTTTTACAAATCACATGAATTTATCAAATAATTAGTTTATATTTAGGAATTATAAATTCATGAAACCTTTTTCCTAAGATAAAATACATATTTTATATATGGATTTTTAATTTAAAAAAAATTAAAATTTTCAAACTCGTATTTGATACAATATAATGTATGTAATATTTTTCATAAAACTTTTTTTTATACATTGTACATTATTACAATTAAAAAGTATTAATTTTATAAATTAATTCAAAATAAATTGATAAAAAATTAATAAAATGGGAATATAAATTATCTAATAAGTAAAAAATAATTTTTAATCATAAACATTAAGTTGTATTAGGTAAAAACTACTTACTAAGGTAAAATCTAAGAAGAAAAAGGTAATAATTGAGGGAGTAAACGAATTAAAACAAGATACTGACATGTATATAATTTATTTTATGTGGTGTGGATATATATTAAATCTTAACCACTCAATTATTTCTTAATTTTGAATCAACTTTACATGTTTGACATGTGCTCCATTTATATGGAGTTGAAAGTTTTACAAAAATTTCATTCTCACTGCATATAAATGGGGCCTCTCACCACTAATTCAATGCACACATAAGAATTATTTCAGCTCCTAAAAACTACCCTTTTACCTTCCCCAGTATTTCTTTTTCACTCTCTTATTCCTATAGCCACAAGATATTATCCTATTCCATCCATTTCTGTGGTATCTTCCAACGTAATCTTAGAGTGTTCAACATGAGTAATTATTTATAATTAAATTATTTCATTTATATTATAATTTTAAAATAATAGTGTTTAAAATAACTATGTAATTACATAATTAATGTTTTTATAATAAGATTAACTATTATTTTCAAAAAAAATAGTAATCACCTTTTTTTTCTATTAAGAATATTGAAATCATAATTCGTATGTTTGGTAGACTACCACCTCCACGGCATAAGATCTTTTATTTACAGTATCCAACCTAAAAGGATAATATAAAAGGGGGTTTTAAAAGTATCAATGGTATTAATATCATGTATATGATTCTGATGCAATATACCATATTACTTCATTCTCTCATTCTATAAAAAAAATCGTCAACCAAGCATACGTGTGGACTACTGCCTCCATGAAACCATAGTTTTTCATTTTTATTTTCATTACCACTATATATGTATGTTAATGGGGATGGGATTAAAGGATAAATAGTATTCTTATTATACCATTAAGGTTCTGATATATAAAATTTTAGAACCTATTAATGATATGATCAATAAACTATTATTGTAAATTCAATCATTCAAAAAGAGTAAACTAATAGGGTTATAATATCTTATTAATATGTAATGAAATTATATAAATTATAATCTATTTATAATTATTTACAATACAGATATATCATATTGATAAAAA
Organism: Viscum album; assembly: GCA_963277665.1. Lineage (NCBI taxonomy): Eukaryota > Viridiplantae > Streptophyta > Magnoliopsida > Santalales > Viscaceae > Viscum > Viscum album. Next base: position 1,735,895,038 of record OY728122.1, on the reverse strand, counting down.
CTAAATAATATCGTTATCCTTGAGGTATAATTATATTAAAACTAAACCATCTCATAATAACCCATTAATCATGGTACGTTCATGTAAGGATCAGTTTAACCACCTACATGTAAAAAACTCTAAATTTATATCATCGATCTCTATGAGAACTTATGTAATGGTATAATATGGTATAAATATATAAATAATGTTTTATTTTTAGTTCTGATATTATTATATCAACATTAATCTCATTATTTCATAAAACAAGTTACATTCATTAAGCAACATTGAAACTTACTCTTCTTGATTTTAACTTCGTGGATCGTAATAAAAAATACCATTTAATATGATTATAGATATAAAAAATCATTAAATTACCATTAAATTACATTATCTCATTTTCAATGACAATATTTGAAACAATAATGAATACCAATATTGTTTTTATGAAACTACTTCAAAGGGATAAAGATTACTTACACCTGGTATAGAAAATAGTTAAAACAAACCATTATATATATGTATAGAATTATTTTAAATTTAGAGTATAAATTCCTATAGTTATGAATAAGGAACATTATTATGTATTTAATTAAATTAATTTAGAATTTCAGAATTTTTGGTTCAAGTGCATAAGGAATCCAGACCGATGTAAGGGTTTTTGTCCCAAATTTATCTCTTTGAGACATGTTGTGTATTATACACCCATTTTCATTTTTTGTCTCATATAATATCTATTTTAGATATCATATCATGATTTTTCTTTTAATCATGGTATATTGAGCTCAAATACAATCTATCTCTTTCATTTTTTTGATAAAAGTGTTACTCAAGCCACATGGGTTTTATTAGTCTCAATTCTAATTCTTTGGGATGTCTTCTTTATTAGGAACAATGTTTCAATTGAATGTTGTTCTATTTATTTAGTGTACCACGATTTTTATATAAATTATTTTCTTGTTATTTGTTGCATTAAAAAATTCAAATCATGTTTTCTTCCATCAAATTCCTTTTGACTCAAGTGTTACCTCAAATATAACAGTTTTTTTTGTTAATTTATCTTCATTGAAATATGATTATTCAAATAAAAATATTTCATTTAATTTGGGTAAATAATTTCCTATGGTTGTATATTGTGGTATTATAAAATTATTTACATTCTTACAGTATAAACCCATTTTTAATGTTTCATGCTTTATGGAATATGTTTCCCCTAAAGCAAATTGATAACTCAAATATCTATTCTTTTTTTTTATCATTTTTCATCTTGAACTTCAATTTTCAATGTGTATGTTTGACCACCCAAATATTTTAGCATATTTTATTTTATAACCCTATTTGGTAAAATAAACATTTAATTTAACTGAATTTTTAATTACTCTTCTAACAATGTTATTTTTAAACAACAAAATTTAGAAATTAAAAAAAAATGGTTTCTTCTATTCACCTTCGCTTGTTTGGAATTCCTCTACTCATTTCCATAGAATAAAAATTGTTTATTTTTAAGTCTATACTATTTTAGATTCTTTATAAATTAAATGATTACAAAATGTTGCATTTTAACTTTTCAAATATTAAATTTTAATGTGATGTGTAAATTTTTATTTTATGTAAAATGTTTTAAAACGTATATTTTTATTTTTTCTTCTATTTTTCTTTTAATTTTAAAATATATTTAATCTAAATGGTTTTATGTTTCTTGATATATATATATATATATATATATTAAAAATTTTGGGATTTAAATCATAGTATTAAATAATTTTATTCATGTGATACCATTTGAAGCATTCTTTTGGGAGGGTGTTTTTCTTTTTTTTCAACACCCTATTATATTTCCTTTATTACACAAGGGTATTATTCTTTTGAAACAATCCACCTTATTTCCTTGGATGGTCTATGATCATTTTATTCGAGTATATAAATAGAAAAACACTCATTTCTTTATACGGTGTGAAAATTATATTTTACATTATTCAGATTGGATGATGTTAACTTAGAATGTATTTTATTCTTTTAACTGAAGAAAATGTATTAGTGTACCATATATTTTAATTCCTATATGGATAACTACTAGAATGTTTACTATGTATTTTTTTACAATCCACCATCTTTCTTAGGATGGGTTATTGTCATGTTATCACTTTTAATTTCATGATTTCCCTTAAATAATATAATAAATCTTATCCTTCCACATGCCATATAATAATAATAATATTATTATTATTATTGTTCTATGTCTTGTACTAACTGGTGAAATGATAAATATTATTTTACCATCTTCTAAATTAGTATTTATCGATGTACATAAAATTGTTCCTCTCATCATCCTCAAATTTATCTAATAACAAATTAAATATATAATTAATTATTTTATCTAAAAGAAATATTGTATTTATATTACGGATAATAGATATTACTTAAATAATAAATAAATTAAATAAAAATTATATTTACAGTCTAGTGATTAAATGATGATTTAATATATATGATCAATAAAACATATATAAAATAATTCCTTAATCTTGAGAATAATATTCCAATTCAAAAGCACATTACCATGTCTGGAAACATCCTAGCATATTTAAACTTTACCAAATAGTAAAAAAATAGAAATGAAAAACATACTCCTCTTATACCACTTTGTAACATTCTTTGATCCAGTACTCTCTCACATGGCTGAAATGGGTTGGTTATAAGACCTCAACCGTGCATTCTATTATGTCATAGGCAACCAACTAGTAGTAGGGTGTGAGATGTATACTGGGGAGACTTTACCACATGGTATATTGTAAAATATTGTGGAATAATCAATAATGATAAATATCAAAGTAACAAAAATGCATTGGAAACAAAATATAAAAAAACAAGGAAATAAAGGATAGAAAATAGACCAAAATTGAAAAATTATGTAATGAAAAGAAATGATGTATCTAAATGTCAAATTGAAAATAATAAAAATAATATAAATCATCTCACACTTAATAATACCAAAAGGCCCCAATTCCAAACCCCATGTCGCACCCATCTCCAAACTCCATCCCATCCAGGAAATCAAATATCAATAATATGGTCTATTTCGCTAGTCCAAACCTATTTCTAGGTAATCTCCTTAGGTATCAACAGATGAACTAAATAGGGTGTGAGTAAAACTTGGTTGGATGACACAACCATTTCTAATCAAAACTAGTCCAATAATATGTGTATACAACAATAAAATATACAGTTGTGTTAATTAAACAATTAATATAATACAAAAAACAGCTTATTTAAGAAGAAAATTGTAATATCTCTAAAAGTAACCAAACCATGCCAACCATATCAATATACCATGGCATAATCAAACAATCTGGAACAATCTAATATGTAAGCATTTCAACCTTGGTGCATAGCCCTTTATAAAAAAATTTCAACATGTAACCCAAGAAATAGTTCACTATATAAGCATTTCAGCATGTATCTCCAAGTGTATCTCACTATATAATAATTTCAGCATGTATTGGGTAGATCCCACTCTATAAAAGAATTATAGTATGGGAAACGGTATATCCCACTCTATACAAGAATTATAGCATGGGATTTGGTAGATCCCACTCTATTGAAGTGTTACACTATGTGACTTGGTAGACACCACCCTATATAAGCATTACATCATGAAACTTTCCAAAGATCTCTCTATACAAGTGTTATAGAATAAGATTCAATAAGCCATAATATAAAGTATATCATAAAAAACATCAAATTACTTGAGGGTTAATTATTAAAATTATCATTTATCTTTCAATTACACTTTCATTTATATCTCAAATGATCAATAGTCGTATCAATAAGCAATGATCCATTATCAAGGGATTCTATACTCTATAATCACTTAAGGTTTCATGTCATGTTAAACACACTTTTAACCATTATATACATTCTTATTACTCAATGTTTTTGTCACCCAATGGGCAGTGATAATCCAGGTCGAATCAACCTTTGAATCCAATCAATATTCTAATCCATTTTTTACCTTAAACTAATTAATTAATAAATAATATCACGTGTTATTTTGGAATAATTAAAAAATATAATATACACTACAATGAAATAGACCCTAGGGTTAGGTTTAGACCCCCTCCCTTTATCTGGTGATCAACCCAATCCTTCCAATGGAAAATTCCAACAGGGATAAAGGTAAATAAGATAACAAGAATAACCTAGATACACCCAGTCCATGATAAAAACCTACAAAAAATAAATTTGAGATATTTTCACCATAAAAAATAAGGAATGAAAGAGTGAGAAGAGGAACCTAAGAATAAACGCTTACCAGGGACTAAATATGTAATTGGGATGTCTAGGATTGAAGGGGGGACTCCAAAATCATCTAGAAATCATCTTAGTGTTGGAAGGATAAGGATACCTGAATTGGAATGTAGTAAATAATACACACTTCCACTTAAAATTTCAATGTCTAGGGACCTCCTTGCAGGTCCTAACGAGGTCATGCCTAATGGGTACCCAAGTTGAAATTCGGAGCTACTGGGGGATCCCTAACATGATATCCAATCAAGATAATGTGACGCTATATGTGATCCCCGATGACAATGAGATTTTTCTACATTAATGATACTCAACCCAGAGAGTTCTCTAGGTTTTGATAGTTTCCTCGGGTTTTTCTATAGGGGGTCTTGGGATGTGATCAAAGTTGTTATCATCTCAGCCATCGAGGACTTTTTTTGGGTGGCTTTATCCCTTGGGAGGCCGGAACCACTACCCTGGTTCGTTTTCCAATGATCAATGATTCATCATCCATCCATGACTGCAGGATGGTTAGTATTTGAAACTTTTCCTGCAATATTTTTTCAAGAATCATTAATTAAAGGATGTACATTCATCTCCCTAAGTGTATATCCTTATAGAATGATAGTTTTTTCAAGGGCCGGTCTAGTCAGGGTTTGGTGGCTTTGGCTCAAGAAAAGATTCTCAACCTCAATATCAAAACCCATGGCTCTAATATGGACCTAAAACTGGATATGAATAAGGCCTATGACTATATGGAATGGGGATTCTTCAATAGGGTTTTTTCTAGTATGGTACTATCCCCCTTGGTGATGGATATAATTTTCAGATTCTTTAGTTCTTCTTGGATGGTGCTTTCCTTCCTGGGAAAGACCCATGGTTTTTTCAATGATCATGGGGTCTCAGATAGGGAGATCCTATTTCCATGATATTTTTTTATTTTTCAAGATAATATTAATCGGATTATTAAAAAATATGTCATTGGGGTACCTTCAGTTGTCACACATGCAAAAGAGTCGGCCCCCTATCTCCCACCTAATGTTTGGAGATTACTCTCTCATATTTATGAACGCCGGTGGATGATCAGTGGGTAGGATGTCCAAAATTCTGGATGAATATTGTCTCTAGTGTGGAAATATCATCAAAAAATCCAATATCTATCTTTATATCTCATCTATATGCAGAAATCAATAGGCCACTTCCATGTGTAGTAAGTCGGGAATGCCGAGGGGTTTGATTCTTTTTTCTTTCATTGGTTCTCCAATCTCACCAATCCATGTGCTTTCGACAGCCAAAGTTCCCAAGGTAGTTATCTCATCCATAGACAAGATGATGGCCAGTTTTACTTGGGATGATCAGAATGAGGGTAAGCATCATTGGGCCTCATGTACGAGGCTGGTGAGGCCTATTCATTAAGTTGGGATCAATGTACGGAGACTGTTTGATTCTATTCATTGTTTGCATGCCAAGCTTGCATGGGAGGTTTGGAAGGGTGCACGCTTCAGGGGAAAATTATGTCCTCCCATATTAAAGGGCATGTGGAGGATGGTGGTCAAGAATCTCCTTTCTGGTATATGATTCATATAATTATGCCAACTTTTCTCCAACATTACCAGTGGATTGTGGGGAGTGGAGACCTCCCTTTTTGGTACCACAAATGGGTGGGTTCAATCATAGGATTTCCAAGATGTCATGCTCTAATGATCTCATTTTAGGAGGCCTGTTTATACCCCTATCTAATAAGAACATTTCTGAATGTGGAGAAGCAAGGGGTACTGGACCTTATATATCAAACCCCTGAGCCTTAAATTTTTGTTTTCACTGCCTCTTCTGCATGAAATTTTTCATCAAAGTATTTCTACCAAATTTCACCCCCCCCCATGAGTGGCGTGGTGATTGGAATAGTGTGGTTTGATTTGATATGGGACCAACTAAGTAAAATTTTCATACCTACAGGATTATGAATCATGTTGTCCTTATGGATGAAAATGTGAGGAAATGGGGGGGTTAGCATGACTTCTAGGTTCCACTGATGTTAGGCACAAAGGGTGGAGTCCTCCGATCACCTATTTTTTGAAGGAGAATGGTATATGGATGTCTGGAGGTTTTTTTGCGATTTTTTTTCTCCTTTAGACTGATTATTTTATGTATTCATTTCTGGACAGTTGGTATTATGGTGCAATTGGTCTGGGGTTAGAACATAGAGAGATATTGTTGATATTTAGTGTTGGATGTTGGTGTCCAGGGAAATCCAACAAAGAAGCCATAATTGATGGTGTCACTTCCTCTAGAAGGTTAGTGATTTCTCATTACCAATATCTACTTGCTGATCAGGTTTGTTTTTTATGAATTGGTGTAACGCCACTTCTCTAAGGGCACTTCAGGGTACAATTTCCATGTTGCAGTAGATTAACACAGGTTCGAGGGGCCTCTAGGTGGCATGGAAACTACCTTACATGGGGTTTAAGATGAATTTTGATGGTTCATGTGTTTTGGGTATCATAAGTGTGGGAGGTCTGGTCTGGGGACCCAAGGGTTGTGGTATAACTGTGTTTTCTGCGTAATATGGGGTGGGGAGCTCCATTAAGGTGGAGGCCAAGGCGATGTTCATGGGGCATGAACTATACAGGCAGAACGAGATCTTGATTTTTCAAGTGGAAATAGATTCCAAGATTATTCATGACTCATTACATTGTAAAACCACCACTCCATGGTCGATTTCTTATATCATGAGGAGATGAAAATCCATCCTTAGCAACAACAATGTCTTGGTGCTTCACATGTGGCATGAGGACAATAAGTTAGCTGGTTATTTGGCCTCCATGACAGTGGATAACTAGAGTTACAGCATTATTTTCATTTAAAAAAAATTTCCATCTGGGTACAAAGGGGTGTAACCTGATAAGAGGGGATCAGCTACGGCTCCATTACTTTATCCCTCCCTAGGACCTAGTTTTTATGGCCATAACATGGGTCATGTCTTGTGTATTTTTCTTGCGTAATAAATATATATATATATATAATGTAACCGCTTCACATCATAAACCAGTTCATGTCCTATTTCTATAGGTATTTTCACATAATGTAACATGTATATAGTGTGTAATCGTCTTGTTAATAGTTTCCATCCCATCTTTGGTCTTAGTGTCTGAACTAACTATAAATCCTTAAAAAATCACAGAAAACCCTCATAAGACCATTTAACAAGTTTACAACTAGAATCCACTAATTAAAATAAAAATAAATCCCTCAACTTTTAGTCATTTTCCCCAGAAAGGATCTTTGTCTCCTATTAAAACTTGGCCACCTAGGTTTGAAGACAAAGGAAACCCCAAGGAAATAAGTTCAATAAAAAATCATAGAGGGACATACCTCAAAAATGAGGTGATATTAAAATTATATTAGGGGAAGTACTCTCCTCAATTCAATAGAATACATGTTCTTATCATGGAATGAATGGCGTAGAAGGAGTCAGCATTAAGGATAGTCATATGAGGCGTTAAAAAGATGTCACTACTACCATATCATGTTGACTATAAAGAAGTAATATTTCACTATATATTATCCTTAAATAAATAATATATTAAATTATATATTTCAAAAACTATAATAAACTAAATAAAAAAATTATATATTTTGAATATTAAATATGATCATTAAAACCCAGTCATTAAATAAGCTGATATAAAATTGAGGTAACCATATTACATAATCAATAAAAAAGGTTGAAAGAATGACATCTAGAATTGTAATTATATCTTATAAAAAATATTATTATATTAGAAGGTAGGTAGCTTCACTAATGTTTGAATTAGGACAATCACAACCTAAACTTCACAAATTATAATTTGGGCGAACCTAAATATGGGAAGAGTCTGGGCTCATTGATATTTCCACATGATCCATGCTTTTTGAACCACACCCAAAACTAAAATTAGGGATTATCTGATTCTTAGCTATTAAAAAGAGATCATAAGAGGTTATGTAAGTTGAAATTAGGATTATATTTACATGTAATAAAATATTTATAGGTATACATATATAATGAATTTTTATACCTTAAGGATGGACTTTTTTCACAATTCACTTTTTTTATGAAAATGGATTTTCTAAAAATTTGTGTTTCATTAAAAGGAAAAATGTATATTATTATAAGATAAAAAAATATTTATTATATGAATAAAAAGATAAAGCTTGATTAATTAGTAATTTTTAATAAAAATAATAGTGAATAATCCAAAATCTATTTTCCAATAAAATCATATTTCATTATATTTTATATTTTTAATTAAAAAAATTATAATTTTTATGATATAAATTTGGAAAAAATAAATTCTTTTATGGATTTATCATGGTGTTATTAAAATAATATTTCATTGGGATATTTTTGTAAAAAAATCATTTTTTCAAAAATTGTGAAAAAAATAGTTTTTTCCAAATCTACGAATTTCATTGCATTATCTGTATAGATACAAGGCTTAGAAATTTTACACAACTATTTAATCATTCAAATGTTCCTAATGTAATGATTTTATGAATTCTAAATATATATTTTAAAATATATTAAACATATGTTTGTCCTTATAAAAACAAAAGAAATATTTTAATTCTAATAGAAAATTGTTTTTTATATTTTCATTTAATTAAATATTATTTAGGTGAAATTCAATTTTTTCATGATTTTAAAGCCAGCTAAAATTAATTTTTTATAGAAAAATAATTTATATCTTCAGAATAAAAAAATTGATAATCTTATCCCATAATGAAATTTAAATCTTAAAATGAAATTTTTCTAGGAAATAGTTTTTACATGTAGTATGTGCTCATACAAAAATTAATTTCTCAAACATATAGATATTATTTTATTTTATTTCTGTATTTGAATTTCAAATTTTTAAATTTGTAAATAATTTCAATTTTAATTTTTTCCATTAAAATAATTTACTTTGTGTAAAATTTAAGTTGTCATTGTAAGGGTAAATTTGGGTTAAATTGGATTTAGATAGTGAAAAGGATTAAAAAAGTGTAAAACATGTATGATATTAGATAGTGTATGGAGTCTATATCTCATATCTTTACACATACCATTATTTAAAATTCTTTTTTCTTTTTCCCAGAATAATGGTGTGATATTATTGAAAAATAAAGAGATTTTACAAACATTTCACTCTCTTCACTTATAAAATGTTCTCACATCCACCCCATTTTTCCACCCATTGTAATTATTTTCATAAAGTAAGAATATATCCAATATTTTCCATAATATCTTCCACATTCCAATAATTAATTGGTCTCAGAAAAAGACCAAACTAATTGTCCTTAAAGAGTTACCCCGGGGGGGAGTTCTAAGGTAGAGTTAATACTCTCAAACTAAGTTCTCTTATCCAGTTATATTTCTAAAACCCAAAAGTAAACTCTATCCTTGAAGGTATGATAACAAAAAAATTAATATTATTAATTCTTGTTATACTAATGTAATTCTGATCTTTCACCTTCCTCTATAGCATTTATAAAAATGAAAACATCCATATGCTTGTTTATTGACTACCGCCCCCATGAATGACAAGATCAATTATCCATCACAACAATAAATAGAAGGAAAAAATCTTATTTATTTAACTAATAGGATACTTATAACATTATTATAATTTTTATGTGATAGTAATCTCATTTCATACCCCCTCTCCCATTCCATGGAAAATGAATTTATTTTTTGTGTGTATATGCAGACTAGCAACCCCATGAAATAAAATGTTTTGCTTTCCATGAAAACCTACCATGGATTACATTAAAAAAGAAAAAATAATTAAAAATTATATATTTTATATTACTAAAATTATGTAATAATAATATTATGAATTATATATTTTTGATTAATAATAAATAGTCATAGTTACATTAACCAACATAAATGGATCTATCAAGGAACATTTATTAATTCGTGTCTTCTTTGGGGTAATCTTTGAAAATTTATAAGTAATATTATGTCAAATAATAAAGTACATAAATCCCAAATATTTTTGGCATCATGATGTTATTTTAATATTCCCTTCTTGATGGTCAAAAACAGAAATTGTTATGTATAAGTTTAAAAAATAACCTAGAGTAACCATTGTAAATGAAAACTGCAAAATAAATAAACAAAAATGGTCATAAATAGAGCTTAGAAAATAAAATATATATAAATAATATCTTTGTTTAAATAATTAATGAAAATATTTTAATTCTTTAGAAAGTTAAGAACATTTATAAAGACTATTCAGACACGACGTAAGGGATCTTCCGTAGCACCCTTGTTACATTTGAGTTTCACAATATCCTTTTTCTCCATTTTATGAAATCTTCATCTCACGGAGATTTTAAATTTTTATATATATTTATCTTACATATATTGTTATTTAAATATTTTTTTTATTTATAGTTTCATTATTGTCTTTATTTACCTTGAAAATTCCCACTTTTAATGTAAGCATGATTTAATAGAACTATAGGGTATCTTATCTCATGTTAGAAATCACCTCCATTAAATGTTTTTAAAAAAATTAATAGATTATAAAAAAAATATTTTATAGTGAACTAAAATGGTTAAAATTTGGTTTTATACATAATAATAAGGTTTTTCCACCATTAAATGATTCTTTTGTGATTATATAAAAGATCCACCTAGGTGTTTCAATTTTATTCATTATTCTCTAGACTATCCTATTGAATTTATTATAATGGAACTCTATGTTCAATTACTATTTCCCATTCCCCATTACTATAATCTTTAACTATTTATATCCATATTATATTTGGAATACTTATGGTTTATCCTTCAATTATGCATTAATTGTTAATTATGAAATCCCCTACCTTATTATATGATTGATCATGCTCATAATTTATGTATGGTTTATTTTCCTCATGGAGAATGAATATGTATGATTTCAATTATACAACTTGTAGGATTTGAATTATATATCCTAAAAATGAATCGTTTATTATTTTTATCTCATTAGATACCATGTTTATTTAATAGGTGATTAGCCTAAGTACACTATATTATGCAATGTGTGGGACTAGAATTATATTGTCCTCCAATTCATTGGATAAAGATTTATATCCAATCATATGATATAAACAGGTTTAGGGAGTGGACCTAATCCACCATGGTACTTTTTATAATACGGTTATCGGAATGGGGAGTGAACCCAATCCACCATGGAACTTTTTCCACTTTATGTTGGTGGTCATTGGAGTTACCCATGACTTCTTTTTATGATAAAATGTATAATTGTTTTCCCATATATTCCATGATTTTATTATATCATTTCCATATTTCATGTATTTATTCTTATTATCATCTTCTTTATTGGTTATTGATTCTATATTTTAATTTCATGTTCCTTATATTCTCATACCAATAAATTTATTCTATACCTAATTAAGATATATGATTATTTTATATTATGTTTACCCTTACTGAGTGTTTGAACTCACACTTTTTCATCTTTCCATTTCCCAAGGTTATGATGAAAAAAATTTCACATGATATTTATAACAAGATAGATTTTGTAGAGAATTTATGGATGATGTTGAAGAATAATTATGTAATAAGTAGATTCTCATATATTGGGGAAAATATCTGTGTGATTCCAATAAAATTGGTTTAATCAGTCATTGTATTCTCATAATACTCTAAAACACTACCTAAATGGTATTTGGAGTGTATATATTGAAATATTTTTAATTTTATCATGTAATTATCAGGTACTTAGGTCGTGGATATCATAGTTGGTATCAAAGAAAATTTCATATGTCTTTAGATTCTCGGTTGTTAGTTGAAGATAAATTAATAGAAAATAAGCTAATATTGGTCATAATTTCAATAATATAGATAATTTTTTTGATTAGTTGAGGTAATATTCAATATTCAGAGGATTGGGTGGATAGAAAACTAGTGAAAACAATATAGAAAATACAAATTATAGGATAAAACCCTGAAATTTTGTGAAATTTTTTAGCCTATGGTTTCATAGAAATTAAATGCCCAACTAGATATGGGACGGTGGAGGTGGTTATGACATAGATGCACCCATAGGTAATCACCTAAAAAGTTAATGGTCAAGAAATAAATTTATCCTCACTCTGATTCAAAATGAAAATGACTAATTCTACACAACTGACTAGACACGCCTAGGGGATATACTTTTTTTTGTTGTATACTCTTTAGAAACCACTATGAAAAATTACTTTATGGTTACATTGTGGGACTAAATTTATAATTATAAGATAAAAAAACTTAAGGTAACCAAGTTTTAACTATGATTGATATATAATGAAAAAAGGAATTATAAGATGAAATGGTTATGTTAAAGGGCAAATGGTTTTAAGGATGAATCCATTTTATGTTATTGAAAATAATAATACCCTTATGATGTTAGATGGTCTTCACTCATGATATACCTTTTGGTATTCATAATGGATAGAACTAGAAGAAACCATGCTTTTGAGAGAAAATGTGGTGATTATATCAATGAGTAACCCATAAAAATGGGAACTAAAGTGAGAAACCTTATAGTTATTCTAAACTAAATATCATGAAATATAATTAGTAATGTTACTATTGTAGAAATACTAAGTGTAACAAGGAAGAAAAGGATGTATATTAATGAAAATTTTGGAAGTAAATATTATGAAATAAGGAATATTCAACCAATTATATGTCAAAAATGTGGTAAGAATCACCAAGGGGACTAGAATATCATTTACTTGTGGAACAGTGGGTCATCAAGCACCAAACTATATATTGAAAATAAAGAGTTCATTTAGCATGATGGAGTGGAAAATATGAATCCAAAGGGATTTTTAGTCTACTAATTCCTAGTGAGTATAAAACATTGACATTACCCATGTCCATTTAATAAATACAAGAACAATAAGAATGATATGCATGAAAATCCACTATAACCAGGGGAATAATGTGGAGGTTATTTAATCACAACTGATGAGAGGTATTGTGATAAAAATATCCTCCATATTTGAATTGTGAATATGAGATATTTATTCTATACACACTATTTTTCCTATAATATTTATTAATTGTACCACTCTAATAAATTTTTTATTAAATAAAACATCTTGTTTTATGATGGTTGAAATTATAAATTTATGTTTATTGTAATATAAATCTTATTATGGGTCTTTTATATTGATTTCACTTGATTCTTGAAGTGGATTACCTATTTAAAAATATACTCCATATTAAATAAACATGGTTATATTACCCACAACATCATCATTATTGTAAAAAATGGAGGGGGTGGAGAAAAAACCAATTGTGACCATAGAGGGATCCTGACATCATTGCAACAACAGATGACAGAAATGGATAATTTTCATCCTCACCCGATAATTCACTATAGCCATGTGTAGGTATATAGGTTTTTATTGTAGTTGAAAGAACCATACCAATGGTGGTTATAGAATATAATCCCAAACAATTGTTATTATATCAATAGGATATGGTGTTTTGGTGAAAATGAGGAGGTCTCCTAGTGACGTCAGGGTTGGGAGTAGTTTGAAAATCAGGTTCGATGACCTGGAGAAAGTGAGTTTATGAAAAATGTGTTGAATAGAGTTTAAGTCTTATACTTACATTTTTGGGCACATTAATATACACCTATAGTGGATTTAGATGAGTATCCATCCTCTAAAAACATTAGTCAAGAGGTCTTCATGGTTTGGGAGATGTAGGTTCTTGTGCAACAAGTGAAGGAGATGATGGGTAGTTATTTTTTGGGGTTATCAAAAAAGGTGAGGGATAAGATGGAAATCGAATAGGATCATGTAGTGAAGGAGGATACTCCTGAAAGGGTCAAGAGGGGACCAAACATGGATATCAATGAGCCTTATGAGGTGGAGGAAAATTCTTCATCAACTTCATAACTCAATATAAAAATTTAGCGGGCACCACCAGATTGAGGAACCATGAAGGACGGGAGATAAGTGTGTATAGTGTGTATATTATAAAAATTGGGAATCACATTTCTTAACATATACTAATTTAGGATAATATGTCACAAAAATTCTGACTATGAAATCATTGAATAATAAAATAGGTCTTTTCACCAAATTATGAGTGGTATTTAACTACAATGGTTGAAAAAAAGCACAATATAGGGATTTTAATTATTATAATTTAATATATGTTATTGATACCACTTTCAAAAATTACAACTCAAGTCATCTTATAGAAAGTGTTAGAATATAGCATTGGTATGATATAATTAATAAATTTTATGATGCATTTAATTTAAGGTAGAGAATGTAAGGGCATGATATTTCACTATGTAATCACCTAAAAATAATTTCTTAAATAATGTGCTTCACAAACTAGACCAAACTAAAATAAAAAACCATGATATATTTTAAATAGTAAACATATCCATTAATACATACAAGTTAAAGTATCCTATATAAAATTTTGGTAACAATACTACAGAAACAATAGAGAAATCCTGAAGAATTGGAACATAGATTTAGACAGATTACTTTTGACACCCTCTTGTTTGATCTCATAAGGGAGGTAGCTTCACATGGATTTTCCCTTAACCAATCACAAGATTATCTCAATCAATTATATATTTAGAGAAACTATATAAGAGAGATGTTCATGCTCATAGAGATTTCTATGAGAATCACACCAGTGGAACCACCACCCGAAACTATTATCATAGAATATTAAATTATGTGGTGTTACATGAATAAAATAAGGGTTTATGTAACTATAAATTAGTATTATATTAAAATGTAATAAAATAATTATTTTTATAGATATATCAGTAGTTTTTATGCTTTTCAAAACGTTATCTATTTTTAATTCACATTATCCTAAAAAACCATTTGCCCAGAAATTTTCATTTTATTTTAAGGAACTATGATTATTTAAAAAAATAATAAAAATATGTGTTGATTGTATAAATTATAATATAACACAATATTAAATATAATTTACAGGAAAAATAATATTTAATATATCAAAATTTATTTTCTTCTTAATACAGTTTGGAAATATTTTATATTTTTAATTAAAAATAAAATTTATATATTTTTATACATGTATTTGAAAAAAAAAATATTTTTTTATTTATTCTGGAAATTTTTAATAAATAGTATATTTTTTAATTTTTTTTAAAATAATATATTTTTAGATTAAGAGTGAAAAATATAGCTTTTGACAAATTGGTGACTCTCATTACATTATCAGTATATAAGCAAGGAATAAGATTCTATAAATAATTTTTATTGATCAAATTTGTATTAAAGGAATAATTTTATTAATTTTGTATTGATTTATTAAAATTTATAAAACTTATTCTGAACTATATAATACTAAAGTAATATTTTAATCTAAATAACAACTATTTTTTATCTTAACATTTAATTAAACATTAATTTGTTAAAATTTGGTTTTGGATACGTTTGAAATGAATGAAATTTATTTTTTATATAATAAATAAATTAATGTCTTGAGAATTAAAAACAATGATAATATTATCCCACACATATATTTTAAGCATAAAATCAACTTTATCAAAGAAACGGTTTTTTTTCATTATAAGCATAAATAGAGAAATTAAATTCTCAAACTCATTGAAATTTAATTTTATAAAATTGTTTTCATACTGGAAATAATCATTTTAAAAATTTTAAAGAATTAAATTTTATTTATGACCATTAAAATTAGTTTGTGATGGTGAAAGTTGTCTTACCATGATAGGGGTAAATTAGGTTAAAACATAACCACAATATGGGGTTCTATCAGCGCTAAAAGGCCTTTATTAATGCTAAAAAATGTTGATAATCAAGATGCGATTAAAATGGGGTTCCCTTTTATCCTTGCTAAAAAAATCTCTAATAAAGTCCCCTTTTATTATCTCATAAAAATTTCATATAAAAGGAGTCTTTTGTGAGGGATTTTTTAAAACCACTGAAAAAAGTTAAAAAAATTTAAAAAAAAATCATTAAATCGGAGACCCATCCCTCCTCTCCGCTTTAATAATCCTAGGAATCACCACCCATTCCCCTACCACCCACTCTAATAACTCTAGGCACAACCACCCACCCATTAACAGTGTTAGCCTCTCCTGAACCCACCCATGCACCCCTACCTCTACTTGGATTTGAACTTGAGTCCTCTCCCTTGTGTGCCTCCACATTTAGCACTCATCTATCTTGTTTTGTTCTCCATATAATGATATATCTATTTATTTATATATATATATATATAGTTATATTTATTCATATATTAACATAGATTTATATTCCTATTTATATATTTAGTTGTATTAATAAATATATATATGTATATTCATATATTAAAATATATTTATATCTATTTATATATATATATATAGTTATATCTTTTATCCATATATTTATTTTTATATTAATATATATTTAAAGATTAGTTTTAAATAAATTAATAAAATTTGTTTTTTTTTTGTTTATTGATAAATAAATACATAAATACATATATAAAACATACATACGCATGTATATATATTATATATGTGTGTGTGTATCTGTAAGTATAATTATACATATTTATATATGTTTACACATATTATATATTCATATTTTTATTTTTATGTTAGAATATATAGATAATATATAGCAGTTTGTTAATACAGACACACACTAATATTTATATATATACACACACAAGCCCACATTATATAGGTAAATAAATATTCATATAATTTTATTTTAAATAAAATGGAACTTATAAGGCATATATATTCATAAATATACTTTATATGTAAATATGATTTGTTATTTATTTATAAAATTAAATTTTTATGTGTGAATATAAAAAATATATGTATATATTGTTATATATTTGATTATAAATAACAATAAATTAAGAAAAACGATAAAATTTCAAATCCATAATATCAATATGAATGTAATACCTAGGAATAAATTCATTTCCTAGTAAAAAAGTGCAAGAACATCCCTCGAAGCATGGTATAAATTACATCCACTGTTAAAAAAATTGGGTATCCTGACAAAAAACTCAGTTTTGGAGGCCTTGTGGGCCTTTTTGGCATCAAAAAATGTGACCGAAGGTTTCCTTGTGTCACTAGTGCATAAATATCATCATATGATTTGATTTGATATGTGTTAGAGCTCAAAAGGACACTCTGATAAAAATTTATGGATGTTAGAAGTTTGAGTTACGTTTTCAACATATTTTATATTTTTATTAATGTTTTGATTATTTGTGTCTTCAAATTGATATTAAATGATTATTAATCAATAGTAATTAAAAAAATTGTTTATTAATAATAATTTTTTAAATATTTCTTAATCCCTTTTCACTAAATATCATATATATTAAGTAAAAATGTCTATTTATAGGTATCTAAAATATATTTAAATATATATATATATATATATATTATTTATATCAATAGAAATATTTTTATATATTTATATAATAATATATTATTTTTAATAATTTCTTTTGAAATTTACCCTTTATCAGTGCTAGTGAAAATTTATTGATAATCACCCCCCATTATCAGCACTTCTAAAAATGCTGATAAAGGGTGTCCCTTTAACATAGATAAAAAAAGTGTTGATAAAGTGTGTACTTTTATAAGTGCTAAAACACACTGATAAAGGGTTAATTTTATCAAATATTTCTTTAGAACTATTAATAGTACGCCCTTTATCAGTTCTTATTCTTAGTGCTGATAAAGGTACCCACTTTATCAGTGCTTTTTTATGGTTGTTAAAGAGTGGCACTCCAAAAACCCATTTTTGTGGTAGAGAAAGTAGTTTGACTTAGTAAACAATAGTTAAACATTAGAAAAACATGTAAAAAATTGGATAGTGGAGGTATTATCAACCTTATACCTTTCACCACACCAATGATGGCCATTTTTGTTCCTTTTTCCTTTAATAATGGAGATAAATTATTAAAAAGTAAAGCGATTTTAAAAAAAATCAACTCTCTTCACTTATAAAATGATCTCACCTCTTCCCTATTTCTCTAACCATTAAAAATAACTGACACTACTAAAACTCTATCCTTTTATCTCCCTGACACCCCCCCCCCCCACACACCATTTAAGCATGTTTCTTCCCAATAGACCAATCATAGGATCCTTAATGAGTTACCCAATAGGGAAGTCATACAAACAACCCCGGTTTTCAAGTTATTTTCTTATTCTACACCCCTCAAGTTCAATGTATCAAAAAATTAAGGATAACCCCATAATTTTTAATATATTAAAGTGCTATTACACAGATATAAAATACATTTTATATCTTTCTCTAAAATCGTTGAGAAAAATAAAAATGACAACATGGGTGTGTACAGACTACAGCCTCCATGAATGACGTGTACAATTTTACATAACTTCCATAAATGGGGTCTTCAAAAGGGTTATTTAATAAAATAAAATGAAATTTATAATATTATTAATATTCTAAAATAATAATTATCCCATTTCAAAATCTCACACCCAGTGCATGGAAAGTGAATGTGTTATCTCTATGTATGTGTGGAACACCACCTCCATGAAAATAAATTCTTTGGTTTCCATGACCACCAAATATGATTGACATTAAAAATTTACTTATTATGTAAAAATTTAATTTTTTATACCATAAATATAATATAATAATAACACTAGGAGTTAAATATTTTTTATTATCATAAAATGGTCATAGTAACTTTAACCACCTTAATTTGACTTATCAAGGAAGCTTTATTAATTTGTATATATTTTCAGATAACCCCGGAAATTTTATAATTAGTATTATAATTTAATAATAAGGGACATAAACTCATGTAATTATGTAGGTCATGAATTAATTTTACAAAATATTTGACCATGGTCAGAAAACCAAAAGTATTATCAAGAATTTAATAGAACAACCCTATGTAATGGACATAAACAGAAACTATATTGAAAATAAATAAATAAATATGAACAATATACATTCAAAAAATTATATATTTAGAACTTTCTTGGACATATATTTAATTAACTTAATATAAATATTCAATACTTTAAAAACATGTTAATGGAACTTTCAGACATGAGGAAACAGATTTTTCATACAACCCTTATTACCTTTAAGTCGCATGTTAATGAAAAATAGACATTCAAAAAATTATTTATTTATAACTTTATTGGAAATATATTTAATTAACTTAATATAATTATTCAATAATTTAAAAACATGTTAATGGAACTTTCAGATCTGAGGAAATAGATTTTCCATACCACCCTTATTACCTTTAAGTCACATATTTTCTTTATTTTTCTCCCTTTCATGAAATATTATTCTATAGAAATTATTAAATTTTTGTATACATTTAACTTAAATATATACCTAGATAAATATATTTTACATTACCGGGTTTATATGGATTTTTACTTCCCTATTAAATTTTTAATTTTAAAGTAAATATGATTTGAGGGAAATTTCATGTTTCTTGTATCATATCAAGAACCACCCCCATAAAATGTTTTGAAACCATGAATTTATTTTAAAAAAACTATCTTATATAGATAACTCATATTTCAATAATTATTTTATGGAAAATAATAAGGTATTTCCTTCCTTGAAATATTATTGAGTTATTATATAAAATTTTCACCTAAGTGGTTTACTTTCATTCAATCTTCTTAAGATCTTTCTCATGAATTTTTGATAATTTAAATCCAAGTTCAAGTCCTATGTCATTTTAAATTACTAATATTCAAAAAAATTTAATCACATTCACTTTTTGGAATGATTATGATTTATCCTTTTGGTTATTGGTTAATTCAGAATTATGAATCCCATGTCCTAATATTTTTTTTGATCATACTTATGATTTATATATGGTTTATCTTCCTCATGTGGAATGCATATATATTATTTTCATTATATCTAAATTTGGACTGAAATTATATATCCTTCCAATTCATTGGGTAATATTTTCATCTCATGAGATACCATATATGGTGCACCATCAGTTAGCCTAGTTATAATATGTTATGTGATGGGAGGACCTATAATTATATATCCCTCTAATATATTGCGTAAATATTTATATATCAAGAGATTCAATAAAAGGGATTATGTTGTAAACCTATTCCACTTTGAGAATTTATACACTTTATTATGGGAATTTGGAGTAAAACCAATCCATAAACAGGATTTTTCTACATTATGATGATGGTCTTGGAAGTGACACTCGACTTATTTTTATGGTTTCATGTATTATGTGGTTTCCATATATTATATGATTCCACGATCATATAATATCATTTCATTCTGTTATTTTTCAATGATTATGATAATCCTATTTATTGGGTATGAATTCTATGTTTTATTCTCATATTCATTAATTTCTTTCTCATACCCATACTTATAATTATTATAAATTTTAATCTTTTATTTGTATCACTTATATTTACCCTTATAGAGATTTTTTGCCCACCCTTTCTTATGATTCAATTTCCCATAGTTAAAAATTATATTTATAATTTGATATATTTTTTGGATAATTTTTATGAGATATTGAATACTTGTTATTGATTAATTAGTTTCTCATGTAGTTGAAAAAATTTCATTTTGATACAATGAAACTGGGTTTTGTTAGTTATAGTTTTTTTCCAAATCCTCTAGATCCCTAAGCCTAAAAGTTAATTGGAATGTATGTAAAAAATATTTCTTTTAAGTTACTTAATAACTGTATGGTTAGGTCTGGACTCTCATATTTATTACCACATTATAATAACCAATGGGACATTTCGGAATCTTGGTAGCACTTACTCATATGTTATATAATTTATGAGAAGTGCATCAACTTTTCATAAATTCCTCAAATGAATGTAGTTTGAACAACACTCCCCAAAATTTCACCATATTAAAATCTCACAATTATAATATCCAGCATGTAATATTCATGAATTATACTTCTTATAATTCAGTTACCCGACAAATCATAGGTTGTATAGATAATTGTATATTATTATTCATGAAATATAGTACAACTGAATCATATACTATAATTGGAAAAACGAAGTGAAATGGTATCTAATTACATGCCTTATGATGTACCCATATCATCTATTATCATATATCCAACTTTCATTACATGAATTATGGCTTTGGGTAATATATCCTTTAGTATCCCACATGTACTAAATCCCCACAGATTCTATGACATTCAGCTTATATAGTAAAAAATAAAATAACCTATCAATATATATCCAAAAAAACCCTTATGGATGTATTAAAAAATACTATTGGAAATTTATTATCAAATAAACATGTATCACATCATATAAAATAAATTATGAATACCTATCCAAAACACATTTTAGATAAACTCTAAAACAAAACTAATGAATCTCCCTAATTAATACTAAATATAAATTGATTTAACCAAAAACTATGACCTTGTATGCCTTATTAGCATTGAAAATAAATATGACTTCCTTAATTTATAATTGTAATCATAGAGCATCCTTTTCTAGTGAATCTGTACAACTAATGCAACAAAGAGTTCTAGAGTGTTCCCCTTAAAACACATATATATCTAAAACTACGACCACCACCAGCATCATATATAATTATGAATTATCATATGATCATTTTTTTCGGACATTCAATCCTATGATTCAACAATACTTAGTTTCAAAAATATAATGAAAACTATAATATTTTACTATTCTTTTCTTGATTTTGAATTCGTGTAAATTTATAACATATGTAAAACATACAGTTTGTACCCAATACAAATTCAAAATTGAACCAAACATGGACTCTCCGTGGAGCTTTCAAAAATACATCATGTATCTTGGATGATTCCATCACATGTAGTCAGTGACCTTCCCCCTTGAATCTTTTGTTAGCCTTCAATGACCATGATTGGAAATTAGGAAGAAAAACTTTTTGATACTCTAACTAACTTCACTTCTTATTATTTTTAACATTTATCCACTTGAATAATCAACACATAACTAGAACCTAGAAATTAAATGTCAAGATCATTTATTATCTACACTTTTTGAAAATATGGTAAACATTTATTGAACTCATTCACATTATCTTAACATTCCCAATAGTGATAATATAAAAAATTTAAAAACCATCACAATGCTTAAAGGAAGCCTCCAGTCACACTAATTTATTTAATATATTAAATCAAATTGAATATATGAGTGGAGAAAAATGTTATTTTTTTATCATGTCATCATATTATTTTAAAACCGTGATTGAATAACTATATACCTCTCATAAAAATATATATTCATGTCTTTAAAAACATAAATAATTTGTTTATTATGAATTAGTGGATTTAATATATAGGGTTTTTCCTTATTTTTTATAAACAATTGTTAAGTTTTAATATCAATCGAATTAGTTTCGTACATTAAAATAATTATTTTAATTGGTAGATCTCAAATTTAATCTTGAAGATGATGATGAAATTATATCTTCAAGAAAACCATTCATCATATGGGTATAATGTTTTAAATTCATTTAATAAGAAATTTTATTAAATGTTATTCCACTAAAATTCTTACCACATTGATATTTAGGCATATCCATTAGTATTATAGGATCTATATTTCACTATGAAATTAATTTTCTTTGTAATTCCCCCCAACATAGAGTTATTTTGGTAAGGAATCATCCAGATCATATAATGTATGTCTTTTTATTGGTTGAGCGGATAACTCTTTATTCAATCCACTGTCTGGAAAAACTCAACATCCATCCTTGGGTATCATAACTCTTATCATTTCTAATATAATTATAGTCATAATAGAAATTAAAAAAAAGAATCTAAACCATAGGGTCACCTCCATATTTATTTGACATATAAAAGATAATTTTTGGAATCCTTTTTAGAAAAACCTACCTTTTGTAATGATTGAGGTATTATCTAAGGTTCACTTTGGAAAGAATATAATACATATAATTTTAAAGGGGATTTAATTTCACCATATTTTTTCAAGCATTCCCTCTACATGTGTTACTGTTTCTAATTATT
This sequence comes from Viscum album, assembly GCA_963277665.1. Classification (NCBI taxonomy): domain Eukaryota; kingdom Viridiplantae; phylum Streptophyta; class Magnoliopsida; order Santalales; family Viscaceae; genus Viscum; species Viscum album. The sequence goes on along the minus strand of OY728122.1, from coordinate 1,735,871,715 downwards.
CAGTTTAGAATCATATTTCTTCACCGAAATTAATAAATTCAAACCATATTAATGTGTAACTCTTTACAAAATTTATTGATTATGCTACTAAAAAAATAAAAGCCAAAAATATTTATATATAACTAAATTAATCCCATGAATAAGGTATATTAAACCATTTCATATAAAGGATCATAATCATATGAAACTAAAGATACCTACATGAGTAAACTTGGAGTGATATGAATTCAATCCACACTTTTCTATACAAGGAAAATTATTGTAGGATAGTGAGAATTTTGGACTAATGTCCAACAAGACAAGGATAATCTACCTAAGTGATAACTCAATTCCATGTAAAATTTATCAGCTAAAATGTTTAAAATGTAATTAAATATATAACATCCCTGGACCGATTCAGTCTGATTAGTAATGGGATAGAGTTATCACTATTATATAAGTGTACCAATATGTATTCTAAAGACTTTTAAATAGTATCAAGGGTCTGTTATGATACCTGGGGGAGACTATACCCTATCATCAGTGTAGAAATATGAGTATATATAACCCCAATCACATATTCTAAACCGATATTGTCACACCCCAATTATTGGAATTATTTTATTTTATTATTTTCTTAGATTTGGATACTCTGGTTGAGGTTTAGGGTTGATTACCTATTTATATTTTATATTTTTTGGTTGAAAATTGAATTTATTGGGCTTGGCAGCTAGCGACATATAGTTAGTGCACTATTAAGGAAACTTTTATGGCTTTTCCTAGGTGAACTTTTAGCTTATTTTATGGTCTAGTGTAAATTTACATGGATTTCACATTATTTGGGAAACTATGTGGCAATTGTGCACGAGGTTATCTCTGTTTGGACAGTGGTGACTTCTTGGTTTGCGCACAGTTTGATGGAACTGGGGGCACATAGGAATCATGAAAGACAGCACAATTTAAAATTTCTGGTTTGGAATCATGTTAAAAACATAGAATCCACTTAACCCCTTTCACATATTTCTAAAATTATCTTGTTTAATTCTACTTAAGCATGAAAAATAAAATCAATTAAAAGCTTAAATATTACCTCATTCCTTTGAAGTCATCAGTTTTATTTGCTCGTCATCAATGAGTCATGGCTATAACATTCCAAACTATATGTCCTTGTGATTTTCTACACATAATCCAAAAATACAAGTTCATTGATATATTATTCCTAGGTACTAGTATGGGAAATATAAGATCATTACGATGTCCCTTTGATCGCCTTAAGAACACAGTCTCGATCGAGAAAATGTGATCGATATGACCTTCTTCTTCTTACAGAATCTCTCACTAAGAAACTGAAAGGATTGGAGAAGAAAAATTATATCTATAAATTCATGAAAATGGTTGATTTTAGAATTCAAGTGTCTAAAATGAAATTTTATACTTAGGTTATACTTTCCAAAATTTCACTTTGGACCCTAGAAAGTAATAGCCTTTATTTTATAAATTTTCACACATATATAACTTAATTAAATTACAATAAATGTAAAAAATATGTTATCACTCTCTTTTACCACTATAAAATGTTACGTGATATAACAGAAACCATTTACTCATTCTTTAAACTCTCCAAATAATTTAACATATATCAAACATCCAATGTCCATTTGAAAAAATATATTTTTCTTATATTCAATATATGATAAAACAACTTTTGAATAACATGATAAATAAATTCAATCATTATTATCTTAAATACGGTTAATATAATTGAATTTGTTTTATTTATGATGAGTTATACTTGGATGTTCACCAACCCCATCACATGGGGCCCACTTCTTCATAAAATCATATTCATTAGAATTAGTGGAACTTGTGGATACACTTATGGTGTGATCCTCTAGGACCTTATCTCAATAGCAGTAACTCCAACCCACATACCAAGAGTAGATTATAGCAACCCATAATGTCCCCTAAGAATATAAGTAATGTCATAGCTATGAATTCCTTCAGCAAACACTAATTGGGTAATATAGTCGCTTTGTCTAGTGATGCCTCAAAAAGTATCATGCACACTTATTTCATCATCCTTTCATTGATTTATATATTTAGTGAGCTTACTGGGAAAACTTAACTTCTCATCCCATGGTGATGGATGTATGAAGGTACTACCATCCTAATCAACCTAGTCCCACAAGATATCTCTCCCTTAACACAAAAGTTAAAAAATATATCATGATCATTAAACCAATGCCACACCACCAATGACACTCTCAACATAGACTACCTCTTCAAGATTTAATTATCATGCTTTTTTCTTTGCATCAAAGTATACAATCAACTAGAATAAACTAATAATGATATCATGTTTGGAGACCGATGAAATTTTTCTTAGATAAGAACAACCAATGACACCCAAAACATGTGGTGTTCCTAATAATGGGCATGTCCTCAAGATCTCACTACTAGAGATCACAAAGTGCGGACTTTGTGACAAGAAGTATCAATGATTATGATCCCTCGCACCTGATAGTCTAACATCGTATGTTTCATGTCATTGTGATGTATCTAGAATATAAGTCATTTTTATTTAAGATTACTTTCATAGTATCTGTAGATTCTCATTATAGCTGAGAACTGTTATAACCTTTTGATATGACACATAATCTAAGGACATTACCATGTAAACAGTGGAAGTAGAAATATCAACACTATTATAGTAAGAATAAATAAACACAAGTACATATCAATATTTATACATATAATGGTAATCAAAATTATTGTTCACTTTGGGTGTAAGGAACCGACTATTACAACCCTCCCACATGCACTAGAGCCAACTACAAACAATTCTCAACCCGCTAGCTCTCACATGATTATCATGATTCTTCTGAGATACGTATGTAGTTAGGGGGCCTGCCATGATATCCCCTATGGATACTCTATAAACTAAAACTTCACCAATATATATAAAATACCTCAAGAGATAAAACTTTCAAAGTATATACTTTTTTCTCTAGTGTGACATGGGATCCTTGACAATCACTAATTCCACAGTACTATCACAATATCCTATAATAGGATCTGCACTACTATGTACAACACCAATATTGAAAACAAAGTTTCTTATCCAAATAGATTTCTTAGCTACATTGAAAGCTGCTATATACTCATTATATTGTATAATCAGCAACCATAGACTGCTTTTAGATCCTCTAGCACATTTCCCCACCATTCAAGAAAACGACATAGCCAAACTGTGATTTCAAATCATCATGATCTATTTGGAAACTAGAATTATTGTATCAACTTTTGACTAGATCCTCATCTCCTCTACACACAAGGAACATGTCCATTGTATGTTGCATGTACATTAAGATAGTTTTTATACCTCCCCAATGTAGCTCTCCTGGATTGAATTTATATTTTCCCACTATGAGTAAAGAAAAAAACATAATACATAGTAAATATCATGAAATACATGATAGATCCCACTTCTCAAGAATAGGGGATTCTACTCATTCATTAAATATTCTCTTGTGTTTGTGGAAACATCCTCTTCGAGAGATTAATTTCATGTGGCATTGGAAACATTCCTCACTTAGATTGTTATATATTATACCTTTTGTGTACCTTGTCAATGAATGTACTTTGACTTATCCCAATCATCCTTTGAGATCTATCTTTATAGATTTGAATTCTTATAAAGTAGGCTACTTCACCACATTCTTTCATGGAGAAGCATTCATTTAACCTAGTCTTAACTAACTACAATACTTCTTTTGTCAAAAAAAAAACTACAATACTTGCACATCATTTCCCATAATTAATTTATCATTAGCATATAATACTACAAAAATAATGGGATTCCCATTAACCATATTATAGAAACATGGGTCACTTTCATTAATGACAAAAACAAATTCTATTATGGCCTCATAAAAATGAATATTCCATGATCACGAATCATGTTTCGACCCATAAATGGATCTATGCATATTTCATACTTTATTAGCATTCTTTGACTTAAAAACCTGTCAGGTTGAGCCATAAAGATGTCTTCAACCAGCTTCCCATTTATAAAAGAATTTTTGACATCCATTTCCAAAATTTAATAATAATGAAGTATACTATTGCAATAAATATTATTTTGGATTTTAGGATTACTACTGGTGATAATGTTTTTTCATATTCAATGCCTTGACTTTTTCTAAAACCCTTCGCTGCCAATATTTCATTATAGGTATTGACACTATCATCCATTTCCAGCTTTTTCCTAAATAACAATTTATACAAAATGGGTTTCAAATTAGCTATAGGGTCTACTAATATCCAAAAACAATGATACAAGTACTCCATCTCAGAATTCATGGATTCTTACCATTTAGCAGTATCCTTGTCATCTACTAATTACTTGTAGGTTATAGGTTCACCATTCTCTTGGACATTGTGTCCCCAAACAAGGTGACAAGAAAACCATAACTCTGATGTTCTCTAACCTCTCGAGTATACCAGCACAGTACTTGTATCTTAGGAACATCTTTATCTCTAAATGTCTCCTATGGAGATTGTTCCCATATAAACTCTAGTGCATCTAGAGCTTCAACCTTATCAAATTCATTCTTGATTCCGCTATTTCCATTGGAAATATGATCCCTTTCTGGAAATTTTTCTTTCCTTATCACAATAAATTATATATTATATGGGTTATATTGGTAATATCATTTTTCCCTTTAGGATAACCTATAAATATGCACATTGTGCTACAGGATGCAAATTTTTCACTAGGTATAGTTTTGAAAAAATCCTTGCATCTCCATACACATAAATGTGGCAGGTTGGGTTTCTTTCTACACCATAACTCATATGGAATCGCACATGTAGCTTTATTTGGTACTCGGTTAAGTTTATATACTACATTCTGCAAGTCATATCCCCAAAAGGATAAATAAATAGTTCCCTAACACATCATCGATTTGTCCATGTCAATCAGGGTCTGATTCCTCCCTTCCCTCACACATTTCCACTATGGTGTATAAGAATGAGTAATTTGGTATACTATCCCACACTCTTTCAAGTGATCCTTGAGATCTTGATTAAGATACTCTCTTCCTCATTCTGAGCATAACGCCTTAATCTTCTTACCAATCTGGTTTTATACTTCATTTTGGTACTCCTTAGTAATCTGAAAGAAATCTGAATTTTACCACATCAAGTAGATATATCCATATCAACTAAATTCATTAGTAAAATTAATGAATAATATAACCCCACCCCTTTACTAATCTATAAATGGTCCACATATGTCAGTATGTAATAATTCCTGCAATTCAATGCCTCTTTCTCCCTTCCTATAGAAGGTTGATTTGGTTATTTTTCCTTATAAACAAGTGTGACATACATCCAAGGGTTTTAACTCAATTGAGTCTAAATACAATACTTACTATAATTTTTTATAACACTTCTCATTTACTTAACCAAGCCTAAATTGACATATTTTGGTATTATATGAGTCATTCTCACTGGTTTTTCCATTGATTGTTGTTGCAAAAAAATTAGGTTCTACTATATACAAACCATAGTTAAGATATTCCACTCCATAACACATGTTATCCTTATTGAGGAGAAAACATTTATTTACAAACTTAAAATAAAATCTGATTTTTTCTGGAATTTTCATTGAGATTATACTTCTAGTGACAAAAGAAACATAATAACAATTATTCAATACATGAACCAAAAAACAAGGAAAAGTAAGATGATAATCTCACAATAGCAAGGCTTCTTGACTAACACCATTTGAAACTAAGAGATCTACTTAAAAGTTTTCAATTATAATGAATCTACTTGGTATCTATATTTGAATACATGTGTGGGAGCCACATGCATTATTCAATACGCAACTAGTATAAATAGACAAATTACATTCAATGAAAAAAATACTTGAAGTAAAAGATTCACCATTCCTCTTCTCACAAGCTCTACAATTTCTCTTCTAGTGGGATTTCTTTCTACATTGAAAGAAGACATCCTCCTATTCATTTCCTTCTCTTTGTATCATTTGCTATTTTGGAAGGATGGTGCATCAGTTTCTTCATCTTGGACATGATCATAGACCCCTTTGTCTTTCCCTTCCTCCTCTTATTTACCATAAGGATTGAATAATTGATATTCCTCATATATTTTTTCACCTAGAAAGCTAAATAAAAAATATTTTCTAGTGACTTATTCATGTTATTAATATTATAATTAATAATTAAAGTCAATAATTTATACGGTAAGGGGTCATGAATGAGATTAGTTGCTAAATCTTGGTTCAATTTGAACCCAAGGGACTCAAGTATCTCAATGTACCCAATAATATTGAGTAAATGAGGTCCTTATTGATTTACTTATTCTAGCCTATATCTATATAGAGGACTTGATATCTCATATATTTCCTATCAAGCTCTCTCCAGGTATAACTCTTGGAGATAATATAGCATTTCGAAAGCATCTTTAACCTCATTCATTTTCTACATCTCACTAGAAATAGATGAAAACATCAAACATTGAATGTGTAGGGGATATTATATATGATTCTTGTATTTATATTTATCCACATTGATTTCCCCTAAGAAAGTTTAGTAGGAATTGGGGATTCCATCACATAAAGCATCCCCTCTTGGAATAGTACTATGCACAAGCTCTTGTACCACTCATGGAAGTAATAAATGATAAGGATATTCTCTTTACCCAATATTTATTGTAGTGAAATTGAATTATTGGTTTCTATTTACTCTAAAACAAGTAAACTAAGAAGATTATTTCATTGTCTTTATTACTTGTAGACTCTTTAAAATTATAAATTTTAAATGTATCACACTATTGTATCAAATTCTAAGACCCATCTATACTAGAACCAGAATAATATATCACTTGAGTATTCTAGTGGAAATTATCCTTAAAACCCATCCTCATAGTCTTAAAGCTTTGGCTATGCCACTACTCATAGTGTCCAAGGTAAGAACTATCTTGGACAACTGCATTAACTTGCGTCTCCTTCATCTATTTAGTAGAGTCTCATCCAATGCAAAGAATTTATTTACATTTCTCAACACTTTGACTGTAGAATTAAAAAATATAGATTTATCTATCACATTGTTACCTACATTAGTTAACCCAACCAAACACTCTCATAAGAACTCCCTAGTAGTAGGAGGCACCCTCAAATTTGGTTGACCGAGCACCCCATACACTCAGTTTTACTCAAATTTGATCGATAGAAGGAATTTAATGATTAATATTTTATTTGAGAGATTTGTTAATTTAATATTAGAAAATGTAATCCTTTTATATTTAAAAATATTATTATATATGATCAATCTCACAACTTAACCATGCCATTAAATATAAAACATTCACCGCATAGGTTCATTTTTTCTATTCATGCTTGTTTATTGTTATACTATGTGATTGTGCATAACAAATAAAGATTCACAAAATAATAAACCATACACATGATAAAATTAATAAATAATGAAATGATATTGAGCTATTAAATATTGGATAATTCATTGAGAGAATATTGGATTAACCGATACTTTTGGGGAATTCCTTAAGTCAATACCAAACCTGAATTGAAGCACCCATAACTCTCACGCATTTCTCTTGTTTGGTATATGCCATTTATCGACACAAACAGCATCCCCATGAACTCCTTTCATCATTAAAATGTATACTCACATGTAGGTGAGGGGAACTCAGGGTGAGAAATAAAATTTTTAGACCTAAAATATGGACACGTATCCCCTTATAAAATTTAAGGATGGAGGGATAATGAAAAATCATAAAAATAAAGTAATAACAACATTTTTTAATACATAATGCAATAATTTAATTAAATAAATAATAAGACAAACATGCTTGGGTCGGTCTCAGCTCATGATCAGTCGACATTCAATTATATTTCTCAAGGAAAAATTAAATTTTCTATAATTAAACTTGAGGGTATTTTTCATGCATTAACTTGCATTAAAATAATTTTAATTAATTATCAATACTTCCCACAACACATGAAAAATTTTATAAAATCCAAAAAAATTAAATCTAATTTCAATGATTTTTATAATTTTTCAGGACTATGTAGACCTAATGAAAATCCTATAAAATTAATTTTGGACTACTGATAGGTTAAATGGGTCGGGCCAGTTGGACCTGGACTGAATTGGTCCAGCCTAATATGGGGGATCAATTCAAAGTAAATATATATATATATATATAACAAGCTTCCAATGGAATATTTATCCCTTTTATATATTTATTTTAACCCAGCTTCCATGGGAATATTTGAATAAGCTTACAAGGGAAGATTTGTGAATTTTATTAAACAAGATTCCAAGAGAAGCTTTAAATTATCCTCCATTAGAAGATATATCCTTTCAATTAAAGAAGCTTTGATGAGAATCTTTAAACTAGATTCCATGGGAAGATTTGTTCATTTAATTAAATAATATTTCATGAGAATATGAAAACTAGATTCCATCAGAATCTTTATCATTTGAATTAAACAAAATTCCAAGTGTATCTAAAAACAAGCATCCAATGGAAGTGTTATTTATTTTATTAAACAAGATACTATAAGAAACATTAACCTAGTTTCCAAGGGTAGATTTATCTATTTAATTAAACAAGCTTCAATGGAAAGGTGGAATTGGAAACTAACTACCCCAACTAGTTTTTAGTTTATTTAGTTACAAAAAATTGTTCTTACATCATGGTTTGGCTAAAAAAACAATCAAAATGGTTTCCATTAAAATGAAGATAATTTAAAACTTAAATTTTAGTTGTAACCTTCACGCAAAACCCAATGATCCTCGATAATCCATATCTCGGTTATATGAACTTTGATCGATGTGTCATCAGTTGGGATAGGAATTTATCAAAACCCTCTTTTTTAATCATAGAAAATTAAATTGAATGTTTATTTTTTTAGACATAAATAATCAAATGTTCACTTTGATATCAATTGAAGGAACTCAGGTCATAGCGGAAGTGGGAAAGAATGCACAATTTAAAATGTGTAGTTCGGATTCATGTTAAAAACAAAGAATAAAATTAACACCTTTCTCGAATTTCTAAAAGGATCACATGTAATTCAATTTAATCATAAAAAATAAAATCAATCAAAAACTTAAATCGTACATCATTCGTTTGAAATCCTTGATTAGATTCACTCATCTTTGATGTTGTGTGGCTCTAAAAATCCAAAATTGGAAATGCTATAGATTTTTCACACATGCACTACAATTTAAGGTTCATCGAAATAAATATCCCAAGATATGGCATAGTAAATCAAATAGCTTTACCACATCCCTTATATCGCCTAAAGAATATGGGCCCATTCAATAAAGAGGGATTGATCAGATCTTGTTCTTCTTTTAGAATATATCTCTAAGAACAAAATAGGATTGGAGAAGAGTATCTCTAAATTTGTTATAATGGTGGATCTTAGAGTTCATAAGGCCAAAATGAGATCTTATACTTAGGTTATACTTAAAATAATTACACTTTGGTCCCAAAAAATTACTAAACATTATTTTATACCATTGTGCACAAATATGGTGTAATAAACTTTTTATAAATGTCAAAAAAAATTACCACTCACCTATAAAACTATAAAATGTTACATGATAAAATAAAAACTATTTACTTGGCCTTTAACTTCCCTAAATAATTTAGAGAATCTTGAGCATCCCATGTTTATTTGAAAAATTATATTTTTCTCATATTCACTTTTATGATCAATGTACTTGTTAATGACATGTTAAATAAATTGATTCATAGTTATTCTAAACATGAATAATATAATTGAATTAGTTTCATTTATGATCAATTATACTTGGATATTCCCTAACCCCCACACATGGGGCCCACTAAATCCAAAAATCATATTCATTAGAATATGTCGAACATGTGGATACACTTAGTGTGTCCCTTAAGGACCTTATCTCAATATCAGTGAGTCCAACCCACATACCAAGAGTGGATTTGAGAAACCCATCAAGGACCCTAAGCTGATATGAAATGTCTTAGCTATGAATTCTTACTCTAAACACAAACATTGTAATATAATCTCTTTGTCGGGAAATATCTCATAGAGAAGGATGCACACGTGTTTCATTATCCTTTTATTTCTATGTATATTTCATAAACATAAAGGATGTAATTACCTTCTTGTACCATGGACATGGATTTATAAAGGTACTACCATCCTGGTCAACCTGGGCCCACGAGATATCTCTTTCTTAACTCGAAAGCAGAAAAATCTATTATGATCATTCAACCAATGCCATAGCACCAATGACACACCCAACACAAACTACCTTAATAATGTTTCATTATCATTCTTTTCACCTTACATCAAAGAATGCGATCAAATAGGGCACATTAATAATGATCTCAAGTTAAGAGACCTATACACATGTTAATAGATTAGAACAATCAATGACACGTGAAACATGTGGTGTTTCTATTGGTGGGTATGTTCACATAATCTCAAAACTATATATCACAAAGTGTGAAATTCATGAGAAAAAGTATCAATTCTTATGATCCCTCGGAACCTAATAGTCTAACATGATATGTGTCCTCTTAGTATGATGTATCTAGACCATAGGACCTATATATTTAATGTTATTGTTATAATATCTTGAGGTTCTCATTATAGCTAAGAACTACTATAACCTTTTGATATAATACATAATTCAAGGACATTACTATATAAATAGTGGATGTAGATATATCAACACTACTATGGTAATAATAAATAAACACTTGTATATATCAATCATTATACATGTAATGGTAATTAAAATTACAGTTAACGTTGTATCTAGGGATCCAACTATTACAACACGGTTTTGAAAATCGTGTGACCTTCCCATATTTAAAAAATATTAAAATTCCATGCCCCCCCCCCATCCCATTTCAGTATTTTCTCCCCTTTGTTCATTTTTTCACTTGAAGGGAACCCTCTATCCCTCTCCCTTTTGTTATCCTCTCTCAATGGATACATCTCCAAGCTTACAAGGAGAGTTTCTTATGGTATTGGCCACTTATATCCTCTATAACTTCTCCAATATTTGTTTTAAGGTATTTAAATGGTGTTTTATCTCATGGATGAACCCCAAATTATAGGGTTGATGTGTTGGGTTGTTTCTATTTGGATATAGGTTCTGTGGATTTTCAGTTGGGATTGATTATTCCTTCCCTTATATTTCATCACTCCCACACTCTATTGAGGTAGGTTCTTCTATAAATTTTCTTTCTAATACATTACATTTCATTCTTTGGTACTAATATAGGTTGTGTGGATTTTGTATTGTTTATTTTATTTATGGTAGTTCATATATGTTGGTGGAATTTGGTAAAAAATTATTTTCAAAGAGATTATCTAAATATGATTGTGTTTATATGAACTCATCATGTTTGATAAAATGTAAAGTGGTCTTTTTAGATGAAATTAGGTATTTTTATAAATTTTTTTCTTGGTTTTATTTTTATGGCGGGGTTGTTAGTGATATGGGCCTTATGTTGTAGTGTCTTTTAGGGCTTGGTATCTATGTATGTCTTGTTGTTTTGGTGGTAGAACATGTTTTGTTACTTTAAATAAATTATTTTGGGAAAATTCATAAATAATTTTAGTGAACCATTGTATGTGGGCACATAAATGTGTTTAGCGGAAGCACACATTGATGGAAACATAAATGATAATGGTCTTGGATAAACATTCTCATCATAAAAACTGAGTTTCAAACACTTATCCATCCCTCTAATTTCTATCTTCAAACTCCTGATTCTTTACTCATGGTCCCCTGGTTCAAAAATGACATGAAAGTTGTTCAAATCTAAATTTTAAATTAATGCCCAATTAGAACCTTCATAAATTTTTGGATTCTAAATGGTATGAAATCCCTTTTGAAAACTATAGTGGTTTTATGAGTTTTCATATTGGATTTCAAATAATGTTTGAAGAGGAATTGGAATTGGAACATAAAGGCCCATTTGGAATTTTTCATCTAAAAGTGGTGTTTAATGTTTTTTTGAAAATGGTTTAGATAATATTTATATAGTATTGAAATTGATAATGTAGAAGACCTGGTTGGAACTTTATAATGCTTTGAATATTATTTGTGGTTTTAAAAGTACAAATTCTTTATTAACATTTCAGCTTGTTTTGGATAATTGGTTCGAAAGATAATATTATATGAAGGCCTAGTTGGAACTTGTTAAAGTATTGTTGTGATATGGGCACCCCAATGGAGGATTTCTCGATGTGGGTTATTTCATGGGGGGTGTCGGTGTTTGGAGTAGGCAATTGTAGTGGTGGTAGGTACGTTGAGAAATGTCTTTAAGGGCCTATTCCTTTCCCCATATACTATTACCATTGGTTTCTTGGTCATATCTTAGAGGTTCAAGTGATGGTTTCTTATCAACCCCAAATATATGGGTTTTTACCCCATGGATGGTTTAGAGGCTAGGTGGGATTCTACAACTGGATTGGAAATTATAATGGTCAGTGAGTTATTGACTTTGGAGTTTCACAATATGTTGGCAGGTGAGTCCAACCTGAGTACATCCTAGGATCACTCTAATTTTTTTTAGAAAATTTTAGTGGGTAACTATTTATATGTTTTTGTTTATATTCTGTTGCGCTTGGTTTCTTATTTACACTGCTAGTTTGTTTTCAACATAGAATGGTACTGATCTATTTTGACTTATGTTTGGGTTTTTATTTTAAAATGTTAATATAATTTTAAAATGGATATGCCCTATTCATTTTTTTGATAAAGGTAAAGTTGTACCTATTCATTAAAATGAGAAAACATATTTTTATATATGTATTCCCAAATAGTGTTTGTATACTATTTCAGGAAAGGAAATGTCTAGATTCTTTAGTGGTTTCCTACTGATCTATTAAGATCACACCCTAATTGTGACATTCTATGCTGGTAGACCTAAGCTGTTTTATAGGTTCAAGTTTCTATATCATATTTCATTTGTTACATGTTATTATGTAGATGGTGGTGACCATGTAATCACATGGAGATTGAGTTGTCCATTGATCAGTTTATTTTGTTTTTTCAGCCTTTCGTTTATTTAGTTTCTCATTTTTTTTAGTTTTATTTTATACCTATATCAGTTTGTATATTCCTTTATGATAATTTTTTGGCCTTTTCATATTTTTTATATTATTTTATCAAATCCTAGTGTATTTGGTAAAAAATAGCTTCCATAGTGATTTCTTTGACTCTTAACACTAGTTGCTAGTGCATTCGGATTGGGAATTCCCATTAGGCTACGTATTAGACTAGGTTTCATGTTGGGTTGGATGGAATCCTAGATTGATGCATGAAAAAATAGTATCATATCATTTCCTTTTCTATTTGGGGTGTGGTTTTTTGGATAGTAGGACTATCGGGACTCAAGATATGGGTGCATGAATGATGTCATGAACGCTTTCTTATTCTAATCTTCATGTTTCTAGCTGTTGTATGGGATTTGATTCTTTTATTTTATTTTATTTTTGATTGAGTAATGAAAATGGAGGTGAACCGGTTTCACTATTTGATCCAACAAGGAGTAGTGATCCACGTGTAATCCATGTGCATAGTTCAAGGTCTTCTTAGTTGTTAGTTATAACTTGATATATGGCCCACTAACCATTTCACCTAATTATGTATGAAACGTGGTTCCTCATTATGGTATTTTAGTGTGGGTTGTGTTCTATTTTAGTTTCAGTTGGTGTAAGTGAGATTTTGAAATGAATTTTTTTTTAAATGTAAATGATTTCTTTTAAGTGGTTTTGAAATTTTCAAGAATGAGTTTTAAAAGAGAATGTGACTTGGATTGGAAATTTAGTAAATGATTGGATTTGATTATGGGATGAATTGTGTGACTGTTGGTACTCTTTATGAGCAATCATATGTGTGGGTATGTATAGGAAGTTCATTTTGTAACTTTTTTGTGAAAGAGGTAAGCGGAAGTTCATAAACACCTATACAAAAATTCATAGGATTCCATAAGATACTATTTAAAACCAAAGAATTTCATTTTCTTAAAAAATGGTTTTTAATGTAAAATAACCTTGAAAAAAAAATTTGTTCTCAAGAGTGGGTTATCATTTGTGAAAAGTGGCCTTTGTAATTGGAAAGCATCCATGGAAGAGGGATGTTTAGGAAATTCAAGTCAAAATATGGATTTTTTAAAATAGGGTTTTGTGTTGTGTTTGTAGTGTTTAATTTATAAGACTTCTTCTTTGGCTTAAGATGTTCCTTTTCGAATATTTTTTTGGTTGATTTTGATTTTTTTTACATGTGATATTTAGAGTATCATTCCCATAACTTTCCCCAAGTTTTCCAGTGAGACTTGACCAATTACTATTTCTTCCCAAGTGTTTCTCATATTTCATGGGGATCGAGGTCCATTAGAAGTAGTGGAACGGATTGAAGAAGTTCAGGTTTTCTTCAGATCAATGGGAACTACCAAAGTTGTGAGTGTGTGTGCCACATTAGTTTTCTTTCTAGGTATGAGCATTGATTAGTGTATAATGAATGTCCCACTATCATTGAAAATTTTGATGACATGGTAAATCTTTAATACCACTTTCATCCTAAGTTTAATAACTTTGGAGGTGAAGATGAGAAAGGTGGTAGAGTTGCATGAGGTTCGGAAGGGCTAGTAGTCAGTGAAATTTAATAATGAACACTTAAAATAGTTGGTTTCCATATCTCTAGAGATTGAGTTATAGGATCATGTTTAATATCCAATTTTATTTTGGGTTTTTCATCTAGATATCACTGAAAAATACCTCTAGTTCGGTGAAATCTATTTCGAGAAGTTCGTGCATGAAGAGTTTTTTCTATGTTGGTTCTCATGGTGGAATCATTAGGTTTGTCTCTCGTGACGGTTCCCTATCTGGTGAGGGGGAAAAACTAGAGGAACTTTTTCATGATGAGTCTCCCTTATAGGTTCCATCTTCCATTTTATTGTACTATTCACTTTTATGTTTTATATGTGGTCTATTTCCGAATTTTTAGTTGTCCTTTTGCAATCCTCCATAGATTTTTCATTATCATGGTTGTCTAGGTATTCTAGAGAAGTTTTTTAATAAGTGTTTTCCAAAGAAGAATCATTTATTATAGTATTTTAGTGTTTTACTATTAAGTATTATATTCTTCAGTTGTGAGGGGCTCCAACCATAGGTCTCGAAGTGAAGCTCGCGCGCAGTTAGAAATCACTGGTGGTACGGGGAAAATTGGTCCAGTTTTTTTCTCCCGCGTAGTGGTGGGGACATTTGGAGTTTAATTTTTTTTCATTTTTTTATTTTATAAGTTCTTAATTTTGTTGTAATATTATGACAAACTGGTTCTTTTTAATTTTAGTGGTTATGTTTATCTTAATATGGGTTTTAAATTTGTTATTGTTTCATGGTTGTGCTTAACCCTTGGGTGGGTATGTTTTTGTTCAGTTTCTTTGTCTAGTTTGGTTTTATTTCATGGGATTCCACATGTTTTGGGGGTATGTCTTATGTAGAGAATTTTCAGTTACGAGCACGGTGTTTTTTACCTCGTGTGTAGAAGTTTGGGTTATTTGTGTTCGGAGTTCCCTCGTTGGGATAATCTGTAATCATTCCAAGGTGGTAATTGAGTTCTTAGAGTGTGGAGAACCATCTCATGTTCTCCCACTATTTTTAATGCTTCTAATTTCTATAGAATCAGTTTGGTGTGACTTTTGAACTAAAAGGTCACCACAATTTTTGTGGTTTTTTTGGCGTCTTTCATATTTGGAATGGATTTTAGTTTATCACTCTGGTGGGTGACTTTCTAGATGTAGGAAGTGTTTTTGGTTGTGGATAATAATCACACCCCATCTTTTTCAATTATTTTGTTTTATTCCTTTCATGAATTTGGATACTCTGGTTGAGGTTTGGTTTGAGTAGAAATTTAAATATTTTATTTTTAAGCTGAAAAGAGAGGTTTTTTTTAATTGGTAGTAACTGGTTCGTGAGTATAACATGGTTAAGGAAAACTATGCAGAGTGGCCCTATTAACTATGTAGCTTGTTTTGGGGTATAGGGTAAAGCTTCAAGGGTTTCAAATAGCATGGGAAATCATGCATAAGTTGTGCATGAGGTTCTCTCCATTTAGAAAGTGGTGACCACATGGTTTTTGTATGGTGTGGAAACCCATGCGACCAGACTGTGTAGGCTTTCTTTATTTTAAAAATCTTGGAATTACAATTTCTCCATTCACATTTTTATCCACTTACAGGACTTCCTCCCTCTTAGATATTTGTGGTGCATGAAGGGACCTGCTTATCCCTCTCCCTTGGTTTTTCTCCCTCCATAGACGCATCTCCAAGTTTCCAAGATGAGTTTCAAAGGGTTTTGTCCATTTTTATCCTCTTTATATTGTCCTCTCTAGATTTATTGGAATTTAAATTATCAGTTCTCTCCTCAAAGAACCCTAAAATATAGGGTTGATGTGTTGGGTTGTATTTCTTTGGATCTAGGTTGTGTATATTGGATGTTGGGATCAATTCTTCCTTCCATTGAAGTTTGTCACATACTCACTCCATTGAGGTAGGTGTTTATATATGTTTCCTTTCAAATTCATTCTTTTTAAAACTTTGGTAATCCTAAATAGTTTATAAATATGATTCTCATGCTTGTGGTGTTTTTATTTTGTTTGTGGCGGTGATTATATGTTCATGGGATTTGGTAAAAATGGGTTTCAAAGAGATTCTTCAAATATTCTTTTGTATATATTCACTCAACCAGTTTGATAAAATTATAAGTGACCTTTTTAGAGAAATATGATATTTTTAGAATTTTTTGGCATGGATATATTTTGATGGATTCATTTGATTATGATATGATCCTTATTTTTGGATTTTGGTGACTTTTATTGATTGGCATCTATGTATAGACAATTGTGTTGGTGGTAGAACATGTATTGTTACTTTACAAAAATGTTTGGGGTAACTTCATGGATAATTTTGGTGTACCATTGGATGTGGTCACATAAAATTTTACATTGGATGCACACATGGATGGGAACACAAATTATAAT
This sequence comes from Viscum album, assembly GCA_963277665.1. NCBI lineage: Eukaryota > Viridiplantae > Streptophyta > Magnoliopsida > Santalales > Viscaceae > Viscum > Viscum album. The sequence continues at coordinate 1,735,854,631 of OY728122.1, read as the reverse complement.
GGTATTGGATAAACTTTCTCAACTTAAAAATCGGATTTCAAACACTAATCCCTCCCTCTTCTCTTCTGTTTCAAACTTGTTATGCTTTACTAATGGTCCCTAGGATCCCAAATGACATGAAAATAGTTCAAAACTATTTTTGAAATAATGGACTATTTTGAACCTTGATAAATGGTTTACTTCTAAATGTTATGAAATCCAGTTTGGCATCTTTAGTTAATTTTTTTCATATTTGTTTTGAAATGATGTCGAAAGTGGAATTGGATTTGGAATACCAATCCCATTTGCAATTGTGGACAAAAAAATGGTGTTTAATATTATTTTTGAAATGGTGTATAGGATCTTTTTAAAGTATTCGAATCGAAAATGTTGAAGGCTTGGTTGGAAATTTTTAATATTTTGAAACTGAATTGTGGTTTTGAAAGTAAAAAATTCTCAGTGGACATCTTAACTTGTTTTGGATAAATTTTTTAAAATATCATATGACATGATGACTATGTTAGAACTTTTAAAAGGTTTTTTGGGTTGAGAACCTCTATGGAGGATTTCCAGATGTGGGTTATCTTGTTGGTGTTGTCGATTATTGGGGTAGGAAAATGCAGTGGTGGCAGATAAGGTGAGTCATGTGTGTGAGGGCCTCCTCCATTCACCATATACTATTACCTTGGGTTTTTTCAATGTATTTTAGAGGGTTGAGTGATGGTTTCTCATTATCCCCGATTATGCAAGTTGGTACAACTTTGATGTTTTACAGGCCAAGTGGGATTGTCCTACTAGAATGGAAGTCAGAATGGCCAGTGATTGTTTTGACTATAGAGATGCACCATATCATGGTAGGTAAGTCTGACAAGAGTACGTCCTATGATTGCTCCAAGGATGTTTAGAAAACTCTAAAAATTTTATATCTGTATGCATTTTTTTATATTCTATCACACATGGATTCTTGTTTATAATTCTTTTTTTTTTCAGTATAGAATGGTATTGCTATGTTTGGACTTTTCTTTGGGTTTTGATTTTAAAATGGTAATATGATTAAAAAATTTGGATGTGGTATGAATTTATTTGAAAAGGGGAAATCTTTACTTGTTTATTAGAATGATAAAAACCTATTTTTATATATGTATTCCAAATTAGTTCTTGTGCACAGTTTTGGTGAAGGAAATGTATGGATTCTTTAGCGGTTTCCTACTGATTTGTTAAGATATCACCCTACATATGCCATTTAGTGTTAGTAGACATGAACCATTTTCTAGATTTAGGATTATGGTACCTATTTCCTTCATAACAGGTTGGTCGGTGGATGGTGGTGACCATGAGGTCACATAGAGATCAGGTTGTACTTAGTTTGGTTTAGTTCTATTTTTTCGCCATCAATTCATTTATTTCCTGTCAGTTGTATTTTTTACCTGGACCAGTTTTTATAATCAATTATGATCAGTAGTTGGTCTTTTCTTCTTATTTTGATTATTTTATTTAATCCATGTTTATTCGGAAACAATTATTCCCATTGTGATTTCTTTAATTCTTTTCACTAGTTGTCAGCCCGTGGGGATCGGTAACGCCCTTCAGGACATGTCTCACACTAGGTCGGATGTTGGGTTGGATGGAATCTCGACTTAATTCATGACACAAATAAATAACACAGACTTGAAAACTCAAGTTATAGTTACTAACCACAACATCATATTATATAATAAAATTGATAATTCTATACAGGTTATGGGATCCATCATGGGAGGATAATATAAAAAAAGATAAAAATGTAGAAATAAATTAACCTAAATGAAAATAAGAATACCCAAATTGGTTCCATGAGAAACTTAGATCCATTATCCACACTTCTTCATAGATATCCAAATAAACCATCAAGAATTTGGAAATTGTCTTTATCATGTCTCAAAACCAAATGGTCTTCTAGGGTACCCAAGGTTTCTTGAGTAGGGCATGATAATAGCTTTGTAGGCCACCACCAAGGGCATCACTAAATATTTCCAAAAAAATAAAAAGTTCTTATAAAGGTGAAACAATTTAATAATTTAATTACATAAGGAAAATAATCAATAACAACATCAATTATATGGTTCCATGGTGGAAAGTGAGGTCTGTAACACTTGTTTTAGCCAATGTCAAATGACTCTAATCACAGAGAAGAATTTTACAACCATAAGAAACCACACATGGGGACCAAGTCCAACCCTATAACCAACAACCAATAACATACCAATTTTGGACAGTGTTAGATATCTCTGAGAACAAAGTGGGATTTACTCATTTGTATCAAAACCATTTAAAGATCTTTTACTAGTTTATCATATCAAGATCACTCAAAGATAATTTACTCAACCACTCCAAAAACATTTAAAATACATAATATCAAGATTATCCAAGAGAATTTTGAGGATTTCCCTATGAGCATTTACATTACACAATTTCAAGACCACTAGAAGTGTATTTACATGAATCTTTCATGATCACTTACATTCTCATTGGATAAATACCACTTTATGATATTTTAACATACTGAAATATAAATCTTTTATTGTTAACCACATCAGCAGGTTTTACCAAATTATCATAATTTACCATTTCTCATTTTACCAATCCAAACACTCATATAGATACATCAATAAATTTACAATGACCACTTTAGCTCATAATCAACAAAAAATATCATAACACCGATATACTATCTATAATTATTTTACTCTAATTTAAGATTACCAAAATATATCAAGGTCTCACTTTCCATTCTATTGAATTCCATTCTTTCTCACAATGCCATGTTTTCTATTTCAAGTTTCAATTTCAATCTTGGGTGTCCTATTGGGATCACCTATCTTGTAGCTTTTTAATCACATGTGGAAAATGGATTTTGATTAAGGAAGTATCACCATCAAAGAATTTAATTAAATTTAAGTTCAACACACATTTGGTCTGCATGACTACATACATAACTATAAAACCCATGATAAATTGTTTTAGCCTCTATCTTTTCTAAATAAAAAACAATAATAAAGGTATCCTTTATCTATACTTAAATAACTATTGATATACATATCATTTATCAGTGCTTTTTTTGGCACTAATAAATATAAGACTTTATTAGTGTTTTTTTAGTTCTAATAAAGGAACCACTTTATCAGTTATTTTTTTATACTCATAGTTGGTGTCATTTATCCGTATAAAAAATCACAAACAAAAGATATATTCAAAAAAATTATATCATTAAAAATTATATATTATTATATAATTATATTTATATTGATAAAAATATAATATATTTTCTAAAATACGATATACATATGATGAAATATACATCTAAACTTGATATATAATATATCTAATTAAAAAATGGATATAAAATAAATATATATATTATTAAAAATATTATTTTTTATAGAAATATATATTTTTAGGTTTTTAGGTTTTTTCCTAAAAAAATTAAAATTTTCAATTTAATTTAATATAAATCATATATATATGTCATATATTTAGAGAAAAAATTTATATCATTTTATTAAATATTAATATTAATTAAAAATATTTACTAATTAATTTTTATAAACATTTAATAGCATTTTTTTTATCAATTTCAATCATTTTTTCAATTTAACATATATACCAAATAATAAATATTCAATAATTCATTAAAAAAATTATTAAATGTGTTACATTTACTACATCATATAATAATTTCACACATAAACATATTAAATTAATTCAATTATATAGAGAGGCACATATACACAAATAATAAATTGTTAATGTGACCATTTCAAATTTTTATTTATTAATATATAATATTTGATATATTATGCTTTTAATTTTTAAATTTTATGCATTTTTTATATTAAAATTTCATATATACTATTATCTAATTTTTATAAAATAAATATATATTTTTTTTTATTTCCTTAATATTATTATAATTTTTTTTCATTTATAATATTTATTTATAATTTTTATTAGAATTTAATATGATTTTAAAATACTAGTAATTTAAATAATTAATATGTGTATTCATTTTCATTTAAATATATATTCTTTTATAATTTGAAAAAATTTATAATTAATAAGTTTAATTATTTTTTTAATGTTTTTTCAATATATTCATTTTTTTAGTTAAATTTTACCTATTCTTTAAATTTTAATCGTTTAATATTATTTATTCATTAATAATGTCTAATATTTTTTTACATTTTATTATTTAGTTATTTTACATATTTATTCATTTAATATTTTTATAATTTATTATTTTTTAGTTTTTCTTATGTATAATAATTCATTAATGTATTTAATATTATTAATAATTATATTTATTCATATATATATATATCAATATATATAATTTTTCCTTAAATATGATTTATTCAATACAAAATATGTATTTACATTACATAGGACTTTTATTTAGTAAAAAAACGTTTATAAAAAAATAATAATAATCAGAAATATTTTTTAATTTGTATCGAGTAATGGACATTTAATAAAAATTTCATTTGATTATATAATTTAACACATAAATCAAAATTGAATTGAATTAATTTTATGCAAATATATACATAATTATTTAAATTTTATGAAGATTCATACAAACATAATATTTGTATAATTTAATAAATTTTTTATATTAATTGTATATATTTATTTATTAAAATAATATATTTAATAGATATTATGAATTTGATTGGTAAATTTTTTTAATTTTTTATAATTCTATTCAAAATATATTATTTATTACCTTTTATGAAATCAATTATTTTCTTTTTTAATATTAATTATTAATTGATTTTTTTATTTTATTTAAATATTTTTTTAAAAATAAATTAATTTTTAATGTTTTTTATTTAATATTTTTTATATTTTAATCAAATTTTAATATTTATTTATAATATTTAATTCATTAACATTTAATTTCCATAATATGGTTTTAATTTATATAATTGATATTTATTCCACTTCATTTTAACATATATTCATTTTTAATTTTTTTATGATCCATATAATTAATAAAACTTATTCATTTTATAAATATTCTTCAATCTATTGATTTTTAAATGAATAAATTTTACCCTATTTTAACATTAATTCATTTAATTTTATTTAGTCCTATTTATTCACTAATAATGGTTATTAGTTTTTTAATTTTCTTTATAATTTATTTATTTTTAATGTTTATTAGTTTATTTTTTTTAAGGTATTAATTTTTAATATTTTTTATACATATTTATTCATTAATAGTTATTTTTTTAATATGGTTGTAATTTAAATATTTAATATGAACTTGTTTTCATTTTCAAATTTTTAATTATTTATATTAATAATACAACTTATTCAAATTTGATTATAATATTTTTTTAAGTCTATTCAATTTTAATTTTGAAATTACCTAATTTAAAAAATTTATATATTTAAGATTATTTATTAATTAATAATGTATTTTTTCAATTTATCCATTTTTAATATATATTCATATAATATTTTTAATAATTTCTTTTATATTGTTTTTTCATCAGCACATTACAAAAATTATGAAAAAATATTGCTTTCATCGGTGCTAAAATAGAAACCACTAATCAAAACTATCATTATCAACACTATCTCATATCGCTGATAAAGATATGTTTTGTTATCCTTAATAGTCAGCACTACTAAAGAGTGATTTCATCATTGTTTTTTATTTTAATGTCGATAAAACCAATCTTCCTAAGTGCTATTTGGAAATAGCTAATAAAACTCTATCGTTATTTTAAATATAACACTAATAGGGAACCCAACACTCACGTCATTCATCCTCTTTTGGATCTGAACCATTGTTGCCCCACCCCTTCCACCTTCTCGAACAAATTGACAATATCCAAACTTAAGGTATGTCTCCCTTTTAGTCAATCTTTCACTATTTGGGGGTTTCTAATTTTTCTCAACGGTTTGGGTTTATATGTGATCTTCAGAACATGAATAGTCTTAAGACCCATTGATTTACAGTGCTTGATGCACCCCAACCCCACACCATGTATACCATCTCCTATACAGTGTTCTTCCTGTAGAACAATTTTAATTTTTTTTCCACTAGAATGACCAATATTTAATGTAGCATACAGAAAACTATCCATAAACCAGGTCCTGGTTACTCAGGATTCTATTTCTTTCTGAATTTCATGTCCTTAGAAGTAATATCTGAATTTTAATTCTTTACATTACTGGATATAAATCAAGAATAGATCATAGAAAATAATACATTAATTGAGAATTCAAGAGTTTGAATTTTCTTTTTTATTTTATTAAAAATTTTATAAAAAATTGTAACTTCTAGATAATAATAATATTTCATTAGGTTTAATTTGTTTGTTAAATAGAAAACTACCCAATACCAAGAAAATTACGACAAAAACTTCTTGGAATAAGTTGTTTCTATTATGTGATGTAGACACACAGTCTCCCTGAGGGGAAAGACCCACTTTCAATCCTAGAAATCCTTTTAGGTTACATTATATCCAATTTATTTTTCAATAATTTATACCAATTACAAACAATTATTTTATTATTTTATTGTGGTTAAGTAATATCAATAGTTAAAGAATTGATTTTTTTATTATTCTCAAAGGTAAATGTTGTAGTATTGAACTCACTATAATGATTTATCAATAGATCTCATTTTTCCTATGTTATCTATTTATTTTTCTCCTATATATATGCACCTTACTTTAATTTATATTTTTTATTTCCAATTTAAATATAATATGTTTTATATTTTTATAATTTTTAAAATCAATTGTTTGTTATTCAACATTTGATATGTCATAGTTCTCTATTTTCTTAAATTTGAATGTACAGTCAGTTTACAATATTATATTTTCTATTTTTAAGATATATATATATATATATAATCATATTTTTATATTGATTATATATGTATTCATAAGATCAATTATCTATAAGTTGGATTATATTGGATAGAGAGTTGATTTTTCTTTTTTTTCTTTAGATATTCCCAACAAAAATTCATACTGTGGTTTTATGATATTTTGATACTAAATCATGTTTATTTTGATGCCCTTATTAGTAATCATCTGTTGCGAATTATATTTCACAATTACTGATTTTTATACTATATATATTGTATTGCATAGCTATATCTCATAAGTCAAATGTATTTATGTTTATCTTAATAAAAACAAAATCTTCTGCATTTTCTATTTACTTGACCTTTTTAATAATTTAAATTGGTAACACATAGTTATAATCCTTGATTAAATTATTACTATAATATTTTTATAGTACTTTTGTGATAATGTTTTCAAAAAAATGTTGGGGTCAAAGCCTCATTTTATTATGAAAGAAAATACCTCCTTCTATCTGGGTAGAGGGATACCCATTGTATGGCCTGTAAGCCTAAGGCCAAGTGGCCCCTAAACATGGCCTGAAGGCCTAGGGTAGTATCAGGACTACATCTTACTACCTACACCACCAAAATTATGTCACCCGGACTACACGACCAGTGACCTTCATCATGCAAGTATCACCTCATGCACACATCAATCCGGCATCACTACCTACCCAAGTTAGGCATGCATCACTATCTACAGTGTAAATCCCCCATGGGGCTTTCCAGGATACAAACCCTGGCCTTGTGGATGTCGGATTATGGGTTTTACCACCCAGGTTCTGTCCCAACTACAGGTTTTTGTGATAATATGTCAATGTAGATTCTTTCAAAAAAATATGAACTGATCCACAACATGATATTTTTTAAACTCATGTTCTATAATTTAATTTTTTAATATTCCTTAGATATATAAAATTTATTTTTATAATTAATTAATTAATGCATTGTAAAACAAGTTTTAGCAGTTTTTTATCATTAATGTAATAGAATAAATTAATTATTCCTTTTCTATGGTTGTATTTTTGAAAATATCAAAAATATCATTGATTACATTCCCAGAGTAGAAACATTTAAGAACTATCAAAATATGAAATTCCAGTTGAAGTATATTTAATTTCATTTACAGAAAAATATATTTCACTAAAGAATGGTTCAAATTATATTAAGGTTTCTAATATACTCAACTATAATTATCCCTACAAACTCAAATGGAGTTAATTTATATAACTCTATTAACTTTTGAAGAAATAAAACTAGAATCGGTGTTACCAACTTGTTTAAAATGTATTTAAAATACTCATATATGTCAATGAAAAACAAGTTCAATCTATCTAAATATTCCTAAAATAGAGAATATATATAATAAAATACCAATACATTGAATACATATCAATTTATATGTATAATATATGCATATCTATTGTGTATTTATTTTTTTTGAAAAAATTGAATATTATTAAATCTTATAGGACAAATTCAAATAGAAAATGGATTGACACTAATAAAATGAAAAAATAGTATGAGTTCGGAGTTAAATAGTTCATCAAGTTTACAATAGACCTTGTATATAACCCTTCTCAAATATTTTCCCCATGTTTACATTGTTTTTATTCGAGTAATATTCATATGGAATAGTTGAAATAATATTTAATTTATCAAGGAATAGAACATAGTTCTAAATGTTGGTCTAAACAAGGGAATAAACTGAATGAACATACTTAACAGGATGATACTGTGATTTATGGATTATTTTATATGAATTCCATTGTAAATGATGATGGACATTTTATGGAATAAATGAAAATATCAATTGAATATGACCTTCATGACTATCTAAATTTTATTAAGAAGTTAAATAGTTATTCTAAGAGACCATAATATACTAATTATATTAAATATACCACACTATCATTTTTATTGAAGTTATATAATTTCAAAGATAGTAGTGGATGGAGAGACACCAGCTTTGTAGAATTTATTATTCTCCAAAATGATATGCTACCAAAGGAAAATAAGATTCTTTTTCAAACATGTGACTCTAAAAGAATTCTATATTCAATAGACATGATCTCTGATAAAACACATGAAGTCCCAAATGATTTAAAATTATTTCACAAGGAGAATGAATCACTCAAAAAATACCTAAGTGTGGCATGAATCGATACAAGAAAGATGATTAAAGACCTTATGAAGTTGTATGGTACCTTCATGTCAATGAAAGGTTTAGATGGATATATGGATATTAGAAAAATGATAGAAAATTAGCATGACATAATGATAAAATAATTAATTATGGAAAACTATATCACCTAGAAAACTCTATTTAGTGGAATAAAATTGATTCTTAGTATACTAGTTTTACAAATGAGTAGAGAAACCTCAGTATTATTTTATCAATAAATAGAAAAAATTAATTTAGTGTAAATATGTGTCCTAATAGTACACAAAAATTTATGTTCGTTAATTATAACATGCCACCATGGTTATGAATTAATATTAAATACATTAAGTTTTATCTTCTTAAATTTAGACAAAAACAACCTAGTAATATTTATGATATCTATTTTCCATCATTTATTGAAGATCTAGAATTAATGTGGGATAAAAGTGTCACATTGTTTTATTCTAATCGAATGGAAGATTTTACATTTAGATCAATGTTGTATGGGAAGATAAATTACTTTCCTGAATATGGATGTTTTTCATCCTATAACACTAAAGGAACATTGGGTTACCATTTTTGAAGAATATACACACTTTTTTTGGTTGAAACATTCATTGAAGAATATTTTTTGCACATCAAAAATTTTAACCTCGATTCCATAAATATAAATAATGGAAGATATCATGTAATGAAAATAAAAAATAATTTACAACACTATATCCACTAATAGGTAGTTAACTATTAGAGAAAATAAAAGATATTGAGAATGTTTGTGGAAAACCATTATCAAAAACCCCTATCAAATAGGATTGAAAAAGAGATCAATTTTCTTTAAATTATTTTCCAATAATTGGGTGTATATCATAAATTTCAATTTTTCATGAATGTAGAAAGAAAAACTATTTCATAGTGTAGTTGTAGATTTATTAACTATTCAAGAAAAGAAATATTGAATAATGGATAAGTTGAATATAATTGGAATGAGGATAAGGGAAGAGTTTTCACCAGTGAAGGGTGAAAGATACACCTTTCTTCATCTATTGTCTCACACACTATCTAAACAAGAAAATTTTCAATTTTTCAAATTCATTAATGGTTTAATAGTTCTGAAAGGGTTTTTATCAAATATCAAGAATGTTGTGTAAATGACTAATTTGATTTTACAATGTTTAAAATCACTTGTCTATAATGTTTTGATATATGATTTGATTCATTCCTCTTCACATTGTATTATTCTTAAATAGGTATGACTTAAATTAACGTGACTTTGATACCATTTTAGAGAACTATGCATAAAGTTATATACCAGGTAAAGTTTCCAATCATGAATAAGGAGATTATAGTCATATGATGTGAATTAGAGATGTTTTTTCACCATCATTATTTTATATAATGGTCCACATGGTGATTCACTTACTTAGAGTGATTAATTTATGTAGTCCTATACATTATAGAGGATGTACCCTGTTTAAAAAATATGAATATTTTTAAAGTGTTTCTCACAAGTCAAAGTCATCCGCCATGTTATATTACATAATGATATATTGTTAAAGTATATATTGAATTCTATACCAATTAAAAGTTACATTTTGATAGCATCTATCTCCCAAAATCTCATCAGATCATATACCTTATGAACACAAGAATTTATGAAAGTGTTGTTGATACAATTACCCTTACAGAGTGGTGTAAATATCAAATTTGCATTTTACAAAATAGTGTAGAGGTTTCTCTACATATTTATTCACCAAATTAGTTCATATAAAATTGAATCCATACAGGGTTTAATGATAGTTCCATGATCATATTTATGAATAGTTTTCTGAAAATATGAATTAAATCGTTGAACGACTTTGATGGATAACCTAAGGCCAGAATATAAATTTTATGTATTTAAAATATTTATTTAGTTAATAGTTATATGTTCTATATAATATAATCATATTAATGTAGGATGATTCAAAATAGTGGAGTTTTACTTATGGAAAAAGTGATGCACGTATCCAGTTACAATGATAAAAATCCAATTTATTTGAAAATGTCATATTTTGGTTTCATCAAACAGATATATAAGCTGAATTATATAACATTTCAAGTGCCAATATAATATTAAAAAGGGTTCAAATTGGGTTTCAATAAATTTTTATGAATTGGAATTCACGAAAGTGAATTTTAGTGTGCAATGATATAAAGGTGATTCATTCATAAGGGAATCAAAAGTAGATCTTGTATTTTATGAATTTTGTCCAAAAAAATCAATATCTTGTTAGAAACTACAAAAACTACAATTTTATATGACAATATAATTGAGGATGACCCTTTCGATGGGATATTACAATTATTTCATGGGTGCCCCAAAGTAGACAAGGTATTTTACATTATAGGGGGCCGTAAAAAGGTGATATGGATACTCAATGGAGAATAAAAATCTATGAAACCTTTAAAGAAAATAGAGAGAGTAAAATGAGAATGTTTAAGTGTCCATTAATATACTATGTTTCAAATAATATTATGTGTTCTCTGTTAAATTTACATAATCTAAATTAAATGTTTAACTAACTATCCTAAATAATGAATTCTTCATATTATGATGTTACCAATCCTGAGGAGGAATAGACATTCAAAAATGAATCTATAGAATTATTAGGGAATCAATAACATGTATATTGTAAAAAATAATGGTTCATCATCATCTTTTTAACATAAAATATCAAAAAAATATTTATGGAATAAATTTTTGAGGCTGGATGGAATCAGCACAGCCAAACTGTTGACTCCAACAAGGAAATTTTCGTTAGTAACTTGAGGATCACAATGAGAATGAATTTTCCAATTTATATATATATTTCACAAAATTTCATTACCATATTTAATATAACAATATATGAAGCTATTATACTAATGTTATGATATTCTTTCAATATTTTACCAAAAAAATTGAAAAACGAAATGTTGATTTAATTTTCCTTATCCCTTGTAGAGTTCATTAATTTTAGTTGATATCCAAAAAAATGTATTATTAGTTTCTAGAAAATATTGTAAATACTTTTAGACACTTATAAGAAATTATCATCTTAGAGATGATGTATGGAAACTAAACACCCACCGGTTATGTATGCACGCATTATAAAAAAACATTGGAATATTTAATTAGTCACTGTGATGAAGAATCATTTTAAGTTTATTGTAATTGATAATATTTTATTTTAAAATATTTATTTTATCCACTTAGAATAAAAATTTTAAATTTATGAAAAACCAAAGGTTTTTTGAAAATAACAACAAGCATCAAAATCCATGTACCCCAAACATAAATCAAGTATGGGATATGTGTCATTTGAGAATAAAATGGTATGTATTTTAAATCTCCAATAAATTTTTTATATGATATAAAACAACATGTGTTTCTTGATACATATATTTTTTTTTTTTATTAATAAAAATTTAAAGACACTTTAATCCCACATCATGAGCTATGAAATGATTCACACATAAATAAAGAGGGAAAACTAGTTGATTAAATCAAACAAGTAGTATGGGACATATTAATTAATAATTATAACAGTAATAAATAAAAATATTTATTTATGTAAATATAATTTTTAAAAGGTTTATAATTAAGAATTGGTATCGACTATACCTGAAGAGAAACTACGTTCAGTAGCTTTGAAGTGGCCAGAACAATATGAACATGTTAGAGTTGCATGTTTTGGAGTGTCACATAAAACATATTTTGAGAAGATAAAATGACAAGGAGATACATATTATATTATGAAAATCATTCAACAAAAAATAAATTCTTTGCAATATATTATTTCCTAGTCTGTTTTATCAATCCAATATTTGTTAAAGGATCAAACTGAATCGGTAGCAGAATAATGATCAGTGCATGAAAATCCAAATGACCACATGAGATTTGAGGTTATCCATTCCCCTAAACCACATTCTTTTCCCAAGGTATTAAATGTTTTCATTATTCATTCTCATAAATGTGAAACCAATTAATTTTGAAAATTTTATATTACTAAAATACTACAGGGTGAATTTTTATGTGATTTATATCAATCAATACCCACAATTCACCTTGTTGGAATGGGTATGGTGTAAGATATCCTATGAGAAATAATATATGATAAAAAATTCTCAAACTATAAAGTGATTATGATTATTTAATTAGCTCATTAGTTTAGAACTATGTTTCATATTCTGTATGATGATCTAGATGTTACCATGATCGAAAAATCTATTAGAACATTCATAGAATGACGATATAATATTATAAATATATATTAATCATGTCCTTAACAATTTTTTTCAAATGAAAAACTATTAAAATTTAATTAAAAAATTTCTTAAGTGAGGTATGTAGTTATATTTGTATAAAACAAAGAGGAAATTAGAGGTTGCATTTTGAGAATCCATTGAATAAATAAAGAAATCAAAAGGACCCTCTGAGAATACCATTTCCCAGCCTATTACAATGCCATGAAAATTAAATTTACAAGTTCTTACAGTTAAAAAATTAAAATTTTGAAATATGTCATTCATTGAATATAATGAATAAATATTTAGAAAATTCATTATAGACATGGTTGGTCTGGAGAGTTTGAATGTGATTATCATGTTTGAATGGTTGGGAGTCTCAGTTGCAAATACATATATGACGTATATTTTCATAATCCTTATGTCCAAAAAAATTATACTATTATTATTACAGTTAATAACTATTCATATTTTCTACAGGAATATATATTACTACAATATAAATGGAAAACCCTATGAAGAAAGATTTGGACTCATTAAACACTCAATAATTTTTATGGAAAAACTATCTTTGTAATTAAAATAAATTAAAATTAAAAGAATTTACACTAGCATAGGTGTTTGAAAATAAAATAATAGATTACATACTACAATTTATTTTTAAAATTCAAGGGTAAAAGTCTACAATATAAGGATATTAAAATCCTTCTCTTTTTCTATTATTTATTTGATTTAATTTTTTTAAGAAGAACTTGATGCTCATCGCAATAAACTTAGACAAGCTAAATGTTTATTTTTTTAATCAAATGAATGGATTTCCATCAAATAAAACATAAAAGAAGTCTATTTTGAATTTTTAATGCACTATAGTAAATATTTTATATATATAATTGGAATTATATATTTCAGTTTTTTCTTTAGAAAGAACTATTTTATAATATGGGGGTGTATAAATATATTCTAAATCAAAGTATGAGGTCAACGTCTGAACATAATAAGCATGTGGATTTTATTCAATGGAAAAAAATAAATTCATAGATAATAATATTTTACAACAAAAATATATTTCAAAATAATTTAATTATCTTCTCCAATGTTCCTACATCTAAAGCAAAATAACTATAATGATTTTGGATATTACATTTTTAAATTAATGAAAGATATCATATACCATCAAAATACTAGTTTCCCTAATCACGGAATTTATGAAGGTAATTAAAATTTTGTTTAAAATATTTATCAATCATTTTTTTCTATATTTTCTCAGTATTAACAAGATTTCCAAAAATATACAAACTCAAAAGTAGTAGTAAATTATTTTAGAGATGTTTGGTCAAATTACATGGTTTCTGAATGTTTACTAACATCAAGTTTGGGTTATTACCTACTAGGTTTGTGATATAGTATAGTATATAGCCATACAAAATTATTTAAGATGTGAAGCATTAGTATCATAATGATTATATTTTATATTTTATATTTTTTCAATAAGATATATATTTGAGGTTTGTGCCCTAAAAATACTAGAAGAGTTAGTAACATATCAATAGGTTCTCCTACTCTAGACATATTGGACTTAGAGGCCAAAAATAATATAATTAAGATAGACAAATGAAACATGGATACCCATAAAAAAAATTTAAGATGTATTTCCATCATCCAGGGATGGTAATTCTATGCTCTTAGCCTCATCATTTTCATTTTGAGTCTTCAATATAAAAGTGACATTTTAGTTTAAAATGAACATCACATATCCCAAACTAAGAAAAATATCCCAGATTATTTTCAAAAATTAATACAACAATCCAAAACTCATTTTTAATGTGTATGAATTAACCAAATGTCAATCTGAAACAAGATGGGGTCGATATGACTAGAAGTTCATTTTTTACAATATAAAAGTACCATTTTAGTTAAAAAAAAGTTCATCATATATATAAAACCAATAAAATTATTTTTTATTATTTTAAATCCTTTAGAAAATGATTCCTAATTAAAATTTTATTTATAGTAATTCAACACACATAAATTTAACACATGACGTGTCCAGCATGACTTAAACTGTATGAATTCAATAGAAAAGAAATATTTTAATTAACAACATGCATCACATAGTTAAAATCAAGAAAATAAGCTCGTATTATTTTCAAAAATTAGGAAAATAGTCTATATTTCGTTTTTTATTGTTAATAATTGACCACATGTCAATTTTATACATTATGTGGTGTATATGACTCAAGGTGAATTTTTTTCAATATAAAAGTTCTGTTATAGTTTAAAATGAGAGTCAGGAAGATAAAACCATGAAAAATGATCAAATTATTTTAAAAAATTTGTAAAACAATCCATATTTTATTTTTTATGTGAAGGAATCAACCACAGTTTAATGTAATGCATGATATGTAGGATATGCCTCAATGTAAAATTTTCCAATGTAGAAGTGTTATTTTAATATAAAACACATGTCACATAGCTAAAATCACCAAAAAACATGATCATATTATTTTAAAAATTAGGAAAGTATTCCCTAAATAATTTTTGATTTTTAGGAATTGAATTCACAAAAATATGACACATGATGTGTCCACTATAACTTGATGTTTTTATTTTCAATATAAAAGTGTTATTTTAGTTTAAAAAATATTTCACTATAGAAAACTAATAATACAAACTCAAAAAAATTTAAACATTAGGGAAATAATACATAGTTCATTTGAGATATCTAAGAATATAACACATGTCAATCTTACGCATGATGTAGTCAGTATGACTAGAATTGTGTCTTTTCAATATAAAAGCTCCATTTAGGATTAAAATAATCATCACATAGATAAAACCAATAAAATGATTAAAAATATTTGGATAATTATCCCTAATTTCTTTTTAATTTGAGGTAATCGACTGAATTTCAATCTGACACATGATATAGTTGGTAAATCTTGAGATACATGTTTACAATATGGAAGAGAAGTTTTAGTTTAAAACACATATCACATATCTAAAACCATGTAAATGAGGTCTGATTATTTTCAAACATTAAGAAAATGGTCCATAATTCATTTGTGAAATTTAGGAATTGACTAATTCTAAATCTGGAACATGATGTGGCCACAAGGACTTTGTGTTAATGTTTTTAATATGAAACTTCCATTTTAGTTTAAAATTCATGTCACAATATCAAAAATGGAAAAATGGTCTCGGATTGTTTTCATACTTTATAAAAACAATAAATAATTCATTTTTTATGTATAGGAATTGACCACACAGCGATCTGACACATGATGTAGTTGGTATAACTCAAAGTGCATGTTTTCAATATAAAATTTTCATTTTAGTTTAAAATGAGCATCTCATAGACAACCAAGAAAATGAGCTCGGTTTATTTTCAAACTTTTATCAATGATCGATAATTAATTTTTTTAGGAATTGACCATTTATAAATCAGACACATGATGTGGTTAGAATGACTTAAAGTGCATATTTTCAACAAAAACACATCATTTTATTTTAAAATGTTTCACATAGGAAAAACCATACGAACAAGATCAGATTGTTTCAAAAATTAGAACATTGATCCAAAATTCATTTATGGCATCAAGGAATCAATCACACTCAATCCATCACATGATATTGCTGGTATGACTCTATGTTCATGTTTTCAATATAAAAATGTTTTTTTAGTTTAATGATACAATAATCAATCCCTATTAATGTAATTAATAAAATTAATAACAAATAATATCATTAATATATTTAGTAATTAAAAAATTATTTGTATTTATATATATATATATTTAATTCACAATGTATTGAATAATTCATAAATAATTATTAATTAATTGTATAATTTAAAATTATTAATTAATATAAAATTATAGTACAATCATTAATAATATAATTACTAGTATAACTGATAATATCATTAATATATATAGTTACTAAAATTATAATTTATCTTATGTGGATTATATGACATTAAAATTATAATTTCATTTTTTTTATTTACTGTTACAAAAATAAACATTGGTTTAATTTTATAGACAATCTATTGTAGACAAGTTTATCTTTAGGGAAATATTGCTAAAAGAGTTATGATTTTGTATATTAGTTGCAATTTTTTTATTAATTGTAAATTTTCCATCAATGGGAATATTTTGTATGTAAATTTTGAATTGAATGATAGTGCAATGTTATTTTTTTATTTCAATCTGGTCTTTTATATACTTGTATTCACGTATGTCTGTTGATTTGGTTTTCTATTATAGGGATACTGTAGGGGGACTCTGTAGTTTTCCAGAAGTGGCATGGCCTTTATCACCACTAAAACTAAAGTGTTATAAGAGATTTATTTTATCACAAATAAATGAATAATTTATCTATATTGAAAAAAATATCACTCATAAAGGGATCCATTATCAGCACTAATATTAAAGCACTGATAAATGGAGAATTTATCATTACTTTTGATTTAGTGATAATATAAGCCCCATTTATCAGTACATTTTTTATTACTAATAAAGGAATTTTAGTTTTAGCATCACTTTGAATGTTAGTGATTTTTTATTCTTAAAAATCCTATTTTTAGTGTTCTTATAGTCTAGTTCTATAGTAATTTCCACTTCCCAGCCCTTGTCGGGGATCAATCCGCAACAACCCCAAACTCACCTCCCTAGGCCAGGGGATATAGAAAAGCATCGAAGGAATAAAAAGCTTAAGGATGATTTTTCGTAAGTACCTATATACATGAACACAAAAAACTCAATTCCAAAGTGTGGAGAAAAAGGAATAAAAGATACAACACTACTATAAAAAGAAACCAAACATGCCTCGACCACTAATTAGTACAAATACAGAATAGTAATCTTGAAAGGAAAAAAGGAAAAAATACACACCCAACCACAGAAGTTCCACAACCTAGAAGTAACTGAAAATTAAAAGAACTGAGAGATATCTACTCATGAATCCCATGATATCACCACAATACATGGTCCATGAACCTGTATCTCAAAGCTTCTCTGAAGACATGATCAACTTGTTCGCTGTCTATAAGGGTACACCATGTTCAGGAAAATCTGAAGTAGGGGTTAGTATAAAAATACTCAATACGATGCCCCAAAGGAACAAGGGGTATAAAAAGATCTACTAAAGTAGGGAGAAGAAAATAGAACAAGGTATAGTAAAAAGATTGCAGCTCAACCCAATAAGATAGTGAAAGTATGATCATATAAACACAAGTTTCTAGAAACGGTGTGAAGATGAACTTCTTGTCGAGTCTTCACTGCCTATATAATGATAGCAGAATCTTCCAACCATGAGAAGAAAGACATGGAAAGCACATGGCATACCACATGTGTCTTCGCCTCTCCTAGAAGGAGAGTAACTAAAACCCAAGGAGTGGGTATGAGAAATATAATATGTGTGGTTGTGTGTGTGATCAGTCAAAGAAAACCAAATGAGAGAGTTAGGGTATCTCTGTCTCAGAGTTCAGCCCAAGAAAGTGAGTAGCCAACAGTCCTAGAAGTAACCATCATTGATTCCCAGCATCCCACACATCTTCTCTAAATTACAAGTCAAAGGTAATCAATCACCCCACCTTGATAATATCTTCATTGGGCAGCATTATCACTCCCTCATGTTTTAAGGTTGTTTCACAAGGACAAGTCTTAGTGGTAAAATCAGCCCTCTTCCTCAGAAGTCCAAAGGTATGTTAAATCACATCTCGTCACAATGTCGTATAGTCAAGATATCATGTCACAAGATCAAGGACCCATTCCAAGCATTGATAGAGGGCTCCACTCTAGTCATTGAGTACCTTTTCTCTATTATATTAGTGGGTATCAGCACCTGGAAGTCAATGGGGACCCATGTCCCATCCCACCTAGATGGTACTACCCAGCAAGAGTTGTTGATAGGACCCACTACCCATCCCCATTGGAGGGAAGCCAGAAACTACCATTAGGGACCACTTACTAGCCCAATTTGAGGTAACGCCAGAACTTCTATCAAGGACCACTTCCCAATCCAACTGGAGGTAATACCAAAACTACATTGGCCATCCCAGCGACATGGTACCTCTCGAAAATCATCAAGGAACTCTGCCTATCCCTGCTGAATGGTACCTCTCAGAAAACATCAAGGATCACAAGACATCCCTATGTGGTTATACCTCTCGGTAAGCATCGAGGAACACTGGTCATTCCTACTAGATGGTATCTCTCAGAATAATTCCATAGCAGTCGTCAAGTATCACCCTAGAAAATATCATTTCGTATCTCAAAAGCCACTATGGTGGGATCCATCACATTCCATGTAGAATTACAGTCAGTATATGCTACTCACGGGCCAAAAAACAAGCTCAATGGAGGAATATATGATAAATATAATAATTTTAAAGTATTACATAGTGTGTATGGGGCCCACATGATGTCTGACCCTACCTCATCATCTGACCGTATAACTAGCCATTCCCAGGTACTAAACTGCGAACCAGTTCTCCTAAGTGTTCCAAGGTACTCCCAGCATACATGGAAGAACTAGTCAAAAGGTCAATGAGTATACAAAATTTGATGTTTATTCCTAGGGTTAAGATGTAAATTCACTGATGTGCCTCCTCGAATGACCCCCAAAAACTTTAAATGCATCTCTTCATACATATTCTACACTCTCACAGAGGTGGAAGATAACTCAAGTCATGTATTATCTTCAAACATAGAAGAAGTATCTTCCACTAATATTCCTTTCATGTTACCACGTTTAATAAGATTCTAAAAAAGTCTATGTACAACTAAATGGATTTCACAGTTGCAATCCTTGTGGAAAAACACACAAGATCGACTATTTATTCACCAAAAATGGGAAACAAATGAAAAAGTCATATGTCGCCGCATTACACTCGAAAGATGTCTCATGGGGACCACACCTCAATCCCAAAATAAATTATACGGATCCCGCTATTGAAAACCTCGAGGAAAAACACACGAGATAGACTTCTCATTCTTCCAAAATGGATACCCGGTGAAAAATTTTCATTTCATTGAAAAGTGTGAGAATCGGGACCTATGGGGGCCACACCCAAGATTTAGTTTAAATACCTGAAATTAATCTTTAAATCTTCACCCAAGGACTAGGATCACACCTCCACTAATTGTGAATCAAACAGACATCTCACTTAGTAAATAAGTCTGAAATAATATTTCTGAATAATAATAACTATTTTATTATTATTAAGCTTGTGAATTTCATTTAACCGAGTAATGAAACCAAGACATAAAAGTCCCAAACTGGTCTAAAACAATTGGCTTGTTGAGAGGGACTTTTGGCCATAGATAGTGCATCAATATTACACCTGATATAAGATATATATCCATATAAATTTGTATTGGCCCAAAACAAACCTATCTGAACCATTCTAGCCAGACTACTCCGCATGGGCCAGCCCACCCCAGTTGGCCCGACTCGAACCACCATCCCTCAGCCTAGCCACACAGCATAGCCCTCTTTCTCCTGGCCAGCCTGAATACTGCCCGCCCAGCCTATCCCTCCATCTCATTGGCTCTACATGCCACTAGTTAAGTACCTCAGCTCCCCCGTGTCAATGGGAAGACCATTGTTCATGGGTTGTGCTCCCTACCCCGTTCTAGCCACCGAACCGCCTTAGCACCTCCACCCTACCATAGTTCTTTATCTCTTCCTTGTCACATCGGTGCCTCGCCGCTGGGTTTACTCCATATAGTGCATCTTTTTGCATTGTCCCAAACTCTTTCGTCCTCGCCAGCCGCATGACCTCCTGTTCTCCAGAGCCCGAACCTATCACATTGTACTCAGCCACACCGGCCTCATAGTTTTCGCCTCCATGAATCCCCTTGCAGCCTTAATCCATAATGCCTTCGTCACTTTGGTGGTCTACTCCGCAGACCACCAGACTCCATTCGGTCACCCGATCACAAATCTATCAGTAGATCTGGGACCCTCGTGATGAGGGCTTCATATAACTGGCCTCTAATCATCGATTTGTCGATGTATAGATGTGTCTGAATGTAAAAAGATGATAATTATGATGAGTGGATGAAAAACACCCAAAAAAAGGATCTAAGCATGGGTCAATGGTCGTGTTAGTGTGGTCATCGATGGCAATAAAAAAATGATGAAACAAATAGGCAATGAAGTATTATCAATTAAAAACATGAATCAAAACTCCATAGTAGAAAAAATCATACCACATTGGATCCGTTTGATGTTAATGAAGAACCTACGATGATCTTGGTTCGATCCGCTGAGGTTTTGAAGAATATTTCTCTTCGATCCAAATAATAATGATAGAGAGAGATGCGAAGGAGGGATTTATTGGAGAGATAATGTATTAGGGGTAAACATAATCCCAAATACTTAAATATCTATTTATAGGAATCCCGCACATCATGGAATACAATATTCCCAGACCCCCTTTTTTGTCATTCTAAGGAAAAACACCTCATTCAGAACTTAACATTAGTCTCAGATTTCCCATTCGAGTATGTGATCAGAAGTTATTTGATTTGGCATTTGAGATAAAATAATTAAGTTTAATTATTTTATTTATGATTTTCCACTGCGTGACTTTTTCTCTAAGAAGTCCCTAAAAATTAAAGTTATGTCCCACCTAGGGTAAACACCATGTTCCGGACTCAACCATGCCCTTGGAATTATGATCAGAGTTATTGTTTAGGAGATATCCCTTTTATATCATATTAGTAGTATAAAAACACTTAATATATTTATGAAATTAATTATGGGAACACTAGGACTCATAATTTCACATCGTCTTAGCTCCAAGCTCTATAAATATTCCTATAAATATTTGTCTTACAAGGTGAAAATATGGACTCTACATTATTCCATCCTTCAGAATTTTCATCCTCAAAAATCAAAATTAGCTAAATAACTCAGGATACTGAGCTCACACCAAGCTCCCCCACTCCCTGGAACACCTGCACGTTTCAATGCTATCACAACACATGAACCAAATGGAGATGGTATGTCCTTTAAATGTTCTCTTCCCTCGATGGTGTGTGTAGAAACATGCACGTATCTACTCAATTTTGACATGTGGGAGATTTTGTGTGCCCACTCCAACTCTTAGGGGTAGGGAAAGGAAGTGGGATAACTATTCATCTCTTTACACAATCTCGAACGACCCAACGAAACTCAGGGATAGTTTTCCTTTCCATCTAAACTTTTACATCCCACATCATGACCGAAATCACCATTTTCCACTGGAATAGGATCTTGTGATTCCCTCCTTCAAAATATCCATCTGGTTAAACACCTAAGAATATCTGGTCACACAAGATTTCACAGTCGATGAAATGCTACTGAGACCCTCTTACACACTTAGGAAGTGAAGGAGTCAACACCATCAAATGAAGGTAAATCATACCTTCCTGGTCCACCAGGGTTAGCTGTAGGGAAGTTAACTACTCTAAAATTTCCCAAAATATGTGATCCTAGAAATTCCTTCTAGGGGAATCTCTTATAGCCTCCCATTTTCTCAATGTACATACCATCTTGATGTCATTTTCATATAGGAATCTCAACTAGTTTCACCACCTCAGTTACAATTCTCTCTGGGTGAAGATGTACCTAATAATCTTGTGGTCTTGAAAGACCACAAAGCACTCTCCTTGAAGGTAGTGTCTCCATATTCTCATGGTGAAGACTACCAATTTCAGCACTAGGTAGTGAGTATCCTTATTCTGTTCTTGGGGTCTCCATCACCTCGACCTATACTTGATAACTATTGTATCAAGGTTAACATTGAGAAAACAAATGTACTAACATACAGTGTACATGAGTAAACTCATCCAGCCACAAGAATCTATACATGGAAATCATGTGGCATACCCCTTATTCCTTATCTTCCCTTAGAAGGATAGTAATCACCAAAATAGGAACCCCTCCACACCCACAAGTAGAACCTCATGAAAAATGAGGTCAAGCATAAAAATAATCTACTCTGGCATTCCCTCACATAACCTCGATCTGAATGTATGAGTCAGAGGGACTCTTCCACAACACCTCGACACTATCCACTTTGGGCAGCACTAACTCATGACCATGCTTTTTCTCACATTAGAAAAATGTATCTCGGTGGGGGAATCACCCATATTATTCATGCATTAAAAGAAAAATTGAACAACACTGACACATGGTTTCACTGATGCCCCGAATCACCTCGATAAAACCTCAAGCAAGAATTAGGGCGAAAAGATTACTTGAAAATGTGTTTAATAAGTTCAAGTGAAAAAAGTATAAAATACACAGGGTGTACATATTATCATCTCATTATCTTCAGGATTGTAGACATCCATAGATTTTGGTTGTTTATGGTCCAAGATTCCTGCTTCCTAAGCCAAATGTGGGCCACATATTGGTGCTGGAAAGAACTCATATTGTCTTCTCCCACCTCTATCACTTCGTGATCCTCTTCCAAAACTACCACTCTAGGGAAAACCCTTATCACAGAACATTCTCTACTATGGTGGTCCACCTATTTCCTTCCTGATATTATCAGCACATTGGTTAGTTATACTCTTTCTATATGACCTCACCAATTACATGCATAACACCGGCCCTCCCTAGGCAATCCATGTGCTCTCTGTTACCTCGGCCCCAAATGACTACTTTCATGAGACCGATTATTGAGTTTCATCCTACGTCAAGATCTTATCATCCAATTCATGGTAGTAGGGGAAGATTTCTCGGCTCTGCTGTAACCATATCCACAAAAAAATATATGGAATCCCTCTAATATAATGTTCTCTATATACAATTCCTTCAACAACACCCCATAATAGGTTGGGATGCAAAAGGATGCTATGATAGCTTGAATATTTCTACATAGTCCCGCTCAAACTTCTATGATCTGAAATATCTATGATGGATCATGTCTATAGAGTAGCATGAAAGGTCTATGAACCTAGTATCATATTCAATCACCATCATCCCTACTTTATGAAACTATAGGAGCTCCTGAATTTGTACAGACAGAAATTGTGAGGTGTTAAACTCCTCAGGAAAAAGTTTCTGAAAGTCATCCCATGAGATCTGTGTCTCATCATGTATCTGAATAATAAAGCCCCACCAACACCCAGATTCTCCATGGAAAATTCAAACTTACAAAGACACTATCTGATCTACTGGTTTTTGTGCAAGTTTGAAGATGAGGACCACCAACTCTAGCCAAACTTCTTCTACTTGAGGGTCTAGCTCAATATGGAACCTTAGTTGTCTGTGTTGCTAAAATTTTTGAAGTGTGCTCTATTTTCGCATGTCCCCAGCCTACTTTTCTACGGATTTATACTATTCAATAGGTGGAGGTGCTTCTACATTCCGACCTGGAGGAATGGGATCACATGATGGGTCATGAACTAAGGCATTGTCCCTCGTAGGGTCACCATCATAAAATTGGAGCCGGTATCCTAGCAAGTTGTCACCACAGAGACATCATAAATGTTATCTAGTAGTTCCATAGTCAAATTAGCACATATATATATATATATATATAATTATGGGGATATTTATCAAGAAGGAAAGTCAAATACTCCATCCTATATGACGCATGTACAATTGGTTCCTGCAATAAGAGTCTCAGGGTGACAAGTTGAAAAGTTGCTAATTAGGGTCCAGGTGAAAGGATATGTTGGCCACCCATATAATTACTATAATCCATGGCATAAGAGTATCTCTCAAGACACATCTACATTTTTACCCTAAACCCAACCAAGAAAAGTAAACATTCGAAAAACATCCCAAGGGTCGAATCTCCCTCTGATACAACTTTGTCACATCCCAAACCATGTCGAGTCTCAAGCCGCAACTACCCCAAGCCTACCACAATAGGCTAGGGGTTGGAGGTAACACCCTAAGTAAAAAAAAACTCAAGGATGCATTTTCCTAAGTACCTATAAACATTCACATTACCAAATCAATGAAACAAGTGTATAGGAAAAGGAACAAAAGATATTACACTACTCTAAAAGGAAACCAAACATGCATCGACCTATAAAAAGATCAAGTAGAGTAAAGTAAACTAAAAAGGGAAAGGGGAAAAATACACACCTAACCAAAAATGTGCCATAACCTAGTATTGAATGAAAAGTAAAACAAAAGAGAGAGCCATACTTCTAGATCCAATGCTAAGACCACTGTATGCATTCCAAGCACCTGTATCCCTAAGATCCTTCGAAGTCACAATCAACATTTTCATATTCTGCAAGGGAACACCAAGTGAGGGAAAATCCCAAGAAGGGTTGAGTGTAAAAATCTCAATAGGATTACCCAAAGGATCAAGGGTGAAGAAAAAAGATGTACTGAAGAGGGGAGTAGTAAATAGAATAAGGTATAGTAAAATGATTGAAGCTAAACCCAACAAGAGAGTGAAAGTAAGCTCATCCAAATAGAAGGGTCTAGAAATGGGGATCAAATAAACTTCTCATTGAGTCTTCACTACCTATAGCAGGAGAGTATACTCATCCAACCATGATAATCTGTACACAGAAATCATGTGGCCTACCCCCAACATCTTCGCCTCTCCTGGAAGGAGAGTAACCAAAACCCAAGGAGTGGGTACTAGAAATAGAATGTGTGTGTATGTGTGTGCTCACTCAAATAATCCCAAACAAGAGAGTAAGGGGGATCTCCATATCATAGCTCATCCTAAGAAAGTGAGTATCCAATAGTTCCACAAGTAACCACCATTGATGCCCAACAACCCACATATCTTCTTAGAACATCTAGTCAAAGGGACTCCATCACTGCACCTTAATACTATCTATTTTGGGTTGTATCCTCTCACCCTCATGGTTTTAGTTCACGTCACAAGGACGCATATTCAGGGAAAGATTTTCCCTCTTCCTCGAGAGTATAAAGGTTTGTCAAATCATGTCTCATCATTGGTCCACATAGTTGAGAGATCGTGTCACAAGACAGAGGACCAAGGCCTAGCCTAGACGGAGGGTTCCACTCTAGTCATTAGTTACCTGGGACTTAGTACATCAAGGGGATCATCACATGGAAGTTTACAGTGACCCACTTCCCATCCCCACTGGTCAATACTACCTGACAAGATCCATCGACAAGACCCACCAGCCAGCCCTGCTGGAGGTAAGCTTAGAACATCTATCAGGGACCACTTCCCATCACAGCTACAGGTAACCCAGAAACTACAATTGGGGACCACTTCCTAGCCCAACTAGAGGTAACCTGGGAACTACTCTGGAAATCCCTGTAAGATGGTACCTCTTAGAAAACATCAAGGAACTTTTTCCATCCCTACTGGATGGTAACTCTCAGAAAGCATGGAGGAACAATAGTTATCCCTACTGGATGGTTTTTATTGGTAATCACCAAGGAACACAGGTCATCCCTATTAGATGGTATCTCTCAGAAGAACACTACTACAGAAATTGGGTATCACCCTAAGACATCTAGTATCGTATCTCATAAGCCACAATGGAGGTAACTATCATGATCCAAGCAAAAGAACACTAAGGATAGGCTACTCATGGGAAAAAATCTGAGTCAAAAAGAATAAGAAATTAGGGATATAAGATTCATAAAATATTAAATAGTGTGTGTGGGAACCACGTGATGTGTGACCATGCCTCATCTCCTGGACGTGTACCTAGCCATTCTCAGGTACAAAACCGTGAACCAGTACCCCCATGTGTGCCAAGGTACTCCCAAAGTACGAGGTGCAACAAGTCAAAATACAGATGAGTGAACGATAGTCAAATTGGATTCAATGGGAAAGAAGTGAATTCCATGATGTGTCTCCTTGAACGTCCCCCATAAAATTTTATGGCATCTCTTCATACATATTATCCAAACTCACTATAGTGGAAGCAAACCCAATCCCTGGGTTCTCTTCAAACACAGTAGAAGGATCTTCCACGGATATTCCTTTCTAGTTTCCACATTTAATGAGATCATGAAAAAGGATATGCACATCCAAACGGATTTCAATATTTTGATTCTTGTTGTAAAAAACACAATATCCACTATTTATTCTCTCCAAATGGACATTCGATGAAAAATTCATATTCCATAGCTTTGACCTTGAAAGACATCTCGTGGGGACCATGAATTGATCTTCAAATAAATTATATGGACTGTGCCATTATGATCCTCTGGTAAAAACACATGATATTGAGAATTCATTCATCCAAAAAAGATACCTAGTGAACAGGTTGCATTTCATCGCAAAGCATGTGAATCGGGTCCCATGGCCCCCACACCCCAATATTAATTTAAACACCGAAAAGTCATCTTGAAAATTTATCCCAAGGACCAGGAACATGCCACCCCTAATGTAGCATCAAATGGACATCCCACTTATGAGAAAGGTTCAATATACAATTTCTAAATAATAATAAATATTTTATTATTATAAAATTACACATTTCATGAAACCGAGCAATGAAACCAAGATATAAAAGTCCCAAACCATTCTGAAAAAATTAGGCTCACTAAGAGGGACACGTGGTCACAAATGGCGCATTAATCGGATGCCCAGTGCAGACCCGCCACTCACTTATACACTCATAAACCACCTAAGTCAGAGTCTTCCTACACAAAATGTCGTAAATTTAGTTTCCCTTCCTAGGAGTTTACACCAACTCTAATTCAAGTGAATATAGGTACACTACTCATCACTTTAGTCAAAGTTTCAGATCACTTTGAGAGGAATGTTATTTCAAAATTTTAATACTTGTATATACCATAAGCCTTTCCCAGAGAAGATAGTACCACCAACCCATCATTTTTTTCACAACTACATCCAATTTAAAATCATGGGTTAGGTAGTTATTATCAAGTGGTCTTAGCTACCTATACCCATGAGTGGATATTCTAATATCATGCATCAACACTACTCCTGAGGAAAGACCTGACACATCACAAAACAAGGGCTAATTGTTACCTAGCTCATGTATGGTCAGAATTTGTGTGGAATTAAAAATCTCATTTATCTCAATAAAAGAAGTCTCAAAAGAGTTAAAACATTTGAAATTCACCAATATATTGTTCATACCCATCAATAGTTATGAAATTAGGGATAATTCATGAATGGAATTTCAATAATAGTTATCCAGTCCAAATAATCTAAAAACTTGAATGCATTCTTGGGAATCTCCAAATAAATCATGACCTCTACATTCTTTGGATCCAATAATACTCCTTCCTAGGATATCAGCTACCCCAAGTGAAGCATGTCAAGACAAAACAAACACTTTGGGAGTTTTACATATAGCTTTGGAAAATGTATCATTCTTAAAACTACCTCCAAATTTTCATCATTCCATTTCATTAACTTGAAGAAAAAAATATCATCAATGAACTTGACAAAATAAAGAATCCAAATTTGTGTGAAAACTGGATTCATCAAGAAAAAAACACTAATAGAGAATTTTTTAACCCAAATATAATCATGAGGTACTCATGAAAATCATACCTACTCATGAATGTTGTATAAAGAATGTTAGTAGGTATTACCCTAAACTGATGGTACCATAAATGATAATTGTTTTTTAAGAAAACATGACTTCCATTGACTAACTAAAACTTAAATTTCTTATTATTGAAACACTTTAAAGTTAAAATTGAGAAAACATTAGTTCAAACACACAAGGAAATGACAAATCCAATGAAGGGAAATTTAAGACCATTAGATTTAAAATACCCAAATAATTTCTAGGAAATATTGGTTTTCTGGGTGTCAAGTTTATCCATTAACAAGTCTTCAAACTCAAAGGACAACTTATCCCATGACTAGATATACTCTTCAAGACTGATCTTCCCGTTATTGAATCCCCCAATGAGAATTAGGTCCTTCTTGTCATTCCAGACATATTGATCTTCATTGAGGTTCACCCTCAAATCCCTCCCCATTATTCTAGTAGAGTCTTCTTCATTAGCATTGAGAAGTAAAAAATTTTAAAACACCTCATCTTCCAATCTTAGGAGTAGATCCAAGAATTCTACAAGCACAATGTATGGATTTTATGGCTGACTAAAAGAAACAATGTATGTCATCTTGTCTTTCAACTTCTTTGTTGAACGAGTCTCTATTGGGGGTGGTAGATAGGAATAATTCTTCTTTTCTTTATCAATACCCTTTCGGGTCCCCCTTGGGATTGATGACCTATCTCCCATAACATTTTCCTATGATTTTCCTACACTAGAAACACACCCAAATTATTACTGCTCATCCATGTGTTGCCTATCTTAATTAACCTCGTACTCCTGGATCAATTCATCAATCGGTAAACATTCGAAATGATTACCCAACTCAACAGAGACTTCCTCTCTACTAGGACTTTTCCTAGAACTACCCCTAGGACACACCACATCTGCATATGATGCACCCAAGGGAAGTTTTGTAGGTTCCCAAGTCACTTCAGCTCCCCCAACATGGATTGTAGCATCTCTAACCATCGTAGAATGAGTTGCATGAGATGTACCTACATCCCTTTCCCTCACAAAATGAGTTTTATCAATAACCCATTCCATCTCAGAATGGGTACCATTTTAAAATAGAATCAGTGCAAACACTCATAGCATTACACTAGGAAGTCACTTCTACTAGGTTTTTCATACCATTAAGATCTCCAATCAACCTGTTGAAAACATCCTTGATCTTGTGCTCTATAAATAGAGGTACTTACTTCAAAGACTCATCATTCTAGGTGATCCAATTAGGAATTGAAACATCATGATTCGCAGGAGGAACCATATCTTCAGCAATCAAGCCCACACCACTGTCAATAGGGGAATTGCACCAGGTATGTCCCTTCAATGGGAAAATCTACAAAGGCTCATCCATGGTCACATAATACTTATGTAGGGAGACACTAGTACTAGTGGGATCTGAGCTACCCACTGATTTTTTCTAAGGGATAACAATTCCGCAATCAACTGAATTTGAAGATTTTTTAAACAGTGAATTACAAACATGTTGAAGATGACCCAATCGACAACATGAAGTGCAGAAATTATACTAGTTCTCAAAATCCACCGATTGATGGTACTAAAGCTAATTTTCAGCCTTGATCTATTATTCTTCAACATAGGGGTTGGAGACGTTGACTTCCTTGAAAATTTTGGGTGTCATAGGTTGGAACAAAGACCTCAACTGCTCATCTAAAATCCAGAAACCCTCCAACCATATTGCCTAAAAATTGAAAAATAGTGGGATTTTGGAAGGGAAGGGTGAGACTCAGAAAGCTCATCGGGAATGTTGTAGAGGGAGAATCTATATTCCAATGGAAATCGTAGCTCTAGTGAAGAAGAAAGAAATGGTTCCCTCCATAGGAACAAAGGAATTTCGACCAAAATGAAAAGAAATCATCATTATTGGAGAACCGTAGAGTGAAGTCACAATGATGTAAGAGCCCAATGATGAGGCGATCTTGTAGGAGGAAAGAATATTTGAAGAAATTGTTAAAACAGTCCATAGATGGGTATCGTTGGCCGAAACAAGCTATTAGAGATATCCCATAGAGATTAGAGGCCTCATAGAACTTCTAGAGAGAGGGTAAGCGAAGGGGCCCCTTGATATAGGTTAGGTACTTTAGGTCAAAGATGAATCTGGGGGAAGTTGGGTAGAATAAATGGATCTGAGAATAGAGAGAAAGATGCTAAAGCTACCTGGAATTGCAGGAGAAGGGGGTCGGTGGGACGGCCATCACTGCCAATAGAGAGGGTGAGCTTCTTGCTCCTCAATGCTCCTCCCGAAAGCGAATACCTATGAATTTCATTAAGTTGGTTGAACAGATCATCAATATGAGGAAGAAGATATCATCTATTTACAATTACTTGGTTCAGTTTACAATAATCCACACACAACCTCAAGTAAATATCAACAATTTTTTCTAATAGGACTGGTGAATCCTAAGGGGATGTACTCTTATGGAAAAACCTCATTGCCTCTAGGTCAATTCTGGGAATAAGATCAATCATAACCTAAATTGTATAATCAAGTTTCTACCATGATAATCACCTTGGGAATATATTTGGAAACAGATCAATGATAAGAGGAAATATCACCTGCCACATCCCCCCCTAATCCAAAATAAGACTAATCACAATGCTACAAACCCCCCAAACACTGATGATTATTTCTAATATAACTTACTTCCACACCAAATTCACTAACATTATCAAAACTAACAACCTCAATAGATATAAATGATATTATACATTAATAAAAATATATTTATTCTCGATATTTAATGATCCAATCTATCCCTAGGATCACATCAAAACTACAAATCTCCAGTAAGAAAAAACCTTAGAGGAAAGGATGATATCTAATAACCAAGTCACAATCTCTAAATATTCAAATACCCCATGATCATAGACCTAAAAGAGATTCAATAATTAATACTCCTTAAAAATACTACACAATTAAACCCAAACCTAGAATGAACAAAGTACAGATAAATGAATGTGTGGCTCTAGTACTAAATAATGACGACGCAAGGGTCAAAAATATGAAATAACTTGAACCATATATATCCATGCATCTTAAACAATACGAGTAGTATTGAAATAATGTAACTAGCCTAAACCATTACCCTAAACCCCAGCCTACCACCCCTGAGTTGTGTCCCCTTATAGCCTCTATTGTCTCTACCCATGGCCACCACATCCTCCACCATGACTTGAATAGATGCTGGAACTCAAACTACCAGCCTTTTGAGGTATAGAAGATCCATTTTCGAAACCATTAATTGATCTAAATCCCCTAACAGTAGCATATTGGGGATAACTCTATTAAAAATTGTATAGATTCCATATATTCCCACAATAATGGAAGTCCTGTAGAGTTCAAGTACACTGTGGAATGGTATTTTCATAGCCACAAGACTGATAGAACTCAAAAAATATACCCCGAAGTATATTAATACAAAAATTAATGCTCATACTATACTAGATACCACCACTCTTATGTATCTTATAAGACCGATGATTCATGTTACCAAAGGAACCACCACCACCTCCAAGGAAATAATGATTCCTAACCCAAGAATGACCATCAAGATTCCTATCAATGATGATAACTAGGTTCAAAATTTAGGGAAGATAATTATAGTGGAGCACATTAACATTTACTGAGGTGAAATATTTAAGCTTCAAATATAGTAAACTTTTCTTTCAAGAGAAACAATACCACAATACACATAGAATTATTCAAGAATATGGTTAAAATGAAAAATATAATTTTTTTAAATTATTTTTGATATAATGAATATAATTTTTAAATTAAAACTTTAATATTATCTCTGGTTGAATTTTGGGAATTTTTACAAAAAAAAATTACATAAATGTAAATAGAGAAAATATTGATTTATGTGAAACTGTACTTTTTTAAAAATAAAGTAATTTAAAAGTATCATTATGTTTTGAATTTGATCATAAAGTAACATATGTATCCTTTAATTATAAATAATATAATTAATTACATATGAACTATAATTATTTTTTATTTAGGTATAAGTTTATTTTTGGTTTTAGAAATCATTTATCTAAAAACCATTTTTAATCACGTTTTTTGGGTTTGTTTTTTAATTTAAATTTTACAATTATTGAAATTTAAGTTTTTAAAAATTACACCATAATTTTAATTAGAATTTCTAAATTTGGTAATTATTCCGCTTGCATTTTTTTTATTATGAACAATAACTATGGTAAAATTTTAATACTATGAAAAAGGATAAATATATTAGTAGGGGAATAAAATAAAAATATAAGGATTAAAATTAATTAAAAAGAAGTATAAATCCAACTATATCTATATATTTCTATCCTATATCATTATTAATCTTAAAACTATCTTATTTGGAGATACATGTCTTTATTAATACATTAAAATATTTTAATCCTTTGAAAATTTCCAAGTGTGTCAGCTCCCTCCCTTATAAAAGGACACCACATATACTCTATCAACCACACTCTATTAACAATATATATCAAACAATACCTACCCAAATAAATTACTGACGTCCCTCCACATGATTTATTATTCCTGGTTTTACCAAAATACCTACCATAGAAGGATTTACGTGTCAGACGAATGAGGTTATACAAAGAAGAAGAATAACTCTTAATTGAGTGTTTTCATTTTATTTATTCTTATACCTCCTTAAATTATATGATATTTATGATGATATGTTAAAATAATTATTTCCCAAAAAAATATATTTTACTCTATAGATGTAGAAACCGTTATTCATCTCCTTCACCATCCAATAGGAAATGAAATCATCATTCGTGCATATGTGCAGACTACCTCAGGCAGAAACAATGTATTTCATTTTTCATCACCAAAATTCATGGATGGATATTATAATGAATATAATATTTATATATGATATTTATGATAAAATTATTATTATATAAATATTATATTTCATTTACCTTCATAGTCGTCCACCAGCTAAAAATAATAATGTCACCCGTGTGGACATGTGGACTGCCACCTCCACTAAGCGATGTAACTAATTTTTACTATCCACCCTTAAAAATGATTATAAATATGTATATAATTAAAATATACTTTATATATATCATGATTAAAATATTTTAAATTATAGAACCATGAAAAATATGCAAGGACCAAAACAACATAATTGAAACATACATGAAAAACAAAACAGTTAACAACCAGAAATGAAGATTTTATTCAAGAATTATTAATAAATATATGTTTAAATGTTATAAGTGGGTAATATATGATATTATAACTACTTATATATTTCTAGAATACAACTATTATTATCTAAAATTTATTATATAGTAGGATAAAATCACTTATAAAGTACATCATATCTGAGGTAAAGGTTTATTTCACAATCTCATCCTTATTTGGGATGTTTGTGTTTCCAATTGGTAAATTATATGATATATTGATCCTAAACCCCATAAGTTTTATTTTTTTTGGTTATTTTTATAAATTAAATTTTACCTTTCATTTTCCAATCTATTTGCACACAAATAGATGAAAGACTGTTTTTAAGGAAAACTGGCATTTTTTCTATTTGGTATGGAATATTTTTCACATGTCTATATTTCGTTGCAAATTTTCCCAATAATGTTTAAATATTATTAAATTATATATTAAATTCATTTTTTTTAAAACACTACATTATATAAAAAGTAATAAAATGAATATTATTTTCATTTTCTGAATAAGGGACTTTTTACTAAAGGTTTAAACTGAATATTTATTTTAATATACACTACACAAATAGTTTTTCTGACCATCACAAATACTCTTTATTTGGAATATTACATTAAATTTTTACATGTTTCTTTCCAAAGGAAATATTTTTCCATATATTCTTGAAATTTTTAGATTTTATATAAGTGATTTAAAAATTAAATGTGTGTTTTTCTCAAGAAATGTTCACATGATCTTTTAAAAGTATTTTCATATATGTTAGTATACTTTTATGAATATAATGCTTTGAAAAGAATATTATCTATTGATTCCTTACACTATAATTATATGAAT
Source organism: Viscum album (assembly GCA_963277665.1). NCBI lineage: Eukaryota > Viridiplantae > Streptophyta > Magnoliopsida > Santalales > Viscaceae > Viscum > Viscum album. The sequence continues at coordinate 1,735,819,768 of OY728122.1, read as the reverse complement.
ATATTATGATCATTTTCACTTGAGAGTTTATTAATATTCTATATTCTACTTCTTCCAAAAAGGATAGTAATTAATTATTAAGGCGTGTTGATTAAGTTTTATTACTTATTAATATATTGAATGCATTGGACATATTGACTGATGGGTGCGTATAAAATTACATATCCCATTGAGGTGTCAGCTTGTATCAAAAGAAAAAATAGGGTGGGTATGTTTCATATGACTTACCCATTTATGTTTGATGTCTTGTCATGTGGCCTCTATAGAAAGTTTAAGATTTCTTGAATTATGTATTCCATCATTATGAAATAATTTATTGATTTAAATGTGATTTTCTGAGTCAATATGATATTTATAGATAATTTTCAATCTCATGTTGTGATTTATATAAAACTATTTGATCATCATTTATTCCCTATATATTATTCATGCCTTACTTATTTTATGATTGCATCCACTGTATTCATTTTCTTATTGAGCATCAAATCTCACCCTTTTATTTTGTTTTCTTACCCCATGATATAATGAATATTACTATGATAGATATGTAAGTATATTATTTAGGTAATAATAATTATTCAAGTGAAATAATTTATTGTATTTTGTGTATACTAATGTAAAGAGAGATTCATGTATATATATAGTTTTCCAAGACTACAAAAATAATTGATACTTTAAATTTGATTGCTATCATCTACTTAAAATTTGATAAACAAACTGTTGTCCCTCAACAACTAAGGCTAGGGTTTTTACATTCAGTATTAGAGGAATTTTTGTAAAAACATTGGGAACTATATTTAAGAAAATATTGATTAAAAAACATAATCAAGTGACAGATACAGGGGATAAGCCTATGTATAGGATAATATAATCAAGTCTTAGTATGGTATAGAATGTGAGGTTTCCTAGAAAATTCATCTCTATCTAGATACTTAAAAATGGATGTCGATGTGGAATAAATATACCTAGTGGTAATAACTCTCAAATGGGTGGATTCTATATTGACACAATCACCATCGGTACATTATGAGTGGGACTAAGACTACACATCTCGAAAGATACTAATCATATATATTCATTGGTTTATTCACATGATAATTACAAACCATTATGAAATATTTGAAAATATATTTATTATTCAAAGATATTTCCAATGACACTAATCTTATGTTTCAAAAACAAACTAAGAATAAAATAATAATTTATGTTATGTTCTTTACCATTTCTGGAATTAAAAATTATGATTGTACTTATTATGATATAATATAGTGATTTCCATTTTTAGAAATGTTGTCTAGAAGAAGTAATGGAAACTATATAAAATTATGTAACCTATGTAGAGATTTACCTCCTTGGAAAGTTAATAAAACTAGAGCTGGATCTGAAATAATTATAACTATATTGGGGAAATGCCTTGTATTACTACCAATAACATTTCTCATATAGTGTAGCATGTTGATATAAAATACAATGCGACAATGTTATATTGTTTCATGTTACAAAGAACTTAATCATTCAATGGAAACACAAATCCATTAGTATCAAACAAATAGAGGAGTTCCATAGAAAATAAAATTATTTCATTATAAATTTATCAGAGGGACAATGTTTATAGGGAATTTTATCATCTCATGTGGTTTTATATCAATGGTTTTCAATGATTCTAAACACTAAGGATGTGGTGGAAATAATAAGCAATGAGAGGAAATATTTTAAGATACTTTTTATTGAAAAAATATTTTCTCATGTTCAACAATTGGAAATGGATAGAAAATTCATGATTCTGAGATAAAATTAAGAAGAAAATGATTCTATGTATGAATCCAACTTTACAAGGTTTTCATGTCATGTTAGGGACTATATAAGTTATAAAAATAGTAATATTTATTACTCAATTACATGGATAATTCAAATCCTTCATAGGGAACTAGTATCCTAAGAATTATCATAATATATGGATATAGTATCATGTTCTATAAAAAAATAATTCTCCACATCTTATGAATTCAAAGGAAATCAAGAGAAAAAGAGCATGTTTGAAAATATTGGGAATAAAAAATGGATAAGGAGAAGAATAAAAAAGTGAATTTAAAAAATATGATATTTATGGAAGGAAACACCATGGTATATACTTAAAGGGAACTATAGTTTACAATAAGTGTGGAGATAAATTCAAACATGGGAAAAAATGTAATTTTAAGGGATAATAAATCAAAATATAGTTCCTTATCTTTAAGGAGACGGGACACTATGATATCCAATTCCCCAAATTTCAAGGGAACATACAATATAAGAATTTAATGTGAGAAGGCCAAGATTATTTAATTACTATAACTAAATTTTAAGCTACTAACAATGTGGTTTATGGTAGAGTGATCAATACATAAAACAATTAATGAATTATTCGATTATGGATACTTTCACTCATTAATATATTCTATGTTTTCCATCAAAGTTAATATTTCTCAATAATTCTAAGAAAGGATTTATCAATCGAGACAACTAAAGGGAAAATTATTTCAATAAATATATTCCATTCAAACCCTATTATATATAATGGATGTACCCATTTCACATATTTGATTATTATGCCTATGTTAGACTTTAATATAATCCTTAGTATGGATTTTATTTCAAATTATAATTTAAAACATTAATTTCCAAGAGAATAAGTTCTCAATTTTTGATAAATATAAAGAATTAATTATCTTTAGAGTAGAGTATTCTTTATCTGAATCATATGTAGATCCACCCCCAATATCAATCCTTAATGAAATTATAGGATTAGAAGAGGAGACAAATCCTAGGTATTGATAAGTTATACCTAGGATATATGGTTTTATTACTCCTCAAGAATAAAGTGATGTGTTTCATGATGAACTACACAGACATCCACCTTATTGTAGAGTTTATTTTTCTATTGAACTCATCCTGGAAACAAAACCGTTATCTAAGACTCCATAAAAATAGAAACAATGAAGATAGTTTATTTAAAGAAAAAAAATTGGAAGTGTGATAAGGGATTCATAAACCCAATTTTTTCTCATTGGGAATATCCTGTTCTATTTCTAGAAAAGAATAAGGGACTATGAGGTTGTGCATAAATTATTGGAAGATAATTTACATTACGATGAAGAAAAATTACCATCATCCACATATTTATTAATTGCTTGATCAAATTAAAGGATATAAATATTTTTCAATGATTGATCAACATTTGGAGTATCATTAATTTCAAGTAAGAAAAGAATATATTCTAAATAAAACATTCCATTTAAAGGTATGAACATTATGAGTTTATATTAATGCCTAATGGATTTACTAATATGCCATTTTTTAAGGATTTTTTAAAAAAATTGTTATACGACTATCGTGATAATTTATTTGTCTTATTTATTGATGATATCTTGGTATACACCAAATGTGTAGAAAAGAATAAGAGTTACACCGAAAGATTTTTATATATGACTACCTTTAAATGAGAATTTGATATCTTTCTCCATGTGCAAAACTGAACTTAAATTAAATCATGATATATTTAGTTCGAAATATAATTGTAAGTTATGAACATTAAAAAATATACATTTTATTAGAGTTAATTAATATTCGTAACCACATTATGAAATATTTATAAAAAAGAAAATAATGACTAATTTTAATATTAAATAAATTCAATTAGTATATCTAAAAATAAATTTTTTTTTAATGAATATAAACATATTATAATTTTTCACTATATGTTCAAAATAATCACTATTTTTAATATAAAATAAATTCAATTAGTATAGCTAAAAATTATTTTTAAGAATATAAACATATTATAATTCTATAATAAAATATATATATTTATAATATAAATAAAATATTACTAATAAATTAATTAGTTATTTATAGTAAATATGAATAAATAATGGTTAAAATTTTTAAAATCAATTTTCAAATATGAAACAAATTCCACTATCTGCTCAAAAAAATTTTAAATTTTCAATTTTAAAATTATTTAAATTTAATAAAAAAAATCCATTTTTTTATTAATAAATATAATAGAACCTTAAATGTAATTTTTTATTTTTTCTAAAAAAATTATTTTTAGATGCATTTTGCAAAATACCATTTTTAAAAACTAAAAGACTTTATGAAATATTTTGTATATAATTATGAAATAGAAATTCATAAAACACATATATTTTATAGATGACATTATAAATTTAATAATTTCATTTTTAATTTTTAAACTGGTTTTTAATATTTTAGATAAAATTAATATTTTCTCAAAATTTGTTTTTAATGTATTATACATTTTTATTTCAAAACTATTTTTTATTATTTTTATAAATTTAATATAATGAAATTGGTTCAAAATTTAAAAATTTTGGGTCCAAACTATCTAATAAATATCTCTTTATTTTTAGGAATAAAGATTAAATTAACATGGGTAAAAACTAGTTACCAATGTAAAATCTAAAAGGGTAAAAGTAATAATTCAATAGGTAAAGGGATTGAAACATTATTAAAACATGTCTATAATTTATTGGATGATACTATGATAGACTTTATCTCTTCCCCACTTAGTTATTTCTCAATTATAAACCTTTGTGGCATGTATAACATGTTATCACTTTATATTAATTTTAAATATTTACAAAAAAGTAATTTCTAACAACTTAAAAAAGTGTTCCATCACCACACCTTCAATGAACTACTAAAAAATTTTCCATAAAAACATATAATTTTTCCTTATCATAGTCTATTATTTTTACTCTCTTGAGGTTTTAGACATAAGATATTATCCAATTTCATTAATTTATATGGTAACTTCTAATAAAATTTCATGGTACTCAATGTGAGTAATTCTTCATTCTTAATTTATTTATTTTCAATTTTTATTTTCAAATTTAAATTTTCAAAAAAAAATTAATGAAATATATATTATTTATATACCTAATTTAATTATTCTTTATTAATAACTATTAATCTCCATTTCCCATTTCTATTAATAATAAAAAAACTACAATTCATGAGTTGTCCAGACTACCGCCTACATCACGCAACATGGTCAATTTTTTTCACCACCTTAAAAATATGGTACAAAGGGTGAATTTAATAAATAATTATTATATTTAAAACATTTTTATGATTCTGAAACAACAAAAAATATCACTCCTTTCTTCCATTAGAGGAAAAAATATATCATCAACCACGTGTAAGTATTGAATACATCATCTACGAAACGATTGATTTTCATTTTTTCCCAAACACCTTACATGTATGGTCATGGTGAGGGAATTAAAGTATAAAAATGAATTTTTTTAAATAATTAACATTATAGTATAGAAAATTTAATATCATATTAATGATATGATCAACAAAGGATTGTCATTAATTCATTCTTTAAAAAATAGAGAATTACATGAATAATTATTTCTTCTTTATAAGTAATGACATCATAGAAATTATCTTATCTCCCTAATTTTTTTTAAATTATAATATTCCTCACCAATAAACACCAAATAGTAACATTATGATTTTGGTTTAATGGTATTACAACTAACCCATATCATAATCACCTATAAATCATGGTTTGTTCATGTTAAGGTTTGTTTAACCACCTACATGAACAATACTATACATTTATATCATGGATGACTATGATAACTTATTTATAGGTATAATAGTATTAATTAATTAGAAAAAACATTTATAGTAATTTTATATCATCATTTAACTCATTCATTAAGAAAACACCTTTTGAAAATTAAGAAACATCGAAGCATGCTCCTCGTTGATTTCATCCTCATATAAAATAACCATAAGTACCATGATATGTGATTTTTGATTTCTAAAATATCATGTAACGTCAATTATATTACCTTTAATTATATTTTAATGATAAAATTTGTAACAATAATTAATAAAAATACCTTTTTTTAATGGGTAGAAAGATATGAATATTGCTAACACCTAATGTTGAAACAATTAAAAAATAACTAATATATATTTAAATAATGATTATAAATGTGGAATATAAATGGTTATAGTTGTGATTATGGTTATTTATTATGTATTTAATGAAATTAATTTAATTATTTGGGGTTTTTTTATCAAGTTTCAAATGAATCATCACTAAGGTAATGGTTTTTTTCTCAAATTCAACACATTTAGACATGTTAGGTATTATGAATGTAGTATCATTTATGTGATATATATACCACCTATTTTAAATATCAATTCATGATTTTTATTTTAATCATATTATTTATGTTTTAGTTATAAAAACACTCTTTTTAGGAGTTTTCATTAGAGTGTTTCAAAAGCCTCAAGGGTTTTCTATGTCTCAATTCTATTTTTTTGAGGCATGTTACATGTTATGAATCATGTTTCCTTTTTATAGTGTTCTATTGATTTTATATACCATGAATTTTATATAATATATTTACTTATAATTCCTGGGGTAAACTAGTCTAGGTCATGTTCTTATATTAAAATGTATTTTTATTCAAGTGTTACCACAGTTGTAAGATATTTTATAACTAATTTTTTTCATTGAGTTGTGGTTATAAAATTGAAATTATTTCATAGATTTTATGTTCATTCTACCATTTGGTTGTATTATTTGTTATTACCTAATTGTTTTCATTTTTAACCCAAAATACCCATTTTTTAATTTTTCATGATTCATGGAGTATGTTTCTGGTAATGGATATTGATAGATCAATTCTCCTTTCATTGAGTTATAAAGTATCATCGTGAACTTTTCTATAACATTATTAGGTTATCCCATCCTAATATTTTATTCTATGGTATTTAAAAATCCTGTAATGGAAAATTAATTTTTAATACAGATTAATTTTTTTAAGTCTTCTTACCATATGAGTTTTAGACAATGGTTTTTAGATAATAATAAAAAGGATTTTTCATTGACATAAACACCATACTTATTTTATTTGTTTCACTTAGGAGATATTCATTGGAAACCATTCAATTTATTTCTTGAGATGGATTTTTATCAAAATTATTATAGTATTGAATTAGTATTATAATAATTTATATATACTTGGTGAACACAATATATTACATAGTTCATAATAGATTATTTTTTCACGTAAATAATTTTATTCTATTGACTTGGGGACATGTATTTCAATTTTATATGTTGTTATTCCAAAACTGATGATTATTGGCCAGTTGAGTATGTATTATTTTACCATCCACCTTGATACCCTATAAGGTTCATGATCTTGTTATACATTTTATTAAAAAGGTTTAAATGTTTTCTTTTTTTCGTTCTGATAAGTTTATATCAACATTTTACTCATTAATTAAGAAAACACAGATCGCTCATTAAGAATAACTTAAACATAATCAATTTCAACCTCAAGGATCATAACAAAGACTACCATGAAATAAAATTATATATTTTTAAACTATCATTGAAAATATATTATAGTACTAATAATTATCTTTTAATGATTAAATTTTTTACAAAAATGTTTAAAGACACCATTTTTAAGAAAATAGTTAAAAGAGATAATGATTACTTACAAATGGTGTAGAAAATAAGTAAAAAATAACTAATATATAAATTTGGGTTTGTGTATAATGATTATAAATGGGGAATATAAATTGTTATATTTATGAATAAGGGTATTGAGTACATATTTAATGAAGATAATTTAATTACTCGTGATGTTTGCTGCAAGTGCACAATGAATCAGGACTGAGGTATGGGTTTTTGTCTCAAATTCCTCCCATTAAGACATGTTTGTTATTATGTTCTAAGATTCATTTATTTGGTGTATATATTGACTCTTTGAGATATTATATTAATAATTATATCTTAAACACGTTATTTTTAGTTTAATTATAAGCTCTCTTGTTCAATGGATTTTGATTAAATTGTCACTCATGACGCAATGGTTTTCATGGTCTCTATTCTAATTCATTGAAACATGTTACATGTTATACACCATTTTATCATTGTATGGTTTTCTATTAACTTAAAATTACATTATTTTCCTATAAATTATTTATATGAACATACTGTTATAAATTAATCCACATTAAACTTTTTTTAAATTTATTATGACCCAATTGTTACCCAAGTCATTATAGTGTCAGGTAAAATCAATTTTTTTCATTCATTTCTGATCATTCACTTGAACGTATTTCATAGAGGTTGTGTATATTCTACCCTTTTTCAAATTTTCTGATATTCTATCATTTTTTAGATTTTTAATATACAAAATTCTTTTTAAATATTTCATGCTTCATGTAGTAAGTATCCCATAAGGGATATAGATAACTCATATCTCTATTATCTGAGTTATAATGTTTCATATTGAACTCTTATTTTCAATTTTTGGGTTCTCCCACAAAAATATTCTATGTTATGTTATTTTGAAATAATAAATGGTAAACTAATTTTACAATACAAATTATTTTTTTTACTCTTCTTACAATGTCTGTACGCAACAACGGTATTTAGAAAATAAGAAAATAAATTTCATATGATTTATCTTCCTCTCATAATTTCTCAGATATAAACATTTTTATTTTTAAGAATCCATTACTTGAGGTTATTTTTAAAATAATTTTTTCAATATATTTAAAAGTACATTATCTAAAGTTACATTTGAATGCAACATGCAAATTTTTATTTTATGTAAATGTAAAGAAAATAGTCTAAAAGCTATTTTATGTTTTATATTATATTTTCCTTATCTTTTCAAAAATGATTTACCCTTACGGGTTTATGTTTTGTGATATTTGTATTCTATAATTTTTTGGATTGCACTCATGCTATCAAACAATTCAATTCTTATAAAATTTCTCAAACAATTATTTTCTAAGGGTATTTCTAATTTATGTCAACACCCTCATATGATTCCTTTGTTACACTAGATTTTTGTTATTTTGAAATCATCCACATTATTTATTTGGATGGTTTGTGATAAATTTATTCCAGAATAAAATTATATATATATATATATATATAAAAATTTCACTATAGGGTGTTAACATCACATTTAACATAATTCAGATTGGATTATTTTCACCAATAAATTTTGTTATTCTCTTTACAAGGGGAAATGTATAGGTGTACCGAATTTTTTTAGTAAAATATCTAGTATTATTGGAGTATTGAATATGTATTATTTCAATATAAATATTCTTTATTATGATGTATTATTATCATTTTATTACTTTTATTGGCATGGGTAAAAGTATTGTCATTCTTGATGATTGTTGACTACGAGAGCAGGTTCATCATGTACTGATATTTTGGATTATTCATTTTATGAGTAACCATGTTGGTATTTAGTAAGTGGTTCCCTTGGGAATAGTATAAAAAGTATTGTTAGCTATTATTATGAGAGTATTAGACTTAATAAAGTTATTATTGGGGCTAGAAATTATATAACTCATTGATGCACTGATAGGTCTCATGAGAAAAACCAAGTAGGGTTTTCAAGAATACATCTTCCCATAATAGGATAGTGTCTTGGAATTAGTATTTGAAAAAATGTTTTTAATGTTTGAAATTATATATTCCATCAATATGAGATCATAATTATTCATATACATGTTTTTAATTATTTTTATGGATATATTATTATCTCTATTTCATATATATTATAAATTCATGTAGTTTATCAATTCCTATAATAATATTTATTCCATATATATGCTTTGATTACCTCTGTTTTATGTTTTCCCATACTAAAAATTTAAGATCACCCCTTTTTATATTTCTATTTCCCCATGTTATAAAAAAATTAAAACATGTAAGATATTGAGAATGATATCACGTCGGGATAAATTTAAAGGAAATTTTTAATACTTTTCATTAATTGAGTATCTTCCTATATATAGTTGAAAAAATGTCCACTTGATATGAAAAACGTGGGCTTTATTATTTTATGATGATGCATATTTCAATAAATATCTAAACCTGAAAATATCCTTGATATATAAAAGATAAAATAATAAATAATGATTTTGTAATTATGGATGGATATATTTAGGCTATTAGAGATGAGATCAAAAAAATTATATGATCTATATGCTTATGGAACCAGATCTAGGACTATGGGTCAGAGGAATTATTTTTGGTATAGAAGGGAGGTTTATATAACTATAGAGACTAAGATTTTTGTTGAGTATAATTAAAGTGTTTATATGTTAAATTTTTTCATATGTTAAAAGGTATAGATAACCTTTTTTATGATTATGTTACTTAATGTTATGGTAAAAATGTATATTTATTGGGGAATAGGATAATAGAACCACAATTAAATCCCTAGGGATAAGTCAAAGTATTTTATGACGTCCTAATGTTTAGGTAAAGTCTTGAGTATGTAGTTTTTCTACAAATTAAATCCTTTTCTGGATACTACAAGTGGATGTTGTCTCCCACACAGATGTGCCTAGGGGTTATAACCACAAAAATAGAGGATTGGGTATTAAGTCAATCATTTCAACGAGTACAAAAAAGAGTCCAAACTACACACCTAGTTTGGCACTACTATTGGATATTCCTTGGTTATTCACATTCCCTTCATATTCCATTTTTGAGGATTTATTATCTAGTAATTGTTATGGACTTAGTTAGTAAGTATGAGAGAATGAAACTCAATGTAACGTTGGTTGAACCTAGAATGATATATGTTGACCTATGAGTGAATTTTTTCAAACAAAAAGTCTTGTAGCCTAACATGGATTATAAGCATCAGTATCCTATAAGATAATAGAAATAAGAAAAGTATAATGATAGTCCTATTGTTGGGAGTTAGTCATGAAAACTAAAAGAAGAAGGTACACCTAACCTCAAATCAAGAGTTTTGGGTGCATTATCAGATCATTATTCTAGACAACCTATTGTATCCAAGAAATTTTCAATGAGTAATAATTTCTGATCCTATTGACTTTATTAGTTAAGGAAATAACTAGTAGAAATATTCTTGTAACCAAGATAATGTTTATGGAAATATAAATATTGTTTTTTTACATTGGACAGAATTGAACATATTTTTATATTGGATTTATTATTTCAACATAGACTTCAAATTTATTAAATCATGGTAATATTACCCACAAAATATTCATTATATGAAAATGGATGATAGTGGAGACAACAAATAGAATCCATTGTATATATATCATAACATCACTAAAATGATACAAGAAAAAAATAGAGCATCTTCTTTATCATCTATCAATGCACCATTACCCCATATAGGCCCTGATATAAACAGAGTTTAAAAAAACCAAGATAATGGTGTAATTTAAAAACATATCCTATCCACCAATACTAGTGAAATAATACATGATATTGATATAGAAAAGGGGAGTTATTCTCAATGACCATGAGGATGGGATCAGTTAAAATATCATGTTTGATGCCTCAGAACAGGTGAACCCATGCAGCACGCATAGGAAAAAATTTGGGCATTGTAAACCCAATTTGAGAATGTGAAATTCCACCTATAGTAGATGTCGTGGGGCATGGATTCACCACCAACCTTCATCTGATATCTCTTTACGTAGTAGATATATTAGAGTCCACTACAGTATGTAAGAGAATATTTTTTCAGTTGTCTATTAAATTTGGCAATGTGGTTCAGGGATATTTTTGAAAGGGGACAGGGAGTCGTGGGGGAGGAAGATACTCTAACAATGGTAAAATTCGGTCAAAATGTGGATCTCAATAGAACATATTAGGATAATTATCATTCATTTTTTACTTCACTATTCAAACTCTACCATCCTCTAAAACTACCATGTTGAATAAGAATGGGAGAAAATAGATGGATGTGTATGGTATGTCTATTAATTACCGAAAGAATAAATCATATTTCATACCAAAATTTGATATTTTGGGACTATAAGTCAAACTAAAAAATAAATAATAAATAATGAATGTCCTAACACCAAAACTTTAGAGGTATCTAACTCATATAGTTAGAAGGAAAGTCAATATATATATATATACTTATAAGTATGTTTCCCAACATTGCCTAAGTTAGTGACATTATAACCCCAATCCATTTATACCTTATAGATACCATTATATATTTATATTAAGTAATAATTAAAATTGTGAGGACATAAGTTATTTCAGGGAGTAGGATGTAACACCCCCTGGTTTTAATATAAGATATCATTTAAATGAACCTAATGTGTTTGATAGATTTATCCAGATGTAACAATAAAAATAAAAGGAATTGTGATATATTTATTTAAAAATATGAATATTGATTATGACTATTAAAAACTAGTTATTGAATTAGTGGGAATGAGTATGTGTAACTACTTTTGGAAGTATTTATATAAAGAAAATAATGGAAACCTTTAATTTAAAATAAATTAAATTAATATATAAAAAATATGCATTTTATGTAAATAATATAGTTATATTACGATTATATAATAATAAAATATATTCATAAAATAATTAATATATTGTCAAAAAATAAACTAGAAGTTGATTAGAAATAAAAAAAATTCAACATTTTAAAAATCAATTTTCCATAATGAATACTTTTCCACGATATGTTTAAATTATTTTTAAATATTGAATTATATAATTTTAAAAACTTAATTTTAAAAAATACCATTTTATATTATTAATAATAATATAATATAGAAATAAATTTATTTTATTTTTATAAAGTAATTTATTTTTACGTGAATAGTTCAAAATAATGTTTTTACAAATAATATGACTTTATGGAATTATTAGTATATAATTATCAATTATAAATTTATGAAACATTTTTTAAAATATAAAATATTTATTTTAAATGTGTATTTAAAATTTTAAAAATGTTTTTTTAATTTATAAACTCATATTTGATATTTAAGAATGTACGTAATATTTTCTCTAAAATAGTTTTTAATACATTTTACTTTTTTATTTTTAAAAAATAATACTATTATAAATTGAATCAAAAGAAACTGATTTAAAATTAAGAATTTGTGGGTCCAAATTATCTAATAAGTGAAACTTAATTTTTAAGTATAAACATTAAGTTACATTAGGTAAATACTATTTACTGTGGTAAAAGCAAAGAGGGAAAAAGAAATAACTCCTAGGGTAAGTGGATTAAAACAAGATAGAAACATGTCAGTAAATTTATTTTATAAGGTTTGGTTCTATCTTAACTCTTACCAACTCAAGTATATATCAATTTTGAATCCACTTTACATGTTCAACATGTGATCTCTTTATATGGAGTTGAAATTTTTACCAAAATTTCATTCTCAGCGCTTATTAATGGGGCCCTCACCACCACTAAAATGCACACCTAAGAAATAAGTTTCCTCCTAAAAAACTAGCCTTTTCCCTTCCCAAAGAATAATTTTTCACTCTCTTTTTCATCTGGTCACTAGATATTAGCCTATAGAATCCATTTCCATGGGATCTTCCAAATAAATCTCAGAGTTCTCAACATGAGTAATTATTTATATTTAAATTATTTCATTTTTATTTTTATTTTCAAATTATAGTTTTCAAAATACATAGGTTATTACATCAGTATTGTTTATAAAATTAAATTTATTATTCTTTGTGAAATATCATTAATCACCTTGTTCTTTTCTAGTAAGAATACTGAAATCATAATTCATGTGTGGTGTGGACTACCACCTACACAATGCAACATCTTTTGTTTGACTTCATCACCTTACAAGGATGGTATAAATGGTTGTTTAAAAAAATAATTATGATATTAATATAATTTATATTATACTAAAACAATTAACCATATTACTTCACCCTCTCATTCTATGAAAAAATGGATTTTGAACCATGCGTACGTGTGTACTACCACCTCCATAAAACAATTGATTTTCATTTTTCTTTTCATCACAACCATATATGGATGGTAATGAGGATGGGATTAAAGGATAAATGTTATTCTTATGATATCATTAATGTTCTTAAATAAAAAAATTGAAAACATATTAATGATATGATCAATAAACTATTATTGTTAATTTAATCATTCAAAAAGTGCAAACTAATAGGGTAATGTTCTCTTATTTATAAGTAGTGACATTATATAAAGTATCATCTATTAATACATATTTTCAATTCATATATATCACACTGATAAAAACAAAATAATATCAATAACCTTGAGTTGTAATTATATAACAACTAAAACCTCTCATAATCACCCATTTATCATAGTACATTCATATAAGTGTCAGTTTAACCACCTACCTGAACAATACTATGAATTATTATCATGGATGGCTATAAGAAATTATTTAATGTTATAATATGATATTAAAATATGAATATTGTTTTTTAGTTATGATAATTTTATATCAACATTAATCTCATTAATTCAGAAAACATCTTCTAGTCATTAAGCAACATTGAAACAAGCTCATCTCGGATTTCAGACTTTTGGATTGTAACAAAAAAATACCATTGAATGTGATTATATATTTATAAAAAATCATGAAACATCCATTTAATTACATTTAATTCAATTTTAATGATTTACTTTATAACAATAATGAATACCAACATTGTTTTTATGAAACTACTTCAAAGAGATAAAGAAAAATTACACCTCATATAGAAAATTGTAAAAAAATACTATATATTTGTATATAATGATTATAAATTATGACTATAAATTTGGATAGTTATTAATAAGTAACTTTAGTGTGTATTTAACGAAAATAATTTAAATATTCGGGATGTTTGGACCAAGAGCATAGGTAATCATTAAAAATGTAAGGGTTTTTTTCTCAAATTCTTCCCATTGAGACATGTTGGGTATTATAAACCCATTTTAATTTTTATATTGAATATACTAACTATTTTAGATATCATATCATTTGACATATTTTAATCATCACATGTTTAGTTCAATTACAATCCATCTCTTTCAATGTTTTTGTTAAAAGTGTTCCTCAAGCCACAAAGGATTTATTGGTCTCAATTCTGATTCTTTCATATTAGTTATATATTAGGAACCGTGTTTCCATTGAATGGTGTTCTATTTATTTAGTATAATTTTTTTTAAATAGATTATTTTACTTTAATTCATGGAATCAACTAATACAAATCATGTTATTTTCTTCAAATTCCTTTTGTTTCAAGTGTTAACTCGTCCATAATAGATTTTTATAGCTTAATTTTAGTTCATTGAGATATGATCAAAAAAATGAAATTATTTCTTATAATTTGGTTATATTATTACTTGTGCTTTTTGTTTATTCTATAATTTTTACATTTTTACAATATAAACCTCCTTTTAATGTTTCATTCTTCATGGATTATATTTCCCATAAATCATATTGACTACTCAAAACTTTTTTCCTTTAGTTATAATATTTCATGTTAAACTTCACTTTTCAATGTGTAGGTTCTTCCACCAAAATATTTTATCATATTTTATTTTATAAATCCCTTTGTGAATATAATGTTTTAATTTAACTGAATTTTTTATTACTCTATTAACTGTGTTATATTTTAGCAAATGAACGTAGAAAATAATGAAAATAGATTTTTTCCTTTCACTTTCACATGTTTTGTCTTCTTATCCCCATTTATCTAATAGAAAAAAAATATTTTCTAGGCTCCAATATTTTATATTCTTTATAAAGGGAATTTTTTGAAAATATTTCATTTCAAATTTTTCTATATTTAATTTTATTGTGACCTTTAAATATTAATTTTATGTAAAATTTATCCTAAAATATATTTTAATTTTTTACTTCAACTTA
The DNA here is from genome assembly GCA_963277665.1 of Viscum album. NCBI lineage: Eukaryota > Viridiplantae > Streptophyta > Magnoliopsida > Santalales > Viscaceae > Viscum > Viscum album. Next base: position 1,735,804,021 of record OY728122.1, on the reverse strand, counting down.
CATTTTCATTTTAAAATTTTTTTACTCTAATGGGGTTTATATTTCATAATATATATATATATATATATATATATATATATTAATTTGGAGGATTTAACTTATGGAATCAAACAATTTTATTCATGTGATATTATTCGAAGCATTCATTATGGAAGGTTCTTTTTAGTATTTTCAACACCCTCCTATATTTTATTAATTAAACTAGTGTAATGTTATTATGAAACCATCCACATTATTTATTTGGATGGTTTTTGTTCATTTTATTCAATTATATAATCATTTTTACACTCACTGATTTGTGCAGTGTAAACATAATATTTACATAATTCATATCAGTTTATGTTAACATAAAATGTATGTTATTCTATTAAAATGTGAAAATGTGTTGGGGTACCATATATTTTCATTCCAATATTTATGATTACAAGAAAGTTAACTATATATTTTTTGAAAATCCACCTTCTTTCTAAGGATGGGTTATGATAATGTTATCCCTTTTAATTTCACAATAGACCTTAAATAATATAACAAATCTTATCATTTCATATTCTATATAATAATGTTATTTTTACTATTATTACTATAAGGCTTTAACTAATTGGTGGAATGATAAAATTATTTTACCATCATGTAAATTAATATTAATAACTAGACACAAAATTGGTCCTCTAATCATCCACAACATTTATCTAATAATAGAATAAATATTAAATTAAGTAATTTATCCTCAAATAAAATTCTATTCATATTTTGGATAATAAATATTCCATAAATATTCAATAAATAAAATAAACATTATATTTACAGTCTTGTGAATAAATATTTATTTTATATTTAAAATCAATAAAACATGAACAAAATAATTCCTTAATATTGAGAAAAGTATTTATTCAAATAATTAAATTATAGTAGTATTTAATCATGAACAAAAGAAATGCATAGTGTGTGAATATATAAGATTTTCTCTCATTGGAATTTATAGGGATTTCCTAAATTCCAAGATTACTCTTTAAAATCGGTCTAGTTACCCAACAGAAATAATTTTAATGTTTCAAAATCAATAACCAAATATGGGATTTCAAGGTATAATATACACCCCTTGTCAAAATATATCATCAAGAAGGTTTCACATATTTTTAATCAATCTAAATACTTAATATGTTTTTCTCTTACTATCTATATTAAACAGATCAGTACACCATGGAGTTGGAATTTAATGTGATGGTTCTATTTCAGTCAAATTTATGAGATAGAATCTTCCAATAATATAGAAGGGAAAAACCATCCTCATATTATTAATTAAAAACACATTAATTGTGGCATACCCAATATATCCAAATTCACCATGAACTATATAATCAAGAATTAAAAAATAAATCTAAGTGAAAGTTTCATAACATGATTTAATAACAATATTAATGTCTAAGGACCATTACACAAACTCATAGATAGTAATATCAGATGATAGATAATCACATAGAATTCCTACCAGTTGGTCATTTATTATAATCTTCCCTCAGGGATATTCCATATGAAAACATCATGAGAAGAAGTATCATCTGATTATGAGTAATAGAACCTGGGAGACAATATTTTATGTGTCACATCATATAATGTTATACAAAAATAGAATTATACTTAATAATATTGTCATAGAATTTCAAGATTCTCATCATAATGGGGATCTACTACAACCGTATCAATGTGACAGAAACACTATGATAGTATTACATTAAATTCATGTATAATTGTGAACAATATTTAATAATAAGTTTTATTAATATTAAAATATATATGTAACCTAAATTAAAAATAAAAAAGTTCTAGTATACCAACTACAACAAAATACCACTTAAACAATAGATAACTTCATGTGACTTTCATTTCACTAGACCACACATGATAATGTTTCTACTAAGTTAAGGCTTTAATAAAGGGGTCTACCATGTTTTCCTCCACATAAATGTTTCTCACTATTACATCACATTTTAAAGAAAAATCCCCCAAGATATTATACTTTTGATGTATGTGATTCATCTGAAAATATGACATTTTCCATTTTTCAAGAGCCACTATTGTAGTATTATCGCAATAAAGATAGATAGATTCATTACATTGAGATTTCACTTCAGGATCTTGGATGAAATTTCATATTCAAAAAACTTATTTAGCTACCTTATATGTTTAAATATACTCAGACTCTACCATAGAATTTATGACCATAGATTTTTTTTATCTTTCTTTCTCATATTACCTTTATTAAGAGTGAAGATGTACCCTATTCATGGTTTCATATCATCTTGATATGTTTAGAAACTAGCATCTTCATACCCTCTACATACTAGTTCTTTATCTCCTCCATCGAGTAGGAACATGTCATTAGTTTTCCCCGGATAAGTCAGTATGTATTGACTACCTTGAAATGGTAGTGACCTGGGCCAGTCTAATATATCCCAAATTCACTCAAGGCATAAGTAACATCTATACTAGTATATAAAATAGCATACATGACAATCCCATTCATCGCTATGTATGGAATTCTTGTCATCTATTTTTTTCCTCATGGGTCTAAGGACACATTTTCCTATAAATATTAATTCCATATGAAATTAGCAATAATACTCATTTGATTGTTCCATAATGAACCCATTTTGTATATTCTCAATTTAATAACCTTAACTTATATTGGGTAGCCTCTTATATCTACCATGATAGATCTAGATTCTAAGAATATACATAGTTTTTCCTAAGTAATTCATAGAGAATCATTTATTTAATAATTCTTTAACATAATGTAAGACTGTTATTTCATTTCTAATAAGTTTTATATCATAAATATATTAAATTATAACTAATCCTCTTATATAATCAAGGCTCACATTTTCTCTTTAAGAAACAAAATTCTATTATGCATTAATTAAGTGGAATTTTCCGAGACCTGGATTCTTACCATAATCAATAAATGAATATTTTCAATTTTAATAACTTGTTGGGTACATTTGGAGTGACAAACACTTAAGGTTGTGTCATATAGTTATCTCCATAAAGTTTCGCATTAAGGAAGCATATTTTAAAACCCATTTTCCGAATATCATAATCATGGAAATCCACAATGTAAAGTAAAATTATGATGTATTTCTACATTATAACTGCAGGAAAGGTTTGATCATATTCTATACATTAACACTCTTTAAACCCAATTATATATAGCCAAGCCTTATAATTAATGAATTGTCCATCCATTTACAGTTTATTATTAAGTACCCACTTTCTATAAATGGAAAATACATCCATTGGAGGATCTACCAAAATCCAAAATTGGTTTTTGTTAATGGAATTTGTTTCCAAATTTATAGTTTCCTTCCACTTTGAAACATTTGGGCCACTTAATTCTTCCTTATAGGTTAAATTATCATTATTATCAACTAATAACGATTTTCTATCCTCAATGGATATAAAACCATACTATTCTAAATATCTAATATGTCTTAAACTTCTATGCATTTCTTGTGTCTCTAGAACTTCTTCATCCATTTAGATTTAGGGAATCTAATCCTATACCAACTAGTGTGTATCTTAGTATTGGAATTCATTGAAGAATATCATTCTCCAACTAGGTATTTTAGATATATGATCATTCTAAAAGAATATGGGGCATCTATCATCAAAAACAAATATTTGAAGGTTTGTATATGTATTATCCCCATGCTTCCTTAAGATATCCTCTAATGACACACTTTATGCCTCATGGTGTCAATCCTGAAGATGACTTAACAAGTGATTCACATCCACACACAAGTAAGTATGAATATATGGATTTTTTCCACTCTATAATTTTCATATAATATCGTTTAAGACTTTAGTTAGCACTTTGATTATTATGTGTGTTTTTGTTTGTAAGGCATATCCCCAAACATAGAATAAAAGACTTGAAAGACCCATTATAGATCCTACCATGTCTAATAAATTATGCTTCCTCCTTTCACTTACACTATTAAATTATGGTTTATTGAGTGGTGTGAGGTGGGATAAAATCTCAAATACCCATTAATAATCATTAATGTCTTGATTAAGATATTATCAACTATAGTCTAAGAGGAGGTTCTAATACTCTTTCCAGGTTGGTTCTCAACTTCATTATCTTTTTTCACAAATCATTTAAATGGATTCAACTTATAACTCATTAAGTAGACACATCTGTATCCACATAAATCATTAATAAAAGTTATGATATATGAGTACCCAACCCATGATTCAACTAGAAATGGTACACACACATCAGTATAAAAAAAATTCAGGAATCTCATTAGACCTTTTCCCTTTAAAAAAATAGGGATTTGGATATTTTTTCTTGGATACATACATGACATAAACAATGTGTTTTTAGTTCAAAAGAATTAAAATATCCATTTGGGGGTAATTTATTCAATCTAAATTTGTTTACATGACCTAGCCAGTGATTCCATATTTGGGTGTGTTCTGAGTCATACGAATTAGTTTTATTGTAGATTGTAATTACTTTATTGGTATAATCCAACACATAAGGAGTATTATTTAAATGTTTCTTACAATAAAAAATATATCATTAAAAAATAATAAAATTTTATTAGAAAATTTTTAAATAAACCCATATATATCATGTCTTGATATAGAAATAATAATTTTAGTACCATATGGTACATAATAAAAATATTTTAAATCAAAGATTATTCTCATAAGAAATGTGAAGTGTCAGTCCATGATATCTACAATAGAAATTATAGCTCTTTTTATTTCACATATATAAACCTTATCTCGGTCAATCTTCCTGAATCTTCTTGGTTCCAACATTTTAATACATATATGAGAACCACATGTTTCATATAAGAACCAATTTTCTAGAAATTGATAAATTTCACTTCATAAAACATCCACCTTAATTTTATCTTTGCTTCTTTACCCAGGAGTAATTTTTCTTCCGGTGTCTCTTATTGCTACTTCATAAATAGAAAACATCATGTTCCCTTTCATGTCTCTAGATCCTTATCTTCTTGGAAGTATGTTGTGAAGAATCTTTGGGATTAGAGATATCTTCTTATCCTTTACTTTTATTCACCATAAGGGAATAAGGATTTTAATTATTTGTCTCATTATTAACATGGATACGAAATATTAGAATACATAGAAGAGACTTAATAATACAATTCATATTAAAATTAACATCAAAATTATAGAATCTATGTGTTAGTGATTCAATAATGAGATAAGTGAGTTGTAGTCCGTGGAGTATAAACCCTAAAACCCCTTGTTACTCAATGTAGTTAATAATTTTGAAAACATGATTCCCAACTGAAACACTTTATTTAATATTATATTGAATGGGTGCCTTGTATATCTCAAAACATTCATTTCTTACTCACTTCGAGTAAATATCACGAAGCTACTAAAGAAATCTATATGTATCTATGTCTGGATGATACATCATGAGTTCATTAGAAATGGATTAAAACATTAAAATTTTAGTTTCAACCACATTGCTCAAGTTTTTATCATATAATGATAACTCTTCAATACTAACCTATTTTTAAAGTGGATCATGCAGTGAGGATACTAGTATATAAGATTTTTGTTCATGGGGAAACACAAACCACAGTCTTCTGAACCATTCATTTAAGTTACATCCAATAAGGATATTATATTTCTCCAAAATTCATAAAAGGGACAGTGTGGATGATGAAACTTCCATTATTCTATAATTGTAAAAATATAAGTTATTATTAAATCATTTGATTACAATTTATGTGAGACATAATGAATTAAATTTTATTAAGTATCCCATTATTTTATCAATTCTTAAAAACCCTCACCATTGAAATTGTAAAGCCTCATTACAATGGATATTTTACTATAAAAAATATATATTTCCCTTCTTAAAATCTATATATGGGAAATGAAAACTAAAAGAAAGTATTTAGGTAGGTTTTCTTTCCAACTGCAAACTGGAATCTCCTTGATCTGCTGATTGGACTCCCAAGTCTAGAAATCCTAACTAGGATTTCATCAACACTTGACTCCAAATTTTTATTGAATAGGAATAGGCCATTAAATCCAATATATTTTTAGTTAATTTGACCCATTATCTCAGTTAAAACATCCAAATAATTTAAATTCCCCTGATTTATGCCAAACCGACATATTAAATATGGGTTCACCTTAACTTACACGATGGAAGGATTGATGACTTAATATGAACTTGAGGAATTTTTTTCATAAAGATTTCATGTTTTATCCTTTAAATTCCTTGTTAATATTTAGTGTATTTTATTTAAATTATTAACCATGTTTTGATAAAATATTTTCAAATAATATATTTATTTAAATTACATTATTGCATATTAGTCCATTCATTTTTAAGAACATTATGTTACATTCATAAAATAAATAATTTATATGAAAGAATAAAATAAATAAATAAATGACCAAATCATGATCTTATATGATAGATGATTTATTGAGCAGAGACTAAATCAACATAAGACTTAGGGTAAAACCCATTATTCTATTCTAGGAAGATTTAGAGTATTCCGCCTTTCCGCCTATTCATCACAAGGGTTGGTGTTATGAAGGTTCCATATTTAACTACCTCGATGTGCCATGGGATACATCTTTTATTACATATTTTTTTAACTCACATATAGGTGAGTGGAACCAGAGGATTGGTTAAAGGATAATTTTGTAATCAACCTTGGGAATATAGGTTCTACATAATTAAAGACGGAGGGATGTTAGGAAGGAAATCATTTTAATTTAATAATTCATAATTGAAAACCCAAGTAAGAAATTAAATTAACTAACACAAACACATAAAAAGTTCTTTTTCAAGATCATGATCAGCCAAACACGTGTAAATAATATACCAAATTACTCTAGTTAAAATTCATTTTTATTCATTATTTATTATTAAAATGAGTATGCTTGTGTAAATAAATTAATTAATTAATTTCCTTAATATTTAACGATTTTCGAAAGTCTCTTAGATATACCCATCAAAAATGAATTCAGGGAAAATAAAATAGTATCACCGATAAATATTTATTGTTATAATAAATTAATTGAGCGTATATTAATTCTTTTATACCTTTACTATATAGCAAACAAATCTAGTGCCAATAGTGTAATTATGTTTTAATAATAAAATCAATTATCTTATTCTAATTCAAATTATTTTCTTTATTAGGAAACTACCCAGCATTCATTGTTGAGCTACATATCATGTTCCTCACTTTTCATGTATGTAGGATAAACATTTGGGGCTTTAGAGTGTATCTCAAATGAACTAAATGGAATATAATATCCATATTCACATTATTTCGTCCACTTTATGTCTGTCATCATACCCCTCTAAAGGACTTGGAATATCCTTCCAATATAGATACAACTGATGTATACTCTGGATACATTCCATGGGTTCTATTTTTCTTATGTTTACATAACCATCAAAAATACTTTGTGTGTTTTCGGATGCCTAAATTAATTAGTTCCACACTGTAAAGACCCGGAAATTTCAAGGAAAATTTTCTTCTTAATTTTCTTTGGAATATTACAAGAACGTAGTTTCTGACGGTGCCTGATTCCGAGGCCCGGTGTGCCCGGAATTAATTTCCGAAGTTTAGCTCGGGTACGTTCAGTGAACGAACGAGCGGGTTTTTCTGTCTTTTGAACCGGTGCTCAGAATTGAAATCTAAGGGCACCGATGAACTCGCAATGCCGGTATTTTCTTAAGGAGACTTTTTCCGTAGTTGCGTTTTATCGAGAGCGGAGGTTTGTTTTTTTTGGGTTTTCTTTAAAAGTGTATTAATAAAATAACGTGTCATGTTGCGCTTTATTTTATTTCAGCCGCCATTGGGAGTGAGGTGGTTGAAACCTCCTCATGGAGGTGGGAGGTGGGGCCACCACACTTTAACCTCCCTTGAGAGGTTATGGTGGTGGGGCCCACCCAAACTAAACCTCCCATGGGTGGTTTATTGTGGTGGGGACCACACGGGGCTTAACCCCCCAATTAATGGGAGGAGAGGAAACCTCCCAACTCTCCCTCATTAATGAGGGAGATCCTCTTAATTCCTCAACTCCCCATTAAATGGGGAGAAACTCCTTGGAACCCTCCCCTCTAAAATGGTGCCAACGGACCTCTTTAATTGCTTCAATGCAATTTATTTCACCCGCCCCCCTTTTTTTTAAATTATGTAACCACGATGGTTACATACCTCTCCCCCGAACCTATATATAGGGATCTTGGGAGAGAGTTTGGGGGACGGCTTCACCAAGCAATGGAACACTGGTAAAGTACCGTGACGCCCAACACTTGGGAGAATTAGAGTACTTCAACGAAGAACGCCTTTTTCGAAAGCAGAAAGACGACACTTCTTCTTCCTTTCCACGACCTCCTTCTGTGTTGAATGAATGAGCGTCGTCTGCAAGGAACATCGATGACTCTTCATCTTGGAACGTTTCCCGACGTGAACGAACCGGCACCGCTTAGATCCATGACTTCGTCAATGACGATTACGGAGGCACGTTCCGCAAGGATGTCTTCCGCGACACCGATTTCCGCATCGGCGACGAATGAACTTCGAATCCGAGGTAAAGGTTTTGTCTTTTTTTCAAATTATGTGTTTCTTTCCCTCGAACATGAAAGAATAATCTGTTGGACGTTGTTCCAAATTTTATTAAAAATTGTGAAAAGTTCATCATTGTGTTTTTATGATTGGCCGACTGTTATCGTTATAACGGGAGGAGACCGGACCGCACGAACACGGCTGATTCCCCCCCCCCTTCTAATCTTTGGTGTTGATTTAGCGAAGACAGCGCGGTGTCCTCGCACCGCGCAGGAACAAAAGAAAACATGGCCAGAGGGGGCTGCGACGAAGGAACGCGGCGCCATCGTGTCGCGCCGTAGGTTTCAAACGAGGCCGCGGCCGGAGTCGGACCGCGGCGGAAGGACACGACGTCGTCACACCGCGTCGAACAGATTCACGTTCATCTTGGAAGTGGCGGCCGGAAAAACCAGCCGCTGGAGAACTCGAAGGAGGCGACTGGAAATCCGGCCGCCGGCGCCGGAAAGAGCGGGACCACGGGGTCCCGCGGCGAGAACCCGACCGGCCCCGCTCTGGCTAGCCGTTATAGGGGGTAGCCCGGGGGTGTAACCCCCCGGCAATACACATGGTGCAGCCCCTTAAAGGGGCCGCCGTTTTAAAAATAAAAGGGGGGAAATGCCCCCTCCCTTTAGTGCGCCACGCTGGCCGAGCCGCCGTGCCGTCGAGCCGCCGCGCCGTCGAGCCGTCGAGCCGTCGCACCACCGCGCCGCTGGCCGGGACGAGCCGCTGGCCGGGCCGAGCCGCCGGGTCGGGCCGCCACTCGGGCCAGGTCGACCCGGTTCGGGTCGGCCCTGGGGGTACTGGGCCGGGTCGGACTGGGGCCAGACCCCCCCCCCCCCCCGTCTTCCGACAAGATTGGTTCAAATGCCCATAACTTGGGCTTCAGACATCCGATCGACGAACCGTCAGTTGCGTAGTGATCCTTGGATCGAGACGGTCGTTTCGGTATACTATACTCAAGGTGCACCTTCCTTTTCGAGAGCCTACGTGGTTAAAACTCCATAGTTAAGCGTGCTTGTCCTAGAGTAGTGATCAGGATGGGTGACCTCCTGGGAAGTTTCCTAGGGTGGGTGTGAGACGGAAAGGCCAATAACTAACAGATCGGGCGTCCGATTGACGCGCCGTCTGTTTCGTTGAATTCCTCTTGATGAGACGGAACTTTTGGCATACTCCGCCTAAGTTTTGGACGCAGTTGGATTATGGCCGGGTTTGGTTCGCTCACGAAACCAACCGGGCCCCTGGGACGAAAAGGCTAGTAACTCACAGACCGGGCGTCCGATTAACGCGCTGTCTATTGCGTTGAGACCCCTATGACGAGGCGGTCCTTTGAGATACTTCTTCGTGGGACTTCGTGATACTTGGAGTATCGACTTGTGGCTCGTGGAGCGGACCCTCCTAGAGACTAGCGTACGGAGTACGGAGACCGTATAGCCGGCTGAGACCTGAAGACTGCTTGTCCGATTCGATTTGGAGTGACTTATGTAGCCCAGTGGGGAGCACTACTTTGTGAGGTGGCAGACCCACAGCGGAGGAGCACTACTATGTGAGGTGGAAAACCCGTGTTACTCGACAGGAGGAGTACCTCTGTAGGCTATGAGGGGGGAGCACTACTGTGTCTAAGTGGCAGACCCTGGCGGGAAGCACTACTGTGTGAGGTGGCAGGCCCGCGGTACTCGACAGGAGGAGTACCTCAGCAGCCTTAGGTTAGTGAGAAGTACCTCGGAGTCGTGACAGAACCACTGTACACTCTAGAGACGGATCTCTTCAGCAGTTACGGTTTCGATAATGAAAACCCTGGTTTGAGCTGAGACTTGTGACCTTTGTGTTTACCTCATGATTGAGATGGGTCACTTGATAACTTAGGTATATGTATGGGCATATACCTGGGTAGTGGTTATCCGTTGATTTCACAATCCTTGTGTTTCCTCATGATTGAGATGGGTTACTTGATAACTTAGATATATGTATGGGCATATACCTAAGTAGAGGTTATCTGTTGAGATCTTCCTTGTGGTTATCCTTGTTGGTTTAGCGAGACCTTGAGGGTCTCGGGGTCCCTACTGAGTATCGTTATACTCACCTCTGCACGGGCTATGCTCGCACCTCGTTGTGTTGGTTGCAGACGACGAGCAGTGCTGACGGAGGCCGAGTGTTCAAGGACTGGTCGGTACCTGGAGGTGGACTACACGACGAGTCAGTACATGGAGGTGGACTACACGACGAGTCAGTACCCGGAGGTGGACTACACGATGAGACGACACACAGAGGAGGTTGACAGATGAGAGCGTAGAGGAGGCTATCTGTACCTACCCTTCAGGTAGGATCCGTGGTGGATGACCAGGAGTTGCGCTATCTGTACCTACCCTTCAGGTAGGATCCGAGGAGGACGACCCAGGAGCTGTTTCCTTCTTCCAGCTGTTTGTCTTTTTGTTGTTGTACCTTGTTCAGTTGTAGTTGTACTTCTTTTTGGGTTTGTATTTTGGCCCATTTACTTTTCAACATTTCTTTTGTACTTAGTGTTTTGTTTCCACTTGTACTCTGTGATGCTTGTTTTCTTTTATAAAGGCAATTCCTTCCCAATTATCGGGATTTACACCTTTTGTGCTAGTCGTCAGCCCCTGGCCTATGGAAGGCGGGCTTGGGGTAGTCACGGCACGGGCCCCAAGGATGGGTCGTGACAAATTGGTATCAGAGGAGTCGGTTCTACTGCAGAACTTATAACTCTGATATTTTCTTTCTGTGAAGCAATAGTGTTAAGAGTACCGAGTGTGGTTTTCAGTTCAGGCAGTCCAATGTTGGTGCGGGCGGCCGATGTATCCATACACCCAGACCCTGACAACTGATTTCCGACTTTACGCACAAAAACACTGATTGCGTGTGTGTTTTTAAAGGTTTTCCCTTAAAACAGCTCAAACCAGGTCAGCTCACCAGGTATAATCGTTTGACCGTGTCACGTTGTTTCTTTCAGGATGCATTTTCTCGGATGACCAGCTAGAGCCCAGAGGGATGTGCGTGCTGACAGCCTGTCGAGCGAAGAGGCTTCAGTACAGGGCCCTCTTGCAGTTGAGGCACCAGCGGAGGCACCAGCAATACTACTACCTGTTGGGCCACCGATGTCACCAGCCCCAGCAGTAGGCGATACACGACGCTTGAGCGCGCTGCACGAGTTCCAGTGCCAGAGGCCACCCAGGATCCGGGGAGAGACGGACCCGCATGCGGCTGAGGTTTGGCTAGAGGCTGTGGTGATAGTCTTCAGGCTAGTGGGGACCCCGACAGACTTCATGGTGATCTTTGCTACCAGCCTCCTTTAGGCAGCAGCAGGCAGGTGGTGGAGCCACTTGTTTCATTTTTGCGACGGGATGACCTTCGCATGGGAAGACTTCGAGACCTTCTTCAGGGTGGAGTTTGTGCCAGTAGCTCTACACCCCGAGCGTGTACAGGAGCTTCTGCATTTTCCGTGTGTTTTTCGATCAGCAGCCGAGTCATCTGTGGGCAGTAGACAGATGATGTGGAGGTCCAGGAGGACCAGAATAGCAGTTGGACGATCTCGGGTTTTAGGACCGGTGGTGCGGGGCACCCGGGGTGGGAACAGAGCTAGGCATGCCAGAAGTAGGTTGTGTTACTCATGCGGCGGAAAGGGTCACCTGGCACGTGACTGTCCGAATCCTCTTACAGTTGATCGGCATGATTTGGAGGAGCCACAGAGGCAGAAGCAGCGGCGAGTGCTTGAGCAACAGCCGAGCAGTGGACAAGGAAGTAGAGCTCCGGGAGTAGGTGGACAGGATCCGAACTAGTAGATACGTCCCCTGTACTTCTAGTTCCATGTTGTTGTTGTATTCATGTCTTCGTACTATGAGATGCAATAAAAAACACTTATCTTTCTTTGCTTTCCTGTCCTTTTGTTTGGTTGATATTGAGTGGTCCTGGTTAAGACTGTTGACTTGACCCTCACTTTTGAGATTTCTACTGGAGGAGACCCAGTGACCTCACACTGATGCCGACAGTGTGACTCGACCCATGGAGGCGAGAGTGACAGTTGGATCTCTTAGTAGTTACGTCGAGGCCTTACGACGTCATCCATGGCATGAATGCATCATTCATGTCAGGATTGACTGTATTAGGCAATGAATGTGGTTCATCCATGGGATGAGACCAGGTTTCTCTTATCGGCAAAGAAGAAATCATAGCAGCTCTTGTGAGACTAAAGGAGGTCCAGGTCATCCAAAAGCGGATGAAGACTGCACAGTGCAGTAAGAAACAGGAAACCGGTGCCAGTATTTGAGACTCGGGTGTGTTAAATGTTAAAGAAGAGGAAGCTTAAAGGAAAGATGAGTCTACGAAGCAGTAGATGTGGAGGCAGATCTAGGAGAGCAGCATGAGGTGGTGTACATACTATCATGGTACAACCACCCACCTTAGTTATTCCCGCCAGGCTCAGGGAGCTGGAGGGCGGAGGAAGAGTGCGACTGCATGGGGTCAAGGAGTGTGACCCAATGGCTCTAGAAATGATTCAAGGGACAGTCTGTGTCCACTACTAGCTGCTGTAGTAACGGACGGCGATATGAATCATTCCTTGCTTTCACAAATCTTGTTCCAGACCTAGAGTTTTCGGTAAGCCGTGGACTTGACCCTCACGTCTGGAGATGCCTTGGGAGGAGACTCGATAATCACACTTACGCCGACGGTTTGGTCAGACCCTCGAGGCGAGAGTTTCGGTTGGAATCTCTTGGTGGAAGCGTCGAGGCCTTACGACGTTGGTTTGAGTATGGACTGGGCAATCACAGTTCATTCACAAATTCAAGGTATTAGGAAAAAAGGTTGTGGTTTAACCATGAAGTCGGGATGGGTTTTCCTTGGTCGGCAGAAAGGAAACCCCAGGCAGCACAGGATAAACTCATGCACATTAGGGTGCGACCGATCACTCTTGAGTCAGTCAACCTCGTGGCAGCAGTTGTATTGAGTTTCAATTATAGAAAGAAATGGAGACCTCTGGAGTTCGAGGATGACGACCACGTCTTCTTACTGGTCTCACCTCGACGAGGTTTACGGAGATGCGGCCAAAGCGGAAAATTATCTCCAAGGTTCAGCGGACCTTCTTAGGTCCTCAGCTGGGTAGGCGTGGTGGTTTACCACTTGACCCATCCACCTCAATTGCACCTGGTGCACGACAACTTCCATTTATCTCAACTGAGGAGATACGTGCTCGACCCTTCACATATTATCGAACATGAGGAGCTGGACGATGGTGATAGGGCGACAAGCACGGAGGTTCTAGTGGGGATCGAGGATCGATAGGAGCAGATCCTACGAGGACGATCGATTCCTCGGGTACACTTTATTTGGAAGTATGGAACCTCCAGGTGAGCACATGGGAGCGGAAGGCTCAGATGCGTGCTCAGTACCTCCTTTGTTTCCCTAAGTTTGTGGTGAAGCTTTACGGGGACGTAAAGCCCTGAGGTGGGAGTAATGTAAAGACCCAGAAATTTCAAGGAAAAGTTTTTCTTAATTTTCTTTGAAATTTTACAAGAACGCAGTTTCTGACGGCACCTGATTCCGAGGCCCAGTGTGCCCGGAATTAATTTCCAAAGTTTAGCTCGGGTACGTTCAGTGAACGAACGAGCGGGTTTTTCTGTCTTTTGAACTGGTGCTCGGAATTGAAATCTGAGGGCACCGATGAACTCGCAACGCCGGTATTTCCTTAAGGATACTTTTTCCGTAGTTGCGTTTTATCGAGAGCGGGGGTTTGTTTTTTTTTGGGTTTTCTTTAAAAGTGTAATAATAAAATAATGTGCCATGTTTCACTTTATTTTATTTCAGCCTCCATTGGGAGTGAGGTGGTTGAAACCTCCTCATGGAGGTTGGAGGTGGGGCCACCACACCTTAACCTCCCTTGAGAGGTTATGGTGGTGGGGCCCACCCAAACTAAACCTCCTATGGGTGGTTTATTGTGGTGGGGACCACACGGGTCTTAACCCCCCAATTAATGGGAGGAGAGGAAACCTACCAACTCTCCCTCATTAATGAGGGAGAGCCTCTTAATTCCTCAACTCCTCATTAAATGGGGAGAAACTCCTTGGCACCCTCCCCTCTTAAATGGTGCCAACGGACCTCTTTAATTGCTTCAACGCAATTTATTTCACTCGACCCCCTTTTTTTAAAATTATGTAACCACGATAGTTACATACCTCTCCCCCTCACCTATACATAGGGATCTTGGGAAAGGGTTTGGGGGACGGCTTCACCAAGCAACGGAACGCTGGTAAAGTACCGCGATGCCCAACACTTGGGAGAATTAGAGTTCTTCAACGAAGAACGTCTTTTTCCAAAGCAGAAAGACGGCACTTCTTCTTCCTTTCCACGACCTCCTTCCGTGTTGAATGAATGGGCGTCGTCTGCAAGGAACATCGACGACTCTTCATCTTCGAACGTTTCCGACGTCAACGATCCGGCACAGCTTAGATCTGTGACTTCGTCAATGATGATTACGGAGGCACATTCCGCG
This sequence comes from Viscum album, assembly GCA_963277665.1. Classification (NCBI taxonomy): domain Eukaryota; kingdom Viridiplantae; phylum Streptophyta; class Magnoliopsida; order Santalales; family Viscaceae; genus Viscum; species Viscum album. Next base: position 1,735,788,886 of record OY728122.1, on the reverse strand, counting down.
AGGATGTCTTCCGCGACACTGATTTCCACATCGGCGACGAATGAACTTCAAATCCGAGGTAGGGGTTTTGTCTTTTTTTCAAGTTACGTGTTTCTTTCCCTCGAACATGAAAGAATAATCTGTTGGACGTTGTTCCAAATTTTATTAAAATTTGTGAAAAGTTCATCGTTGTGTTTTTACGATTGGCTGACTGTTATCGTTATAACGGGAGGAGACCGGACCGCACGAACACGGCCGATTCTCCTCCCCCTTCTAATCTTTGGTGTTGGTTTAGCGAAGACAGCGCGGTGTCGTCGCACCGCGTAGGAACAAAAGAAAACACGGCCGGAGCGGGCTGCGACGAAGGAACGCGGCGCCATCGTGTCGCACCGTAGGTTTCAAACGAGGCCGCGGCCGGAGTCGGACCGCGGCGGAAGGATGCGGCGTCGTCACACCGCGTCGAACGGATTCACGTTCATCTTGGAAGTGGCGGCCGGAAAAACCGGCCGCCGGAGAACTCGAAGGAGGCGACTGGAAATCCGGCCACCGGCGCCGGAAGGAGCGGGACCACGGGGTCCCGCGGCGAGAACCCGGCCGACCCCGCGCTAGCCGGCCGTTATAGGGGGGATCCCGGGGGTGTAACCCCCCGACAATACACATGTCCTAGCCCCTTAAAGGGGATGCCGTTTTAAAAATTAAAGGGGGGCAATGCCCCCTCCCTTTAGCGCGCCGCGCTGGCCGAGCCGCCGTGCCGTCGAGCCGCCGCACCGTCGAGCCGCCGAGCCATCGCGCCACCGCGCCGCCACGCCGCTGGCCGGGACGAGCCGCTGGCCAGGCCGAGCCGCCGGGTCGGGCCGCCACTCGGGCCGGGGCGACCCGGTTCGGGCCAGCCCAGGGGGTACTGGGCTGGGTCGGACCGGGCCCAGACCCCCCCCCCCCCCCCCCGTCTTCGGACAGGATTGTTTCAAATGCCTATAACTTGGGTTGAAGACATCCGATCGACGAACCGTCAGTTGCGTATCGATCCTTGGATCGAGACGGTCGTTTCGGTATACTATTCTGAAGGTGCGCCTACCTTTTCGGAAGCCTGCGTGGTTAAAACTCCATAGTTAAGCGTGTTTGGCCTAGAGTAGTGATCAAGATGGGTGACCTCCTGGGAAGTTTCATAGGGTGGGTGTGAGATGGAAAGGCCAATAACTAACAGATCGAGCGTCCGATTGATGCGCCGTCTATTTCATTGAATTCCTCTTGATGAGACGGAACTTTTGGCATACTCCGCCTTAGTTTTGGACGCAGTTGGATTATGGCCGGGTTTGGTTCACTCACGAAACCAACCGGGCCCCTGGGACGAAAAGGCTAGTAACTCACAGACCGGGCGTCCGATTGACGCGCCGTCTATTCCCTTGAGACTCCTATGACGAGGCGGTCCTTTGAGATACTTCTTCGTGGGACTTCGCGATACTTGGAGTATCGACTTGTGGCTCGTGAAGCGGACCCTCCTAGGGACGAGCGTACGGAGTACGGAGACTGTATAGCCGGCAGAGACCTGAAGACTGCTTTTCCAATTCGATTCGGAGTGACTTACGTAGCCCAGTGGGGAGAACTACTTTGTGAGGTGGCAGACCCACAGCGGAGGAGCACTACTATGTGAGGTGGCAGACTCGTGGTACTCGACAGGAGGAGTACCTCTGTAGGCTATGAGAGGGGAGCACTACTGTGTCTGAGTGGCAGACCCCGGCGGGAAGCACTACTGTGTGAGGTGGCAGGCCCGCGGTACTCGACAGGAGGAGTACCTCAGCACTCTTAGGTTAGTGAGCAGTACCTCGAAGTCGTGACAGGACCACTGTACACTCTAGAGACGGAGCTCTTCAGCAGTTACGGTTTCGATAATGAAAATCCTGGTTTGAGCTGAGACTTTTGACCTTTGTGTTTACCTCATGATTGAGAAGGGTCACTTGATAACTTAGGTATATGTATGGGCATATACCTGGGTAGTGGTTATCCGTTGATTTCACAATCCTTCTGTTTCCTCATGATTGAGATGGGTTACTTGATAACTTAGGTATATGTATGGGCATATACCTAAGTAGAGGTTATCTGTTGAGATCTTCCTTGTGGTTATTCTTGTTGGTTTAGCAAGACCTTGAGGGTCTCGGGGTCCCTACTGAGTATCGTTATACTCACCCCTGCACGGGCTATGCCCGCACCTCATTGTGTTGGTTGCAGACGACGGGCAGTGCTGACGGAGGCCGAGTGTTCAAGGACTGGTCGGTACCCGGAGGTGGACTACACGACGAGTCAGTACCCGGAGGTGGACTACACGACGAGTCAGTACCCGGAGGTGGACTACACGACGAGACGACACACAGAGGAGGTTGACGGACGAGAGCGTGGAGGAGGCTATCTGTACCTACCCTTCAGGTAGGATCCGAGGAGGACGACCCAGGAGCTGCTTCCTTCTTCCAGTTGTTTGTCGTTTTTCTGTTGTACCTTGTTCAGTTGTAGTTGTACTTCTTTTTGGGTTTGTATTCTAGCTCATTTACTTTTCATCATTTCTTTTGTACTTAGTGTTTTGTTTCCGCTTATACTCTGTGATGCTTGTTTTCTTTTATAAAGGCAATGCCTTCCCAATTATCGGGATTTACGCTTTTGGTGCTAGTCGCCAGCCCCTGGCCTATGGAAGGCGGGCTTGGGGTAGTCACGGCACGGGCCCCGAGGACAGGTCGTGACACACACTGTGTATTCTGGTTACACATAATGTGTTTCATTAATTATATTTCCCTTCAGTATCACATGGTTAGAAACTTTGTATTTGACCACACAATTGGAGTGAATTTATTCTCTACACCACATAAAATCCACGACAAGTACACCAAGTACACACTTTGTAATATAAAAATACATGTACCATGTTGGTTTTTTCTACATGTTTTGTTCAATAAATATATCATTTTTAATAACTAATTGGTGTTTTTGGTATCCTGTAATACATCCAGGTGAAGGAAACTCAGTTACATGGTGTGTAATCTAGAAACAAACCATATAACCCAATATAACATTTATAAAGTTTTGTCACATCTCGAGAGTGTTTCTAATCATCCTCTATCTATTCAAAAAATTTAAAAAAATTGAATCTTGAATGGTGAAAATTAAACTCTAAAAATCATGTTAATTTTACTTCAGATTAAAGAGTGAATAATCCTAAAATGAAAGAGCTAATCACAATTATGAAATGTCAATAAATAATCAAATAAATAAATCTAAATATAAAAAGTGACCTTTCTAATACTGCTTGAATGATCTGAACAAAGTAGAAGGGTCATTAGGAAAAATAACCATAATGTCTTTTTGGATTTTGTGGACCATTTTTTAATTGTGAAATAAGTAAGCATTATTATAAGTCCCTTTCCTTATACATAACTTAATATAGATATATGTTAATAATTTGAATTTCATTCACATCGATTATCTTTTCTGTTTTATAGTTTTAGATAATTAGTATATAAATCATACATAAGAAACAATATAAATACATTATGGACACTTCCAATGGTATCCATTTCTTCCATAAAACAAAATCTTATAAAATAAAGCATGGTTTATTTTCATGTTTAACCATAACTTTTCATTGATCTCATCCTTGACTCTATTCTTCTTTAAATCCAATGAAAAATATTTCAACACTTGGGATGAGCATAAAAATCTCTGTAAGGGATATTTAAGAAGGAAAACTATTTGTCTTGAAAAAACAAATAAACCATGAATAATTTATCATAAAGTAATAATTTTCACCATTAAGAAGTAGAAAATACACTTCATTGGATATAAGACCATTTATAACCCTTTCATAACAAAAAGATTAACATAAATCCCATATAAAGCAACGTATAACATATAAAGGTAACTTGATACATAATCATACTTAAATGGAAGAACCATATGGTCGAATTCCACACATATCACTAAATGAAATATCCATACGGCGGAAATTCATACCCAGTTAATTGGAGTTTATAACATAACCACCCATTCTTGGTTTATGAAGGAACTACTTTTCTTTGGTTTATCAGGAAATAACCCCTCTTTGGTTTATCACATAACCACCCATCAAATGTATAAGTACCATTATATAATCATAACAGAAAATAGATGTAAATTATCAACATTTCACTCAAAAAAATAATTTTCAATAACAATAAATAATTTCAAGATATAGAAATAGTCAATACACTTTAAAACCCATTTTCAGTACAAAAACATCCAAAAAGGGAATAAGGGAATTCTTTTTTCCTTTTATGAAAATATTAAGGCTTATAGTGGAAGCCAAATATCAAATAATGGTTACAATGGAAGAGAAGTTGTTTCCATAGTATATTTTATAAAAATTCCTTTTGTCCTTTAGTGAAACACTTTATATATAAAAATATTCACTTTTGAAACTCATTTAATAAAATTGAAATTAAAAGGGTTGATTATACACTGTATAAAAGGAGGTGTATATTATCAAAATATGCCTCCATGAAAGGAAATTAAGACGAAGTCCCTTACCTTAAGTTTGATTTATCATGTATGTTCCTTATTTATTCTAAATATTAAACTTAATTTAATTTATACTTTCTTCAGAAACATTATCAAGTTTATTATTTATTTTATATCACTTATTACTATGTTATAAAACTTACTTAATTATTCATTTTTACATCGGGTGTTTTGCCCATATTCGGTACTTGATTCAATAATGAACTTGGGTTTATGTCAATAGTCCATGGGGTCATAAGTAAATCATCTCCAAAATAACATTCATGACATAATAATAAATTTTATACATCAATTATACTTTTAAAATCAACCATTGGTTTAGGGTATGAAAAATGAACAATGTTATAATCAAGGAAATGGTAAGTCGTATGTATACAAGAGTAAAATTTAAATTTTTCATTAATCATTATGGAAATAAAGTAATTATTATTTTATATTTATAGAATTATCATAATATAATTAAAATAATAAAAATAAATTAAAAATACTTATATATATCAGAAAAGTGATGTGGTGAATAAAAATAATTCACATCACTTCATGGCGGTGATAGTTCACATGTACACACGAATGACATTATTATTTTTTTGTGAATGGAAATTAAGAACATAATTGAAATATTATTATATTATAATGATTAATATTTAATTAATATCACATATAAACATTAATTTCATTATTATAACCTATCATGAGGGACATTTATGGAAAATGATTTAGATCGGCTTGTGGTGGTGATAGTTCACACATATACACAAACGATTAATTCTATTCCTTTTTAATGGAAGTGGAGATGGATTTAGGCGATGGTTTTAACATAATAACATCTAATTATATTAAGGATATTTTATTTATTATATCATCATGGTTAGAGGATATTTAAAGGTAGTGGAAGAAGAAATAAAATAGAAATAGTTAAATAAAAACATTACCTTACCTTCAGATGATCACCTTTATTAACACCATAACACTTCTAAAGAGAAAATTATGCCTAAACTAAGGCCTCAAAATTGTTTATATGGATTATAGGAAGTCGTTTTGGAAGATCTTGTAAGAACAAAAAAGGATTTTGAAGTGTGAGTATCATAGAAGAGTGGGTACCTTTTTATAGGAGAGGGTAGTGGCACTATTTGAAACTCTTAAAATATTAATTTAATATAAATTTAATTTTGGTTATGAATAGTCCCAAACTAATTTATTTTTAATATAATATGATTTTTGGTTTAATCCCCATCATAAAATAAAAATTATGCAAGTTTTAATATTTTTTAATCCTTATATTTTTGTGAATTTTATATCATTTAATTAAATATTTTATTTTTTAAAATATGAATTATGTCAATTTTGACACTATTCATTTGATGTATTTTTTACAATATCCTAACAACTAGATTCCTTATAAAAAATATATTAAATAAATCCTAACATGTCATAGTAATCCATAAAATTCTTCTATGGCATCAAATATTTCAAATTATATATATTTTAATATTATTAATATCATTTATTTGATTCTTCCTTTAATAAATCTATTATTGCATCATTATTATGTCATAATTAATTTTAATAATTTAATGACTAAAATTTATAAATAAAATACCATAGTATAGGTCATATTTTTATATTTATAATGACTATTTATAGTCGAAGATTTCACTTACATAACCCCATATTAAAAAAATATTGAGAAGATACATGTTTATGACATATTTTCCTTTACTTTAAATTAAATATTATAAATGTCATAATCACTCGGAAGTAGATTAGAAATGACAATTGTTTGTACCAAGGGTTTTATTGGTCATCCATAACTCATCCAATAATATTATGATAAGGTTTAGGGTAGTTTAAAATTATTATACTATTATTTTTAGACTTATTTACCTGACTTACCCTATAATTGTGGTAAATAATATTCTAAAGTTGATACTCACCAATAAAATATGTTGATCCTATTAAACCATATTTTTCATACTTATTATGATCATGTATATTAGTTTTATAAAATTCAATTCATGTAAGTGGCAAAATTAAATTTAAAAATTATTCTGGTTGTTATAATGAGAAAATGGGTTTTTAAAACATAAAAACCATCAAAAGATTGAATTGTGTTTATATCAAATTTCAAATTGAAATTACTTCCAATAACAAAAATTTGATTAAATGAAAAAAATATATATAATCTCAATATACTTTAAAACAAATTCAAATGATAATCCAACAAAAAAAATTTAATGAATAGGTAGTTTTAAATTAAAACGCAATGTTTTTCACTATTCATTAAAATATGAATTTTATCATAAAAATACCAAAATTTCAACCAAATTAAATTTTGTTGTCTATATTCCTAATAATAAGTTTATTTTTTAAAATAAAACACATAATAGTGACAAAAACTATATTTAAAAATGGTCCTCCATCAAAATATGGTAAAACTATATTTTTAGAAAAATACTTCTTTATCCGTAAAATTGAATTTGTTTTTTATATAATGTCTATAAAATGTATAATCTGAATTTTAAACATTAAATTGAATATATTATATATATTTCATTAAAAAACTCAAACAAGGGTGATTTTATAATTTCATAAACTCGCTTATATTTCATTGAAATAGTTTTTCAGAAAAACACATCCTTTAAATTCAATTAGTTTTTATTTAATTTCCTATTTAATCTGGAACCAATTAAATATTATATAAAAAAATTTAAACCATATTTTTATAATTTATTTAAAAAATTTCATTCCCTCCATTCCAACAGCTAGGTTATAATGGTAATATTTAAATAATTATATTTAGTTGTTCGTTTAAGCTCGATGTAGTGTATCATGTATGCTATTGAACAAAGTGTTTCTTTATTAAAATTTATGATGTTACATCATACCCCTATTTAATAAATTTCATCCTCAAAATTTTAATTTTGGTTCGGTAACTAGGGTATGACTTTTCAGAATTTCTTTTTTTCAATCCCACATCAGAAAAAGGTTTTATAAAACTACTTCTTTAAAAGAAAGGAAGAGAAGTAACATGGTCACTTGAGATTAAAAATACTAGGAATAAATATATAAAAACATGGATATAGAAGAAAAAATAATTTTAAAGTTATGATGAATGGTTATTGGAAAAAGTATCATGAAAAATTTAACAATCAAAACCAAAAACTTTTATTGGTTAAACAATCATTGACTTTGTAGTAAGAAAAGTAAACATAAAATGTTTTTGTTTTAAGATCCTTCCCATAAATTTGAGGACTTATTTTACTAATTATAATAAAGGACTTTGGAAATAAACTTACTTGATTAATATAGTTTAATCCTTTAAACAAAACTTATATTTTCCTCCAAATTATGAGTATTTAATATGAATTTTTTTCCACCTAAAGCACTATAATCTACTTCTAAAAACTCATATCATCCATAAAAGTTTAACTCTCTATTTATCCTAACATTAAACATTACCCAAAACCAAAATTTCTAGTAAAATATTAAATAATTCCCCAAAAGAATAAACAATTCAATAAATAGAAACAACTTTTATTCTCAAAAATACAAAAGTAATACCAATAGTCCAATATCCACCATTAAACAAATAAATTTCCATAAAATCTCTCAAGTAATCAAAACTAATATTAAAACCCAATATTTAGAATGATTTTATAACATTGTCTTCTAGGTTAAGTTTTATCATTTATATCTAAATAACATCAACCACTCTTAATGTCTCAGGAAAATAAGTAATTACCTAAATCAAATATTCTCTAAGTTAGGTTAATCATTTCCATAAATAACATGAATCACCAAAACTCAACAATAAAAAAATAGATTCTTCCGAAATAAATTTCAACCAAACATTACTCCTCAAATATAATCTCATTTTATTACAATTTCCTTAGGCATATAGGGTTAACAAAATAGTTAACGTCTTCCTAAATAACATTTATCACTCAATCCTCAAATTGTTTTCCATTACCAAGGATATCCATTTAATAAAACAAAAGTTCCAAAAGTCAAATTATTCTTATTTCAAAAATTCATTTAACTAAAAAGATAAAGTCATACTAACCAGGAACATTACATAGGCCAGTGGTCGGTGATACACCCTTATCACACTTTGGTTGTGACTTCAATCCCTCTGGCATTGCCGGACGCAATGGGTTGTCATCCAACCTCTGGTTGTCATTTTTCTAAAATTATATAATTCTTATAATATTCCAAAAATATTATAAAGACCTCATAAATAACCATAACAACCTTTAACCACAAATGTTATTTCATAACTCTCATTTTGCATCCCAAAAATAAATAACCCATAATTTTCTCAATGGTGAATGTCTCCAAAAATACCATTATTCACCTTAATATTTCATATCATAAAGCATCCAAAGGGGTTTCTAAGACATCAAACTTATGATCGACCATAAAATTATAAACACATGATGATATCCCTAACTCTTAAGAAAGCATCCTAATTCCCAAATTTTTTTAAACCATCCTATGATACCAACTATTAGGAACATGCCTTAATCCATAATTAATCTCAAGATTAGTCAATAATTTGACTTCATTAAAATCAAGGATAATTTCAGGTTTAGAGTTTTAGATAATTATTCCATAACTCCTACATAAAAAATAATAGAAATACAATGTGTACACTTTCAATAGTATATATTTCTACTGTAAAATAAAAACCTTTAAAATAAAATGTGGTTTCTTTCCATGTTTAATAATAAATTTTCCTTGATATCATCCTTGACTATATTTTTTCTTTAAATCATGTGAAAAAACATTTAAAATTGTTTTATGAGTATAAAAAACCTTAGTAATGGATTCATTAAGAATGAAAACTGTTATTATTGAGAAAACATGTAAAACATGAATACTTTATCATAAAGTAATACTTTTCACCTTTGAGAAGTTGTAAATACACTTCAAAAAATATATTCTCATTTATCACCCTTTTTTAACTAAATGATTACCTAAAAGACCATTGAAATAAATATATAACATATAAATTTATCTTGGAACATAATCATACTTATATGGAATAAAAATATGATCGACTTCCACACATATCATTAAATGGAATAGCAATATGCCCTACTTCCATACCCAATGCATTGGAGGTTATAACATAACCTACCATCCTTGGTTTATTAAGGAGCCATATGTCTATGGTTTATCACATAACCACCCATCTTTGGTTTATCATCTAACCACCCGTTAAATTCCCAAGTACCATTATATAATCATAACACACAAAAGATGGGGATTATCAACATTTCACTCTTAAAATTTCATTTGAAATTACAAGAAATAATTTCATGATATTGAAATATTCGATCCACTTTCAAAACCATTTTCAATACAAAGACACTAAAAATGGAATAAGATTATTCCTTTTCCTTTTAAAAAATATTAAGGCTTATAGAGGAAGCTAAATATCAAATAACAGTTATAGTAGAAGAGAAGTCATTGTCGACACATATGTTAAAAACATTCCTTTTTTCAGTTAGTGAAACAATTCGTATAAAAAATATTTCCTTTTGAAAACCATAGAATGGAATTAAAATCAAAAGGTTTGATTATACACCGTATAAAATAACGACGTGTATATAATCAAAATATGCTTCAATGAAAGGAGATGGAGATAAAGTCCCTTACCTTAAGTTCAATTCGTCATGTATATTCCTTGTTCTTCCTGAATAATAAACTTAGCTAATTTATACTTTCTTGATAACATTTTTGAAGTTTATTATTTATTTTATATCACTTATTACCATGTTAAAAACGTACTGAATTATTTATGTTCACATCAGGTGTTTTTTCGATATTCGGTACTTGAGTCGAAAAGGAACATGGATTGATGTTCATAGACCATGGGTTCATAAGTCCATAATATATAGAATAAAATTCATGACATAAAAATAAATCTTATACATCAATTATACTTTTTAAATAAAACTATTCATTTGTGGTAATAGAAATGAACAACGTTATAATCATGGAGATGGTAGGCAATATGCACGCATGAGTAACGTTTCCATTTTTTATTTATCATTATGGGAATAAGGTAATTATTATTTTATCATTCCAGAATTATCATAATATAACTAAATAATAATAATAATAAATTAACTAATCTTATATATATCATATAAGTGATGTGGTCAATTAAAATGATTCACATCACTTTGTGGGGTGATATTTCACATGTACGCACGAATGACGTTATCATTTTTATGTGCATTTAAAGAAAATAATTAAAATATTATTATATTGTAATGATTAATATTTCATGACTATAACGTAAGAACATTAATTATATTATTATAACCTGTCATGAGAGGTGGTTATGGAAAACGAATTAGATCAGTTTGTGGAGGTGATAGTTCACACCTATGCACGAACGATTAATTCCATTCTCATTTAATGAAATTGGATATGGATTTAGGTTATGGTATTAACATAATAACATATCAATATATTAAGGATACTATTTTTATTATATGATCATTTTTTGAGGAGTTTTAAGGAAGTTAGAGAAGAAATAAAATTGAAACACTTAAACAAAAACATTATCTTTCCTTCAGATGATCGCCTTTCTTAACACCTTAACACATCAATGGAGGGTGTTATGCCTAAAATAATGCCTTGAGAATGTGTATATGGATTCAAGGAAGAGTCATGGGTATATATTTTCATAACCAAAAAGGTTTTGTAAGTGTGAGTATTAGAGAAGACTCACTAAGGAGAGGGGAGGGGAACCCATGGAAACTCTTAAAATATTAAATTAATATAATTTCAATTTCGGTTTCAAATGGTCCCAAACTCAATTATTTATTAGATAAGATTATTTTGGGTCAAATAAAAATCATAAAATAAAAAATAGAAAACTTTTAATATTTTTTAATCCTTATCTTTTTGTTTAAGAACCTTTTAACACTTACCATTTTATCAAGTAATTTACACTTAGAGGGTTCAAATAATCACCAAATCATGAAAACAAATCCAATGATAGCTTAATTAACGGAATTTTTATAATTATCCAAAACGTTTCATCTAATATTAAATTTTTATTAATTTTATATCATTTAATTAAATATTTTATATTTTAAAATATGAATTATACCAATTTTGACACTATTCATTAGATGAATTTTTTAAAATATTATAAAAACTTGATTCCTTCGTAAAAATACATTGAATCAAATAAAATATGTCATATTCATCCATAATATTTTTGGATGGCATGAAATATTTCAAATTATATTTATTTTAAAATTATTAATATCATTTATTTTATTCTTCCCCTAAAAAATCTATTATTACATCATCATTGTGTCATAATTAAATTTAATTATTCAATGTCTAAAAATTATAAATAAAACACCAAAATGTAGTTAATATATTTATATTTATAATTAATTTTTATATTCAAATATATCACTTATATAACCCCATATATAAAATTGTTTTATTAATAAGATACATGTTAATGACATATTTTCCTTTACACTAATTTAAATGTTATTAATGTTATAATAACTCCCAAGTGGCCTCCAATGGAAAAATGTTTGTCCCAAGGGTTTACTTGGTCATCCATAACAAATAAAATAATTTTAAGATAAGTGTTAGTGTAGTTTTATATTATTATAATTTTATTTTTACCCTTATTTACCTGATTTACCCTTTAACTGTGGAAAATAATGTTTTAATGTTACTATTCACCAAAAAAATACTTTATCCTATTAAACCACATTTTACATAATTATTACAACCATTTATGTTAGTTTTATAAAATAGATTCACAGAAGTGGAAAAATTAAATTTAAAAAATAATCCCATTATCGGAATGAGAAAAATGGGTTTTTAAAAAGTAAAAAACATCAAAAGATTGATATGTGTTTATATCAAATTTCAATGTGAAATAGCTTATAATTACCAAAATTTAATTAAATGATAAAAAAAATTAAATATACTTTAAAACCAATTCAAATGATAATCTAACAATACAAATAAATTATACGAAAAGGTATTTTTGAATTAAAACGTTGTATTTTGCACTATTCATTCAAATATGAATTTTATGAGAAAAATACAAAAAATTTCTACAAAAGTAATTTTTGAAGTCTCTATTCAAAATAAGAAGTTTATTTTCTGAAATTTAACATATATTGGTGAAAAATATTATTTATAAAAATGATTTTACATCAAAAGGGGGTAAAACTATATTTTTAGAAAAATACTCCTTTTATCTGTAAAACTAAATTTGTTTTCATATAATATCTATAAAAAATATAAGATGAATTTTAAAAATTAAATTTAATATATTACATATATGTTTCTTTAATAAAATCCAACAAGAGTGATTTTATTATTTTATAAACTCGGTTATTTTACATTTAAATAGTTTTTCAGAAAATCACATCCTTTATATTCAATTAGTTTTTATTAAATTAACAATTTTATTTGGAAACCAATGAATCATTATATAAACAAGTGTAAACCATATTTTCATAATTTAGTTAATACTATTAATTCTATCCATTCCAATGTCTAGGTTATAATGGTAACATTTAAATAATCATATTTAGTTGTTCATTTAAGCTCAATGTAGCGTATCACATAAGCTATTGAACATAGTGTTTCTCTCTTAAAACTCTGGATATTACAATTATGAAGAATTAAATTTTTCTGTCAAATATTGACATATGAAGTCCCTAAACCAAGATAGGATCTTTACAAAATAAATGTATCATTTTTTAGATTAGATCTGAAGAATGATTACATCTCATCTTAGGATCACTCTGTGATCAAGATTTTGATCATCAGAAAACCATTTTCAAATTACTGTTGTGGAATTAGGAGGACTCAAATTAAATCCCCTCTACCCATGATCCATGTGTGGTCCTTCTATATCTAAGAAACACTGATAGAACATCAACTTCTACGGTATTGGATCGATCATCATGTGTTGTTATTTTTTATAACTTCAAGATCCTTTGGGCTTGAAGGATTTTCTATTTTTTCTACCATTCATAACAGGATGAGAGATGGTGGAATCTAGAGACAAATATTCTCGGTAAAAAAAATTCTCAAATATCGATTAACCGTACATAATTGATACATCAATCTTTTTATAGAGTTAGAGTTTAGGTTAAAAAATCATTTAATTGCACAAATGACCTTAAATAATATGATAAACCTTATATTTCACCATTATATATAATAATATTATTATTATGATTTTACGTTTTGGGATGACTAGGAAATGATAAATATTATTTTAATGGATTGTAAATTATTACTTATCACTAAACACAATATTATTCCGCTCATCCTCCCCGGCATTTATCGAATACCAGAAAAAATATATAATTAAATATTTTATTTATAAATAAATATTCTATTCATTGTCTGGAAAACTAAATATCTATTTAATATTAAATAAATAAAATTAATAATTTATTCATTTTCTGGTTAATAATTATTTATTTAATATTTGTGATAAATAAATAGGAATAAAATAATTCCATAATCTTGAAAGTAATATTTATTCCAATAATTAATTTCAATTATAATTTAATCGAGATCAATGAAAATACTTAGTGTGTGACACACTATGCTTCTTTCTCGTTAGAATTAGGTGGTCTTTAATAATGTCCAATATTATTATCTAGTAATTCATTCAGGCATCCATGAAAAAGAAGTTTAATATTGTAATGTTAAAAACCAAAAAGGGCACTCGTTGTGTAATATAATCCATTTATAAAGATATCTCATCCAATATGTTGCACATTGGTGTTATCAACCTATATACTTGATAAATCTTTCCTTGGGTATCTAAAATAAAAACTTTATCACACCATGGTCATGGAATTTAATGTGACAGTTCCATTTCAATCAAAGGCATGAGATATCATCTTCTATGAAGATGGAAGGGAAAAGCCTTACTTGAATTATTTAATAATAACACATCACTCATGATGTGCTTAATGTATCATAATTATCAATTAACTCAATCATCATAGTATATGAAATACATATATATGTGTTGGTCATAACATCATTACTAATAATCTAAAAGTCTAAGAACCATTATGCATTCCCTTAGAAAGGAATATTTGATAATGCATAAACATGTAGAATTCTTACAGCCAGGTCCACTCTCCTAATCTATCATCTTCAAGATTAAAATATTCAAACTTCATTAGAATAACAATAATTTTATTATATGTACTCATATTTGATGGTAAATATTTTATGTCTCTATTCATAGTTTGTTATCTGACTGTAGAACCATATTTAAGAATATTGTGATAGAATTTATAGGTTCTAATCAGAGTATAGAACTATTATTATCTTATCACTGTAACAGGTACTCTAGGATATTATTACATCAAAGTAATGCAGTATTATCAACAATATGTAATATTATGTTTTATTAATATAAAATTTTCAAATATACATGTAATATAAAGTTAAAATAGTAGGTTTCTTTAACAAGAGCTTTAACAAACTATAATGGTGATTTAATTGGAAATAATTAGGTGATGGGTGGGATCCAGAATTACAAAGCTCCTTGATGCATCAACAAGTCTCATGATACAAACCTTGTTGGGTTTTGGTGCATACCTCTTCCTATAAAATGATAGTCTCTTAGTGCAAGGCCTTGACAGAATTTGTTTGATTATTATCATTATTTATTCCATTAGTATGTGATTATGAAAAGAAAAGGGTTGTCTTGGTCCAATGAAAATATTCAATGAGAATACTAGGTTTTCACTAAATACATGAAAAAAGTTCCTCGTTATAGTAAAATTTTCCATCAGTATTATTGATATCCATGTTTTCATTTATTTTCTTGGATATAACATGATCTCAATTTCAAGTTGACTATCTATTTATGTTTTTTAATAGTACTATAATAATATTTATTCCTTGTTTATGCCATTATTTATTAATTTTTATATTTTAACTCGCTATAAATTTGATCTCTTCCCTTTTTATGTATCCATTTCCCCAGGTTATGAAGAAAATTAGTACATGTCACATGTTTAGAAGGATATAACATGTTGAATAATTTATAACAGTTATTGAATAATTATCAGGAATTTAGTATTTCATTATATATTTTAGAAAAAAAAATTCCACTTAGTTTATCATGTGTCATATTCTCTAATGATCAAAACATAAAAATATTTTTAAGATTTGAGGTATGTAATAATAATTATTGATTTTTTAATTGTGGATGCTTATATCCAGTCTTTTATAGCTGGAACCAAATAGAGTATGTAATGTATATTCTTATGGAACTAAATATAAGAGTACAGGTCTGAGGAATCATAATAAGAGTCATATATGAATCATTCTTATTAATACTATATAAAATTAGTATTATGGAAATTTTGAAAGTTTGAATTACAGATTTAGTAAGCTCCTTTTCTTGGCTATATTGTCTCTAAGGACATAATATCAATTGATTCTTAAAAGAAAGGTGTAGTAAAAGAATCATCTACACTAACAAACAAAACTAATTTATCTCTTAAGAACCTCATTGATTGTTTTCAACCATATATTTATATGGAGGCATGCCTAAGGTCATGGTATAAACTAGTTTTGGGAACCGGTTTAGTGGAACTCGAGTTGGGATGTTACAAAGTGGTATTATATGTGTTTTTTTCTTTACTATTTAGGAATTTTATATAGTAGAATAGTATTTTTAATACCTTATAAATAAGTTCATGCATGTGAGTACCTAACCCATGATTGGGGGAAAACCGAAGTTCCTATAGTGGAATTATTTATTTCTGTTCATTTGTTGGGGATAGATGTTATTTCACCTTGGTTACTACACATGTTTTATGATATTACAAATTTATTAGGTTCTACTCATGGGATATAATGTCTTGGAATTGTGTATTCATACATAATTTTAGGAACCTAGGGATTTATGTGACATTTATCATGTTCAGAACACATGAAGAGAATGTGGATTATGGTAAATAAAATTTTTTTTATTTCTTTTGTGATTTAAAATAAGTGGTGGTTAATAAATAAGTTCGTATTGTTTAAATTTAAAATATATTAAATTGAAATTGTTAATTAGGGCCTAATTAGTAATTTACAACTATTTATAAATTTAAATATGTTGAAATGGTGTTGAATGTGATGTTTTGAATTTGTAAGTTGAGTTTACCCTACATTAGACACAACCACAAATAGGTATGGATGAAGATAGTGATGGTGATGTTGTTTTGATATTTGGGATAATGTATATAGAGTAGTTTTTTTATTTCTTATTGTGGAACATATTTTTTATGACTATGAAAAAAATTGGTATGTTCCATGAAACATGTGTTTGGTATTTTAGAGATAATCAACCACAAATACATTTACCAGTAGGGTGGTGGGGGCATTGTTGAGAATGCACCAGCAGTAGAAAGTCAAGAAAGCCCATTGGTTCTAGGTAATATTGGGGATGATTAGTTTAGTGATTAATTTTCTTTTTTCATAATATTTATGGTGAGATACCTAAATAAGGAAGCATCAAGAATGTTGGATCTCATGAGACAGTACCAGCGGTAGCACCCTTAGTTATTTTTCAGAGTGGTTGGAGCATTGGTTTAATAGTTCTATATTCAGTCTATCCAGATGATACTTTATCACATGGATACTCTTATAGAGAAATGTTTCTAAAAAACATATATTTTATGAAAACCAGTGAAGTGATGGTAGGATATTCAGGTCTACATTGAGCAAACACAGAGTATGGCATAGAAGGACTTCCAAGGAAAGTTCCTAGAGAATTTCTACCCGGAGACACTGAGGTAGGAAAGAGAAATAGAGTTTATACACAATACTGAGAGGAGTATGTCATTGATGGATTATGTTCACCACTTAATTAACTTTTAGAATTATTTCACTATTGTTAGTTGATAAGGTAGTATAATGATACATTTTCAAGATGATAATAGACGTGAGATCAAGACCTTGGTGAATATTTTCCATTTGAATAAGCTTTTTCATGTGGGGAATCAGGATATCATTTCTAAGGGTAACCTAAATAATGCATCTAGTGTTGGATAGGTTGGATAATCTAAGAAATCTAGTGGTATGTCTTTTGGTAATAAGAAGTTTCATTATGAGAATACTCACCAAGGATGTGGAGTGGAAAAATATCTAGGAAAGTGGATGACTCTCTCATGGCTGTGATCGAGTGTTCTACTACCATTGTGGAAGACCATGTCACATTAATTATTAGTTCCCTAAAAACTAGTATAGTACCTATATTGTGGAAGGATATATCTTATATAGAGGTTCTGTAGGAACCCTTTGAAGATGGGGGAGGATAAAGGACCTAGCATGATATAGAGAACAAATTAGAAATATTTTACCTTGTATTAGTCTGGTAGTTGTAGTTATATCATCCATACTAGTCGACGTAGGAGTAGTGGTGATTTAGGATGAGAGAATTCATATCGGTAGGGTATTCTGATGAAAGTGACTTAGGATGAAGCTTTGGGAAAAGGGATATGTCAGTTGCAAGCAGTTCAGCCTACACATGTTGGTAACATGTTTGGTCCATTGAATGATAGAGGTATGATTCTTGAATCCTCTACACTTTCTAGTACATTACTTGATATAATATATTCACATTCCTTTATACCTGATCGGTTTGTAAATATTTATAGTAAGATGATGGAGTTTATGTGTGGGTTTTTGTCAATTCCCATGTTGCTAGGGGTGTGCTCGGAGGGTATCCAATTTTTCAAGGAGTTTTACCTAAAAAAATTAGGGTATTGTCTCCTTTGGGAGTTTTTCATTCTTGAGATTTTAGGTTTTTACTTATTATTAGGAATGGGTTGGTTCTTTTTGTAATAGGATCACATCGAATATTAACATAGGTGTATGACATTTATGTTCACCATGGAGATTGGGATACTCAAGTAGGTTATTTAGAACTAGTTTTTAGGAGTTGGGTGAGTTGTTGCTCTGGGATCTAGTATTATAGTTGATGATGGTTTAGTGGAATATGAAGTTTTATCTCCTATAGTGGATCAATTTTTTAAACTTTTTTCAGGTGAGTTTTTAGGGTTTCCACCTAAGAGACAGGTTAAGTTTATGATTGAGTTGATGCCTAGAGAAAATCTAGTCTCAATTACACCAGATAGAATGGAACCAGTAGATATCTGGGATATTAATACTCATATATAAGATTTGTAGAATAAAGGGTTTATCTACATAACAATGTCTCATTGTGGATCACCATATTGATTTTTTAATAATATTGATAGAAAATTGAATTTGTTTTTCATTTACCAAAAATTGAACATTATGATGATTATGAACTTTTATCATAGCCCATAGATTTATGACCTTTTTAACTAGTATAAGGTTGATTTTTTTTCTATAAGATCTATTTTAGATCAGGGTATCTTAAGTAGAGAGTGAGACCCTCAGATATACCATGGATAGATTTTATAATTATGTATGGTTTGTATAAATTCATTGTGATGTCGTATGAGTTAACAAACTCTCCTGTTGTGTCCATGGTTTTGATGAACTAGATCATTTAACTATATCGAGATCAGTTTGTTGTCATCTTCCTTGATGATATCTTCAAGTATTACAAGACTCGAGATGATCATGAAAAACAACTGTACATCTTCCTGAGTACACTATTTGAGCAACAGTTCTTTGAAAAGCAATCTAAGTGACATTTCTGGGTGGACACGATACATTTCCTGGGATACATCATCTAAAATTAAATTATATTAGTGGACAATTAGAAAGTTTGAGAAGTTTTTTATTGGGATAATCCCAAAAAAATTATATCTGAAGCTTGTTACATTTTTAAGCTTATTACTGAAGGTTCGTCAAAGAATTTTATCACTTGGAATAATAGATTTCAGTCTTGAGCAACTAAGTTATAAAATTTTATTGGTTTTAGTCTTGTGATAGTTCTTTCCAAGATTTAAAGAGGCATTTGACTGAAACATTCATCCATGTCTTACTTCACCCGAGTAGATAATATACCTTGTTTTGTGATGCATATGGAGTTGGTCTCAGAGTAGTGTTAATATAGGAAGATCAATTCTTGGCATATGAATAAACAAAAATGAGGCCACATGAAGTAAATTACGATATGCATGATTCCGAGTTACCATTAGTGGTTTTTTCATTGAAGTATTAGTAACATTACCTTCTGGGTGAGAAGTTTGTTGTTTATACTGATTATAAAATAAAAAAATAAAAAAAATTCCATCATGAATTAAATATTTAGTAGGAGAGATGGGTTAATTATATACCATATTTTTTATCTAGATTATATTTCGAGAAAGGGTAATGGTCTTGTTCATTTTTTGGGTAACAAAACATAGGCTCAAGTAGTCTATGATTCAAGTTACGAGTGAAATATGATGGACTTTTTCACTGATATTCATATTGGTTTTCAAGAGACATGAGAGAAGATGACCGATGTTAGTTTTCCATTGATACCACTCTTCTTATCTAGATCAAGTAAAGTGATTATGTGGATCCCAAATTCTTAGAATTGAGGGAAATATTTGATGGTGGGGTGCTACCTCCTGACTACACCATCGATGAGGATGAGATAATTCATGTTCATGGTGAAATTGTTGTTCTTACTTGTATAAATGAGGATCTGATATTCAACTTCCATGCCTATAAGTGAGTGGTACACCATATCTTGACCAAAAAGTATCATGATCCTCACAGATAGTATTGGGGACTAGAAATGGAAATGAAAATCATATATTTTTGGATACGGTTCCACATCTATCATCTGGTGAAGGCTGGTCACCAATGGCCCACAGATCTATTATAGTCATTTCCTATTCTGGAATATAAGTGGGATAATATTTTGATGGATTTTCAATGGGATCTCCATGGAATCCTTGAAATAATGAATCGATATGGGTGATTTTGGATCGATTAACAATGTTAGATAATTTTTTACTAATCAAGGATACTTTCCCCAATGATTAGTTGGGTGACTTGTATGTTTGATAGATAGTTCGTTTTCATGGGGTTCCTCATAGTATTGTTTCAGATAGAGACCCATGATTTACATCACAATTCTAGAAAGTCTAATTGAATGAACTGGGTACTCTTGTGTTCATGGGTATCAATTTTCACCCACAAATGATTGGGAAATCATAATAGAATATCCAAGTGTTAGAGGACATGCATAGAACATGTATACTAAATTTTGGTAGGACTTGGGAGAAGCATCTAGCACTTTTGGAGTTTTCTTAAAGCAACAGTTTCCAAGTGACTATTTAGGTAGAACCTTATTAGGAACTCTATAGAATATCTTATATATCACTATTTTTTTGGATAAAGGAGGTTTAATTAGGGTTTTGATAATAAGTCTCATGTAGAAGATGTCAAAGTTGGTTTAATTGACATAAAAGTATATAAATACCACTAAAAATAGAAATAAATCATTGGAAAATTGACATCTTCAAATGATTTAGTTTATAGTAGGTGATCGTGTATTTATTTAAGTGTTTCTAAGATTGTTTCACAATCAAATTTAGATATAAGTGGAGTTAGAGCCCTGGTATTTGGCGCCATTTGAAATTATCGAGAGTATTGAACTAGTAGAATATCATTTGGATCTCTTATAGTGATAAATTTCTATTCATGATTCTTTTAATGTGTCATAGATTAAGAAATATCACACTAACCATTATCATGAGATTTATTTTGATGAAATTGATCTTGGGACTAATTCGTCCCCTAAAGAGCATCTGAATCATGTGGTGGACCATACTGACCAAAATTTTTCTGAGAAAAACTATGTCGTTAGTCTAATTGTTATGTAAGTGACGAAAGGTTTAGGAGAAAACTTGGTTGTGGGAAGATGATATTCAGTCCCATTATTCTGAACTTTTATTCATTGAGGCTTAGTGAGGTTTGAAAATGTGGTTCATGGATGATTTGTTATAAGGTGGGGAGGTTGTACGATCTTCACATTCCAATGAGGTGCATTTTGTTTAAATTTTGGTTAAAATTATTTTAAAATACATAATAAAATTCTTAACATGAGTATTGAAGGCCTCAAGGGTCTCCCAAGTTTTTGAAACATGAAAAGAGGGATAATGGTGTCTATCTGGTGCAAGCCGCAAGGTTAGCCCACATATAGGAAAAACCATGTTCCAAAACCATGTGCTCTAGAGAAGGGGGGTGCATGAATTTTATACCATTCAAGGGGATACTAGAAACCATGTGTCTTTGAATAGAACCAACCCCATGACCTCTACATGATTTGGAAAATAGTGCAGGCTCTGAAAAAAAAACTTACAACTAATGCCTCCCTTTGATAAATGAGGCTGTAAGGTTAGAGAATGTTTTTAAAAATCATGTTTTCAAACTGTTCACCTCATTAGAAGTGGAAAATGAATATTTTTTCCAACCTATATTTATATTATTTTCACCCAATTTCCCCCACATTTTCTTCCCTAATGTCTAAGGGTGTTAACCAAGATCTCCCTCGTCTATAAGGATCATTATACTTTGATAATTATGCATTTGAAGTGTCATCTAGAGAGAATTGAAACTTTAGGCAAGTCTATGAGTCTTATTTATTCTATATTATATAAGAACCAGGGTGTGTTATTTTCTCTTCTTCTGAATGTTATAAACCCTATTTCTAGGGAGTTATTTTCCTTGGAATTTGAGGTTGTTTTGGTTTTAATAAAGGTTCATTTTTAGATGAGTGGTTTTCTATGAGCTTGTGGTAGGTAGTCTACAAGCTTTCTCACATACTCATGATTTTATTCATGTGAATTTGGTTGGGTCATTTCACTATAATATAGAGTTCTTTAGTTCTTGACTAAGATATATAAAATTTGGGAATTCAATTAATGTGTGAGACCCTACACATACCCTATCAGGTCCGTTGATGAATTTTAGAGAGGGCTTATATCCACCCATGGGGTGTACTAATCCCTTAAAAATGGGAAAATGAGTTGTGAAATGATGAATTAGTCAGTTTATGATATTAAAAAAATCATATTTTTAATTAGAATATGAGCTCGGAATACAGGGTTTAGATAAATTTTGGAAATTTAAATTGGTTATGATTTAATTAAGGGTAAAAATGATAAATGTTTTATGATGCATGTCTGTATTGTTAAATGGTTGGAAATAATGTTTTATGCTTGTGCTAATGGATAAATGGTAAATCATAATTTCTATGAAAATGAGTTGTGGTGTGGAATGAAATAGACAATGTGAATATGGATAAATGTAATGGTGAAACCCTTGTTACTGTTTTTGATAAAAGGTCACAGATATTGAACCTTGGAAAATGTGATTTATGGTATGATTAAGATAATTGAATAATAATCCTTATCCTTGGGTTTTTTCAAGCCACTGATTTTGGAAACACCAATTCCTTGTGTTGTTTTGATGTTGGAATGATGCTCTAAGATCCTATGGTGTGTAAAATGATTACATACCTAGAAAAATTCATCAAGGTATATAATTTAAATTTTAATTGAATAATTAATACCCTTGTAAATTTAAGTTTTAATCTCTTAGGTAATATTTTCTAAACACTAGAATGGTCCGAAGAAGGTTTTATTCTTTAGGTGTCATGCTGGAGACAAGTGTCTATGTGGCTAGTTGGTAACCGTAATTTTGATATATTTTAATTTATTTACAAATTCAAATGTTTAATTTATATATATACATACACTATTATCATATTAGATATTTATTTAGACACCATTGGTGGTGGCCAGCTGATTTTTACTCACACATGTTCAGGCTGCATATGGTAACCAAGAAGATCTCATGGTTGTAGGTCTGGAAAAGTTAAAAGGCCCTATATTTATGGTTTACCTGGGAAGAGCATGGATGAGGGGACCAAATATGGTATCGGGACCCAGCTTAAGATATTATAACTGTGTATTTATTTTGGTTTTCTAATTACATTACAGATTATCATGACATGAAATATTCTTAATGTATTAGTTTATTAATATTTCCTTAGTATGGGAATGTGATGTTTCAGGATTGGTTATTATTCATTAATAAATTTTATTTCTTATTTTTATTTCCCATATGGGTTTACTATAGAAAAGAGTATATGGTCTCCCTAGGTATCTCGTATAACCCCACCCTCACCCCCCACTAATAGTCGACAGCCTCTTGTATAGGGGGAAGAATGCCTTAGGTAATGTGATAAACTGGCTCGAGGTACTATTTTTGTATCACTTAGAATGATATGATATATATGAATTCCAATGGAAAAATATAAATATTTATATATAAATATGTTTCATACTTTAAATTGTTCGGAAAAGTTACAGAAAGGAATCTTGTAGGCCCATATCTTGTTGGGTAAACAACAGAAAAAGTGAAGACTATTTAAAATCATATTAAGACAGTCCAATGAAAAAAAAAGTTTATATAGATAAACAAAATAATTATTAACAGTTTCAAGTATGATATTATGTTTTATTTAATGTATCTCTATGGAATTGTGTGACAAGATTTTACAAGAAAGGGAAACTAAGTCCTATGTACATTAGGACTTTTGAAATTCTAGAAAGAATTGGGGTTGTGGCTTAATATTTGGAAATCCTTAATAGCCCCTCTAGAGTTCAGGATGTTTTCTAAATACCATTATTGAGTAAGTATATTCTAGATACAATTCATCTTACCACCTCTTGGTAAATATAATTAGAACTCAATTTACCCAATTATGAAGAACCTATTCAGATTTTGGACACAAGATAGAAATTGTTAATGAGTTGGATGACTTAGTTGGTAAATTTACTTTTGAGAAATAATTAGATAAAGGAGGTGATTAGGGAAACTGAATAAGTTATGATTAGTAACTACCCATAAAAGGAATAAATTTATTATAGAAATAACAATGAAGCATGAGATATTCAATTATAATAATCATTTCTTTCTAGGGAAATAGTGGAATAATGCATAAAGATTTATTCAAGAATATGGTTAAAACCTAAATTGTAATTTTTAGAAAAAAAAAATTATGAAATTAATAAAATTTTAAAATCATAATTTCAATTTTATCTTATGGTGATTTTTTGGTATTTTTTTAAAAAAATCCAATATTAATATTGATTTTTGCAAAAATTTCATTTTTTCATTAAATTAAGTAATTTAAAAGTCTTATAATGTTTTTAATTTTAAAAAAATATAATAAATATAATTTCATAACAAATATATTTTTAATTACATTGGAATCAACATTATTATTTATTTTGGTATAAGTTTATTTTTGGGTTTAAGAATACATTTTTTAAAATCATTTTCCATCATGTTTCTTTGGTTTATTTTGAAATTTAAATATTCTAATTATATAAATTTCATTTGATAGAATCATATCCAAAATTTTACTCACCATATCTAATTTTTATTAGTCCACATTAATTTTTGTTCGTTATGAATAGTAACCACGAAATAAATTCAATAATACAGAAAAGATTAAAATAGATTCATAGGGTTAAACTAAAAAGATAAGGGTTAAAATTACTTAAAATATATTATACATACTATTTAATATTTTTATATAGATCCTACAAAATCATCCATTCAAAAATAGTCTACCTTTGAGGTATGTGTCTTGTATAGTACATTAATATATTTTAATTTTTTGAAAAAATCCAACTGTGTCATATCCCTCCCTTATAAAAGGAAACCCCCTCGCCTTACTCGCAGTAAATGAGATGTATAGATCAAAAAATCCTTATCTTAAAGACTTCCTAACATCCATCAGCATTTTCATGACCCATCCCAATGGGGATCGTGTCGTAACTAACCCAATCCCGCCTCCAATAGGCCAGGGGCTTGAGACTAGTTCCAAGTAGGCATACAAATCGCATGGGAGGCCTTAACCTAAAATAAAAGTACATACACACATCTGTAATCTCTTAACATAATGAAAAATAGATGAAAATTTATGCATGCATACATCTAAATCCCACAATCAAATTATGAAAAAAATTCTGGAAACAAAAAAGGGCCAAATACACACCCACCATATGCACTCTAAAAACAAGTCCAACCTGAAATTTTATAAGAGGAATAATTCTAATGCTAGAATGGGAACACACATTGTTCTTTCTTGATCACTATAATCGACCTGGTTTTGGTCTATATTGAACCCTGTCAAAAATTTCGATCATCTCCCTAAGACACAACATGTGCTGGAAAATCACAAGGGGCGAGTATAACAATACCCAATTGGACACTCTAAATCAATAATTATATAAAAAATAATAATTACATTCATCTCATGAATAGTATTATCTACAAAAAATATGACAAGAATATCAAGATATGCTCAAAAAATACACATAATTTTATGGTAAAATCACAACCGTAATTCCAATCTGGGAATCCTGCTCGAAGGTCCCATATATCACTCATCCAAGAGAATATGCTCCACGAGTCAGATATCATTGATGGTGTCCATCCAAGTTATACTTCTCATCGGGTCTGTCCATAAGTAGTACACAACAAAAATCTAAAAAGAAAAATACATAGATGGGGATCACTCCCAAGGCTATGGGTCATACCGACAACTCACTCTGGAATAACCCGCTATTTAGAGGATCGATACCTATGTAGTGTTGGTCATGAAGATACCTACAACCCCCCCCCCCTAGGGAAATATGAGGATAGTGGATCTCATATCAGATCTCATAGAAGGATTCCAACAAATTCATCCAATAATTCCCACTAATGGGATTTTCATCCGACGTGTAGGGCATGATTTCATACTAAACCTTAGAGAATGGATAAAGGGAATGCCCCTAAAAATTATCCAAGAAGAAGAAGGTAGGGTCTATGAGCCTTATCTGAAGTTGTACATAATGTATATTGGTAGTAAATTGAATTTACCTTCATCATCAAGTCATGACTGTGTATCATGACCAATTCCCATGTTTGGGTCTATGCCTAACTACATGGTATGTTTGATACCACGTACTCCTAATTATGAGCGTGTTTGGACAGTTGATATATATATATATATATATTCTCATTGAAACCCTAGTTCCATAATAGGGGATCCAACATGGTTTATGATGCCAGAAAACATACAGTATAACATAGGATTTTTCAGAGTCCTAGATCTGGTACATGTGTCCTCTCCTAATCCTTCTCTTGTCCACATGGACACACAATCAATCATAATTCAACGAACACAACCAGGTGATCCTTTTTATCATCGATCATTAAGTTTCATCCTTTTGATTTCATTTGAAGATTATCCACATGTGTCATATGTCATCACATTCCAAAGATATCAAGAACAGTATACCTAAATCCATCCTCAATCGATCATAAATCATCATATCACGATCCCATCACCAATCCTAACCCATATCTATGAAAACAATCTATTTCACAAATAAACTGGTGCACAATTATTTTTTATCTGGTATTTTTTCAAACCACCAGTAAAAATTAATATAGGTGATGAACACACATGGATGGTGGTAGAAATCCAAGAAACACCCAAGAGTAATGAACCACATTCATGTTACATTGTCCTTGATACATTCCTATTATAATGAAAAATGAATAACCAAAATAAATAAACAATTCCAAAAACAATCCCCACATATAAACCCGTACTCACAACACTACCAATATATGAGTCAACCCATTGGTCTATTGATTAGTGTTCATCAAAGAAATAAAAAACGGGGAAATAAAAAAAAATAAAAAAAATACTACATAATTTCAGATCAATTTATGGAAAATAATGATTATATTTCATTATCAATGGAAATATCCTCAGGTTCTATCACACACCGATCAATGATCCACTAAATAGTCATCACTTGCCAATAGAAGATACTCCAACGCTCTTCAACAGATCCTTCCCATTTTTCGGGTTATGTAGATAACCCTTAAAATTTACCATACTAATGTATTTGTAGATAAAATATATGTTAAGTAAATTAATTGAAAAAATTTATTTTTTATTTATTTTATTTAAATTTCATCCCACGACTGCACCCAAACCCGAACGTCTGATGAATTCCAAGGTCATATCATGACTAGAGTAAAGCACCACCCTAAAAACTCAATTGAAGTCTCATATTTCTAATTCAAGAATTTTTTTGTAATTTATTCCAATTTTTTAGTAAAAAATCATGTATATGAATTTAGTATATGTAATATAATTCAAAATTTTATTTTGGTCACACTAGGCCTTGGAATCTCACACAGTCTCTTCACCTAACTCAAAACATAATCTATAAAATAACACAAAAAATACATTAAAATATAGGAGGGGTTACTCTCATGATTTAGAGGTCCTATTTTAATAAAAATAAAACCTTATATATCCTATTTTATAATCGAAATGAGGTCTTCTAAAGAAGATATATAGCTCTTAGCCAAGTGTTTTCTTTTTATTTATTTCTATACCTCCTACAATTATTTGATAAACACAATGATAAAATAAAAAAAGTATATAAAATAAAATAATATGTCAATATGTATGTTTCATAACCTTTTTTCATCCCTTTATACATCAAATGGGAAATGAAATCATTGTTTGTTTGTACGGGCATACTACCACCTTGCTAAGCAATGTATTTCATTTGTCATCACCACCATTCATAGATGGTTAATATAATTGATATAATGTTTATATTTTATATTTATGATATCATTATGATTATATAAATATAAAATATCATTTACCATCTTACCTTTAAACCCATTAAAAAATTATAGTGCGGCTCATGCGTATGTGTGGACTACCACCACCATGAAGCGATGTGATTAATTTTCCATGTCAACCTTTCATGAATGTTTCTCTCTCTATCTCTATCTCTCTATATATATATATATATTAATATATATGAAATTTATACCATGATTAAAATTATTTATATGATTTATCCTTGAGAAATATTCATGTATTAAAACTACCAAACCAAAACATATATTAAAAATGAGATAGTTAACACTCATAAATGAGGATTTTAATAAGGAATTATTAATAAATGGGTAATAAAACATTCTAATTGAATCATATATGATATTATAAGTATTTATATGGTTATTTTATTGAATTTTAATAAATTTGAATTTGTTATAAATTATTTTAAACCACTTAATAAGTAATTTGAAACTAATGTAACGGTTTATTTCATAATATCGTTTTTTCAGGACTGTTATGTTTAAGTTTCTATTAGGGGAATTATATAATATTATTATATTAAACCGTATATATTTTATTATAATTTAGTTATTTATATAAATTATACATTTTCATTTAATTTACCAATATTTGAGTAATCAAAAGTTTGAGAGAATATTTTTATGGACAACAAACTTTGTTTTTATATTTAGGCAGTAATATTTGTAATCCGTGACATATTTTCATTGAAAATTTTTCAAGAATGTTTTTGGTTTTCTTCAAGGATTTATAAAAGTAATTTATACCCATTTATACCTTTCTATACAAATTATTAAAATGAATATCCTTATCATTTTTTGAATATGGAACTGTTTTCCAAAGGTGTGACTAAAATATATTTTTTAACATACACCACCCGAATGGATTCTCCTACCCTTGTGACTGATAATTATTTGGAAGCATATTTTACATGCTTCCATGGGTCTTCCAAAATATAATATTTCTTATAATATTTTTTAATTATTCATATTTAAAATAAGTAATCTCACAATGAAAATGGTATTATCCTAAAGTAATTTTCTAGTGATATTTTAAAAGTATTCTCATCTATGTCAACGTACATTGATGAATATTAAAATTTACTATGCATATAATCTGATAATATTATCCACTAAATCTATGGATGTTTTATGATAATTTCAAATTGGTAAATTATATACATTTTTTATTCTAGTTATTCTAATATGAATAGTTATAAATTATTAATTCATGTTGATTATTTTGTATTGTTTATTCGTATGAGGAATGTATTGGAGTTATTAAGTGATGGGTGCGCCTAGAATTTCATAACCCCTCGATGCATCGGTAGGACTCATTAGTTAAATTTTTTTGGGTTTTTAGAATATATCTCATGCATTTATATATTATTTCAGGGTACGAGGAATTGGTGGTAAGTTCAATATGTTTGTTATTTTGAATTTCATCATTATCAAATTAGTTGATGTAGATGTGATTATCTGAATAGATATGATATCAATTAATAGCATTCAATCTCATGTGATTAATTATATGGAATTATATGATAAAAATTTATTCCTACCATTTTATTCATGGATTACATATTCTATGATAACTTATGTTGTGATCATTTCTATACTGATAATTTTAGATCACCATTTTAATTAGATTCCTTTCTCCTGGATGACAAGAAGTGTTTTTTGATTGATATATAAGGATATTCTAGAGTAAATAAAATTTTTCACAAAGAAAATACTATATTTTATTTTGTTTTTTAAAATTTAATATTAGATTCAATCATACGTGTAGTATTTTAGGACTAAAAAACTAATCAATCCATTTGAATTTGATCACTTGTATCGGGTTCCAACGGAATATAATAACCACTAGATGTGGGATGAAATGGATGGTTTTTTACAATAGGTATCCAAGGATGCTTAGTATAAACCCTGGTAACTAGATTTTGGAAAACATATAATAGAGAACATAGTCCAATGATAGAATATAGGGATAACTCTATGTATATGATACTATCATAAAGTTTTGGTAAGTTAGAAAACGTGTGGTTTCTGAGAAAATACACCCCTATCAGCATACTAGAAAGTTTATTTGTATGTGGCATAGTTACACTAAGTTGTAAAAACTCTAAAAGTGTGGATATTTTATTAACTCAATTGTAATTTTTGCATGATTAGTGGTCCAAAGACTAAACATCTAGATATACACTCCAAGTGGGTATGATTTAGTTTATTCTCATGATCATTACAAGCCATTAATAAATATTTTTATGACTTGAAAATATTACTAGTGATACAAGGACTATGATTCATAGATTAAATATGCATAAATTTTCAATTTAAGTTAATTTTTTCATAAGTTTCATAATTATATATTAGGATTCAAAATGTTATGATCCAATCTAGTGAATTTCATTATTTAGAAATGGTTCCTAGAAAAAGGAATGGAAACTTTATCAATACATGTAATCTATGTAGGGATTTCCCTCTTGGGTAATCAAGTTGGAGACAGCACTGAATAAATTATAGCTATATTTGTAAAGATGACTCGGGTTATGAAAAATAACCATTCCCATATAGAGAATCCTGCTAATTGGCGACACTGTGTAACTATGTTAGATCATTCAATAAGAAAAAAACCTTTATCATTCAATGGAAACATAAATTCATTAATAGATGAGAAAGGTATTATTTCATTATAAAATATATTTCTTGATTTAGGAAATAATAAAAGAGATAAGGTTTTCATGGTAGTTTATTATCTTATGGGGGATGCAAAACAATAGTGGTTATTGATTCAAAATACAAAGGATGTCTAGAAAATATAGAGCATGAAGTGAAAATATTTTAAGGTAATTTTCTTCTAAAAATATTTTCTTCTTCAAAAATAAGAATATATGGAGAGGAATTTTTTAATTTAAAAACAAAAAAGAAGATGAAATTTTTTATAAGTGTGAATATAACATTACAACATTAGCAACTCAGATTTTTAAATACATGCGTAATTCATATAGGAATATTAGACATTTATTTAATGGTATAAATCCAATCCTTAAAAGGGAATTTTTCAACCAAACATACTCATAATATGGGGACATAGTATGATATGCTATCAATAAATATTTAAAATCCCCCAAGTCAAATGACTGTGAAGGAATACAAAAGAAACAGAGGATAGATAAACACCTCATGAAGAAAAAATGGATAAGGGGAAGAAGAGAAGGGGAAGTTTAAATATTTCTTAATTTTAGAAAGAAATGCCCCAATATATGATTTAATGGAACTAGTGTTTTCTAAAACTGTAGGCATAAAGGCCATAATATACATGATTTTAGGGGTAACAGAGAATCTAAAAAATTATTGTTCTTTAACTATAAGGAGATGGGGAATTACACCAACAAATTCTCTAAATGTCAAGAAAACATTCTATAGAAAAGGCCAAGGAGAGAGGATCAAGATTATATAATTACTACAGTGGAAGTTGATGTTCTTAGTGATGTGGTAGCAGGTATATAGATCATAATTTCAATATTAGATACTGATTTATTTTATTCTGGATCCACAAAATCTTTTATATCTTGCATATTTCCTAGGAAAATTAAATATTTCTATAGTACAGAAAGAAGGCATTAAATAATTTGTACGACTAGTGAAAATTATATTGAAACAAATATATATTGGATGATCCACATTAAAATGCATGGACATACCATATATGAAAATTTTATTATTACACCTACAGTTTCCTTTTATATAATCCTTGTTAATTATTGGATTTCAAAGTATAATGAAAAAAATATATTTCTAATAGAATGAGATAATGATTTTTTATGAATATATAGAATTCCTTGTCTTTTGAGAAGATACTTCATCATCTAAATCATTAATAGATCCACCCTGATTATCTCTCCTAAACATGATTGTGGTCGATGAAGAGTAGACACAACCTATAGATGGGAAAGGTAACCCACATATAAAATATTTTATTACTGTAAAAGAATAAATTGATTTGTTTCCTAAATAACTTAATTGACATCTAACTGATCATGGAGTTAAGTTTTATATTGAACTCATATCAATCATGAAACCTATATTCAATACTCCCTTTATACTGGAAAAAGTAGAGATAGTGGTGTTAAATAAATAATTTCAAGAGTTTTGTGATAAGGGATTCATAATCCCAATAGTTTCTCCATGTGGATATCCTATTATGTTTGAGAATAGTAAGTATAGAACTATGACTATATATAATGAATACATGGAAATAAATTCCATTACCAAGAAGAAAAATTATATTATTTCTATTATTTATGAATTATTTAATCAAATTCACGGTTCTCAATATTTTTTCTATATTGATCTTTATTCTGGGTATCATCGATTTTGAGTAATCAAGGAAGACATTCCAATGGTATCATTTCGTATGAGTTATGAACATTATGATCTTATATTAATTCAATTTCTATTGACTAAATCACCATAAATTTTTATAGATCTGATGAATATATTGTTCAAGGAATACCATGATATTTTCATTGTTTTGTTTATTAATGATATGTTGAAATAATCCAAAAATTATGAAGAGAATAAGAGTCATCTGCAAATCATTATTGTAACATCCCAAGTAATGAATAATTGATTTTAATATCTACGTCTATTTATGAATTATATAGTGTTTTAAGAGGATTAAAATGAGAATAAATTCAATCTTAAGCATAGAATTCTCTAATATTTTTTAAAAGATTGTTTTACCACCTTTTGATGGAAACCCATTTTTTAAATCAAACTTTTGACAATTTTATAAGATCTATTTTTCAAAATAAACTTATTCATTAGAATTTGAACATTGAAATTTACTTTGGAAAAAAAATTTGGTATTTTTCTGACAATGTTCATTTTTTAATGAATAGTGAAAAATACTGCATTTTACTTCAAAACTGATTTTTCATCTAATTTAATCATATGGATAGATTATATTTTTAATTTATTATAAAGTTTAAATATAATATATTTTTTCCATTTAATCCAATGGTGGTCATTGAGATTAATTTCACTTTGAAATTGTACATAAACAATTGTCAAACTTTTGATAGAAATTGTTTCTAAAATACCCGCTATTTGTTTTGACAACGGGAATTAGTTTTAAATTAATTATTGTAATTTCTGTGATGGGAATTTGGTAAAATGGATTCCATATTTGGAATCAGAAGGTTCAAATTATGTAATTAAGACTCTGTTTTTGGACATTATGAATAGTAACGACGGTAATTATCTTTAATTATCGTGATTAATTAGTAATCGGGTAGTTAAGGATAATAAAATAATATCATAATAATAACAAATGACCCAAAAATGTTTCCTAATGATATTTTTTGTGTCATTTACGACCATGGGTTTCCTTTTGAAAAACTTTGGGACCCCATGGAATCACTTTTGTGTGATAGTGACTTTTTATCTTTTTATTTTTAAAGAAAGTTAAATATAACAAAGTATGTAACACCTAAGTAAAAAAAAATTAATTTTGTCTAAATAAATTATCTATTGTACTATAAATAGTAATTATAAAGCTAAAAATATTTCCTACATCATAGTATTTTTTTTATAATTTTTAGACTTTAAATAAAGTAAATTTATTATGACGTTATGATGATGCAGCGATTACCTCATTAATGAACGATTTAAATAAAATGAAAATATAATGTAAAATCTATGACTTACACTTGTCAAAAACCTATTGGATTAGTATATTTCGAACCCTTATCACCTTATCCTCGAAATATATCAATATGGGACCTTTAAAATCCGAAACTCATTTTAATATAAAGTAACATTTCTTGACTTTCCAAGAGTGACCCTCCTCCCTCTTATAAAAGGCCCCCACCTCTACCTCCTTACCCACACCTATCAAGCCATTGGCTCGGCCAAGATCTACTCATTTTATATCTTCACATCCCTATATTCATCATAGAATCCTTACCCTAGGCAGAAGGCTCTTCAAGAAACCCCTTGTGTTCCAACCAAGAGGAGTTACCCGATTTAAATGTAATGTCTTCACTTGTGTTCTTTTGTTTTATTTTGCTTCTCCAACCCCCTAAACTCTTTTTATTCCTTTCTTTTGTAACAACCCCAGTATCTTCAATATACTAGGATTTTTTTATAATAATTATTCAATCTACACTTACACAGACCTACATCTAATGGTTAAAGAGCATACTGTTTCGAGCTACACTCACGAAACGATGATTGTTCAATCTTTTTTTAACACCTTTCATGGTGGCCATTAAGATGTAACTCTATTTATATATGATATATATTATTTTTATGTTTTCCTTATTCTTCTGTATTTTTTATTTATGAAATACCTTTAAGGTTTCCATTATGGGTAAACGTGATATCTTCATTTTAGGAAGTGCGGACTACTGCCCCCTCAAAGTGATTTGATTCGTTAATGTCATATGTGGGAATTATAAAGGATGGAGTTAATGATATTATATATGATATTATACTGGAATTATAATATACCTTTATATCATTATGAATTTATTCCATTAAATATTAAATAGAAATGAAAGTAGCGTTCATGTGTACGTACGGCTTACCGTCTCCATGAACGGTGCATTTTATTTCTTACCTCTAAATGTTATTTAATATTATAAATGCATGTATATACTTCATATATATGATATATATGATATCTAAATCATGAATATAATTCTGGATATAATGGATATTTTACCACATGAACAACTTGTAATTATAAGGAGTTTATTTTTGACTCCAGTACCAATGATCGACAAAACAACCGTTATTTAATTAAATAATTAAATAGTGTTCATAACACGGTAATAAGTGATATAAAAGGAATAATGAACTTGCAATAGGTTCTTAATAAAGTAGAAATTAACTCAAGTTTATTATTCAGGAGGTTAAAGAATGATCGAGTCAAGTCGGACACGAGGTATGGAACTTCGTCTCAATCTCCTTTCATTGAGGAATATTTTGTTTTATACACAACTTTCCTATTATACGGTGTATAAACCCCTTTGACTTTTACGTTTATTAAAAATGAATCTTTTTTATACGAATCGTTTTACTAAATGATAAAATGGAATGTTTTAGTCATACTTATGCGGCGACAACGACTTCTCCGCCGTCGTGACCATTATTTGAGTTTCGGCTTCCTCCACAGGCCATAACTTTTTTTAAATGAAAAATAAATACAATGTTTTAATTTTAATTTATTTTGGTATTGAAAATACTTTTGATAATGTTTTTATTATATCAATGTTTTGTATTGATATCTTGTGATTGAAATTTGGAAATGTTATGTTTTATTTATGCATGTTTTATGTGATATGATTATGTTATGGTTCTTGGCCATTTTTTATGAAGACGGGTGGTTTCGTCATAAACTAAGGGCGAGTGAGCCCGTGATAGCTCTCCAATGAATTGGGTAAAGTGAAGGGGTTAAACGCTAAGGTTTCTCTAAAGATATTTAGGGAATATATTGTGATGGGTATCCCAAACGTAACCATGTGGGTTACTACCTATGTAAGAATGTTATGAATGCCTCAACTTACCTTTATGTCTTATGATTTCTATGATTTATTAATTATTTGATGAGGTATATTAAAGTGCTTATGTTTTATGAGTAAAGTATTATTTCATTAATTCTTATGTATAAATGGACTAATGTTTTCATTTCGTACTTTTATATCCCTTACTGAGCTTTTCATGCTCATCCAAATATTTTGAAATGTTTTTCATAGGTCAAGGGAAAGGTACATGATGTGATGATAGTGTCAAGGAAGTTTCTTTTTAAATATGTTTCCTTTGATGGGAAAAGTGAATATTGTCTTTAATATAACCACCTTGTTTAAATGTGGAATGTAATTCATGATTTATGATCTAATTATATAAAACTCTAAACCTGAAAAGATCCTCAATGGGTATTCTTGAAATAACTCAAGATTAAGTAAGGTTTAAGGTTGGGGCCTTATAGTTGGAATCAGAGGTTGGTTTAGATAACTTTAGGAGTTATAATTCTATTAAATGATTATCCAAAAATATTTTTTTATGGTCAAATTGAAATCATATAGCATTTGAAGATTACCATGTTGCTTCATCTAAGACATGTTTGCTCAGAATGGTTTTCTACAGAGGAAACAGGGAAGCAGTACTAGGAAGGCATACAGAAAGAGATGACCTTCCAAATCAGTATCCTGAGATGGTCAGAATTGGAACTGAATTATTTTTTGCAGTAATGGCACAGTTGACTCAAGCGATAAATGGTGGTGGTATCCATGCACGAGATCATCCATATCAACCGCAGAGGAACATGTCAGTGGTGGAACATTTCATTAGGTAACATCCCCCATCATTCAGAGGATCATCTAACCATGTTCTAGCTTAAGGGTGGATTAAGTCACTAGAGAAGATTTTTGATGTCATGGGTTGTTCAGATAATCATAAGGTTAGTCTTTCAATTTACCATTTAGAGGGTGAAGCAGATCAGTGGTGGTCGATGTTTAAAAATATAAGGGATTCTAATGATATTGATGCACTTTACTAGGATGAATTAAAAGGTATGTTTCTCGAGAAGTATTTTCCTAAGGCTATTCGACGTAGGATGGAAAAACAATTCTTGGAATTGAGGAAAGAGGACGACTCAGTGGCTGCTTATGAAGAAAGGTTCACTCTATTAGCAAGGTATTCTCTAAATTTTATCCGATAGCTTGATAGTAAAATCAATCATTTTTACTCAGGATTAAAGCCAAAATATCGAAGGGCTTTAGCTTCTCGCGAGTTCAAGAGTTATGAAAAGCTTGTTCGATGTGCTAAGAAGGTGGAAATAGAGTTTTCAGATGATCAAGTATTCTATAACAACCAACAGAAGAAGAGACCGAGGGGGAAGGAGAAAGGGAAGAATTCATCAAAAAGGTCTGATGGTAAGAAAAAAAAGTTTCTAGTTTGTGATAAATGTGGTAAAATGCATACTGGGGAATGTCTTCTGAATTCTAGAAAGTGCTACCGATGTGGTAAGATGAGACATAAGGCTCGTGATTTCACTTTAAAAGAGCATGATGATGGTAATGCCAAATTTGATTTATAGTTAGTTAAATGTTTCAAGTGTAATGATATGGGTCATTATGCAAATGAGTGTTCAACAAAGAGCTCAAATGATGGGAAGTAGTCAGACTACAAGCAAAAAGGAGTGGTGAAATCCTTTGCAACTAATTCAGTAGATGTTGGGCTAGAAAATGAATTGGTATTAGGTACTTTGTTTGTTTTTTCAGATTATGCCAGTGTGTTGTTTGATTCAGGGTCTATGCATTCTTTCATCTCTAAAAAGTTTTCTAGTAAATTGGAAATTCCATCTCAAGAAAAGACTCCTAAACTTGTGGTAAAAAAACCTGGGGGAAATGTTGAGGCAAAAAGAATTTATCAGAGTCTTCCTATCCTCATCTTTGGAAAGGACCTACTTGCAAACCTTATTGTTTTACCTCTAGTATAGTTTGATGTTATCCTGGGTATGGATTGGCACTCTGTTTACCATGATAAGATTGATTGTAGAGCTAAAGAAGTTTCTTCTTAGAAAGGCTTTAAGTTTGTGTACAAGAATGAACCCTTACTGTTGATAACATATCAAGAGTTTGAGAAACTTGAAAAATATGGAAATGAATGTTACCTTGCACAAATTGTTGA
This sequence comes from Viscum album, assembly GCA_963277665.1. NCBI lineage: Eukaryota > Viridiplantae > Streptophyta > Magnoliopsida > Santalales > Viscaceae > Viscum > Viscum album. The sequence continues at coordinate 1,735,750,957 of OY728122.1, read as the reverse complement.
AAACAAAGGAACCATTAAGATTAATGATGTTCCAGTGGTAAATGGGTATGCTGATGTTTTCCCTGATGAGTTACCTGAAATAATACCAGATCAGGAAGTTGAATTTACTGTTGACTTAGTTCCTGATGATAAGCCAATTTCAAAACCCCCTTATAGAATGGATCAAATTAAACATTTAGAGTTGAAGGAGAAATTGCAAGATTTATTAGAGAAAGGTTTCATTCAACTTAGCACATCGCCATGGGATGCTCTTATCTTATTTGTTAAAAACATAGATGGTTCTATGAGACTTTTCATTGATTATAGATCCTTGAATAACATCCCTGTTAAGAACAAATATCTTTTCCCTTATATCGATGATTTGTTTGATCAGCTCCAAGGAGCTCAGTATTTTTCAGAGATTGACCTGAGATCGGGGTACCATCAGTTGAAGGTAATGTAAGCAGATATTCTGAAGACTATGTTTCGTACAGGATATGGCCATTATGAATTTGTAGTAATGTCTTTTGGGATAACCAATGCACCTGCTGTATTCATGGACCTTATGAATAGAATTTTCCATGAGTTCTTGGATAAGTTTGTGGTTGTTTTCATTGATGATATTTTGGTGTTTTCTAAATGTAAATAGGAGAATGAGAGTCATTTAAAGGTTATTTTGAAAACCTTAAAAGAAAAGAAATTGTATAGAAAATTCAGAAAATGTGAGTTTTTGTTGCAACAAATTTCTTTCCTTGGTCACATTTTTTCTAAAGATAGAATAAATGTTCATCCTGCAAAAACAAAGGTTGTTAAAGAATGTCCAAGACCCTCAAATGTAACTGAGATTGGTAGTTTTCTTGGTTTGAAAGGCTATTACCAAAGGTTTGTTAGATATTTTTCACGTTTATCTAGTCCAATGACTAAGCTAACTCGGAAGGGTGTTAAGTTTTTCTGGACAAAATAATGTGATGATTGTTTTCAGGAATTGAAAAGAAGATTAGTGAATACTCCAGTTTTGGAACTACCTTCCAGGAATGGTGAGTTTGTTATCTACAGTGATGCTTCATTGAAAGGACTTGGTTGCGTCCTGATGCAGAATGATCATGTAATTGCTTATGCTTCACGTCAATTGAAAACTCATGAGGTAAATTACCCAACACGTCATTTGGAATTAGCTGCTGTTGTTTTTTCTTTAAAAATTTGGAGGCATCATTTGTATGGTGTAAAGTGTGAAATATATACTGATCACAAAAGTTTAAGTATATATTCACTCAAAATAATTGAACATGAGATAGAGGAGATGGCTAGAATTAATCAAGGATTATGATTGTACAATTTATTACCATCTGGAAAAATCAAATAGAGTGGATGATGCTTTGAGTCAAAAAAATAATTCTTCATTAACAATGTTGCGTTTGGAACGTGATCCTTTGGTTAAGGATTTGATGAACTTTGGAATAGAAGTTGTTGGTGAAGGATGTTCTTCTGTTTTGTTTCAGGTATTAGTGAAATCTTCTCTATAAGACAGAATTAAGCAAGCACAGAAGCAAGATAGTGAGTTGCAGAAAAAGGTAGAGCTGGTTCAGAAGGGTAAGTTTCCTGAATTCAACATTGATAATGATTGTGTCTTGAGATTTGGGAAGAGATTGTGTGTGTCGTGTGATTCGTAGTTGAATAGAGAGTTGTTATGTGAAGCTCATAGTTCTCCGTTTTTAGGACATCCAGGCAGTACTAAGATGTATAGAGATCTTCGGGAGTACTACTGATGGGATGGAATGAAAAGAGATATTGCTGATTTTATTGTGATGTGTTTGACTTGTCACCAGGTTAAAGCAGAGTGGTAGTTACCGAAAGGGATGCTTCAACCTTTACCAGTACCAGAGTGGAAATGGGAGAATATATCCATGGAATTCGTTGTGGGATTGCCAAAGACACCTCGAGTTAATAATGCAATCTGGGTTATTGTTGATCGCTTGACTAAATCTACTCATTTCCATGCTATACGAGATACTTTTTCCCAAGATCAAATTTCTCATTTGTATCTTAAAGAGATAGTCTGGTTACATGGAGTTCCCCTCTCCATTGTATCTGATCGTGATCTCAAGTTTACTTCTAACTTTTGGAAAGGCCTTCAGAAGTCATTGGGTACTGAATTAAATTTTAGTACATCTTTTCATCCTAAATCAGATGGGCAATCAGAATGAACAATTTAGACTTTGGAGGATATGCTACGTTCTTATTTGATGGATTATCAGGGAATTTGGGACCAACATCTTTTTTTGGTTCAGTTTTCTTATAATAACAGTTTTCATTCTAGTATACAGATGGCACCATTTGAGACATTATATGGGAAGCGATGTTGAACTATAGATTTTTGGGATGATGTCAGTTAAGGGAAGTTGATGGGACCAGAATTGGTAGAATATTTGGAAGAAAAAGCTCAGATAATATAGAAACACATGAGAACAACTTAGAGCAGGCAGAAAAGTTATACAGACAACAGGAGGAAGGATCTCTCTTTTGAGGTAGGTGATCATGTCTTCCTCAAAGTTTCACCATGGAAAAGTGTGATGTGATTTGGTATGAAAGGAAAGCTGGGTCCAAGGTTCATTGGACCATATGAAATTATGGATAGAGTTGGATCAGTTACATAATGAGTGGCTTTACCTCCGATTTTATCTCAGGTACACAATGTTTTTCAGGTTTCAATGTTAAGGAAATACATGCCAGATCCATCTCATGCTTTGAGTCTAGAGGTTGTTTAGTTGGAAGAGAACCTATCTTGTGAGGAACAACCTGTCCAGATTCTTGACCACAGGGAGAATGTGTTACTGAATAAGTTGATTCATCATGTAAATTTTTTGTGTAAAAACCACATGATTGAAGAAGCAACATGGGAATCTGAAAATGCTATGAAAGATAAATACCCCCACTTATTCGATAAGTAAATAAATTGCGGGGACGAAATTTTCTAAAGGGGGGAAGGATGTTACATCCCCAGTTAGTGATGAATAATTTATTTTCATATCTATGTCTATTTATGAATTATATAGTGTTTTAAGAGGCGTAAAATGAGAATAAATCCAATCTTAAGCATAGAATTCTCTAATATTTTTTTAAAAGATTGTTTTACCACATTTTGATGGAAAACCATTTTTTAAATCAAACTTTTGTCAATTTTATAATCTCTATTTGTCAACATAAACTTATTCATTAGAATTGTTACATTTAAATTTACTTTGGATAAATTTTTGTTGTTTTTCTGACAATGTTAATTTTTTAATGAATATTGAAAAATACTGCATTTTACTTCAAAACTGATTTATCATATAATTTAATTATACAGATAGATTATATATTTAATTTACTTTAAAGTTTCAATATAATATATTTTTACCATTTAATCCATTTATGGTCATTGGGATTAATTTCACTTTGAAATTTGACATAAAAAATTGTCAAACTTTTGATAGAAATTGTTTCTAAAAAACCCGCTATTTATTTTAACAACGGAAATTATTTTTAAATCAATTATTTCAATTTCTGTGTTGGTAATTTGGTAAAATGGATTCCATATTTGGAATCAGAAATTCCAAATTATGTAATTAAGACTCCTTTGTTTTTTGACATTATGAATAGTAACGACGGTAATTATCTTTAATTATCGTGATTAATTAGTAATCAGATAGTTAAAGAAAATAGAATAATATCATAATAATAAAAAATGACCCCAAATGTGTCCTAATTATACTGGTTGTGTCATGGCCAACAATGGTTTTCCTTGTGACAAACTTTGGGACCCCATGGAATCACTTTTGTGTGATAGTGACTTTTTATCTTTTTATTTTTAAAGAAAGTTAAATATAACAAAGTATGTAACACCTAAGTAAAACAATTTTAATTTTGTCTAAATAAATGATATCTTGGACTATAAATAGTAATTGGAAAGCTAAAAATATTTCCTACATAACAGTATGTTTTTATAATTTTTAGACATTAAATAAATTAAATTTTTTATGACACCATGATGATGCATCGATTACCTCATTAAAGAATGATTTAAATTAAATAAAAAGATAATGAAAACTCTAAGACTTAGACTTGTCAAAAACCTATTGTATGAGTATATTTCGAACCCTTATCACCTTATCCTCTAAATATATCAATGTGGGTCCATTAAAATCTGAAACTCATTTTAATATAATGTGACATTTCTTGACTTTCCAAGAGTGCCCCTCCTCCCTCTTATAAAAGGCCCCCACCTCTACCTTCTTACCCACACCTCTCAAGCCATTGGAAAGGCCAAGATCTGCTCATTTTATCTCTCCACATTCCTATATTTATAATATAATTCTTACCTTAGGCATAAAGCTCTTCCAGAGACACTTTTGGTTCAAATCAAGACGAGTTACCCGATTTAAAGGTAATGTCTTCACTTGAGTTCTTTGGTTTTATTTTTCTTCTCCAACCCCCTAAACTCTTTTTATTCATTTCTATTGTAACAACACCAGTATATTAAATATACTATGATTTTTTTTGTTAAGGATTCTAGCTACACTTACACACACCTTCGTCTAATGTTTAAAGAACATACTGTTTCTGTGGATGGCGAATTTCTGCCTCACGAAATGATGATTGTTCAATCTTCTTTTAACACATTTCATGGTGGCCATTAATATGTAAAACTATTTATATATGATATATATTATTTTTATGTTTTCCTTATGTTTCTGTATTTTTCATTTATGTCATACCTTTATGGTTTCCATTATGGGTAAACGCGATATCTTTATTTTAGAAAGTGCGGACTACCGCCCCCTCAAAGTGATTTGATTCGTTAATTCCATTTGTGGGACGTATAAAGGATGGATTTAATGATATTATATATGATATTATACTAGAATTATAATATACCTTTATATCATTATGAATTCATTCCATTAAATATGAAATACAAATGAAAGTAGCGTTCATGTGTACGTACGACTTACCGTCTCCATGAATGGTGCATTTCATTTCTTACCTCTAAATGTTATGTAATATTATAAATGCATGTATATACTGGATATATATTATATATATTATATCTAAATCATGAATATAATTCTGTATATAATGGATATTTTACCACACGAATAACTTGTAATTATAAGGAGTTTATTTTTGACTCAAGTACCAATGATCGACAAAACTACTGTTATTAACTTAAATAATTACATAGTGTTCATAACATGGTAATAAGTGATATAAAAGGAATAATGAACTTGAAAAAAGTTCTTAATAAAGTATAAATTAACTCAAGTTTATTATTTAGGAGGTTAAATAACGATCTAGTCAAGTCGGACACGAGGTATTGGACTTCATCTCAATCTCCTTTCATTGAGGCATATTTTGTTTTATACCCAACTTTCTTTTATACGGTGTGTAAAACCCTTTGAATTTTACATTTATTAAAAAGGAATATTTTTTATACGAATCGTTTTACTAAATGAAAAAAAGGGAATGTTTTTGTCGTATGTATGCGGCGACAACGACTTCTCTGCCGCCGTGACCATTATTTGAGTTTCAGCTTCCTCTAGAAGCCATAACTTTTTTTAAAATGAAAAATAAATACCATGTTTTAATTTTATTTTATTTTGGTATTGAAAATGGTTTTGATAATGTTTTCATTATATGAATGTTTTGTATTTATATCTTTTGATTGAAATGTGGAAATTTTATGATTCCTTTATGCATGTTTTGTGTGATACGATTATGTTATAGTTCTTGGGAATTGTTTATGAAGATGGGTGGTTCTATGATAAACTAAGGGAGGGTGAGCCCATGATAGCTCTCCAATGCATTGGTTAATGCGAAGGGGTTAGATGCTAAGGTTTCTCTGAAGAGATTTAGTGAATATATTGTGATGGGTATTCCAAACGTAACCATGAGGGTTACTCCCTACGTAAGAATGTTATGAATTCCTTAAGTTACCTTTATGTCTTATGATTTCTATGATTTATTCATGATTTGAAAAGGTATGTTAAAGTGCTTATGTTTTATGATTAAAGTATTATTTCATTAATTCTTGTGTATACATGGACTAATTTTTTCATTTCGTACTTTTATATCCCTTACTGAGCTTTTTATCCTCATCCCAATATTTTGAAATTTGTTTCACAGGTCAGGTTAAAGGTATATGATGTGATGATAGTGTCAAGTAAGTGTCATGAAAGAATCCATTTTTTGTTTTAAATATGTTTCCTTCGATGGGAAAAGTGAATATTTTCTTTAATGTAACCACCTTGTTTAAATGTGGAATGTAATGCATGATTTATGATCTAATTCTCTAAAACTCTAAACCTGAAAAGATCCTCAATGTGTATTCTTCAAATAACTCATGATTAGGTAAGGTTTAAGGCTGGGGCCCTATAATTGTTGAGACTTCTAGATAAAAGGTGTTATATAAGAAATTTAGCATGTGTGAATATTGTTTTCATGAAGTTCCACTTACTTTCCAAATTTTCTCTAAGGATGGAATATCATATGATCCTTAAAAAGAAAACGTATGTTAAATAATGGCTTACCATAATAATTATAATTGAGGTATGTAGTTTCCTTATATTATCATGTCACGATCATCAATTTTTGAAAAAAAACTCCCCAATAAGTAAACCTGGTGACCATATTGAACTATAAAGGGGGAAATTTATTAGGTATATATGAATATAAAAAAATGAAGAGTTTTAGAGGTTAATAAGTTCTCCAATATTGACACTACTATTGTGAGGGGGTGGACTAATGGTACATAGGTATTCACCAATGAAATAAATTTGTCATTTTCTGGTGTATAATGAAAAATATATTTCATACGAATCAAGGTACTTAATGATCCATGAATAGAACTATAGAACCCAAGATCTTGAGTTGGTACCCATAATTTCTCCATTAAAGATATGATATATGATTTGCCTGATTTTTGTTTACATTTTTATACATTTTTTTAGTATAAAAACATGTCTTAACTATTTTTTCTATCTAAAGTCACAAATCGGGAGAGATCATAAAAAAATGAAAATTTACACGATGTGTAATTTATATACACGCTTTGTTTAACTATTACCTTACATGGTTTGAACAGATATAGTACACACCGATGTAGATGGCCAAATCATACACACCCTGTACTACCTAAAAACATGTCATGTTTTCCCTTATAGAAGTGGTTGGTGGATGATGTAGACTCTATGCACCATGTGGGGTGGCACAATATGCCATCCCCCCCAATAGACCACCAATGTGTCAAAAGTCAATAGGTGGAACTATAGATTACCTACTAGCAGTGAAACTGAAAATATGTCAATTGATCCATATACACATCTGGTACTTATGGGTACACACCCGATACTTTTATTTTATATAAATATAGATGAATCCATCTTGGTTAATTGTTGGATACTCTAGGGGAGGAGCTAAAACTCTTTCGTTAAATCTCCCAAAAATCTAAATTGTGTTTTCTTTTTTTATTTTCAATTCTGTTTTTGTATAATTCTCACATTTCCTCTTTATTACACTCATATCAATGGTAGGGATTGAGCTTCTCCTCAATCCACATATCGTGACCATGGAAATAAGATGGTAATGTTATTTTATTTTGTTTATAATAATATTATGTTTGATTTTTAATTGAAATTATTAAGTGCAGATTTTATTGTGAATTTATTTTATAATTCATTTAATGAATCAATTCTATATTGACTATTGGTGTAATGTAGGACCAAGAAGGACACCAAAAGAAAAAACTAAAGATTACAAAAAGAGAATCCATTATCAATGGGTGAACCTATTGTCACTTGTTTTAGGGGTGATGAACTTGAACGTATTTTAAGTAGTTAGCTACCAGACTGAGGAGTTATCCTTTTATATACATAACTATTTGTTATGAGACAAATAAACAGAAGTTTAATTTAATCTTCATGGTAAAAAATCATTTATAATTTCAATATTAAGGAATGACTATTGCAATAAACACTAATTTAATTGAAACCAAGAAACATTTTTCTTATGATAGTTCTGTCATCTCATTCCCTTCATTAAATTTTTCTAGATAATCGACTAATACTTGTCTGATTCATGCTAAATATAGTATCTCTATTTTTCCTATGGGATCAAACTCAACTATCACTAACTACCTAGTCAGTTGGAGTCATTTCTAAGTATATGGAAAATAGTAGTGCGAGTCAATGTTGAGTTTGGTTTACCCTAGATTTTTCATTTTTCTTTTTCTTGATTATTTTTCTTGGGACCCTCTAACCCACATTCAATGTATTTCTATTCAACCTAAAATTGGTACAATACACCTCGGGAGAATTTTTATCCACAAGATCCAACACTTTTATATCCATATCTGAAAAATTATTATCCATATATGGTTATGGCTTTCACTATAAAGAATACTCATATACATTCTCCACATAACCCATTTTTATCCTCTTCTAGAACTATCTTAGAGCACTATCTAATGTTTAATATCTGTGATGGAAGACTTTACCACATCCTAGTTGGATCAACCCCAAAACTTTGGGATAAATTGGTTCTATGGTCAAGATATTTTCAAAGATAATCACTCATATGGATAAATATGTTGAGTTTGAGATTCGGTGTTATCACCCTAGTTCAACTACGGGAGATTGTTATGATATGGGCCCCACATGTTATACACATGAAATTTCAGAACATAATTTTCAAAATTCAAACTTTTAATATGGGACTATAGTATATCATGTTAAAACTGAATCTGATCACACATTTATTTCAGAACCCTAATTTGATCATTTACCTAATCTGAAGGACTCTTGTGATTATTTTATGGTTTTTAATATTGTGTAGAAGGAATATAAATAGGTGGAAGATGTACATGATTACAAAAAGTAACAATACCACCTTTGGCATATACCAAACATGGATTAAGGATACTTTAAGCCTCCATACAGAACTCCTGAAGGTCAACAAGCATGGATAAAATAAAATGGCACCAGACACATGTGGTGGTTATTACATTGAAAACCACATTCACCTTCATATTATAGGTAATTACCCTAATTCAGGTCATGCCAAAGACCTAAATAAATTGTTCTTACTACAAGGCAACCCATCCTCACTCCCATATCCTACTTTTTTTGTTTTCAATAAACACATCCTTTTTACTTTTCCTCCACATATCATGTACTACCCTTTCTACTAGACACTATTTCAATAAGAGTAAAATAATGTTACATTCCATGTGTAACTTCATAAATGGGGTGTAATTTTATATTTAGTATATGTTGTAATAGTACCTTTAGTATAAGTAAATATTAATTAAGTTAATTAATATGAATGAAACATGTCTCGACGGTAAAGTAATTGGAGTGTATTCGAACCATCACTGGTTCAAATCACTCCACACCTTTCTTTGGTATAGGATTCATTCTTTTCTATCACATGTTTTAAGTAAAAAAAATGTGATATATTTTCAAAAGTAAATAAAATCATTTAAAAATAAAATAAAACCAATGGTTAGGCTTTATTAGTTGGTAGGGTTGTAGCCCTTACATCCCAAAGACTTAGGTTTGAATCCAAATAGTTAGTTCAGTTCCATCCTTCTTCACATTAACAAAACCACATAGTTTGTACTTCATTAAACATTGTGTATTTCAAGTTTTCATTAATAATTTTAAGTGTTTTCAAAAATAAGATATCACCTAAGGTAGATGTGGGTTTATTGGAAAATTCATCACCTGGGATTCAAAAGACCCGGGTTTGAACTTAGCTAATCCCCCTGCATCATCCCAATCATTAATAATTAAAACCACATATCGTGCATTCTGATTTTCACCATGTAGTACTGAAACTATACATTAAATATTAAAATTTAATAAACATTTGTAATAATATTGTAAATACCGGGCATGCAGTGGATTCCCCAAAAATGGGATTTTAAAAATTTTCCACTGACGATCGACATGAACTTGTCTGCATCGCTGAATCACTTCCTGGTAAAAATAGAAGATCACATGTGATGAATTTTTAAGTACAAAATAATAAACCAAAAGTAATTGGTTGGATATGAACCCGCACTCAATGTCTGCTAATCGTCATCGATCGATGCTCAAAGGATTCGAATTCAAATCCCACTAGATCATATACACACACTTCAAAAACCTACTCGAACATAGATCATTAAAGTCTAGATGATAGTGTATAATTCTGATGACACCATCGACATACTAATGATCACTACTGCTCTGTTCCATCGATCTACAATGAACTTCTATGATCTATCTCCTAGGACCAGATCATCTCTCTCTGAGAACCAAGAGAGAGAAGTATAGAGAGAATCTCTCACCATTGAGAAGTAAATATTCATCAATGAGAGATTACTTTCTACTATTTATAGTGAATTAATAAATATCTGGTATAAACTTCTGATACCTGAATATTTATTTCTCACTAAATAATTAATATATTAATACTACTATTCTCAGTCATAATTGTCATTAATATATTTTTATCACTATCCTATGATTTAATAAATGTATATTATGTGATAAAACATGATCCATTAACTCAACTCATCATTCCAAAAAATATTAAATGAACCTTGAATATTTCAAACTAATATTCATTCAAATAATATATTGCATAATAAATAAATTTAATATCAATTATTCTTAACATGAATAACATGAATTTATTTATTACTATTGTGATTGTACTTGGACAAAACCCAAACCCCAATACTGGCTCCCACCATGTCAAAAAAATCTTATTCACTAGAATAGGGAAAAAATTCGAATGCGCTATAGTGTGTGACACTCTAGGTACTTTATCTCGATAGCATTGAATACTATTCATAGATAAATTGAGGGATCTTGCAACCCAACATTTCCCATAAGGATAAAAGGATAGTCACAGTAGTGACAACCAATGTAGAACACACACAGTGTAATATAATCTCTTTGACTTTAATATCTCATAAAACAGGATGCACACTCGTGATGTCCTCCTTTTATAAAATTATTGTTTATTGATCTAACTGGATGGATTTACCCTCAACTTTCATGGAAATTGTCTTATGAAGGTACTACCATCCTGATCAAATTGACCCTATATATAAAACTAACTTAACCTGGAAATAAAAAATACATTATTTTTTATTAAACCAATGTCATACTGCCAATGATGCACCCAACACAAGCTACCTTGCCATAATTTCATTATCATGGATTTTTTGTTACATCAGAGTATGTGATCAAATGACACATATTATTAATGATCTCAATTTAGGACACTATTTCATAAGTACCAAGTTATGAACATCTAATGACACCCAAAAAATGGTGTTTCTAAATGAGGTTTTGTTCTCATAATCTCACTACTATAGATCACTAAGTGTGAACTTCATTAGAAGAAGTGTCAATTCTTGTGATCCCTCAGTACCTAATAGTATGACATTTACTATGTACTATCAATATGACATATCTACACCATATTACATATATGCATGTTTAATGTCATGGTATCTAGAGGTTCTCATTATAGTATGTGATATACTATAATCTTTTGATATGAAATTTAATCTATATACTATACCATTAAATATAGGACGTAGAAAGTTTACCCTGTAATGATTAGAATACATCATATATAACTAATTTTATACAAGATATGGTAATCAAAAGTATTGTATAGTTGGGACTAGGGTACCAACTATTACAACACTCCCACTTTCACTAGAGCCAACTTGCTAACGAAACTTGATAAATCTCACATGATTAATATCATGTTTTTGCTGAGTCACCACTTTATTCATTGGTTCTTCTATGTTTTTGCCACATGGAATTTCTTCTATATGCAACCTCATCTATATGAGTAAAACATATCAAAAGATGGAATCTATAAGTATATATGTTTTTTACACTACAATAACATGAAATATTGTATAGTAATAGTATCATAATTTACATTATGATAATTCTTTACTTACAAGGTTTAATTCCAAGAACTGCAACAAATAGCTAGGTTTAACTGCTTCTTACCTTCCTCAGAAGATTCAACATACTTGGTATTTTTAGATATGGATATCACTGGATTGTATGAGCATTTATTTGTCAACAACTTATCCTAAATATGATATTACATCACATGGATCTAAGGAATATTTTTTCATGTCCCGCCTAAACTAGTATCATTTCCTATCCACTTACCAGGTATATATTTTTTTTACTTCCCAAATAACAATCAGATAGTTCTGACCACTTCACTTGTAGTGATCCTGGATATAATTGATATCTTTGTACTTTAAATTATATCTTGGAAATATAAATTTTTTTAAATATCATAGAATACGTGATCGATCCATCACTTAGGTTAATGGATTTAAACTCACCCTATTAATTACCCCCATGCCCCAGACATGTCAATCGGAAAAGATTATGCCATGTGACACTGGAAAAACTTATTATTTGGAGTTTTTCAAACTTTTATTTTTCAATACCATGTCCTTATATGTATGATTGATGAGGTCCAAGAAACCTTTATATCCACCTTATTAGATCTTCTTCCCTAAAACATAGGTTACTACAAAAATTCCATCACTGTAGAGTAAATCTTATCTGAGTGTTAACTAACTTGAAGACCAAGAGTTGTTTTCTAACTGTTCCCGAACAAATTTTACTTGGAAAACTATGGCACACCCAGTATCTTATAATGGGTTTTGATCAACAATTGATGGTGTGCACACATGTACTTACGGTGTGCTTATATATATAATATATATGTCCTCTATGTATATATTCCCTCATGGTTTGGAAAATACATGCATTGGATTTAGTGTGTGTGTGTGTGTGTGTTTGTGTCTATATATATATATATATATGGAAGTGTGTGTGTACTGGCAGTATGCTTCTTGGGTTAGAAAAAAAAATTCCAAGCATTTTCTTCATCTGGTTGAGGTAGTGTCTTAAACCTACTTTAATTTAAAAATTATGTAGCTCTAATTTATTATTTTGGAAAAATGGGATTCCAATTTTGAATGAAATTTATTTTCTGAGAAATGATTTATTATATTATAAGATCATGTTTTTTGTAATAAAACTCATCCATTAGAGGTGCAGGGCCATCAAGCTAAAAAAATGTAGTGAGTGGACTTTTTTTGGATTCATTTATGTGGATTTCCTATGCATTCCTAGTTATAACAAGCTTGATTAAATTAAAGGGATGTGGTTTTCTTAGCTAGGATATGTCTTGCCTATTTTTTCATGTTGAAAAACTTAGATTAAATTGTTATAATGAACAATATGGGATTAATGGGAGGGTATACCCTTGTGAAATGAATAAAAATGAATCGTGATAAATGGGTGGGTATACCCATGTGACAAGACAAAATGTTGGATGTTTGAAATCCAATCCCATAGTCTCATTTTTTTATGCATATGTAATTGTACAATCATCATGGAATAATTAATAATTAATTTTTCCCTTTTTGATCAATTAAGTAGTTGGGTAAATTAATAAATTTGGGGGACTTTGAAATTGGTAATAGAATTTGTTATTTTAAATAATTAATTGATAAATTAATCAAGATTAGTTTGTTATGATTTTTTTAGTTAATTAATTTTGGAATTAACTAACAATCATGATGTGATTAATTAATTTGGATATTTTGAATAATTGCTTTGAGAATTAATTAATGGTTATGATGTGATTAATTAATTTGGTTGTTATAAATAATTAATTAATGAATTAATTATTGAATTATGGAATGGTAACATGGACTTTCTTGGCTGCGTGAGTATAGAATGCTAACATGGATACTCATGTGTGCATGAGTATGGAATGGTAACATAGACATTCAAGGGTGCGTGAGTATAAAATAGTAATAAGGACGATCATTGGTGTGTGAGTATAGAATGGTAACATGTACATTCATGAGTGCGTGAGTAAATAATGGTAACATGGACATTAATTGGTGTGTGAGTATGAATGGTAACATGTACATTCATGGGTGTGTGAGTATGGAATGGTAACATGGATATTCTTGTGTAAGTGAGTACAGAATTGTAACATGGCCATTCATTGGTGCAAGATTATGGAATGGTAACATGGACATTTATGGGTGCGTGAGTATAGAATAGTAACGTGGACATTTAAGTGTGTGTGAGTTATGCAGTGATAACAACATCACTGAAATAGGTGAAATATATGGATGGTAACATTCTCAATATTTTTTGAGGTTGAAAAAAGAATATTAAATAATGTGATAAATAGTTTAATTATGCATTAAATATATATATATATATATGTAGTTTCTATTCATACTCTTATTCCGGCTACGATATGAAGTAGGTATCACCTTCAGGTGTCCCTTAGGAACATTTATGGGTTGTTGTTTATTTACTGAATTATATTATTACTTAGTTATACCTACACACTATTTAATTATTATTCACTAACTATATTGGGATAGACCCTAGTGGGTACCGGAATACTGAGATTTTGTCTCACACCATGTTCAGGTGCCCTTGGTACCCAAGTAGACTCTTCTTATTTGTAGAGATACGGACCTATTATGTTGTTGTTTTGTCTTGTACCTGGGATTTATGAGAAAAGGGCCAACCGAGAATTCGGGATGCTAGTGGAGATATCCATTGTGGATTTAGTTTTTTATTTATTTATGTAATGAGATGTAACGAATGTTCTATTGTTACTCCTTTCAAATTATGTATCATCATTTACATGTATGAATTGTATAAAATGGGGTTGGAATTTATCTATATTCAGTTGTGATTAAAATTTTATTCCAATACATTAGTTTTTTTTAGGTTTGGGTCGTAGCCTCATTTTATTATTAAAGAAAATAAAATACATCTTTTAACTCGGTAGAGGGAGACCCACTACTTTAGTTATTTTTCTATACTACTTCCACTAATTTCTGAGTTTTATTATCAATATACCAATGTACACCCCGAGATTTAGAGTATCATCTCCCAAATAAACTATATTTAAACCCATGTTTCTCGTCGGAAGCCTATGGCTTATGGGGAGACATGCTTGAGGTCATGTGGTGACTGATCCATCTACCGGTTCGATGGTAAGCCAGATCAGGATGTTACACATGACTAAAATAACTTGAATGTTTTTTCTCTTAAAACCATAAATATTTTGAACCACATTAAAATGATTCTGGAATTTGAGTGATATTTTCATCCCTTTGACCTTGAGACCTACCCTACATCTGGCCTTCATGAAACCCCTAGAAATCATGAACTGGCTTGATAGGAAGAAACATTACAAACCTAATTCTTCTTCCTACCCTAATTATTTAATAGTATTTAATGATTATTTGATTGATCTTTAAAGATATATTTTGTCTATTCATAATATAATTTGGTGATCCACCGTGAAATTAAGTGTGAGAGAGTAACACTTTTTATAAGTGGCATATGAGAATACTTTCAAGCCTATGGATAGAGTGTATATAATTGAGATTGATCAAAACTATAATTAAATGATCTTGAGTGATGATTGCGTTATTTAATGGTGAGGTAAATCATCAAGTGGCATGTGTATTTATGAAAATTTGAACAATGCGAATAAAAGAGGATAAAATTATTTAATTGATTTATAAATGAGGAAAGATTGGAATATCATTGAATTTGAAATAAGTTTTATCTCATTTAAAATCATCTTCTATTGTGGTAGTTTTTATAAGTATATTTAATTTAATGATTCCCTTTTTATATTTTGGACTCTGTTGGTTAGATGTTGAGATTTTTACTGAGGAAAATCAAATTACTATGTTTGGGGTAGTTTGATGGGAATGATTTTTGTATACCCTTTCATATATTTTTATTGAGTATAAAAACATGTTTCACTGAATACATATTATTTTATGGAACAAATGTGTTATTTTGGTGTTATTGGTCATTTTAAAGTTTTTTCTAGTCAAAGACACAAATCGGGAGTGATCAGAATAAAAATGAAAATACAAAATAGTGTATACCAACACACTTTGTGTAACCTTACCCCAACACGATTCATCTAGACCAAGTACACACCCATTTTATCCTTCCAGATCATACAATACACATATTTCCAAATAACACATAGTGCATTCCCTTCCAAAAGCATTTAGTGGCTAAATTTGACTCTACACACTATATGGTGTATCACAATACACCATGTACCCCACCAACCGACCATCGCCACATCAAAAGTCAATGGGTGTAACTGTGGAGCACCTACTGAAAGAGAAATAGAGAAAAAGTTAGTTGGCTCGTGTACACGATGTGTAATTATGGTTACATGTTGTGTAGTTTTATTTTCTATAAATAGAGTAAAATCCCACCTGGTGCATTGTTGGATACTCTAGGGGAGGTTCTACAGCTCCGTCGTTCGATCTACCCCAAATCCAAATTGTGTTTTCCTTTTTGTTTTCAATTCTGTTTTAGTAAAATTCTCTCTTTTCCCCCTTCTTCCTATCATATCCATGGTAGGTATTGAGCTTTTTCTCAGTCTTCATATTGTGACCATGTTCATAATGTTAAATGTTCTTGTGTTGGGATTATAATAATATTATGGGTGATTCGTAATTGAAATTTTAAAGTATTGATTTTATTATGAATTCTATTTTACAATTCCTTTAGTTAATAAATGTTATATTAACGGTTGGTGTTGCATTAGACCATGAACAAAACTAGTAGTAAAAAATAAAGGAGTTATAGTGGGTTAATCCATGACCATTGGGTGAGCCAATTTCCACAATATTTAGGGGTAAAGATCTTCATTGTATTTTAAGTATTCATCTATAGTACCAAGGAGTTAACCGTTTATATACATAATTTTTTTTAATCGATCTAAGAAATTACATTTTAATTGAATCCCCATTATAAAAAAATAATTTATAATTTTAACATTAAGTAATGACCATCACAATAAACCCCATTTGAATTTCAACCCCAACACATTTCCCTTCTATTTATTCTATCATTTCTTCTATTTTAATTTTATTTTTGTAAATTGTTTCACTATTTCATCTTGTTCCCTTAATTCAATTTGTTCGGATAATCAATTGATACTCATCTAATTTGGGTTGAATATTTCTTCTCCATTTTTCCTATGGGGTTGACCCCAACTATAGTGAACAACCCAATTAGTTCAATCACAAGGGAAAAAGAAAATACTTCCAATTTGACTCACCACACAACAGGTATGATCAAGTCATTATCTCTATAGTGTAAAATGTGAGATATATGTTTATCACAAGAGATTTAAATTACTATTTTCATAGAAAACACAAAACATGAGGCAAATTATATTGTTAGATCTACTCAAGGATTATTATTTATTAATACAATACCACCATGGGAAGGTTAATAAGGAAATTTATAAATTGATTATGAAAGATCATGGAGTTCTAACTAAAATGGGAATTGATAAATATTAAATATTCATGTACTTAGTAATGATAGATTTGTAAATTATTAAGTAATTGGAAACATCCGAGCTTTTCCAAATTACTGAAAAATAATTATTATCATAAAAGATAAATAGTTTCCATCTTGGTGATAAGAGTATACAGAAGAAAATTAAATTTATCAATGATGGGAATGTAGAATATTTTTTTATAAATTTGGTGGGATGAAATTTCAAATAGGTTATCTATTTTATCTATAACTGATCTAAGGATAGAATTGTTACATTAATACCAATAATTAATATTCTCTATACACCCTAGAAGCAGTAGAATGCTTTATTATATGAAGAAACATTTTTTGGGTGATAATATCATATAGTAAATTGAAAATTTTGAATCATGATAAATGTTTTATTATTATGTAAAGGTATAGATAAGAAATCACAAATGATTCATGAAATATTTACATATTATTATGTTGATGTGGGACTATTTTACTATATAATTTTTCACTGGAATTACAAAGATATATAGAAATAATGATTCTATATGGTTTATTATTAAATGCCTTACCAAGTATCCACATTTCCTCGCTACAAGGAAATTTCTAACTCTTGAAAATATTTCATGCCACCATATAAATTAAGTTGTGAGACTTCATTTTAAACCTACATAAATTGTATTTTATCACGATCTATAATTTACATCAAAATTCAGAAAGAGTCTTTAGAAGGCTCCTAGAATTAAGCAACGTTTGACCGCCTCCTTTCATCCTTAAACTGAATGGTAGACTCAATGGACTATTAAAACTTTAGATGATATTTTTATTTCATGACTAATTGAATTTTAATGTATATGGGATAAATATTTACCATTGGTTGAATTTTCATATAATAATATATTCCATTTAGGAATTCAATTGGAACTATATGAAGCATTCTATGGAAATATGTTTTCTAATGTAAATTATTGGGACTAATTTCCTAAAATTTATATTGTAGGTCGATATCTTATTAAGGAAACAATGGTGAAATTAAAATCTATTGAGAATCATATTAAGGAAACTCAAAGAAGATAAAGAGGTTTTGTTGATAATAGAATAGAGGATTTATAATTTCATGTGGGATGTCATTTTTTCTTAAAGGTACCTCCATGTAAAGGTCTTATAAGAATTAGAAATAAATTAAAAATTAGTCCAAGAAATAGCATGCCATTTGAAATTCAATAAATAATTGGAGTTGTTTATTATCATATGGAATTTCCATCAAGCCTCCCTAAATTTGATGATTTATTAAATATATTATTACTGAGGAAGTAAATTATAGATATAAAGTATCTGATCACATATAAGGAAATATAATTGGAATGTTATTTGACTTACTTTGAAGTGCCTATATTGGTTTTTCACACTAGAGAAAACGTTTTTAGTAATTATATGATTCAGCGAATAATGGTACTTTGGAAAAATAATAAGATAGAAGAGTTGTTATGGGAAACTAAATAAGCTATTGTGAAGAACTACCCAAATATATTCACAAGGATACATCCTAGAAATTTAAAGGATGAAATTTCAGAAGCATGGAAGAATGTAACACCCAAGATTTATTAATAATAACCTTTTATTTCCTTAAAAATAATAGAAAATTGCACATAGCATCATTACAATTTTGAAAAAAAAATAAATTATTAGGAAATTACAACCATTTTTAAAATTTGAATGTCAATATTATCTTATAGTGAATTTTTTGGATTTTTCTAAAAAAAGTCTTTTTAAGTGAATAGTGAAAAATACCTAATTTTGTAAAATTTTTATTTTTTTAATTAGATAAAATAATATAAAGGAATTAATATATTTTTAATTTTATAATAAATTCACACAAGTTTCTTTAAATTATAGATAATCTATTTAATTATATATTAATAAGAATTATAAATGATTTTGGTATAAGTTCAAATCTGGGTTTAAAATTTATTTTTTCAAAAACTGTTTTTCATCTCGTTTTGTGGGTTTGATTTTAAATTTAAATATAAAAATTATAGAAACTAAATATTAAAAAATTTATTCTTAAATTGTAATTATAATTTCAAAAAAAAATTAATGATTCCACTTTCACTCTTTCAATATGAAAATAACCAATGTAAAAATTCAATACAACTATAACGGTTAAGATGGATTATCAAGAGGTTAAACTAAAAAGAAAATGCATTAAAATAACTTAAAAACATGTGTGAATATTATTGGAACTATATATTTAAATCAAATAACATAATACCTTTAAAAATATTTTAATTTTTAGCCACATTGTTTGAGTAATATGTTAATATATTTTAATCCTTTGAAATATTAAAAGTGTTTCATCTCTATATCTTATAAAAGTACATTGTCTCTCCTATCATACTAACACTTCATGAGAGTTTTTAATCATAAATTACCTAAAAAAATACCTTCCTAAAATTTATACCCATGATCATGATATATGTTTTTGTTAAAAATACCAACATTATAATGATTAAAGTGTAAGCCGATAGAGTTTGTCCAAAGAAGAGTCGAATCTCTTAACCGAGTATTTTAATTTTATTTATTCTTATACCCATTTCAATTATATGATAACCATGATTATATGTAAAAATAAATTTATAAAATATAATAATATGTAATTATATAGATGGTTAAACATTTATTCATCTCCTCCTTCATTAGTTGGGAAATTAAATCATTGCTTATGTATACATGCGGACTATCGGCTCATGAAGAAATAAATTAATATTTTCATGAGAAAAATTAATGGATGGTTATTTTGATAGATATAATGTTTAGATACTATATTTATCACATAATTATGATTTTGGATATATATTATATGATTTACCTTCTTACCCTTCCTCCCGTTAAAAAAAATGACAACACTCCTCATGCGTACTTGTGGACTACCACCTCTATGAAGCGATCTAATTCACTTTTCATGCCCAAATTTAAAGAATAATTATAAATATATATATATATATATAATTAATATATATTATATTTATAAAATGATTTAAATACTGCATATGATTTAGACATGAAAAATATTCAAGGACAGAAACTAACAAACTGAAACTTACCTGAAAACGAAAACAGTTAACACTCAGAAGAGAGGATTTTAATAAGGAATTATTAATAAATGGGAGTTGAAATGTAATAATTAGATAATATATGATATAATATGTATCTATATGGTTATTTTATAGAATTAAATCAATTAAAAATTTATTTTATAGAAATTTAAAAGCTTTTATGAATCAATTCATACCTAGGGTAAGGGTTAAATTCACTATATCACTCTTATTTGAGATTTATGTTCAAGTTACCATTGGGGAAATTATGTGAAATTTCTATATAAAATGACATAAATTTTTTTCACTTCTGTTTTTTTTTTGAAAATTAAAATTGTTAATTACACTATTTCTCTATATATACACAAATTTCTGAATAAATGTATTGAAGTAAAACCGAATTTATTTTTCTATTCAGTCAAGAATATTTTTCTTACATGTATATATTCTCCTTAAAAAAATTAAGAATGTATTTGACATTCTTAAATGATTTATTAAAGTCATTTTTACTCATTTTTAACTATCTAAAATAGGATAAAAAAGTAATCTTCTTGTCATTTTTTGAAAAAGGAAATTTTTAGTAAATGTTTGAAAAGATTCATTGTTTTAACATACACCACACAATGGGATTTTCCTATTGTCATGAATATGATTTGATTTAAAGATTTCATTAAAAATTTCTATGGTTACTTCCAAATAAAGTTTTTTCAAAATATTATAGAAACTTATAGATTTTAAATAATTTATTTCAAAATTAAAATAGTATTTTCCTCGGGAATTGTTCTAGTGATATTTAAACGTATCTTTGAGGAATATTATTTTTCACTAAGGATATACACTAATAATATTAGATTCCATAATTATATAAATAAATTATTAACATTTTTACTTGGTAAATTATTGTAATTATATTTTTCAGTTCTTCCGATATGGATAGATATTAATTATTAAGGCATGTTTAATAAGTTGTATTGTTTATTCATATAATGAATATGTTATACTTATTAAATGATAGGAAGGGTATGGAATTACATATCTCCTTAATCACTGGTAGGTCTCACGAGACAAAACTGATTGGCCATTCGGAATATGCCTTATCTATTTATCTATAATTTCTTTTCAAAAGGCATCGACGGTAAGTTTAAGATGTCTAGTATTATGTATTCCATCATTATGAAATGATTTTTAGATATCCATGTGTTATTTACATTACTTATGATATCCAAGGATAAGTTTCAAGGACATATAATCATTTATATAGAATTATTTGATCATTGTTTATACTTTATATATTATTCATTTATTAAATATTAAGTTGTGTCATATTATTGATATAAAAGTATATGCTAGAGAGGAAAATAATGTTCACAAAAAATTACTATGTTTTAATTTATGATATCTAATAAAACATGATATTCAATCATATATATAGTTTTCCATGACAAATAAACTAATATATATTTCATGATACGATTTCTTGTATCTAATTTCAATGGAATAAAGTAACCGAGATTTTTGGTTTAATAAATTAAAGGTTATTATAATATATCTTATAATATAATACCTCTTCAAACTACCTCACTTTGGAAGCATCGTCGCTAACTATGGTTGGAGAAAATGATGTAACTCTATAAACAGGGAAGCATAATCTATGACAGATTTTTCCTACTAATTTAGGTGTAAAACTTCTTGATCTATATCTGATATCAGGGTCTCGTGAAATAAATGCTCAAACAAGTGGGTATAAAAATCCATCCAGTTCAACCTGATATATTGATCTAATTGAATAAGAACATCCCACCATTGATTTTATAGGGTACATAACATATAAATAACAAGCTTCACTCTCTCCTCCTGATGATTATTTAGTTGATCTTAAATGTTCCTGATAGAATCCATCAATTTCTCATCTCCCTCTAGAGCACCCTCTCAGATGAAAAATGGTTGGTTCTATAGCTAGAATGAAAAGTTTATTTGGAACTAGTTGTTTTAGCATAAATATCCCCTCTATCAATCATTTATACCACCCATAAGAGGCTTTAGCGATGTCAGTCATCTCAAACGAGACATGTCACTATAGGAGGATATAGCCCACCCACCAATATGGTATTCTCACCATTCCCTCAAAGTATAACACCGTGGGTGTCTATGGTGGAAGGTCTCTACAATGTTAATGATGCACATATTCAAAAAATATATAAAAAGTCATCATAGGTTAAATGGAATAATAGGTATAGCATTCAACTACCATATATCATCAACCATTTACATGGTCTCAAAACCAGGATCTTCTTATAGCCCTATTCAAACATCATAATTTTTATAGGATTCATATTTCAATCATCTAATTATTCATTAAGATATCTCATTCCAAGTCTCAACTAAATAAAATGTAATGCATTAGTTATAAGGGAAATCATGATATAGTTTTCTTACTGGTAATTTATTTAACCAAATCATCATTTAAAAATTTATTTATATCAGTATAACTAACAAGAATTAAATTAAGGAGTTATTCAATTAAGATTCAGCCAAATAATTATATGGTAAAACCCCATATAAATCATTTTTAACACATTAAATAACAAACCCATTATCCAAGGATAAATTTATATAAGTCACACTCAATATATTGATGACATATGAAACCTACAAACCTATTACAATTCATAAACTCACACCCCCTTTTAATACTTGACAATCGATATAATCCCAAAAACCATAATCAATAACATGTGTATCACTCTATGTGAATATAGATCAACTATATATTCTAGAAACAAAAACAACAATTCCCACCTTGGATACTTGGACTACTCTTGAACATGGGTTTTCTACTCCCCAATAGAAGGTATGAACCAGGTCTCAATGGCATCATATCTTTTTTCTAACTTTACCAAATAGTAAGACAAAAGATAAAATGCTCTAATACCACTTGGTATAATCCTCAACCCAGTTCACTAGGATCAATGACCAGAATGGGTCACCATTGTACCATAGGTGTGCATCCTTGTATTCTAGAGATTTTCTATTAGTGGAAAGGGTCTATAAGAATACACAAGAGATAATATACCCTATCGTCAGTGTAGTAATAGAATTATATTTAAATTCAATCACATATAACAAACCCAGATAAATACCATAGACAATACAATTCAATGGACTCCCCATTAGAAGATCTTATTCAAAAGACACAAAGACCAAAAAATAACCAAAATGAGAAAAATAATCCTCAAATTGGTTTTGATTCCAACCTCATCCCAAAATTAATACACTATCCTAGAAATACAAATCAATAATAATGCATCAAGATATTTCCTTTATCATTCCCTATAACCAAATGGTCACCTAGAGTAACTAGGGAGGCATGATAAAGTTGTTATCATGACTTTCTAGGTCATCACCAATGATATCTATAAATAAAAATAATTTGAATTACAGTTCATGAATAAGTGTTATAATTAGACACTTTAATTATATAAGGAAAATAAATAATAAAAACATTGATACTCTAGCTCTATAGTGGCACCTGATGGGGGTTATACTTTCTTTTACAATTGAATAATGTCTCTAAACATGTATTGGGATCATTCCAGCCATACACAACCATAAAATAAGACCAAGTCCTACCCTACAACCAACAACCAATAACATACCTTCTTTGTACAGTGTTGGATGTCTTTAATAATGTAGAGAGATCCAATCAGTTGAATCACAACCACTTTAAAAGATTTTACCATATTATCATATCAAGAATGCTCTATGAGTGTTTACAAAACTTATCTATGAGTTTTTACATTACAAAGCATCAATACTTCTCTAAGATTATTTACATAACCACTCAATGGGATTTTACATTAAATTGAATCAATACCAATATAATATAATTTTCATTACCAATCCAAAATAATTTACATTCTCATTAGATAAATACCACCTCAAGTGAATGTTCCATACAGATTCATCAATCCTCCTTTATAAACCACATTATCAAGGTTTACTAAATTATCATAGTTTACCATTTCCTTATTTACTAAGCTAAACCCAAATCATGATTTACTAGTAATTTAATAAGGGAAACATTATTTCACAATAAACATATAATATCATAACATTTATACCATATATAATCATTACATTCCAATTAAAAATTGTAAAAATATCTTAAGGTCTCACTTTCCACTTCATGGAAATCCATTCCAACTTACCATGCCATATTATCAATTTAAAGTTCCAACTATTATTAATGGAATCTTCGTGGAATCATCTACCAGGTAGGTTGTTTAATCGAAATGGAAAAAGTCATTTAACAAAGGAAATGTCAAGATTAAATAATTTGATTAAATTTGAGGTCAAAAAATGATTGGCTTTTGTGACTGCATGATATAAGAAATTTAAAATGATGTGATATAAGAGAAACAATCATGGGAACACCTACCTTATCCTCTTAAGAGTCCCTTATATCAATTCCAACCATAAAATCTAGATAAAATGGAGGAAATTTAATTAGAATAAAAAAACTAAAAATAGGGCCTAATAAGTAAAATGGAGAGGATAAAACAGTGGTGAAAGAAATAATGATGTATCATCGATAGAAGGTCATCCTTACCTTAATATTTTAATTTACTAAAATAGAACTCTAAATGATTGAGGGTCATGTAAGATTCACCAAAACCTAAGGGATATGTGAGGTCATGTATTGGGGGAGCTTCCTGAAAAATAGTGGGGGTAATTAAGTTAAACTATCCAAGGTTCATATGGGAATAATAATAAAATTCTCTTTTTAAATGAGTTGACGATTCGGATTTATAGTTGGAAAAAATTTTCATTAACTTTCTTAACCTCCACTATCCAAGATACACCATTTTCATAGTTATAGTGCATGTCTTAACACACCTTATTCCAACCATGAGAAATATATCTATATGTTTTTGCAAATATTTTAATAGTTTCCAAGAGCCACACAGTGGTTAAATAAACCATACACCTATGTTATCTGGTTGCATGGTTGGGGTGAAAAAAAGTGTGTACCATGTGCTAATCCTATACCCCAGCATACAACTCAAAAATATGAAATATTTATCCCCAAATCCCAATGACACTGCTGAAACCTACCCTATATTCGTAAACATACATAATTAGGGTTACAGCATAAGATCATCCAAATTTTTAAATTGAAAGACACCTCAAAATAACAATGAAATATTAAATACTATTTAATTCAATTTTAAAACCTAATACAAGCCAAATTTTAGGAATATTTAAACTAAATCAGTTATCATACCATGCATGTGGCTTATTATAATCTAGTGTGAAAATTTATGGAAGTAGTTTAATACTTTAAAATATTGCATACATACATACATAGTATAACTATTATATCTATCTTTAAATCGTGGAATAATTTAAATAAATTACGAATTCATATATTTAAAATGAAATTAAAAATATATGAATAAATAATAAATTAAAAAAATATACACTATGATTTAGTTATACACTATGGAAATCTCGTCAATAAAAATATATAAACAACTAATATTTATCTATATTAAAAACTTTTTCATATAATCCTTTTATATTTCATTTTACATAGATATATGACATCTAAATTATTAGAATTTTTATAATAACTACTCTTATATATTATGAAAACATCTAAAACATTGCATGGGAACTATTTAAACCTTGATCATATCAATTATAAAAACTCTTATTGATATGGTTTAAATAATATATTAATTATAGCATCTTAATTTGAATAATTCTAATAAAACATTATGAATAATAAATAATATTAAATATAAACTCCTTTATATTTCTTACATATTTTTTAATTTACAATCATTCTATAAAACAAGAATATAATATCCATATAAACATTTTATATCTAATTTATATGTCATGTCATTCAATTTGAAAGTGTTATTTAAATATAAACATTAAATATTTTTTGAATGTTTATTTGTTAAATGTTTAAAAAATATTTCATAATTAATTATAACACATTATATAATTAATTAATTTATAAAAATTATAAATTAAATAAATATCCCAAATATAATTTTCCTTGAATTATAACCATTTTTGAAAATAATATAATTTAATTCAAAATTGAAAAAAAAATTAAATTTTTTCAAGTGTATTATATGTTATGATATCTACCATATCGTAACCTATAAATTCCCATATTTTATATCATATTTTACAAAATAAAATATTTTAATGTGAAATATCCTTTGGTGTAATATAAATCATTGATTATTCTATGCATCATATCATTTTTTACATACGACAATTTTTTAATGTGTGGTTTCTCACCAACAACTCAAGAAATATCCCACAACATATGTTATGATAAAGTAAAGCCAAAGGAATTTCACTATGTCACCCCTATGATATCCCATATCATAGGGTGCATCTATAATGTATCCAACATTTTCATATAACATAAGTTGGATCAGACATATCATATATGATGATATAGATTTTGATATCCATTTCACTTAAGAAAAACTATATCACAGCCTATAATAAACAATAGAATATACATAAAAAATTAAATTCAATATTTTAAACATTATTTTGATAATCAAATTATCCTATAATGGCTCTAATACCATTTATTTTTTTCTGGGGATTGATTAATAATTAATCAATAAAGTGAAAATAATAAGAAACCAAAATATAAGATCTTTCATGTATGAAACTGAAACCATGTTGTATATAAAATTAAAAACATCTTGAATCTTACATCATAGATTCTATTCTCTACTCTCTTTGATCATAATGTTTAATGAATATCACTTAGAGTTATCTAAAGTAATCCCTCCTCCATGGCGTATCCATGGGATGACATAAATCACTCATTCCATGGGAATTACCCCCTCTAATCCCATAATACATCAATTCCTATCATGTAATAAAGAGAAAAGAAGGAGATAAATTTAGGTATAATCATATGAGGAAATAGTTTTCTTAGACTAACCACCATATCATTGTAATTTACACTTTATAATGAACCTTGATACATTCTCGAGTCTTAGAAGAAATTACCCATGCTTTCTATAACATATAAGAAGTGCATTTACCATTCAGGTATTCATCACATGAATTTAATGTTGATCCTCCAAAATATTCCATTATATGAAACATTAAAAATTACAGTATCTAACAAGTAATATTCCCAAATTTTGACATTTAGCATTTAGTTAACCAATAAATTTTATGATGCATAGAAAATCATACATTTCCATTCATGAAATATGATATAACTAAATTATATATTGTTATTATCCAAAGATAGAAGCAAGAAATCAAATAATAATCCCTATCATATACATATATCATCTCTTAATATGTGGACAAAATGCATAACAATCACGTTGGTATAAGGGAATATCTACTTCATCTACTCATTTTCATCACTGTAATTTCTATGATACCACTATTGGACTTTAAATTAAATCATAATTCCCAACAATAGTGTAAATAAATGAAACTTATATAACTATTAATGTGTAATGATGTAGAAAAAAATTAAAAAAATGTGTACCTCACTATCCATGATTCTATTCTAATATAATGGGCTTGATCAAGATCCTCATGTAGTAATCACTTAAATCTAGCCTCTAAAGGTATCTAATAGCCTATAGAATCACTAAATTCTATGGTTGAACCTTATTTATCTCCATTGAAATGTTGACAACACCAACGAGTTAAGGATAGAATAATGAAAGAGAGATCTTTGGATTTATCTTTTATGGATTAATACATGTGAAAATAAAATAAAGAATACTTCTATATATAGACTTTATTTATTAAAATAACCAACAAAATATTCAAAATTATTTATCTAACTCATAGTTTTTATACATTACAAACCTTTCTATCACTTGATTAAAATATGAAAGTGGTCATTAAACAGTTTAATAATCACTTTTTCATTAATTAACTATCACATTATTTGTCACATGCTTCAATTGTATGATAAACATTTGTTGAATAATTTATTAATAATAAATTAATTATATCCCATATCTATAATTTAATATGGATAATTAATTCAAAACTTCATTTTATACATTTTACCTTGTAACACAAGTAGTTAAGTCCCCACTTCACTAGCCACATATTGCTTCAGTACAAATTTTACACCACAAAGGTGAACCTAGGATATGATATCCAATGTAAATCTATTTAGGATTTTAGAATGCATAAATAGGGTTAAATAAATGTTTAAAAACTTTATGAATAAAAGTAAATTAACATATTCATTAGTCGAAAAGAATTTATCCATATCATATAAAGAACGCAGTCAAGGAAAAGTTGAGATTGAGATTAATTATTTAGATCGCCACTTAATTTTAGTTGTCTTCCCTTAGTGTATTATATGTCATACATATAATCAAATGATTTATCAAAATAATAAGGAAAGGAGATATATGAAGAGACTTTTTAAAGTGTTTCATAGTCACTTTCTTACCTCCCATAAAAATATAAGAAATTAATTCTGTGGAAAACGTGTAAAGAAGATGAACAATCAAGAAAAAGTTTATATTAAAAAAAGAAGCATATTCTAATTTAATACTCAATAAACATTAATTATATCATCATGTATATAATTTCCTATAAAAAATAAAGTTCATCAAAAATATTTAATCAATATTTCTCTAACATAGTTCTTTTGAGTCCCTCAATAATGACTCTCTTAGTCACTCTCAAAACGTAATTGTTGATCCAGTTGTACCAATGTTATTTACATAATAAATGTTATTTTTGCGGTTTTACTAAACTTGATTCAATGAGAAACATCTTATAGAATCATAGAAATAATTTTTCATTATCCTAAGGTAAATATTTATTAATTCCATTGTTAAAATAATCTATTACACACAAATTAAACCCTCCAAATTTTTCCTCTATCTTCCAAATATTTTTGGAGATAATAAAATTATATTTAATCTTAGAATATTTTAACAACAACATGGTAATGATAAATTAACATATTATCTTATAATTAGACCTAAACAATTTCATCCACCCTTTTCCTATATATCACTATATTTTATATATTTTATCCATAAATTCAAAATTATTTAATTATATAAAAAAACAAAATTGTTATTTTTTCTCACTATGGAGATAGATCCACTTGTATCTATTTCAAGAATTTTAACTTGATGTTTTTCAAGTTTTGATTTTGTTTTAACATTTTTTTTGGTTTTTTTCATCAAGTTTCAACTAATTTGTTTTTTATTTTAGATATTAACCTGTTATTCCCCCCTTACTATCATCAACAATACCTTCTTTTAATGGTTGATCTCCTGCACAACTCAAATAGGTACCATTATTAAGATATATAGTGTCTTTTTCATGTTTATTAACTATTTTTGAGGTGAGATTCTGGTTTTAGTTTATTATTTGAATTTATTTTTTATTTATTCACTTTTTTAGGATAATAAAAATTATCCTCATTGTCATCTTAAGGGTGAAGAAGTTCTTGGTTTTGATTTTTTAGGGTACATCCAACAGATGGTTTATATTTGAATGGAATTAATGTTTTTGGATGTTTCATTTTGATCTTCAGGACTGATTATTTATATTTTCATGGTGGCTCTCCAATTTTATTTTTTATTTACTTAGATTGGAATGGTGCTTATTTGATTAAATAGTTTCTACCTAATTCATGTCTGAATCAAGTTGCATATTCCATTTTTTTGTAAGTGATTATGGTAGGTCATAGATGAAGATATATTGGATATGTGTGGTTTATTTTATTTTATTTCTATGGTGTTTATTTAGGATTAATCATTCTTTGTGGATTATTTATGTTTATAATTCAAGGTTTTTTATAGTGAGGTTGATTTATTATGACTTTTCTCCTTTTTTTTAATCGGTTGGAGGGAGTTATATGTGAATAAAGTCATTTTCCATCATCATATTTCATTAAAAATTGAATAATTCGGTATATGTAAACATAAATATTCATTTTATTATAGATTTTATGGGACTCTAGTCTAGTTACTTTGATGGAATGATAGGTTAGATTTTCTTTTATAGAGGCTCTTATATATGTAGGGTGTTTTGGTCTTCAAGTGGATGTGTTTTATCCAGATACAGGGGAATGACTTTTTGGTCTTTCTGTTTTATTTATTATCGATGTTCCCCATATATCTTCTTGTAACAACATTACTTTTTTACAAAGTATAAATCACTCTCATAATTTTGGATTTTTTGGTGTTTTTAAGGATAGTCAATTATTATGTTTTTTTTTGGTGTGGTGAATACTATTTCATTCTTTTATTGTGTCTTGGGTATTATAATTTTATATGATAATTGAATAATTTATAATTTTAACTATATTTTCATCAAAATAATTTATTTATATAAAAAATAGTTGATTTATATAAAATAATCTTTTCATTTTCATTTATATCAAACAAAAAATATGTCATTTCCTCTATAACCTTGTACTCTCTTTCTCCAGATGATACACAGAGAGATCTAAATCAATATTTTCAACCATGTACTTGGAAATGGTGTGGTTTTATAATTTTACCTATTTTATCTATACATAGTCCATTTAACTCCCTCAAGCATGACCAGACAAATTGGTTATTCATTCAATTGGGGTTAATCATAGTATCTAGTAACCTATAATGACCTTGTCAAATGTATTGGTGAAATAGATTTGACAAAATGGAATTTAGCTAAAAATTATTTTCACCCAAAAAAATATTATGTGGTGACTTTTTTCATGGTGTCCTTTTCTAAATAAATTTACAAATTCCTAAAAAAATATTCAAAAATTTAAATATTTATGCAAAATTTATTCAATGTTTTTTCATTATAAAAAAACTTGTTATCAAGAAGTATAAAATCATAAAATTACATTTTTATAAGAAATAAAATATGAAATATAGTTAAAAATTAAATAAATTCCAAAGTAAACTATTTAGTTACATGGACCAATTTAGGGTCATTGAGTGGGGGAGGGGTTGAATTAGTGATCATATTTTCTTTTATAGGAATGTTTATTAACATTGTACGGAATCTTTCCTAACCTATAAAACATAGAATATTTATAATACAATATTATAAAATCTCCAAAAAACACTTCATAAGTATTAATAAAAATATATATATTAGTAAATGATATTTTCAAGGTTTTGTACAAAGACATAATACTTTCCTTGATCTTTATCCCCTAAAACATGGATTATTTTACTAACTTATTTTAGGGTTACAAATGAATGGGATCCAACTAGTTATAAACTCTAGTAATCCTTCCACTATCTGGCCTAAGTTATAAAACCCATAAATCACATCTTATTCCATGGCCTCTTATTGTGAGTCCATCTTCAATTGTCCTCGTATCAATAAAGACCTCCTTCTTGAGGTCATTCTAATAGTGACCACTGATGAGGACAACACTTTCATTCTCAACACTCTGTTAGATCATGAAATCCAAGACATTATCATTAGTCTGATTCCCGATAGTGATTCGGGTCCTTCTGGCTTCAATACTGGTTTCTTCCAACATTATTGGGATGTGATTCATGATAATGTTTGTAAACTCGTAAAATATTTTTTTTCAATGGTGTGCTTCCTCATGCTCTTAATGCCCAGTTTCTCACCTTGATCCCAAAAGTGGAAAATTCCTCTGAGATTCATCTTTTTATACTCATTTATCTTATTAACACTATTTATAAAATAATTTCAAAAATACATTCAACTATCACAAACAAAATTATCTTGTGAAACCAATTTGGTTTTATTAATGGTAGATCCATTAAAGACTGCAATTTTATTGCCTTTGAGTGTGTCAATAACTTTAATAAAGCTTATATAGGAGGTAATAGTTCTATTAAACTTGACATTACAAAATATTTTGACACCATGGATTGGAGATTTATCTAAAAAGTTTCTTAAGGATTTGGTTTTAGTTCTTCTTTTATCACTACAATCAGAACTCTGTTCAACACAGCATCTATCTCCATTTTGATCAATGGATCTCCCATGTTCTATTTTAACTGCACCAAAGTTGTTAGGAAAGGTGACCATATCTCTGCCAATCTTTTCTGGATAGCAAAAGACTATCTTAGTTGTTTGATCGCCCGTCTGGTGGACCAGAATAAGCTGAAGACCATCCATATCTCTAGGAACTTGAATGCTCCTACCCCCCTTTTTTATGCTGATGACATCATACTTTTCCTTCAATATGATAAAAGAAACATTCTTAACCTTAAAATGGCACTCTCAAACTATGGAGAGCTTTCTGGTCAAACCATTAGTTGGAAGAAATCATGCACCTTCTTTGGGAGGAACTTTCCTCCCAGTCAAAAATGAAACATTATTAGTGACTTAGGTCTGAAAGAAGGTACACTCCCTTTAACATATCTTGGTGTTCCAATATTTTATGTCAGACCAATGTCTTGGAACGTTAATACTATAGTTAACCAATTTCTAAACCATCTCTCTTATTGAAAATATAAACTCTCTCTATGATAGGTAGGACATGCCTTGTAAAATCCACTATTGTCTCCAAGATGGTTTACTCGATGATGGTCCATAAATGACATGTTTGTCTTATCAAAAAAATGAACACCACTATAAATAATTTCATCTTGATAGGTAGTATTCTAGAAATAAATATTGTGAGTTTCCCCTAGTCAACTTGTTTCAATCCCATTGAGAAAGGTGGTATTGGGATAAAAATATAAAGTACTTCAATGAATCCCTTTAAGCTAGACTCACTTGGAACCTTTTTCACAATACCTCTGAATCTATTACTTTCCTTAAAAAAAATATTTCTTTACATTCATAATATGAGAAATTATAATTTCATTAACTCTTCCAAATGGCCATCCAGTAAAAAATATTTCCTCAATATCATGAATAATTCAAGATAAATGGTCTCTAGAGACTCCTCCATGAAATTCTAGCAGGATAACTGGACTAGCACGCCTTTAATTTCTATGATATCTCCCCATCAAACCCTTAAGAGTTCCAACTGAACTATTAAAGAAATAATAAACTCTTAAATTGATCACCTCCCATATAATATTCTAAATTTTGTTGAAAAATACCCTTTCACATACACTAATGTTTTCTTAATTTTTGGAACCTGCTCACAATGGTATGATTAACTCAAAAAAATTCAACAATCATTATTTTTGTAACTCTGAAAGTGATTACAGTTGGATAAAACATTTCAACAAGCCTTGGATAAAGACTTCAGGATTAAATATCATCTGATGACTTGATCACAACAGAGTTCTCATAGAGATTTTCCTTCAATATTTTAGAATCTAGATCTCCTCTAAGTGAAAAAACTATAATCAACAAAAATAAGATGCTAACCACAACTTTCTTACTTGTGTTATTTCTTTTGGTCTTTGGAATTATATTCTTGACATTTTTTAATGCATATGGTTTATTCTTGACTCTATCAAAAATCAACTAAATAAAAGTGAATAAATGGATGGCTCTCAGCAAATCAATAACCTTTTCCTATATACAATTTATGAGATCCACCATGTGATCTGGTATGATCAGAATGCTATTATTTATAACAATTACTCACTCAATAAAAATGAAGGTCCAATTCAGATCGTTATTTCCATACATTAAGTTGTTTTTATGTAAAGGAGACATTACCACAACACTATGCATTACTTTGTAATCCTATGATGTATATAGTTTAATGGGAATTTTTGTCAACCTCTTTTCACTCTAGAGGTGTTCTGGAGATCTCCTCTTCCTGGGTGGATAAAAATTAATATTGATGGTGCCTATAAAGACAATATGGTCCCTACTAGAAATTGTTCTATCTTCAAGAATCACCTCGGTTAGATCCTTGTATGTTTCATGGGTATATGCGGAATTTCCACCTCTCTTGAAGCTAAGATAATGATTTTAATTCACGTTATTTCCTTTTCTAAGATCTTTGGTTGGAACAACCTCTAGATTGAAAGTGACTCGATGGCCATCGTGAAATCTATTTGGAATGGAATAACACGTATTTCTTAGTTGATTACTACCCTTTGGATGGAATGAACCTTTTAGCTTATCGATCTCAACTATATCATCACACATGTTTATGGAGAATCAAACACGGTTGCAGATGGCTTGGCCAACATTAGAGTAAATCAAGACATCACCTAGTTCGAATACCTCCCCACTGATCTTATTTCCTTACATGAAAAATATTGTAATATTACCTTGTATTTTATACTCCTATAAATATTATTTTTATAATATTTTTTCTTTGTTCGTTTTGAGCCAAGGAATCATCATTTAAAAAAACTTCCAACCTGAACTTCAACTTCTTTCACTTTTTATTTCTCCCCCATTTATGTTTATCACTTTTTTTAGAGGAATAAAAACTCTACATAGATAATGATAAATATAATCTTCTTATGAACTAGAAGAATGATAAAAAACATCTAAATTTATATGGAAACTTTCTTAAACTCTATAAAAAAAATTTACGCCTCATAAGGAAGCATACTTCACCTCTCTAAGGAATGTTACCTAAAATATTCGAAAACAATATTCTCCAAAATTTATCTACAAATAAATTTTTGACATATGTACAATAAATTCAATGAAAAAAACTTTGGAATAAAAATATCACCCTTTTTATTTGTTTCCAAAATCCATATAACAACTCAAATCATCTTAGAAGTCAATATGTGTGATCATGAATTTCTTGATGTTGTTTTCAACATCCCCTATGTCACATCTCCCAATTATTGGAAATCACATAAAAATTTATCATAGTGAGCATCTAATCGCAACTACTGTAAGAACCTGGATCTTCGTTTTAGGTATGTTTTCCTTTTTATGGAGTTTTTGAGAAAAAATAAAGTTTCTGGAAATTTTTTAAGTACACGCCGTGTACTTTATGAGTACACACTGTGTACTCTTTTCTTCCTCAAAGTCGTGTATTGGTTGTGTCTGGTCCACACACACAGTGTGTAGAGGTGATGTGGAGGCCAATTTTGGCAGAGTACGTAAATACCTAGTACACACCATGTACTCTAAAAGTACACATCGTGTATTTTCTTTTTTTAACTAAACGGACCGGGGTCACGCCTGATGCACAGAAATGACTTCTTCTAGTTTCTGTTCATCCAAGAGCACTGAGGATCCACGAATCTTTGACGAGCTCCCACATCTCTTTCCCTTCTCCGATTTGAGTACAGTCGATTACGTTGGAATCACAGCGGTGAGTTCTTCCTACTGCTTGAGCCTTGTTTTCCAATTCCTCCCTTCTCAAGAAATCATGGGTCGAGTTTTTTGGGAGTTTTCTCATATCTACGAATTTCGGGGGAGAATCAGTCATCATGGTTCACGTATATAGATATCCTAGGATCTAGGTAGGTGTTTTGTGCCTTACCATTCAAAGTCCTTGAGTTTTATGTGCAAATTCCACCAATACCCATGAACGGGGTATTGTGTGTTTACCTTTTTTCCCTTGTTGTTTTCCTGCCTAGCCTGTATGATTGTGTTGAGGTAAATTAATCATGTTAGATGATATTTTGTTGTTCTTGGATGTTTTTTCATGATTTTTTCTGTTTATGACCTCAGGGTTTCGTTTTCCTTTGGCTGTTACACCTATTTCCATGTCTTGTGTCTATAGGATCGAGTGTTTTTGTATAACATGCTTGTTTCCAGGTAGACTGTTAGAAAAGTATCTCTATAGGTGTACTTTGGTTATCCAAGTAGCTCTATAGGTGTACTCTAGATTTATAGCGTTATTATGCACTAACCGTCACGGGGCTCAGAGAACCTGGTGCTATAGACTATAAGGGATAGACCGAGTGAGCTTCCCAATGAGTATTAGACATTATAGACTATAGGAGGGTAGACCGAGAGAGCTTCCTCCGAGAGTCTTGGATTTTAGACTACAGGGGATGGACCGAGTGAGCTCCCAGAGAGTCTTGGATTATAATAGACTGCAGGAGTGTAGACCAAGTGTGCTTCCTTAGAGAGTCTTACCTTGTTTGTTTTCTCTTTAAGAACCTTCCCATGCTAGAGGAGGAATTTAATGAGTGAGCTTCCTCATAGAGTATGTGGTATACCTAAGGTTATATGAGGAATTGACTGAGATATCTTCCTCGGAGATTCTCTAGAACTTGGGGATAAGAGGGTTAGACTACGTGATCTTCCTCATAGATTCCCCGACTAACCTAGACTATAAAGGGAATTGACCGAGTGTGCTTCCCCAGAGAGTCTCATAAATTCGTATGACCAAACCAGAGGGGTTAGGTTGAGTGCACTGCCCAGAGGGTTATGGTACTTCTTGGATAGGACCAGAGGGGTATGGCTTCGAGTAATTCCGAGGGTTTC
The DNA here is from genome assembly GCA_963277665.1 of Viscum album. Taxonomy (NCBI): domain Eukaryota; kingdom Viridiplantae; phylum Streptophyta; class Magnoliopsida; order Santalales; family Viscaceae; genus Viscum; species Viscum album. Next base: position 1,735,714,086 of record OY728122.1, on the reverse strand, counting down.
CTTCTTGTTAGATATTTGCTTCACTATTGTTGTTGGTTGTGGATTGATTATTGGTGTGTATCGTCCTGCTTTACTGCTTACTGTTTACTGCCTACTGCTTTGTTGTTGCTGTTACTGCTTATTGAACTTTTACCTGTAATATACTCACTGACTGTTAGGCATAGATTTTCGTGTGGTTTCCTACTGGGATTTTATCTCACAAACTGTTTGGACCATACTTTTGGGCCCAATCAGACTATGTTGTTGTAGGTATAGACATGGTCAAGCGCCCTTCGACTTCTGGTACTTGAATTCTTGAAGCAGGAGAGCATGGGACCAAGCTTTGTCTTGTGATGTTGACGAGATGTTTACATTTCTTTTGTAATGATTTTTGTATGGTGGTGTTTCATTATTGTGATTTTTTTGGCTTCTTTCCTAGATATGTATCTTGCATCATTCCATATATATACATATGTTCTCCAGTTTGTTGATTTAGTCTTCCGCTGTTTATTATTTTTTGTTATTTACAGCTTCTGCTATTGCATGTTTATTTATTTCCGCTGTGTAATCCACCAATGAGGGAATAGCTTACCAACTATCACAACCAAGGACCTTGCTACTAGTTGGAAACCTCTGTCTTTTGGGTAAATGCGCTTGAGGCCATGTGCCAACCAGGTACGGGGTGCCTCTGGGTGGCTTCCGGAACCAGGATGTTACAAAGTGGTATCAGAGGAGTTATTTTATCTTGCTTTACTGTATGAGAATATAGCCAGGGATAGGACGGATTCAGTACTTGGTATTAAGCTATTCTCGATAGTAGCTAACCCATGTACAGGGAAAATCCATACTACCTTGTTACTGTAATTTTCTAGTTTTGAGATTTTACGGTTGATATGATTTCACCAAGAGTGATGTACATGCTTTGTGTGTTATTGTTTTGATTATTGCGGTTCTATTCTGTCGCAACCTGATGAGATGATGGTATTCCATCTCATTCATCATATAGGAACTTGTAGAGATCACATGTCATGCATTCTTTCCATGCCATCTAGGGTGCATTAGATATTTCATGCTGTTGTGATAGACTTTGTGTAGATTATGCATGTTGTTGTGATAGATGCTTGATAGAATCTCTTCTGCCTTGTTAGAGGGTTGTTTTTATTGTAATTTGCTTAAATGAACGTCAAATTTTTATTCTTGAGGTGTTATGGGCCTTCTTGAATCGAAAATTGGTGGATCGTGATTTTGTTTTCTCTTGTCTATGACTGTAGGAGATTCCAAGCTTTGATTCGCGGGGAGTATGGGCCCTCACGGATCGGAATTTGGAACCTCTTTGCCATGTTTCTGTGTTTTCTAGGCTACTGTGCAGTTTCTAAGCTACTACCCCCAAAAACCTAGAATACACGGCATGTACTTTTGACTACACACCGTGTTGTTTTTAGACCGTGTCACTGACCGTGTGAGCAGGGACACACTATTGTAGAAATTCCTTCAGGAACACATCGTGTACGGTAGGTACACGTCGTGTAGTTTTGATCCGTTTACCCGGTCGTGTCACTAACAACATGGGATGGGTAAGCCCGAGTAGAACATGCCGTGTTGGTGAATATCACACCGTGTAGTTTTGTTCAGGTACTCGGCCGTGTCATGAACAACACGGGTCGGTGTCACCTTCTTCCATACACGTCGTGTGGGTAAAGAACATGCTATGTAGTCTTGTCCCAGGTACCAGGCCGTGTCGCGAACAACACGGGTTGGTATTAACTTCTATTATACACACCGTTTTTGTTCAAAACACGTCGTGTAAGGGTCATCCATGTAGATGGTCATGTAAATAAAAACACGGGCCTCTGAGACCGTGTCTAGTACATGTCGTGTCCCTAGGGAACACGCCGTGTAGTCTGGGGTTAGTTTGGACCGTGTGGGTTATCTGTGTAAGGAGACTCGGGCAGTGGTTTAGAGTACAAGTACACGCTGTGTGTGTGGACAACACACCATGTAGTTTGGGGTGTTAAACAACTTGTCGGTCAGGGGTACACGCACATGTTAATGGCTTTAGCGGACATTCTTTGTAGTCATGTTTCATAAAACTTTAATGTTTCTTCCCCCTGTTTTGGTTTTGTACTAATATGTTTTCAGTCCTTGTTAATTCTGATCTAAGGTGTGCTTTTGATCTTTCAGATTTATGCCTCCAAGACGTCTTCCAATCGTACTTTAGTTTCCAGAAGATGATTAGACACCAGATATGGCTGATCAGGGACCTCCTTTTGATCCTCCTATAGATCCTCCTACTATGCCATCCATGGCACCAACAGTTATACAAGTCGCAGGCGCCGATATGCTGTTTAGGGAGGACTTCGTAAGGATGTTTAAAACTTTTCAGGGAGCGCTGCCTCATGCCCCGTCGATGGCTGAGTTGATGAGGGTTTTTCAGCAGCAGTATCCTCCTAATTTCTCAGGGGATGGAGGACCCCAGGCTGCAGAGTCATGGTTCGAGCCCACCTTGACTATCTTTGAGCACCTAGAGATACCTCCAGAGAAAAGGGAAAATCCAGATACTTATATGCTCTGGGACACTGCCAAGAGGTGGTGGGAGGTGATCTCACCATCAGGGCATCAACAGGGTATGTCATGGGATGAGTTTCAACGCACCTTCTATTACTACTTTTATCTGAAGACTCTGAGGGCCGATCGAGCCTGGAAGTTTATGAGTCTAAAGCAGGGTACTCTCTCTGTTATGGAGTTCTCATCTCGCTTCACTGAGCCGTAGTCTTTCACACCGATCCCAGCAGGTGCTGAGTTGTTCCTTGCTAGGAAGCTTGTGGATGGTCTCAGGAATGAGATCTTTTTCTTATCGAATATCTTCTAGTTGGCTTCTATATCCTCCATCGTCAACCAGGAGCTGATTACTGAGTGCAATCTGAGGGATTCTGGAGCATTGATCTAGTGCGATTCGACATCCAGAGCTGGTGTTCCTCCTACAGACAGTAGGAAACATCACAGAGAGTCTTCTCAATAGGATCGGGGTTCGCATGATACGTCTTCTGGCATCCAAGTTGTATTCTACCAATGCGGTAGGAGTGGGAATACTAGGCCTCAGTGCCAGAGGGATCTGATAGAGTGTCGATATTGCGGCAAGATGGGCCATATTCAGCACTTTTGTCAGATCTTCTCACCTTCAGCTAGTGGTAGGGGTTCCTCTATGACCTCGCATTCTGGATATGCTTCACGAGTTTCCCACAAGTCCGAGAACAGGAGTTCTTCCAGCCATTCGGGCCGAGGTAGAGGTTGCGGCCGTGGTGGTCAGTCACCACGTCATCAGCGACAGCATAGTGGATCAGCTCAGAGTGGTCAGCCAGGGGCGTAGGGCCGCGGTGTAGGCTAGTCTTTCACCATGGAGAAACCAATTAGGAGCGGGATCCCGGTACTTCTACAATTCAACGTACGATCTTAGTAGCTTCAGTTTTATCTTCATCTCTTTTCGATACTTGTTCTTCCCATATCTTTATCTATGTTGCATTTGTTGAGATCCTTGGGCTTTGTATCGTTTCGTCTACTGACTGGTTGACTATGGACATGTCATTGGGAACGAGGAAATCTAGCGTACGTTAGTGCAGAGAGTGCCCTCTGGAGGTTGCGGGGTGTCACTTCTTATGGGACCTCTTTGTCCTAGAGATGTCAGGTATGACTTCATTCTCAGTATGGACTGGTTGGTTCCCTTCTAGTCATTCATCGAGTGCTATCACCATAGGGTGAGTTTCGTATCACCAGAGGGCAGATCTTTTCTTCATAGAGGCAAGTGGGATGTCCAGGCAGGTAGAGCTGGACCAAAGCATCATGGGCTAGGGAAATTTACAGCCCAGATTTCCTGTATTTATCTCGATGACCAGGGGACTTCAGAGTTAGACTTTCCCCTAGTGGTGGATCGTTTAAAAAATGTCTTTACAGAGGACTTTTCATGTTTGCCTCCTGAGCTTGAGGTAGACTTCTAGATTGAGCTCATGCCAGGAGCAGCCCCGGTGTTCATTCCTCCTTATAGTATGGCTACACCTGAATTGAAGGAGCTCAAGAAGCAGTTGGAGGAGTTTTAGGAAAAGGGGTTCATCCAACCCAGTACTTCTCCTTGGGGTTCGCCTGTCCTGTTTACGAAGAAGGCAGACGGCACCCTATGGCTTTTTGTAGATTATCAGAAGCTGAACCAGTTGACGGTCAAAAACCGATATCCCTTTCCGAGTATTGATGACCTCTTTGATCAGCTTCGAGGATCTCGGGTGTTCTCGAAGATTGACTTGAGGTCTGGTTACCATCAGTTGCATGTTAGACCATCGGATATACCTGTTACATCCTTCAGGAGCAGGTATGATCTATAGTAGTACACATTCATGTCATTTGGTCTCACGAACGAGCCTGTAGTTTTCATGGCACTAATAAATCGAGTGTTCCATCCATATTTTGACTCCTTCATTGTGGTCTTCGTGGATGATATCTTGGTATACTCTCACACTCAACACGATCTTGCCACACATCTTGATATTATTCTGAGTACACTGAGAGAGCATCGGCTTTATGCTAAACTCTCGAAGTGCCACTTCTGGATGCATCAGATTCACTTCTTGGGTCACGTCATCTTAGAGACAGGAGTTTCAGTGGACCCTGAAAAAGTGAGAGCTTTAGTTTCCAGGGAGCATCCAAAGAACGCCGTTGAGGTGCAGACTTTTCTAGGGCTGGATGGATACTACAGGAGTTTCATACAGGACTTCTCGCGCCTAGAAGCACCGTTGAAAGGTCTGACCAAGAAGGGGGAAAAGTTTTCATGGTCAGATCCTTGTGAGTCAACCTTTCAGGAGTTGAAGGGGAGGTTGACATCAGCACTGATACTAGTCTTTCCAGATTTGGGAAAGGGCTACACTCTTTATTGTGATGCTTCAGGTATCGGACTAGGCATTGTGCTTATGCAGGGAGATGAAGTCGTTGCGTACGGGTCTTGGTAGTTGAGGCCACATGAGAGGAACTACCCTACGCACGATCTGGAGTTGGCAGTTGTTGTTCATGTCTTACGCTGTTGGAGACACTATCTTCTGGGAGATTACTTTGTGGTTTTCACCGACCACAAGAGTCTCATGTATATCTTCACTCAGTGTGATCTGAATCTAAGATAGTGCTGGTAGGTTGAGTATCTTCAGACCTTCAACTTTGAGCTCACCTATATGCCGGGAAAGGGCAATGCAGTGGCTAATTCTTTGAGCAGGATAACTCAGATTCAGGCAGTTTCGGAGGCCAGCAGTGAGTGGCAGCTTATGGCTCTGTTCTCTGAGATGTACTTAGAAGTGCACTACAGGCAGGGACAGACTGTCCTATCTTCTGTAACTGTTACCTCTACACTTCTTGATTGGGTACGGATGAGACAGAAATCAGATTCGGAGGCCTTAGTCCTACGGGAGAGTGTGTCAGGAGGGGACCCTCTTCATGGATGGATAGTGAGAGAGGATGAGATATTGCATTTTCGGGGACCCGTATGGGTTCCAGCAGACATGCGTGAGGAGCTGATGCGGGATTTTCATTACTCGGTTTGGTAAGTTCATCCTGGAATCACCAAGATGTATCATGACCTACACCGCCAGTATTGGTGGCCAGGTATGAAGAAAGATATTGCTGGATTTGTCATGAGATGTTCTACTTGTCAGCAGGTGAAATCAGAGCATCAGCGACCAGCAGGGCTTTTACAGCAGTTACCCATTCCGGAGTGGAAGTGGAACGATGTCACAATGGACTTCGTGACCGGGTTTCTGAAGTCACCTCGGGGGAACGATGATGTTTGGGTTGTTGTCGACAGACTCACAAAGGTCGCACACTTCTTTCCGATCAAGGATACATTCAGTGTTGATGATATGGGATGGTTGTACTTCAGGGAGATCATACGTCTACATGGAGTTCCACACTCCATTGTTTCAGATAGGGATGTTCGCTTTACTTCTCAGTTTTGGTAGGGACTTTAGAAGGCCTTGGGTACACAGGTGCTTTTGAGTACATTATACCATACCTAGACAGATGGCCAGTTTGAGCGCGTGATCCAGGTGCTTGAAGATATACTCCGAGATGGCATTCTAGACTTCGGCGGTTCTTGGGAGAAACATATTCCTCTTATGGAGTTCACCTACAACAATAGCTTTCAGGAGACCATTAAGATGGTACCATATGAGGCTCTGTATGACAGGCCATGCCGATCACCCTTATGATGGCTGGAGGAAGGTGAGGCATCTCTGTTGGGACCTCATCTTGTTCAGGAGACCTCTGAGAAGATAGAGTTGATTCGAAAGAGGATGGAAACAGCACAGTCTCGATAGAAGTCTTATGTTGTTCAGCGGAGATGACCTTTGGATTTCAAGGTCGGGGATCTGGGTTTCCAATGTGTCGCACCAAGGATGGGACACAAGAGGATTCAGAGACAGGGTAAGCTTTCGTCGCGGTATGTCGGGCCGTTTGAGGTGTTGGAGATATTTGGGCCAGTTGCCTATCGGTTGTAGCTACCTCAGAGGTACCGGGATATGCACAACATCTTCCACTTCTCTCATCTCCGACGTTACTTCTCAGACTCGTCTCAAGTCTTTCAGCCCAAGGAGGTTGAGCTCGAAGTGGATGCGTCGTTTGAGGAACATCCTATCTGGATTGCCGATCACGGTATGAAGGTTCTCTATGGACGGTTTGTTCCTCTAGTACGGGTGCTTTGGCAACATGGGCGAGTACAGGACGAGACATGGGAGATGGAGGTCGATGTACGATCGCAGTGGCCAGATCTGTTCAAGATTTCTTCTTCTACGCCTCGCTAGGGAAATTCGGGGACGAATTTCTTTAAGGGGGGAAGTTTGTAAGAACCCGGATCTTCATTTTTGGTATGTTTTCCTTTTTCTGGAGTTTTTGAGAAAAAATAAAGTTTCTAGAAATTTTTGAAGTACACTCCATGTACTTTCTGAGTACACGCCGTGTACTCTTTTCCCGCTCGAAGCTGTGTATTGTCCATGTCTGGGCCACACACACTGTGTGTAGAGGTGAGATGGAGGCTGATTTTGGAAGAGTATGGAAAGACCTAGTACATGCCATGTACTCTAAAAGTACATGTCGGGTACTTTCTTTTTTTCACTAAATGGTTCGGGGTCACGCCTGATGCACAAAAATGTCTTCTTCTAGTTTTTGTTTGTCCGAGAGCGCTGAGGATCCCTGAATCTTTGACGAGATCCCGCCTCTCCGCCCATTCTCCAATTTGAGAATAGTTTATTGCGTTGGAGTTGTAGTGGTGAGTTCTTCCTTCTGCTTGAGCCTTTTTTTCCAATTCCTCCCCTTCTCAAGATATCGTGGGTTGAATGTTTTGGGAGTTTTCTCAGATCTACGACGTTCGAGGGGGAATCAGTCGTTGTGGTTCAAGTATATCGATCTACTAGGATCGAGGTAGGTTGTTGGTGCCTTACCATTCAAATTCCTTGAGTTTTATGTGAAAATTCCACCAATACCCAAGAACGGGGTATTGTGTGTTTACCTTTTTCCCCTTGTTGTTTTCCTGCCTTGCCTGTATGCTTTTGTAGAGGTAAATTAATCATGTCAAAGGATATTTTGTTGTACTTGGATGTTTTTTCGTGATTTGTTCTTTTTACGACCTTCGGGTTTCATTTTCCTTTGGCTGTTACACCAGTTTTCATGCCTTGTGTCTATAGGATGGAGTGTTTTTGTATAACATGCTTGTTTCCCAGTAGACTGTTAGCCAAGTAGCTCTATAGGTGTACTTTGGTTAGCCAACTAGCTCTATAGGTGCACTCTGGCCTTATAGCATTATTATGCACTAACCGGCACGGGACTAAGAGAACCTGGTGCTATTGACTATAAGGGATAGACCGATTGAGATTCCCAATGAGTCTTAGACATTATATACTATAGGAGGGTAGACCGAGAGAGATTCCTCAAAGGGTCTTGGACATTAGACTACAGGGGATGGACCGAGTGAGCTCCCAGAGAGTCTTGGATTATTATAGACTACAGGAGAGTAGACCGAGTGCTCCTCCTTAGAGAGTCTTACTTTGTTTGTTTTCTCTTTAAGAACCTTCCCAGGCTAGAGGAGGAATTGACCGAGTGAGCTTCCTCAGAGAGTATGTGGTATACCTGAGGCTATAAGAGGAATTGACCAAGATAGCTTCCTCAAAGAGTCTCTAAACCTTGGGGATAAGAGGGTTAGATCGTGTGATGTTCCTCAGAGATTCCCTGACTACCCTAGACTATAAGGGGAATTGACCGAGTGTGCTTCCCCAGAGATTCTCATAAATTAGTATGACCAAACTAGAGGGGTTAGGCTGAGTGCACTGCCCAGAGGGTTGTGTTACTTCTTTGATAGGACCAGAGGGGGATGGCTGTGAGTAATTCCCATAGGGTTTCCCGCTTGTTATCTATTTTCTTCACTGCTGTTCTTGGTTGTGGATTGATTACTGTTGTGTATCATCCTGAGTTACTACTTACTATTTACTGCCTACTACTTTGCTTTTGTTGTTACAGCTTATTGAACTTTTACCTTCCATATACTCACTAACTATTAGGCACAGATCTTTGAGTGGTTGCCTACTGGGATTTTATGTCACACCCTATTTGGGCCATGCTTTTGGGCCCAAGCAGACTATGTTTTTGCAGGTATAGACAAGGGAAAGCTCCCTTAGAATTCTGGTACTTGATTTCTTGGAGCAGGAGAGCATGGGACCAAGCTTTGGCTTGCGATACTAAGGAGATGTTTACTTTTCTTTTGTACTTGTTTTGGTACTGTGGTGTTTCAGCATTGTGACTTGTTTGGTTGTTTTCCTAGATATGTATCTTGAATCATTCCATATATATACATATCTGCTCTAGTTTTTTGATTTAGTCTTCCACTGTTTATTAATGTTGGTTATTTACTGCTTCCGCTATTGCATGTTTATTTACTTCCACTGTGTACTCCTCCAATGAGGAAATAGTTCCCCCATTATCACACCCAAGGCCCTTGCTTCTAGTCGGCAGCCTCTGGCGTTAGGGGAAATGTTCTTGAGGCCATGTGACCAACCAGGTATGGGGTTCCTCTGGGTGGCTTCTAGAACCAGGATGTTACAACTACTTTACCCATGATATTACAAACTTTATCTAAGAGAAAATTGGAACCATGTGATTTTCTCAACAAAGATACTTTAACTAAACAAAACTAAGTCTACGTGTGTGAACCCAATGTTTAACATAAGATTGTATAATTAAGGTGATAAATATTTTTCATTAAAGAACTATCATATAAAACATTCCTCAATCTCATTAAAACAACATTGTATCTATGGAAATCTATGTAAGATAAAATTATGCACACATCTTATCTAATATATCAAAATATTTAAATTGTATAAATAGAAGATCCCATAATAGATAATCCATCTTATAATATCTATTTTGTTATTAAAATTTTGATAATAATACTTCATATCCAGATTTTATCCCCCCTAGGTTAGTGTAAATTTTTAGCATTGTGGTATTAATGTTCCTTGATGGATTTCTCAAACATGCTATAAATACTCTACAACACACGTCCATATTTTTTAATTCTTCTCCTTCCATTCCATGAATGTTAATATAAACAAATAAGTATTTGGAATAATTAGGAACTACAATATTCCATATAAGCAATGTCTAGATTAAGAATATTCTATCATTCATAACTTCTTCTTTTTTATAGATTTTTCATGAGGTATACTTTCTTTCTTCCCATCCATAAAATCATTAGAAGAAGACTTCATATTCACTTCAAATACTATAAGATCTTTATTAACATGATTTTTTAACATATTTTTCATTATTTAATCCTAGAATGGTATCATAGTCATATAATGTTTTATAACATGACCATATTTCTTACACATCTTTAATTTCTTCTGAATCTTTAACTTTCTATTAGTTGAGAGATTATTATAAAATTTTTTCTCATTTTCTAAAATGTGTTTATTTTTTTTTTCTTCACTAGACTTTTGCACTTCAACCATATTTTTTCTATTACCTTTTGATATATCCAATTATATAATCACATTTTTTCCTTTTTCAACTTTCATTGCCTCCAATCATTGCTCGAATTTCTTACTATACTCAATTTTATTAAATTCTCAAATATTTTTCATAAGGAATTTACATTATTCACCTCCTAAAAATTCATTTATTAATCATCATAATGTATTTAAATGTTTGTTCATATATACTCATTATTTCTACCCCTTAATTCAAATATATTTCATAGTGGTAACATACAGAACCAATATAAATATTCTTTATCCCTGAAATCTTGACAACACAAGTAGTGACCTATGAATATTGATATTTCATATTGATACTAGTACTCCTATGAAGTCATGAGGTATACTTTCTTTCTTCCCATCCATAAAATCATTAGAAGAAGACTTCATATTCAATTAAAATACTATAAGATCTTTATTAACATGATTTTTTAACATATTTTTCATTATTTAATCTTATAATGGTATGATAGTCATATAATTTTTTATAACATGACCATATTTCTTACACATCTTTCATTTATTCTGAATCTTTAACTTTCTATTAGTTGAGAGATTATTATAAAAAATTTTCTCATTTTCTAAAACGTGTTTATTTCCTTTTTCTTCACTAGAATTTTGCACTTCAACCATATTTTTTCTATTAACTTTTGATATATCCAATTGTATAATCACCTTTTTTCCTTTTTCAACTTTCATTGCCTCCTATCATTGCTCGACTTTCTTACTATACTCAATTTTCTTAAATTCTCAAATATTTTTCATAAGTAATTTACATTATTCACCTCCTAAAAATTCATTTATTAATCATAATAATGTATTGAAATGTTTGTTAATATCTACTCATTATTTCTACCCCTTGATTCAAATATATTTCCTAGTTGTAACATACAGAACCAATATAAATATTCTTTATCCCTGAAATCTTGACAACATAAGTAGTGACCTATGAATATTGATATTTCATATTGATACTAGTACTCCTATGATGTTTTTTTTATGGTATTTCAATATAAAAATTATACCTTGTTTAGAGAGATAATTCATTGATGAATTCTCCTATTTAGTAGAGGAAGATGTTTTCACATAAGTCTTAATTTTTTATCCTACATTGTTAATAAAATCATATGTACATTGAGATCTTTTTATTTAAAAAATAACTTACCTCTATAGACCCTTCCTTTCACCAAATTAATAATATTAACCATTAACCTCCACTTATTTGGATATATATTCGTTGATTTTTCTTAACTTACTTTAATTTCTATGAAATGTTGACTATTTTTTTGGAACTATTTTTTTTTTATCCAAATGTTCTTTTTAAACATTTACCATATTCATAAATTAAGGAAAATTTAACTTTTTCTACTTACATTCCTCAATAAGTTTTATTTCATCTATGTTAATATTATCATACCTTTTAGAGCTTTATTCATAATTTTTTCATTTTCTTTAAATTTCTCTAACTTCTATTTTCTAAGATCTCATGGCATTAAGGTTTATCTCCCCTTTTTTTGATTCTCTCACAATTCACAAAAATTTTCTATCTAACTACATTTTTCAACTACTTCATTTCCTTCTTGAGTTGTATATATTTATTATGAGTATATTAAAAAATTTATTTAATAATATCCTTAAGTTATATTCTCTCTTCTATATAATCTTCATTTTCCGATGAACAACTTCTTCTTATTTCATTAGATCTAAAGAGGACAGGAAAATAAAATTTATTTTTGAATGAAACATCGTCCTCTTATATTCTACTAAAAAACATTTTATTCTTTTTTATAGGAAATGTTTTTTATGTTTCTTTCACTTATATTTTGGAGACTTTATATATTCAAATTTTGACTCAGAATCTTCATAATTCTCCTTTGCACAATCTATTAGAAAATGACCATTATTGTTAATGATCAAAAATTTAATATAAATTTTACATTTTCTCTTTCCCTTATAGTATCTCCTTGAAAGAAAAGTTATGATTATATTGAAGTCCTATTCACTTTCCTCTATCTCAAAATCATTTGATTCAACAACAACTTCTTTATCTCTAATTTTCCCTTTTAAAAAATCATTGAAAGATATTTCTTCCTTAGTACACTTATTAATAAATGTTGTTTTCCTCATATCATATGATATAATAATGTTATAAATGTCACCATGAGAAAAATCTTCCAGATCTTCTAAATTTTACTCTTTGGAATCAAATCAATTTAGAAATATTTTTGTCAGTTTCTTAATGACAGTAAGAAATTTCATCTTCTCACTAAAACCTCAGAAATTGTGGAAAATATTATTAACTCTTGTAATGTATTAATAAATAATTTATTCATTACCCATCTTATCATCTTCAAACCTACTCCTCCAAATCTATTTCATAACTTCCTTAGCTTTATCAATCCCTTTATAACTACTTCTAAATATATGCCATATTTTTACCCATTGGAAACCCTATTATATTTTAATGAACATTATATATGAGACCTATAAACCTATAATTATGATCTTTTACACTAACTAATAAATTTATCTTATCATAATTTATCATAGAAAAAACATTAATTTTTGGAAATGACACTATTTTAGTATATCTAACATAGAGGCTATGAGATAAAAGATAGGGTAACATCATATTCTTCAAATTATGATAGTTTCTAATATTGAATAAAACAACAACCTTAATGATCACTAAATTAATATTCTCCTTTATTAGAGTTAAATATTTTTTAGGGAACCTATGCTCTAATAATAATTAAATTTCCCTAAATCAATTTATAATTAATGAGAGGTGGAGGGGTGAATTAGTTATAACTTTTTATTTTGTAGGAACATTTCATAAATTGGTAGAGAATCATTGAAATACTATAAAACTTGGAAGAGTTAATATAAAATTTTAGGAAATATATCAAACAAACTTCATATGTAGTAATATAAATATAGAGATTAGGACATTATTTTTATAAGTTTTGGGAAAAAAATGCCTACTCATTTCTATGTTGGTTATCCCCACCCCCAACAGGGATTGTTATACTAACTTATCTCAAGATTAAAAATTTGCAGGAAGAAACTTTTTATTCCACCAAGTAAGAATTCTTTCAAATAACCCTTCCCCCCCCCCCTAAAAAAAATCATCTCTTATTTCATGGTTGGTTATAACCCTCCCACCCCATATTCCTAATTGTTTCTACTTTCTTCGATGTTGTTTATTCCGCCCATCCACAATCCATTTTTTGTAACTGGTTATACCCTCTACTACAAACTCTTTCCTTCTTATTTTCTAATACACTTCATAAATATCTTCTCTTTATGTCGTAGAAAGTTTGATCACCTTCACCTATATAAAATCTAAATATTTTAAACAACTCTCTATGGAGTTTATTATAATTGAAAATTACTTTTGATCTTAGAATAATATAGATAAGACCATTCTCAAATTTTTAAAGCTTCATCTAGAAAATATCAATATAATTTCTCATTATATTATCTTCATTTGGTATACCCTTTGTCCAATGGGTCTCCATTTAATGGGTCTATATTCAATGATCCCTATGTAGCTTCAGTACAAAGTGATCAATTTGATTCACATCCATTTGATATTATCGGTCTGATTCTTCTATGTACAATTAATAAATCTCAATTTGATATACCTATTACATCCACTGGTACTTACTAGGTTGGATTTATACTCAAATCTCCTCCATGTGATGAACTCTTCTTTAACAAAGTATTCATGTGGGTGGGATACCCATGACACAAAATCATTATCACTTTTGGTCCTAGACTTGTATGAACATCGTTCCACACATATTTCTCAATAATATTTCACCCCTTCATATAGGTTTTCTTATTAAGTTAATAGGTGTTAACGTAAATGAATTTTCCCTCTCCTCTAAAACACAAATTTCAGATCTCATACTCAATGAATTTTTCATGAAGCTACTCAATTCTTCCAGAATATTCTTAAGGATTATTAAAGTTTCTTCAAAGCTCTGGAATTCATTGAACATTATAAACCTCAGTTCTAAGGAACTTATTAAAACTTCCCTAACCTTGGAAATATAGATATCATTGAACAAATAGCTTATCATTATCATTGTTAAGGACTTTACTTTGTTTATATAAAGCTCCTTATTACTCCTTTATTTGGTGTATACATGCATGTTTACTTCATTAAGAATTTTCTATCTAATCTTACACCTTAATCATTATTCCACCGATGAACTCACTAATATTAATCATCTGATAAACCATTATTTGGTTTCCATTAGTTAGGAAACCTTTATATGATGTGCTTACCATATCTTTGTGTAATGATATCTCCCCAATACAACTTGTTAGAACTTTATCAATCATCATTTTTTTCATCTGATATCCATTATACTAGTCTTTATCTGATAATCCTTTATATAGATCTTCATCTAGTGAAAATAAATTTTATATCAAAATTTTTATATCCACATATTAGATTTTTTGGCACAAACTACATTCATTTTTTCATCTAATCACATTGTAAAGTTCTCCTTCGACTAATCCTCCCATGACTGATTACATTATGTAATTTCATACAAATAGTATGTGTGATAAATTCTATATTTAACTCAGTATTATTTAACTTTTTATTTCTCCTCTTTTTTACTTATTTCACTTTGTGAAAAAGAATTAAAACTCTGCAAGTATCATGACAAACATCATGGTTCTAGATACTTAAAGAATGGTATAGCATCATATGTACTGCTAAGAAAACATTTTTACACTCCAAAAGGTTTGTTTCTTACACCTCATATAGAAAGATCCTTAAACTCCAAAAGGAATGTTTCCAACAAAAATCTAGAAACTTATTCTTCTAAATTTCTCTTCAAAAACTAATTAGCATATAGATAAAAAATTAACCAAAAACACATTACAAAAAAATCATATTAGAGATATTATTAATACTATGCAACATGATAGAGTGGTGTCTTTTAGATAACATCCTCCCTAAAAAACAATAATTAATGTGCGTTAAATAATTAAGGTATTTATAAATTTAATATATGAATCAAGGATAAAATATTCGATGGGTTTAATGGTCTTAATTATATTTATTATCATTCTTATATATTTATTTCTATTTAAAAGTAGTAAAAACTTAAACTCACTTAGATTTATGGATTTCGGGTATTCTCTTTCAAAACTATATCAGTGTTACTTTCCAACCCTACCCACCACCAAATACAACACCATACCTAACATGAAAATCTCCCTACCACAACTACACCAAAATATGTACCCTCCAAGTATCCTTTACCTCAACATCTCCTTGATACCCCCTCCCCTCATATTGGTTCTTCAAATCCCCCTCCTTTATTGATGTCTCCTCCTCTAACTATATTCTTTTAAAATAGATATATATTTACAACTCGCCTTATGAAATTCCCCATAAACATTTTATAAGGATTAAAGGTTGTACATAACTCTATATATTAGTCATTCAAATTTTTATTTGTATATATTTTATAATTTATTAGCGGCCATATCATATTTTTCTAGTATTATATAACTCATCACTTACTCCACATGACTTTGGATGATCATCAAGACCTCAAAAACTTTTCTATCAATCCAAATATAGTAATTATATATCTATATTTTTTGGAATTTTACACTTATATGGTAGTTTATCCTCTAAGTTCAACGAATCCCTTGTATAAATCATGGAAAGTATCTAACAGAAAAATTTGTTCTTTACTCATCAATTCCATGGAATGGTTGGTTAAAGAGGTTTCCCATATAGAAAATATTTTTAAGGAACATTGGGATCCCTTAACTACCATGTATTCTAAGATAAAAAATATAGATCATATTTTTGACACATTTGACCATCATTCCTATATTTTATACATTATTAATCATTTACTCTATAGTTTACATAATTGAGAGAAATTTTAAATAGTACACTCAAACTACTACATATCCCACAAATAATTATGGATTTCATGACTCAATGTGATCATTTTTCATCTTTTTATATTATTTGGGTGCTATAATAAAAGTGTAACACTATGGAAATAGTGATTATTGAAATTACAAGCCCAATAGAAATATTTCTTATTGATCATCAGCTTTTCATGTCTAATAAAATTGTAACTATTGTTACACTTCCACCTATCATAGATCTATTTCAATGATATTTTCTTAAGGAAATAATGGTTGGAATTATTCCACTAATTGTGTCCCCACTTATAGAAGGGGTTATAGATTTATTATCTTCCAATATCATATAAAATTAATCTATAATATCAATATCAATTAATCAATCAATGGACACACAACATTTCATCACCATACTACCCAAGTAGTCTTCATTGAGTCATGGGATCTTCTAAATCATATAAGTCAAAATCTATGTCCAAGAACACAAGTGTTGACTTATTTTTCTATATTGACATATTATAAACCAAATTTTTTATAAATCATAAAATAATTTACATTTTAAATATATTTAACTGAATTTTTATAGTTTTATTATGTGGAATATGTTTTATGAATTTCATATCTTCCAAATTCATTCATTCCAAAATCATTCTTTCAATACTTCATTTCATCATTTTAAATCTCTTAACTCATACAAAAATAGAAGATGAATTTGAGGTGAGCCCAAAATGGTTAGAGTGAAAAGTTTAATCACAAATATCTTGGAATTTATGTTTTGAGTTTTTTACAACCAATGTCTATAAATTGGTAGCAAATTTTTGGGGGAGAAAGTGTTATTGTGCAAATATTCAAGAGTTAATCATGACCTATATGATTGGGAATGCTTCCATTTGTTTTTTATTTTCTGTATGATCTTATTGGTTTTATTTTAGTAAGGTTTAATTGTAAGAGTATAATGTTTACCTCTATAAATGTTTTACTTTAAATTGATTGTGGTCAAAGTGGTTTCAGGGATAATAACTTGTATTACCAATATTATTTGATCAAAGAAGATCTGTGGATAAAATTTTAATATTTATACCTTTTAATAAAATTATTATAGTCATTGGAATTACCACTCTGGATCTTATGATCAATGAGGTTTCATTCAAAAAATTTATTTTCTTTTGAATATGAGTGTTGATCCTCCAACAACTTTGGGTTAAAAACGAAGAGTTCAAGGTACTAAAATTGTCAAAACCCTTATTTAATTGATTTTTTTTTGATTTTATAGATTGAAATATAAAACTAAATTTCATTATTATTTAATTTTTTTTATGCATTAATATTCTCTTTATTCTAATTTAGTTATATTAATTTAGAATATATTAATCTTATGAATTGTTTTATTTTTTATTCATTTTTAATTTTAATTTTACCTTGATTCGTTCAGATGGTATTATTCAACATTTTGGTCTTTCTAAACTATACTTTTCAAAAGAGAAAAAAAAATATTTGACATTAAAATAAATAATTAAGCCCGTTTTGAAGCTAAAATACTGTGATTGATGGGGTTTATGGTACATATCTATAACCATTATAAATATAAGAAAACAAGAAACTTATTCCTAACATCATATTTTGGTAAAATGATATAACAAAATTATAAAATAATAATCCATGTGAACCATACTATACATGATTTTTATCTTCTATGGTAGTGACTTTAATTGAGTTTCTAAAGAAAAAACCAATGTGTTCTTTCATCTAATGGTATCCACCAGACACTAGAATCATTAAATACTTTTATAGGACATCCTTTCTTTGAATAGTTTACTAGAACCTCTATAGGGAATGTACTGTCCTAACAGTACTCTATAAATCGTATTGATTTTTATGCTCACAAATGCCCTTGTTTTTTTACAAATGAAATTATTTTAAATATTTTTCAAGAATACATTTCATAAAAGTATTATAATATCATCTTATTTATGGGTTATAATATTTTACAAGGTATTATAAACATGTTTCAAAATTATTCTATAAATATTGTTCATACCCTACATTTGTGTAAGTATAGCATGTGGTTTAGGAACCCTATGTTTGAAATGTATGTGTGTATAATGTACCCAATGCTATTAAAAAAGTATTGTTTATCAACCCTACGTTTGGATGAAATCATATGATTGATAAAAAGGAAATTATGGATCAAATAATCTTTGTTCATAAGTAACCTATATTTTAGAAAAAAAATGTGTGGCACATGAACCCTAATTTTGTGTTCAACTGTACTTTTTCAAATTGGCATTTGGAGTTTTTTCATTACATGAAGGAGCCCTAAGTCTAATTATTCAATGATGGAGTTTTATTTAAATAAAGATTCTATGATTTCTCTAATGGACTAAATGGAATTAAATATCATTTTAAAACTATTTTATGATTGATTCAAAGGCTCATATTCAACAAAGTAAATCATTATTATTTCTAATTAAATTTATGACCCCATTGAATGATTTAAATTTGAGTGATTTCCATCTATCATGAAATATTTTTGGATCTTCTCAACTGAAGGGAAGCTAAGATTTATATATAATATCAAGAGTATTTCTTCTTTCTGTAAAATAATTAATATATATATTTTTAATATTTATTTAATAAATAACTAATGAAAATTAATAAAAGATCAAGCGACTCTTTTATTTCTGTAGAAGATAAACTTTGGATATAAACAAATATCATTCTCGTGCTATTATATAATCACTACTATTTTTTTGTTTCCACTATTGTTGAAGATCATTTGAAACCAGGATCTCTTCAAATCAATTATTACTTGAATATATTCAATCATTAAAAAATGAACTGTATTTTTTCATTTTATGATCCAACTATGATCAAGAACCTGTCAATTCAATCAAGTCAAAATATTTTTATCCATTGGAGTCTCATCTACTTGGAATCACTTAAGGAAGGGTATCATCTTCCTGTACTATGTTTTTGAGAATTTAGTTCCATGAAAAAAAATTAGAACACTCAATTTTTTCATGTTGTAAAGGTTTCAACTACCTGCACTCAATTGTGAAGGACTTATGATAAGAGGTTATTACTCATGAAAATCACCAAGATTATAGAGAGATCATTTGTGGAGTGTATTAGGGGATCTTTGTGCCCAAAACCACTATAAAAACTATTGTGTTCTTATTTATTGTTTATTTATGTCTACAATCTCTTACAAAATAGAACAATTTTTATCTACATAAATCTCAAAGAAAGATGAAAGCTATAATTTTTCAAGATTATAGAAAAGAAAAAATTCACCCCTTCCCCTTTTTGTATCTTTGTATTATTATGACATAACAATTGGAATCAAAGGATATATTTTTTTATAAATAAGAAAAATCTCTATCAAGATAAAAGTATATGGTAAATATAAATAAATATTTCAATAGATGATCCTAGAGAAGGTATGTATATGAAATATGATTCATACTTCAATAGTGATACTATAGAGGTGGGAAATATTTTTTGACCATCTAACTAAAGAATATAAAATTTAAAGTATATGTTAAGATTAACACTCCTTGGTAAATTCCTAGGAAGCTGGGAACATGGGACGCTGAAAAACTGACTGAGTATGATATAAATTCAAAATCAATTAATGTTATGATTTGGGTAATTATTTGGGACTAATTTAATCATGTATCTCAATATCCTATTACTTATAAAATGTGGTAGAGAATTATTGTTTCATATTAAGGAACTAAAACTATCAGAAAGTTAAGGTATGCAACTAGAAAACTAAGTTTGACACATTTAGAATGTATGATGGAGAAAGAATCACCCAAATGAATTGGTGATTAACTGAAATATTCAATAATGTTTCTACTCTGGGATATCCAATTACTCAATCAGATTAAGCAGTGAAAGTACTCTGAGTACTGACATCAAAATGTAATGGGATATCTGTAGCAATTTGACCGTCATCACCAGTCAAAAATTTGAAAATGATTGAGTTGATTGGAACCATTATGATGTACAAAAAATAAATGAAAGTCAAAGATGAATATCATAAGATATTAAAAAGGGAAAACACTACCCTTAAAGGTACATCGTATAAGTATCAAAGGAAATCAACAGAACATCTTAATATCTAAAAATATTCATATTGCACATATTTTTAAATGGTACTAGCTTAGTTATCTAGAAAACTTAGAATATTATATAAGAAGAGAGGATTTAAAAAATCCTTTAACAAAGATTATAAAGGTTTTAAATAAATATGATGCTATGAATATAATAAGATGGGTCATATCAAACCTAATTTCCCCTAATTAATAGAAGAAACATCAAAAATGAAAAAGAAAAATCAAAGGAAAAATGATCAAGATCATAAAGGAAAAATAGGTATATAGGCTACTTGGAGTGTGTCTTAAGACTCCAGTAGTCCTTCCAACCCTGATTCAGAAACAGAGCCAAAAAATATGAAATCAAGCATGTTCTTTATCGCAAATAAAGAAAATGAGGTACCAACATATCATTCTTCTCCATTTTATTCTGATGCATGATCAACAATAAATTAAGCTTATAATTTTCTTATTCTTGAATAAAAAAGGATTCTCTATTAAAAACAATTCAGGAAAAAAATCCATAACCCATTTTAAATCAAAAGGATACAATGCTCAAACAACATCAAGAATTAAAAGAAAAATTCAATATATCTACATAAAATTTTATTATTCATGAAACTAAAATAAAATAACTAGAGGATAAGTTATAATAATTCTAAATTGCTAATAGTATATTAAATAAAGGAGAAAAATATCTAAATGAGATTATTGAAAAATATTATTAAAAGAGAAAAATATGGAACGTGAATAAAGGGAGAAAAATACAAGTTATATAAAAATTATTTTGTGACATGTTTTTAAAAATTATACCAATTTATATTATAGAGTTATAGGATTTTATTTTAATAACTTTTATTTCATAAATCCTTAGATAATTAGAATTAATCATTATTTTTCTACAAAAATATTTCTAAAGAAAGTAATTTAAATTATTAGTAAAATAAGTAAAATATGGATTCCTATATCATTACTTGTTCACCAAGCTAGGCCCAAGAAAATATGGGTACTGAAACAAAATCTTCTTTAAATAATTAAGGAAGAAAAATATAACAAGAAAAAAATGATATATAGTATACAGACATTGACTATTCAAGACATACGAGTGGTGACTCTTCTAACATACATAAACAAACAAAACTGGATGGAGGGATCATAACCTTTAGACACAATTTCAAAGGGCAGATAGTTGGAGTTGGATTAGTTGGATATCCAAATTCAATCTCAATCAATAATATATTGTATATACAATTTCTAAAGAATAACTTGATAAGTATTTCTAAAATCTATGATGATAGTTTTTATGTTGACTTCTATAAAAAAATCTCATTTTTCAAATATAAATTGCTTAAATTTGGGTGACTTGATACTAAAAATTTTTATAACTTGGATCTTGATTCCTTGTGTAATAAGTGATCATGTTGGAGAATTTGAGAATAAAGAATTTAGTTATTTTTTCTCAAACCATGGAATTAAAAATACCTTCTATGAACCAGTAAAACCTAAAAAATAGAATTTTCTAAACATGAAATAGAACTATTCTAGAGATGGCAAGGAACATTTTAAGAAAATATATCCTTCCTACCTATTTTTAGGAAGAAGCTATAAATATAACTAGAAATATCATTAATGGTGTCTAATAATACCTATTATTAAAAAGACACCCTGTGAACTTTTTAATAACAGAAAACCTAAAGTAAAGTACTTTAAAGTATTTAGATGCATGGTGTATATCCTAAATACTAAGGAAAACTTAGAAAATTTTGATCCAAAGGATGATGAAGGAATCTTTATATGATATTATTCTACTTTTAAATCCTATATAGTGTATAAAAAAATCATGGATGGTTCAAGAATTGGTTCTTGTGAAGCTTAATGAAAGTGGAACTTTTGATAAAAGTAAAGATCAGACATATAAAATTGCTGACTCTTTTGATAACATGTGTCTTGAAACACATAAGACCTATTTTGAAAATAAAATAAATGAAATTCATTCCAGACTATAAGAACATGATATAAAAGAACCTAAAAGTGTATTACTTAGAAATTATATAACCTTAAAGGATGATCCTTTAGAAAATATTATAGGAAATATAGAAATAGGAGTAAGAACAATAATAAATGTAGGAAACCTATCTGAATTTGTTGCTTTTCAATTAAAACTAGAACTTACGACTATAGAAGAATATTTAAATGATGAAAAATGGTAATTAGCCTTAAAATAAGAACTTTACTAATTTAAGAGAAATAATGTTTGGGAATTAGTTGGCATACCATTCACTTATATAGTAATTAAAACCAAATGGTTTTCAAGAAATAAATAGGATGATCAAGGGATCATTAACATAAATAAAACAAGATTAGTGGGAAAATGTTACAACTAGGAAAAATGGATAAACTATAATGAATATTTTGAACATATTTCTATATTATAGAACATTATAATCCTTCTAACTTATAAATCTCATATGAACTAAAACTTATATCATATGGATGTTAAATATTCATTTTTAAATGTATTTTTAATCAAATAAGTTTATATTGATAAACCACCAGGTTTTTAAAACCCTTATATACCATATTCAGTAATTAAACTTACTAAAGAACTTTATGGTCTTAAATAGGAGCATAGTGCTTGGTATGAAATATTATACTCCTTTTTATTTGAAAATGAATCTTATATAGAGTTATAAGATCCTTCTCTTTTTAAGATTTTTTTTTATAATTATTTATTAATGAAAATTTATGTTGGTGCTGTTATTTTCGGATCAAAATATAAAAACATTTGTAAAACTTTTTCAAATATTATGAAAAAATAATTTGAAATTTTTATGATGGGAGAATTAAATTTCATTTTAGGATTTAAATTTCATCAAAAAAATTATGGAAATGTTTTAAATGAACCAAAATACATTATTGATTTATAGAAAAAGTTTGGACTATAAAATATTAAGACTTATAAAAATCACACATGTATTAATGTAAAACTTGATTTGGATGAAACTACAAAACCAGTTGAAAACAAGTTATATAGAGTTGTTATTGGTAGTTTATTATATCTTACTACTAATAGACCAAACATAATGTTTTCTATATGGTTATGTGAAAGCTTTTAGTCTAACCCAAAAGAATACTATCTTACTATTGATAAATGATTTTTGTATATTTAAAAGGAACTATTTTTAAATACCTAAATTATAATAAAAATATTATTTTAATTTCATTTCATATTCATATACTTATTTTGGAGTCTGTAGGTTTTATATAAAAAGAACATCTAGGACCTGAAACTTTTTTGGAATATCTTTAGTTTTATGGTAGATTAAGAAACAAAATTCAGTTGCCCTATCAATAGCCAAAGTAGTATATATATCTACTGAAAAAAAAATTCATAAGTGTTGTGGATGAAACACAACATACTAGAAATTGGACATGATTTTAATAATATACCTTTTTTATGTGATAATACCATTACAATTAATATTTCCAAAATCCTATAAGTCATTCAACAACCAAGTATATTGATATGAGGAATCATTTTCTATGAGATAACTTTCTCAAAAATGATATATCATTATAAATTTTAAATACTGATTATCATCTTACTTATATTATTAATAAACAACTTCCCACCAAAGGTTTTTATTTTATTATGGTGGAGTTAGGAATATTTAACATTAAATAAATATTTATTAAATTGATTTTTAAAAACCAGAATTAATAGTTTTCTTTTTTTATTAGTTTTTTAAATTAAAATAAAAATTTATTTCATTTTTGAAAAATATCATTTTTTCAAAATAAAATCTAATAATTATTACGGTGAGTAAATGTTCTCAAGAAACTAGAACTCAGTCACCCAAAACTATATGAAAAAGCTTTCTTACTCTCTATTTCTCTTATTTACCCTCAGATTTCAAAAACAATCCCTATAGAGCTCTCATATTCCATCAAAACCATAGAATGTGAACCTTCTGCCTTTAGATTCATCAAAATGTTAAAGAACAAGATCACATATGAAGTTGAACCAAGTGACTTGAAACATCATCATGTCACCTTCAGAAAGATTCTTCTAAGAAAATTTGTCAACTTTGACTGGCTGTATCACAAAAATATCTTACTAAAGCAAGCCCTCTCCATTCCATTTTTTTAATTATTATTTAATGAAGAAAATACTGAAATTATTTTTAATCTAGAACTAAGGAAGTTCTATAAGAACATTCAGTTCAGTTTTGATGAAATAAAGGATATCATCACTTCTTGGGTAGAAGATAAGGAATTTTACAATTCCTAAGTAGAGATAGAAGAGTTCTTAAAATTCTTATATGAAGGAGTATTTCACTTTGATTTTCGATAAATATAAAATTAGGAAAACAAGTTAAAATATATTATTTCATTTTCCTTTAGCTCCACCCAAATTTGGAAAATGTTTGTTAATGATCTTAAGGCTGACCATAAGGTACTAGTCATGTTTATCCAATCCACAATCCTCCCATGAATTTAAGAATTAGAAAAAATTATTTATCCTAACATGTATGTTGAGTTTTTTTCCATCAGTGATATCAGGCTCAATTTTCCTTAGTATATGCTTCGATATTTGTATTACTGTTATCAATCATAAGCACATATATCCTTTTATCCATATAGTCAAATAATTTATCTTCTTTTATATAGAAATAATAAGATTTCCTATTTATATCTTTGAATTAAGTGTCATCACAAAAACATTCTTAATGATGGTACTATAAGAAACTTTGGTTTTTTCCAAAGTACACTTAAAGTAAAATTGTCACTATTAGTATTGATGACCAACAACCATCTAGTCCTATTGATCAGGGGGAGCAAGAAAATTTGAAATTATCTGGATCAATTCATCTATGAAATAAGGAAGTTGGAGAATCTAGAATACTAAATTTTCTTCAAAAAATAAAAAGGATAATCATATATAATAATATTGATCAAGATAATTTAGAACCTAAAGAAATATACAATAAAGTTCCACTACTACAAATAGGGCTTATAATAGCACTAACACCCACCTTTAACAGTGCTAAAAAGAACTATTAATCTCTACGATGATAAAGGGGGGCCTTTATCAGAGCTAAAAAACACGTTGATAAAGGTGTGCCTTTATTAGCGCTTGCTTAACACTGATAAAGGTAGTCTTTATCTGCACTATTTTCAGCACTGATAAATGTATAATGTATCAACGCTAAAAATAGAATTGATAAACACTACCTTTATCAGTGCTATTTTGAGCGCTGATATATTATCCATTTATTAGCGCTAAACTAGCACTGATAAAGGCCATAGTTCCTAGGAAAAAACAGAACCTGTACAGAACCTGCACACATACGACAGCCTGCACAGAGCATAAACAACACCCATACACAATGCACATAAGAACAAAAATGCTACATACATTTACTTAAAATCATGAATACAAAACAACACACTGCTATATACATTTCAAACAATGTTTAATTTGGTAACAATTATTATTATCCAACAAGCAGTAAAAAAAATTGATGTTTCGTCCTTTTTGCATCCATGATCCGCTCTAAAAAATTGTTGTCCATGGCAGCGGTTTCCGAACAAAGCATTCGAACTCAAGAAAAAGATTTCACCAATATAAGAAAACAAATATTATGTTAGTTAAAGAACAATGAAATAAATTAAGCATTAATATGAAATAATACATTAATAAAATGTCAATTGTTACCTGTTATAAAATTTATTTTCATTAGTTCATAGGTCTAGGAGAGATGACTATAGAGAGAGAGTTCCTTCCCTATTGTGATGTGATTACCTAGGTATGTAAATATTTATGGGATGGTTTGTGGATTATGGGACTTTCATGAGGATTTTAGACTATGATGACACATAGGGGACCTAAGAACAATCCCAAGATATGTGTGCTCTTGTTAGACTATATAAGAAATGAAAAACACTCATGAAATGGTCTTGATACATTTGAATATCTTGTACATTCTCCAAGGGTTTTGTTGATTATACCTACTAGAATGCCATGGATTTGAAGTTTGGATGGTTTAGGCTCCTACCATGTTATATCTATTGGTTATCATAATGGGGGGCCTAATGTGGTACCTTCTATCTTCCATAGTAAAGGATGTGGGAATGATCAGTTCTTATAATACCTGAGGTTATCCATTGGGGTTTATGGAAGGGGTAGGTCCATAGAGAACATGTTGGACTAATCATTTTTTATCATTTTAAAATCCAGATTATGGGTTGCCGGTACCCAAAAAAAGGTTCAAGGAAAGGCTAGAACAAAAGACCTGCACCTCCACAACCAAAACTAGCAAAATAGCCACAAACAAAAGAAAAAAGCACCACACTACAGATCATAGTACCCGTAATCATCTCAGCATCCCATACCAGATTCACCTTCCACAGTGGTCGATTCCCAAACAGAAGTCGTTCCATGCCGCCTTCCAAAATCACTAACATCCTGGCTCCTTGACTGATCCAAAGGCAGTTGGGTTCCACAGCACTATTTGACCAAGCTATCTTTTTTAAAGGCAATAACCATCCCACTATCCATCTTAAAAGATGAAATAGATCATGCCGGGCGCGGGAGATAGGAGTAGTCTTTCCTAGTTCTTTTTATTGGAGTCACTAACAAGGTTCCTTCACACTAGTCCATCCCCATTTTCCCCCCTTGTACTATATCGATGTACGAATTAATATTCGGTCCATTCATATTTTTTTTATCACCCCCATCCTACTCCTTCCCTTTTCTGAGAAAATCCTATGAGGCACAACCATTGCCCCCATGATTACTCCTCCTTTGGTTCAAAGTATTAACCTCAATATGAACAAGACATCCAACCCCATCAGTAGAATTATTCACAACCCTAGAGACTTCCTATTGACCCAGACATCCACCAGTGTGCTCTTGCATGGATACCCCAGCACCCACACCCCCACCTTCTGAATTAGGACATAAACCAGAATCAAAACAGACATTAGTGAGGCCATCAAACCTGTTTATTAAAGGGATGAAAGTCCTGGATGATATATCTATACCTCTATCCCCCTATCTCAGGTTGAACTGGAGGCACCTCCCCCTCACTGTGTTCCTCTAAGCGATCCCCTTCAGTAACCAGAACCGGCCCTTCCAAGGCATTCACCCTGCCAAAAA
The DNA here is from genome assembly GCA_963277665.1 of Viscum album. Taxonomy (NCBI): domain Eukaryota; kingdom Viridiplantae; phylum Streptophyta; class Magnoliopsida; order Santalales; family Viscaceae; genus Viscum; species Viscum album. The sequence continues at coordinate 1,735,686,880 of OY728122.1, read as the reverse complement.
TCGCCATAGTTCCCTGGCCATCCTCTAAAAACTCTCTACTCACCTCTTCCCTCTGCTCATCCGCCACTGTAGGTTGAGCCTCCTTGCCACTTCCTTCTGGTCTTTCTTTCTCTAAAATAGGTATCGCCATCACACCAAACTCCAATGCCTTACTCAGGACATCTCATTCTCCTCGAATAGAGCCAAGACCAGCCACAAACTTCATTCTACAGTCCTCAACCAGTTGTTGTTCCACCACCGGGAGGTGAGGCTCCTTACCCACACCTTTAGGTCCCATTTTCTAATGTCCTGGACCGGCCCCCACACAAGCCTCCAAAACCCTTCCCGAAGCACCACCTACCATTCGGGTAGACACTTGGGAATCTGAACAACGAGCCCCTCCCTTATTGAAAACCACAACTGAATGACCCAAGTGGTGACAAACAAAACAATAATCCATCGAGTCCTCATAAACCACCTACTGTTTTCACCTATACTCTTCTCTAATTGTAATCCATATGTGATCAAAAGTTATCCGAGAAGCATCCAATTCCACAAAAACCTAGGGATTAACCGGGTGACACACAGCTTCCGTTTGAGAATTAGAACATAAATACCTTCCTAAGATATTACCTAGAATGTGAATAGCAGTCAGATTCTGAAAAGGCAGTGGAATACCCCCCTCATCTTCACCTCCAATGGTAAGAGAGTAACCAAATCCAATATATGGATTTATATTATATATATACATACTTAGTTATAATAATTCCAAATGAGATGGTAAGGGCATTGTTGTTAAAGGCACACACCTTAGGGCGCCTTGGCGAGAGGCGAGGTGAGGCGCAGATGGAGCGCCCCATCATAGGTGAGGTGAGGCGACCTCACAGAGGCACGCCAAAGGCACCTCACATGCCATCTTAAGATGCGCTAATGCGCAAGGTGCTGTAATGGTGCACCCCCAGAAAAAAAACAGACCTCTTTTCTAAAAAGTGGCAGCAGCGAGGGTCAAAATCATGGATAAAGATATAACGGATAGGGGCAGTGGAGATCGGGGGTGATGAAATCCAGGATGGTAGCGGAGTTCGAGACAGGATGATGAAAATCAGGCATGGGTGAGGTCAATTAGCGAAAACCATGGTGCACCACGAGAAATCGGGGTAAGTTAAATTAAATAGAAAATTTAATATATTAATAAATAAGCATAACATACTATAAAAACATCACTTACTGGAACCTCACTCCCATTTTACTTGATTGCATGTGTTAATTTTTATTTTTTTATTGAATTTAAGTTTGTTAAAATTGAAAATATTTTTTAAAACTATATATAATTAATTATCCGTGTGTGTTCCTTATTTGTGCCTCATGCCACGCCTTGTGCTGCATCCCCAAGCGGCCTTTATGCCACATTGAGCTTCACGCCTTTGAAAACAATGGGTAAGGGGATATCCATCTTACAGCTCATTAAAGGAAGAAGAGTATCCAACAGTTCCAAAAGTCCTTTAACGATACCCATTATCTCATGCATCTACCTAGAAATAACTGTGCAAGTCAAAAAACAACTTATGTGCTCAAATACAAGTTCAAACAAATGAGATACAGAACATTGAAATTTCTTAAAAATGAAACAAGGGGTACAAGATGTGTGAGAGGAACCAAATTTTGTATGGAACCACTCCACCTATGGACCAGGTACATGGGGATACATGGACCCAATTACATGTAGCAGTAGAGGTTGTACATGTGGAATAAATGGTATGTCCAAACTAATTGGGACCAGGTCATGTTCTCCTGGTCATGTGATGTTGGTCCTGTCCATGTACTTGGGTATGCACTCGTGTACTTCCTCATGGGATCCCATCACTAATGATTCACCAAATGTGTTGGAATACTGGAGAAGGGGTACACGATGTGTTGCAGAACTACATGCAACTCCATAATTATGATTTCTTGAAACCCTATTCACCACACACACTGGGCTACACACCATGTGTTCATCCTTGTACACAATGTGTAGTCGGGTTTTCTCCAGATTCTCAAACACTATCTCTGCACATTGAATCTGATCCCTCTACTTTAATTTCAGCAATATTTATACTTAGCCCCTATATCTAACTGAAAATGGTGGATATAGGCCATATTTGTTGTTTCCATTCATCGTTTGTTAGAAAATGGATTTTTTTGATCCTCGGTGGTTTCGTCGTTCACCCCATACGCACTACACACCATTATGCCTTACTTCAATATTGATTTGTTCAAAGATCAATAATATGAATCCAGGGATAGAAACATTGAGTAATAAATTAATATTTCAATAAATTGAAGCATTCTCAATCCAAAATTGAAACATATCCATAGAAGGGATCGATTTGCTAAAACTATTTAATCAACAGGGGTGTAAACATAAAATTTAATATTCCTACTCAGATATTGGATCATTTTTCATCAAAAATCATGTTATCTAATGACTGAAAGAATTAATTATGTTCATTGTATCTCGATCTTCTCTAATATGTCATTTCTTCATCATCCAAGGTTATTTACCAAATAAGTTTAGAGGATAATCAATGATCATATATGGATAACATAAGTAGTAGGAATTCACCTTCATCCTATTTGTGTACAATCTTCCATCAGGTATGCTTCCCATTCGTTTCTAAACACATCTATAGCATCTTTTGAATATGAGTTTTTGAGATAGTAATGGTAGTACTGAAAAAATATAAATACACAATGGATTAATAAATATTTTAAATGAACTTGTAATTATTTTCAAAAATACCTCATCAGGGATGCAAGTTTATTAATGAAATACAATCTCTTTTATAAATTTACAAACATAATAACCACAGTCCTTTCGTTTGTTTGTTTTGGACACTACAGAAACATCGACAACAATAAGTAATTTGTTTTGATATGTGTTTGGATAGTCCAATGTTATTATATATACCAGGATACTTTTCCAGTTGTAGATCTTGTAAGCGTTCTTATCCTTAGGCCCTAGATTCATTCCATGAATTAGACAATATTTATGCACCGCCCTATCATAACAGAATCATCATTAAAAGATAACATAAATTATATTACTAGATGTTTAGTTTTAAAATGTTGCATCTAGTGTATTATAAATTAACAAACACCATCATGTGTGGTCAGTTTGTTGGATATCCATGAATTCAATCCAAAAAATAAATATTTGGAGTATCCAAATTGACTGTAATCAGCATCCAATGATCCCTAAAAATACAAAAAGCAAAAAGAAAATAAATAAATGAAAATATATTTTACATGATTAAATTATAGAGTTTTACCCCTGCATATTTCGTATTAAAAAGAGTCTGTCAACTGTAATTTTTTTTCAAATGATTTGAGTAGGCATGACATTATTACAGCCTCTTTATCAAAATCTATTTCTTATTTTGAAGCGGTGGTGTGAGGACTAACGAGTCTAAATTTTTGTTCATGGGAAAATCCCTTCAATTGTTTTTCATATATGCGCCTGCGACAAATATAAAATGAATTTAGTCATAACAATTAGAGTATATCAGCTTTTGTAAAATTAAATCATGAAAAAATACCTCATGTATAGATTTACATCTGATGTGCCTAGCCATTCATACTTTAGGAGTTCATTTATATTTTCAGCACATATGAAATATGATGTTTCCTCTCAATACATATTTTTTTCAAAATCAACTGAGTGAGTATTTTCCTCTTTCAACTTTGTATCCATAGGAGCCTGCAATGATATTAAATGTGGATATAGAACGGGTGGGGTGAAGGTGCTCTTAGTAGACCATTTCAATTGGTTGGTTGATCCTTGGGATAGTTTTTAGCTGATATTTTATTTTGACCCCTTCTCTTTGTCGTTCTGTAATAACATTCATCCGTTCGAAACTTTTTCATTAAATGCTAAAGGTCCAGCTTGAAAAATAAATTGAAAATGGATACCTTTTTGTCGACATGTTTTTTTACAAGAATTTTCGGCCATGTGATGAATGTTCCAACAGCTTGTTCAACCATATGAATTTAATCATAGTCATTTGGAATAGGTAGCTTAGAACTCATCTCATTAGCTATGTTAATTGACACTTTGAGATGATCTTTAGGAAGTTATCTTTTTTGTAGCGTGTCGTTCTGCGTATTAAACATCGTATCCCTCACTACAAGGTGATAGGTGGGAGTTGAAAGATATAAATCACAGTCATTTTCACCCTGTAGAATATTAGTAAAGGAAAGTTATCAGTTTCTATCTGAATCACATTTCACAAAAACAATTGTAAAAACATTGATTACCCCACCTAAGTCGGGTTTTTTAGGGGCATGGCTCCCCTCAAAACTGGTGGGGGTGAGGCGAGATCGTCACACACGGGTTGTTGTTGAGTTTTTTCTTCTCTTTGACTCTCCCCCATCAATTTTTCTATCATCTCCCTCTGGTATTGTAATTATTTTTGAAAAAAAGATAATTGTTCTTGAATATTTTCCATTTTTTCATTTTAATCCTCTTCTTGTTTTTGTTTTTGAAAATATGTTCGGGGTGTCACCCCAAAACCTGAACCTCTGACGCGGCCATACTGTTCTGGCTGCTTTAAGACTGCTGAAAGTATGTCTGCATCTGGTGCGGCTGTTGTTGATTCTTATTCCTATGTCAGATAGAAAATATAGAAAAATAAGTAGTTATTTTAAAGCAATATCTATTTAAATCAAATCAAATTTATATTATTCCATACTTACATATGTTTTCCACACTTTTTGTGTGTTTTCATCTATCAGTATCCCCTATTTATTTACACGAGCCTCCCTCCATATCACATGGAATGGGATGGATATGGCTTTCAATTTCGATTCATCAATCTATATATAAATAGAAAAACATGGTTATGGTGTTGTTTTATGTCACATACAAGTAGTACGGTATATTTAAAATATGTACCAATTTTTTCTCAAGTGAAGTGTACCTCATCCTTGCTTTACGGTAAGGGTATGCTGGTTCGGTTGCATGTTTTTTATTTTCAGCACTCTTTTGTTGTTTCATAAATAAAAAACTGTCAATCAAAGTGATAAATACAAGCAAACATCAAACAACATATTACCCCACACAATGTACCTGAAAAGTCTGCTCCCCACGACGGTTTCTAAATGCATCCCATGATCCTTGGGATATCAAGTGTGCATAAAGAGGAGGTGGGTGTGGCTTGATTTTCCCTTTTTCATCTTTAAGATGATATTTCATTAAAATTGTGTGAAAACCTCTATGAATCCTTCCTGCAACTCTTAATACTTATTTCTTGTGGGAGGCATCTACTATAAATTCACTCTGCAATGGATAATGAATAGTAAGTCAATGCTTTGGTATTTTATTTTATTTTAATAAATGAAAAAAATGATATCATAATGTTACCGTGATCTCTTCCCACATTAGTGTCTTCAGCCTGGTGACAACATAGTTCCACGACTGTACATCAATTGTAACAAGTTGTCGAGTAACGATTCCAATGTTTCAACTAAATATGGCTCTGTTGGGGTTAACATTTTAGTCTCGCTTATTCCATCCCACCTCAAATTTGATACCTTTTGCTTTTTCCATAAGGATTTTGGATAACACTATCAAACTACAACGCTCTTGTTTTTTTTTTGCGCTTTCAGGGTTTCATTTCCTACCATTTCCTTAGAAGAATCATCAATATATTCCCCTGGAGTGCTGGCATCAGCCCTAGGACCAGCATAAATAGGTTTAGAAACTTGTTGTACCTCAACACTGGGACTAGCAACAACAGGTTGAGAAACCTATTGTTGCTCTGCACTGGGACAATGAGCATCTGGTTGAGAAACTTGTAGTTGCTCTGCAGTGGGGACACTAGTAGCTGGTTGAGAAACCTGTTGTTGTTCTGCATTGGGACCACCAGCTGTTGGTTGAGAGACCTTTTGTGCCTCGGGATTGGGCGCATCAGCAGGTGCATAAGTCATTATCTACAGAAGTGGTTTGATATTTAATTTAGATTACATAAAAATAGTATCAAATAGATAATAACATAATGTAACACAATGTATATTATAATAAACAAATAACCTGATTATTGTACTCTCTTTTTTTCATTAAAGGCTGAAGAGATCTGACTCCTCTATCGACTATGTAAATCCCTTCATTGTAGTCTCCTCTAAAATACAAAACGTCGTCTACATTGGGACCACTGTGAAATGATTGTGAAGTCCCTATAAAAGGTTCAACCTCTGTTGAACTTTCATATGACACTTCAGTTGTTTTGGTCGATAACAGAACAATTGACCAATTTCAGTTTGCGGGGTCTGGAACATAAAATACTTGTACTATATGTGGTGCCATTATAAATGGTTCGTCTTTCTCCCCTTCCTTACTGAAATCAACTTTTATGAATCCTAATTCATTTATTTTAACATAACTCATGTTATCAACCCACTTTCATTGAAAAATCGGCACTTTGAATTTCGTATAATCCAACTCTCATATTTGTTTAATGATGCCAAAGTATGACATATTCGCATAAATTGTATTTTTGTCCTTAGCGCCAGAAACATGCATCACCTCAAACACAAGTGTAACTCCACTATTCTACATGGTACTATATTCATCATGTTTATTAGTATAGAATGTATAACCATTAACTGCATAAGAATTGTTAGATAATACGTACACACTTGCTCCTCTGGCTATCCATCGAAGTCGTTCTGAAATTTAGTCTGGATTTTCATCTAACTGCTTAAAAATATGGTCCCAAAACTATCCTATAAACTGTCGATTATGTGTATCTGATATCTATTTTTCATCCCTAGAAGGATTCAAATGCCTAAGAATTTCTTTGTGGATTTGAACATATGGGTCATTGTCGAAATTGGTATGAAAAACATAAAGGTGGGCCTACTCCTGATCTATAATATGGATTGTGACAACCTCTCTTCCAAAAATTCCTTCACCCTCAAGCCGATCAGTGTGACAAGATTTCAGTAGGCCACCAATTTCCACACCAGACAGGTATTCGGTAAAAAATTCAACAGCTTCCTCAATAATATATTTCTCTACAATACAACCCTCTGGCCGAATTTGATTTTTCACATACCCTTTCAAAATCTTGATATACCGTTCAATTGGGTACATCCATCTATAATGTATAGGACCACATAGTCAAATATCTCTCACCAAATGAATCATCAAATGAACAATCATATCGAAAAAAGTCGGCAGGAAGAACATTTCCAATTTACATAATATTAAGGCAATTTTTCTTTCCATAGTTGGCAATTTCGCTGGGTCTATAAGTTTTCTACATATAGATTTGAAGAAGAAACAGAGCTTCATTAATTTATGGCGTAAATTCTTTGGAAAAATGCAGTGTAAAGCTATAGGAATTATATCTTGCATCAAAACATGGCAGTCATTTGATTTCAGACCCTTTAATTTTAAATCGCTCATTGACACGATGTTCTTTATATTTGATGAATACCCCTCTGGAACCTTTACGTCAATCAAGAAGTTTCAAAACTGATATCTCTCCTTCCTGGAAAGAGTGTAAGCAAATGTTCGTTTTTCACCCTTCACTGGTACCATCTCTTCTCATATTCCAATCTCAACCATGTCCAATCTAGCCTTAATTCCATCCTTTGTTTTGTCAGGTGCATTTAGAAAAGTGCCGATGACACTATACCATACATTTTTTTCAACATTCATAACATCAAGAAAATGTCTGACATACGGACAATTCCAGTATGGTAATTCAAAAAAACTAATCTCTTTTTCCAACGATTTTTCATAAGGTTTTTCGAAAATGGTTTACCAAAAGTAGTGTCCAAATATTTTACTTTCTCAAAAAATTGATCACATGTTAGTGGAGACGGTGATGTACGTTCTTCTAAACTTCCATCGAATGATGTCGTCCAAGATCGGTACTTATGTCATTGAGGTAGAAATCTGTGATGTCCTAGAAACATTGTTTTCGATGAATGTTTCAACCTAATTGACCGTGTACCTTGTTCACAAACGGCACACCCTGGAGTTCCTTTAATGCTATATCCTGAAAATTCTCTATAAGGAGGAAAGTCATTTATCATCCCATACAACATGGATTTCAAAGTGAAATATTAATTTTTATAAGAATCATACAACGTAACACCTGAATCCCATAGTATTTTCAAATCCTCGATCAATGGGGCCAAATAAACATCAATATCATTACCTGGTTGTTTTGGTCCTGATATAAGCATAGATTACATGATGTATTCTCATTTTATGCATAACCATAGTGGTAAGTTATAGTTTACCAACATAATCAGCCATGTAGTGTGAATTTTTCTTTGAAAACCAAAAGGATTCACCTCACCTATAGATAATGCAAGACAAAGGTTTATCGGCTCATTCCAAAATTCAGGATACTTGTGATCAATTCTCTTCCACTAAGGAGAGTCTATCGGGTGACGTAGTTTCCCATCTTTAATTCTTGTATCTGCATGCCATGTCAATTATCCTGCAGTCTCCTCACTTCCATATAGGTTCCTAGACCATGGAATGATTGGAATGTACCATACAACTTTCATAAGAATAGAATCATCTTTCTTGTATCGAGAAGCACCACACTTTGGGAATTATTTTAGTGATTTTTCGTCCTTGAGAAACAATATACAGTCATCTGAGTAGGCATGTATTCTTTCAGAGATCATACCCATCGATCGTAGTATTCGTTTGGCATCGTATGTTTAGCTTGGGAGTTCATTATTTTCTGGGATCATGTCATTCAGGAGACAAAGTAGTTCTGTAAAACTGGCTTCACTCCACCCATTGCTTGATTTCAAATTATACAGCTTTAATATAGATGATAATGCTATATATTTAGTGCAACCAGCATACAATGGCATTTTTCCACAACTCTTTAACTTCTCAAACAATTTTGGGAAATCACGAAGTTCATCTTCAACTGTCCTTGTCATTTCCTTAATACGATCTTCATTATCATTCACATCTATAATCACATACTCCATACGATCTTCTCCACTGTTCACGCTTGTAATCATATCAGATGATCTATAAAATGTCGTCTTATCTGAGCCACTACCTACATTCGTTTTTTCCCTGTGTTTATTCCAACATGTATAACTTCGATCTATTTCATGACAGATCAGGTGTTCTTCCAACTCCTCAGGACTAATTTGTCTGGAATAACAACAGCGTAAACATAGACAAAGGATTTGAGAAGGGTCACATGCATGACCTTCTGAGAACTTGATAAACTCTTTCATGCCATCTTTATACTCTTCTGTTAACCGATTGGTATTCATCCATTCTTTATTCATATTCATCGTCCTTAGGGGTTTGATCTCGAACTTGCCTAATATTATGTTTTAATCAATCACGTATCATTGTTTGGGTTTTATAAAAACAAATCATGGTACAAATTCTTCTAAACTCATGTGAATTCCCTATACATGGTGTGTCCAGTAGGGTGAACATCGTGTATGGACAAGATACCTGATTTAATCTGACATATATTAAATTAATTCCAAGTTAGTCTTAAAAAGACTGAATGATTCCTTTGAAAATACATGACATATAGAACAACTTGAGCTAAAGGCGTGTACTTTAGATAAATACTGTGTCACCTCACCAGCTATACATCACATTTTCGTGGAATACATGATGTGTAGTCCTTACATGACCACTAGGGGTGTATAGTCTATAAACATAAAGTTTCCATGGTATCAATACATGGTGTGAGTGAAGTAAAACACATTTCCTATGGTTTTACTATTATTTCATGGCATGTACATGTTTTCATGCTGAAGTATATGTCTTGTAGATACATTGTGTGTAACCTAGGTTCACATGACATGTAACATTTAAAATGAAACTTATTCCAAGTTTGAGTCAGAAGATTAGTCATGTGGTGTAAATTTTGGAGATAAATGTTGTGTGGCATTAAAATATATATGAAATAGATGTATGGTGAAGCATGTTCCATTTATCAAGACAACATACCATGTATTTTAAAGTGTCTCATAGAGTCCTTTAGAAGTGGTTTTCTAGGATTCAGTGGAATTGCACTAGTAATAGAGTGGTGGTGCCATTGAAATGGGTAAATTTTGGATTGATATTCAATGGTGGAAGAACTAAAACATGGAAAACAAATGGCATATCAATCATTCCAACAACCTCAACACCATACCAAAACACAATCGTGATCACAATCACAACACCATACAAACCAAACAATCAAAATTTTAGATTTTACAAAGCATCCCTTATTCAATTTTGTTTGTTAATTCAGGGGTTATCACATAAGTTTTATCATCCTGGGGTGTTCATTCATAATTTAAGTATACGTAAATTACTAATTTTTATATTCCAATGCTCAACAAGAACCAACGAACATTCAATTCATTTAGTGCGCAAACAAGGACCACCAACGGCCATGATTTTCAGCGGGGCGTTTAGCCCATACATTTTACATTATAACCATCAATATCAAATAGTAATAACATGTGAACAAGAGGAAACCAATGAGTAACAAAAGAAAACTCACCATGAAGGTGTTGTTAAGAACACGACAGAGGTGCGTTCGTGGTAGAGGAGAGGCACACAGCAGAGGAGATTTCCAACTGAAAAGAAAACATAAAATAGGGGAAACCCATGAGAATAAAATAATCTAAAACTGAGTACACCATTTACCACATCCCACAAACCCCATGAACCCACTAAAACCGAAATCAACCCACACCATGGTTAAACACACCTTAAGATAACAAGAAATTATAGAACCCACATTCGATAGAACGAGTTCAACAGACTTTTAAAATATAAAAGATGAGCACACAATGGGTAAGCCCTGACCAATAGGTCCCCCTTAATAGGTATAATCCCCAAGTTTATTCTAGATATTATATCCCAAATTAGTATTCCCTGATCAATCCTCTGTTATCACACCTTTCACGACATTCCCTATCCTAATAATGGTCATTATTAATAACACCACAATCCCACCCTGATGGTGGTCGTTATCCTTAGATGATGGAATGTCCCAACCAAATTGTTTGACATAATTAGATAACACATCCCCCTTGCATGGAATTCTCCCACCTCATCCTATATCTGATGGATTCTTGACCCATGCATGTTCTAAAGGTAATTCAATAGCATAAAAAATATACACTATATAAAGGAATAATATGAAATATCAAGAATAGTTCTCAAGGGGATATAAACTAACCATTAAATCATATATAAAGAATGAGTTTTAAGGTCTACTCACACTCTTGTAAGCAATAACATCCTGAAAGAGAATCAAGCATAAACCATTAATAATAGAAACATCATATACAAGGACTTATTTATTAAGGAACTTCCTACCACAATCTCAACATTAACATCAACGTTCATCAGGTGTTTTGTATCCTAAAACATTTTCACACACCAACTAGAATAATATATCTCTCTAAAAACTTCCAGAACCAATTACATATAAATAAATGGTTTTAGATAAAGGAACGTGGAAGAAAAAACCAAGCAGTAGAAAAACAAATTACCTGAAAATGAATATCAATAATTGTAGAATCCAAGATTATTTGAATTAAGAAGAAACTATCATTCTTGGATAATGATAAGAGGAGAATTCACTAAGACAAAACCTATGAGACATCATAGAACTCCACTGATATCCAAGAAGATTTTTTCTACACCAACACTGAAATTACCTTTCTAGATGACATAAGGCATCATAATCTAAGACATAATAACTATATTCCATGACCAAATAAGAAAAAATTAATTAAATTTATCTAAATAAGAAGACTCACCAAAAAATCACTAAATTAACCAAATTTGGAATCACCAGTGAAAAAGGATACCTTCTATCGACGACGGAGGCAGCGGTGGAGGTAGTGGCGGAGGCAGAGGCAGCGGCGGTGGTAGAGGTAGCGGTGGTCGCAATAGCGGGGGCGGAGGCAGCGGCAGCAGCGGAGGCAGCGGCGGAGGCAGAGACAACGGCGGTCGCGGAAGTGGGGGTGGAGGCAGCAGCGGTCATGGAAGTGGGTGTAGAGGCAGTGGTGGCGGCGGAGGGGGAGGAGGATGAGGACGAGGAGGATGAGGAGGAGGGGAGGTCTCAGCGGACAAGGGGCCTGGTTCGGCTTTCGTGAAAGCTTGACCACGTGCGAGCAAGGAGGGCATGTTAGGGTTATTAAATAAAAACCAATGGAACCTTTATTAGCGCTCATTAAAAGTGTTTATAAAGGTATGTTTTATCAGCGCTAAAAAAATCTAATAAAACATTTATTTATAAGCGCTTTTAGCTAGCACTGATAAAGGCATACCCTTTTATCAGTGCTTTCTGTTTAGCGCTGATAAAGGGCAGTGCTTCCCTTTCCCTGTTTTGTGGTAGTGTTATTGTCACCTAGACAAGAAACAAATAACCAAAAAATGGGAACCAAAAAGTTGAAGCTACCACACCATGAGAGTAAACTCGATAAATAGGTGTAACAATCACTCCATATAAAAAATAAGATGAAAGTCATCAACAAGATGAACATGTGGATCCTAAAAAATCAAGTTCATGAAACTACTCATGGAGATTAGAAAATTTAAAACTCAATAGCTAAAAACACTAAACTTTTTGAGAATCTAACTACCACTACTAATAAACCATCCTTAGAAAAAAATAAATTATATTTTTGGAGAGAAGAAAGAAGTTCTGGAAACATTTCTTTCTCTTCTAGTTAGAATAATATAGGAAAATATGTAGTTGTAATGGAAAAAGGCCAGAAATAAACATCACTAAGAATAATATTCTTCTAATGCACTGAATCATCAGATAAAATATATCGTAATAAATTTTAACAAAATTATGGAGGATAACTCAAGATTACAACATGATCTGGTAACTTTAAGAAAAACATTGGAAAATTTTATGAATTCAACTATTTCCAGAGAAGAATTTGAAGCAGTACAGGCTCACCTACTCAATACAAGATAAAATTTAGTTACCAAAAGATATTTTAATTCTTTTATATAAGAAATTTTAGACCATTTTGGAAAATTAAAAAAAATATTCTCAAAGATATATTTTTGATATTTGAAATAATATTTTAGAAATCAGTTTGAATCTCTGAGGAACAGCTCCACTAAATTTAGAGAATCACCCTTTACTTCTCAAAAATCACCAAATTTAATAAAGAGGTTTCAAGCAATTACTTCAATTATATTCATTATGAATGATATAATTCATTCAATTCTATGTAACAATTCACCTATGAATGTACTATAAGATAATTAATAATATCTAGTCATGAAGTTGACCTCGAGGAAACCTGAAATTAGAATACTTCTCAATAAGTTAAGTGAAAAGCTTACCAAGTATCTTCAAACTGAGGAAAATATGCATGAATTTCTGAAATTCAATCTGATTAAAATCATAAAGGTGGGAAAGAATCACATATATTGGTAAGAAATTCAGTTGAGATCCTTTTTGAAAAATTACAAGGATAGATGGTAGAAATATAAGAAGTTCATCAGTTTGTTAGAGCTTCATCAAAGCATGAAACCTCTTTTAAACTATTCCCTTCACCTATATCCATACCTTCTTTTTAAACATTTTCTATCCAACCATCCACTAGTAATCATAAACATGTTTTTAATGAAAATTCTTCTATTTATTAATATTACTACTTATTATCATTTCTATTAATTTCTTCTGTGAGAACACATGTCTTATTTTTATCTTAAATAGAATACAACATTCATTTAACATACTATGATATATTGAATTTATTTTAATACTTTTTCATATAATTTATTTTTTATATCACAAAAAGTGGAGAAATTGGGTAAATACAAGATTCATGATTCTATTTTCAAACTACCAATTAATTTACAATAATTAACCTCTCGATATTTTTAAAGGATATTATTTCATTTTTGTTTACAATTCCTATATTTTATATAAGTTATGTTATGGGTTTTGTGATTATCTAAAAGGGAGAAATTATTGGGCATGTATTTTATCAACAATAATCTATAAATCTTATTTATTTTGATGATTAAAAATAAACTTGTTTGTTTTACTAAGGAAATTACTTTAATTATTTTTTAGGAATATATTTATTGAGATTATTATAAGATAATATTATTTACAGGTTATAATATTTGTTAAAGTATTATGAATGTGCTTTAAAAGTATTCTAGAAACACTATTCAAAACCTACATTTTTTTAATCATGGAGTATGGTTCAGGAACCCTACATTTAAAAAGAACTTATGGATCAGGTACCCAATGTTGTTGAAAAAGTATTTTTTATCAACCCTATATTTTTATTAAATTATATGTTTGAGAAAAAGGAAAGTATGGATAAACATCCCTATATTTTCAAGGAACCCTGAATTTCAGAAAACAAATATATGGAACATCAACCATACTTTTGTGTTAAACAATACATTTTCAACCCTTCATTTGGATTCTTTTCATCACTTGAAGGTACCCTTCATTTGACTATTCCATGATGGAGTTTTATTTAAAGATATTTTCAATGATTTTTGAAATTGTCTAAATGGAAGTAAATATCATTTTAAATCAATTTTATGACAGATTAAAAGGCTCTAATTAAATATATTAAATAATTCATATTTTTAAGTATAGTTAAAACTCCCTTGAATGATTTAAATTTGAATGATTCTGATCTATCAAGTGATATTCTTGGATCTGCTCAACTGAAGAGAAGCCAAGATTTCTATAAAATATCAATATTATTTATACTTTATTTACAATAATGAATATATATGTGCAATATTTTTTGAATATATAACCATTTTGAAGAAACAAAATATCAAGTGACATGGTTAGATTTGAATAATCTACACTTTGTAGATAAACATATTTCAATCTAATGATGTTGTGTAATCATTATTGTTTGTTTGTTTCTACTATTATTGAAGATCATTTGCAACCATGATCTCTTAAAATATATTCTTACTTGAAGACATTAATCCTTGAATAAATTGAAGAATATGTGTATTCTTTCAGTTGTTTATGCAGTTGTGATCAAGAATCAATCAATTCAATCTAATCAAACTCTTTTTATTTATTATGGTCTCACCTACACAAACTTAGTCATAGAATTTTATCATATTCTTAAAATAATATAGAGAGAATATAGTTCCCTATAAAAGAACCATAAGGATCTATTTATTCTTATTGTAAAGGTGTGGACTCCCTAAACCTAATTATGAAGGTTTAATGAAAAGAGGACCTTTCTTGTGAGAATCACTAAGCTCATAGAGAGAGAATTTGTGGAGTGGACTGAGAGATCTTTGTGCCTAGAACCACTATAAAAACTATTTTTTTCTTATTTAATATGTATCCAATTCTAAAATAACTTATAGAAGATCATGTTTTTTATCTTCATATATCAAAAAGAATGATAAAATCCAAAATATGAAAATATTATCAAAAAGACGCAATTCACCCTACTATGGTGTATCTTTTTATTATTTCAAACTAACAACCACTTCCTTAAATGAAAATGTATATAATAGTTATTCAGAGAATTTTTTCGATTTAATAATAATGTATATCATACACAATGTGGTCTATAAATATCATTAATATAGGCCAAATTTATTGAAACAAGGATTGTCTAGGAGTTCTATTGTTTCAAAAAAAATTAATTGGAAAAACATGTGTTCCTTCCACCTCATTGATTAAAAGACATTCTAAAACTTATATTAACATTATTTTAATTTACACATCATCATATAATGTATCTTTATCTAAAATACACTTTATAGTTATCATTAAAAAAAATTTTGAATGATATAATATATCATTCTTCCATATGCAGAACTAAGTGGGAATATATACCATGTGATTACACAAATAATGGTATCATGAATTACACCGCACTATGGTGAATGATTTAGTTAAAAAAATTCAAAAATATATCTATTAAAATAAATCCTTATATAATTTTACAAATACTTATCATCTATTTGTGAATCCATCCAATTTGGTATATGATTCCCAAAATATTTATTAAATATTTGAAAAACACTTTGTATAAAAATAGATACTCATTTTAGGATTTTACATGTGATCCTATGGGCCTTTGTAGTTTTGATCCAAAATTATAAGAAATGGGAAGCCTATAAAAACATTTTAATGCGACTACTCAAGCTTCAATAGGGTCTATCATGATCTCAATTGAACACACTAATATCTCTTTATGAACATTTCCACCAAAAGATATATTTATATATATTATATGAATGATTATATAATCTATTGTGTTATAACCTCAAGTGATGACTATACATGGAATATGATAATATAGTATTGGATAAATCATAAATTCATGACTCTCCAAAATAGACTGACCAATTTCAATGAATACAACACATTCCATTCATCCAAGTTTCTGATCAAATAAAATTTAACTTAACTAAGAGTGTCCATAGATTTCCTTAGTCAAATTCAATCAAGGGACCAGATGAATTTTGATTTTCTATAAACAGAAAAATGGCATCTTGGTTAAGATCCAACCAACTACATCATTAGTGAAATACCTATCCACCCCATTATTATGAATTATAGATTTCTTTCACATGAAAGATATAAATGTAAAAAGGTTCAAATGAAAGGTATCTCTAGAGCATCTGGGGTGAATATTTATAATAAATACACCCCTCTAAGTATATAAATGACCATATTAAATTCTATTTGATATAATTTAGTGGGTCATTCAAAATAATATGTCATAAAAATATTATCTCATGAGTCTATTATTTGTATTATATATAATTATTTGTATCAAATATTATATTGTACTAATTTTAATATTAAGATATCATCACAAAACATTATACTCTATGATGATTATCAATTATGTAAAATTAAAATTCAGACTTTGAGGGGATATTATTATTCCATTTTTAATTTAACATAAATATAGTGTACATGAATGAATAGTAAATAGAGATTGTCATTATTATAAAACCATTATATATTTTACAAAAACTACACATTCAATATCTTTTGTATCTAATACCAGGAGATTCAACAAGTCCCTCATTATTTTTATATATTAATGGGTTTTTCAAATAATCTACTATATTTTCAACATTATCCACCCAATATATCTTATTATCTTATATATCAATGATCTTTCTAATGATATGGTATTTTTAAGGATTTGTTTAGCCATTTCATAAGACTGAGGTAATTTAGCCTAATAGTTAACACCATTTTTAAAGTATATCTCAATTTATATCTCATTTATAAGAACTAACTCATGTTCTTAAATGAACTAATTTATCCAAATAGATTCCATTGTAAATGATGATGCAATGATGTAATCTTCTTCTATTGTTATGTTTGTAATAGTTTATTTTTTTGGAAATATTCCTATTAATTTCTCCATTGTTTATGTAAAACATAAAATAATATTTATATACCATATAATATTTTTTATATTGGAAACATTCATTAGTGTAACCCCTTATAATGAGATTATCCTCTCCTTTAATGACCAATAACAAATTCTTTCTTCTTCTTAGGTACATAAGTATATTCTTGGCCATAATCAAGTGACTCTCATCCAGATTGGATTGGTACCAGCTTTTTATAGTAAATTCATAAATGATATCAGATCATATTCACAACATAGATTACATGATAGATCCTATGGAATAATCATAACAAATAGAATCCATCCATTCTAACTCTTTAGAAGGGTCTAGAATCTTCCTAATATTTATACCAAAAAACACTCGTAAAGTCCCTTTCCTAGAGTTCTATATACAAAACATCTTTTTCACTTTATCTATATGTATGTATATAAATATTGACTCATTACAAGAAATATCTTATAACTATTTCTATAGATCAATAGAGAAATAATGTCGATTTCTTCACCCATGTCTTTTATCGAGAAGGATTTTTTCAACCACATATCAAGAGAATGTAAAGTTTGGACATCCTTACAAATTAGGATTATTTTATACAATATTAAAAATACAAAAATACACCCACTAACCTACTTTTGTATATAATAATCATCTATGTTCTTGATGAAACAAAATAATTTTATCATATCATAAAACTGGATGTTTTAACTCTAAGAGATATGCTTCATTAAATAAAAGAATATTGTAATATACAAACCATTTGAGAATCATTTTAAACTTCAAAATTTTCAAGATGTATCATATACACATCCTTCACTAAATTAACATAAAGGAATTTAGTTTTTCTATCCATTTTATATATCTCATAATCATAATGAGATAATATTAAAGTAAGTATCCAAATAGACAAAATCATCATAGTTTGAGAAAAGGTTTCTCTATAGTCAATACAATGATTTTTTTTAAAAAAACTTTAGCCTCTAGATGATCATTATAGGTAAATACACAACCATCCATGTCGGTTTTCTTATAGAAAAACCAATTTCACCTAATGGCTCTCAACCCTTCATTAGAATCCACTTGGTTCCCAACTTGGTTAGTCTACCTAAAATCCATCTCATATTTCATAACATTTAACCATTTCTCAAAATTATTACTCTAAATAGCATCTCATTATGATATAGTTTCATAATCAATGAACATAACTCAATCATTATTAATCATAAGAAGTAAAAGTTCCCCAATATCCAAATGAATACTATCAGACCTTAAATGTCCTTATATAACCTAAGTCAGTCCTTCTTCTATAAATTTTTTTAAAACCATCTAAAATTCCATCTCAGCAGCACTTATTATTTTTTGGCATTAAACTGCTCCAAGTTCAAATTTCTCTAAAAAAATCCTTGAATATTATTTTGTTATCAATGAAAACACCACATAAAGATATAAACACATTGTGTTTAGTGAGATTATAAATGTAATATCTTATAGTATCTTTGAGATAACTAAAAAATAATTTAACTAATTTAGGTATAAGATTATCAGAAGTCAAACATCATACATATGATTCATGACCCAAAATCCTTATCAAAGAAAAATTAAGATGAATCTCATATAATATTTTAGATGTTGTATGTATGGTTACCATATATGGAAAACATTTAAGAAACAACGTATCAATTTCAAGATCATATACCCAAAATGATATACGAAGGTCACACCAACTCATTATCACTTGAACCATGTAAAGTCTCAGATTTTGGAAGAGCTAGGTTTTCTTTAAGTTCTATTTGAATCATTATTTATACACTTATACATGGGATTAATTGATTAAGTAATATTTTAGGATAATTAGGGGATTTTTCAAAACCTAGAACTCCAATTTTTTTGGATGTAGTATGAGGTACACAGTTGGCACATGGTTAATAGTAATTATGCAACTCAACTATGTAGACAATATATAAGGAAAGAGTAGTTTGAAAATCCATGTGAGGGAGCTCAAGTGAATGTGTGAAAATTTGTAGACCCATTACAAAGAAAAAATGCACAATTAGCCCATTTTTTCTATTTGTGTGCCTAACCATGTGTGGGGTTTCATATGGGATGATGTTGTGGAAAATTTGGCGTATGGTGTAACCAACCGTGAATCCAAATTTTATCCCACTAAAAGAATGAGTAATTAATATTTTTTCCTATTTTCTTATATTTTACCTACCCAATTTTCCATTCTTATCTAGTAAAACCCTCCCTCGTGAAGTTCTCTCTCATGGAATCCTCCTAAGCCTTAAGGTTTCATCCTCATTTGGAATTCGATCAGACCTTCGTTAACATCATTGGATTACTCTCTATAAGTTATTAGATATATTTGATTATTTTACAAATTTATCTCGTCATCCATTGTGTGATCTTCAAGAATCCTCTTTGGCCCTATTTTTAGGTCATTTTTCTTCTTGGATGATTTCTACTAGTCTAGCATAAATTGGAAGCTGATATTGTATGAGTGTTCCTCTACCACCATAAGGTAG
Organism: Viscum album; assembly: GCA_963277665.1. Classification (NCBI taxonomy): domain Eukaryota; kingdom Viridiplantae; phylum Streptophyta; class Magnoliopsida; order Santalales; family Viscaceae; genus Viscum; species Viscum album. The sequence goes on along the minus strand of OY728122.1, from coordinate 1,735,666,969 downwards.
GTGTCCTATAACATTACCTTAGGTCTTGATGTTTATACTTGTCTCTACTGTTACGCATGTAATTTTTACCCATTCTTTGACCCTAAAATCAATTTTCCTTAAATTAGTTTCCAAAGTTAACATCTAAACTCCTTAATAGAATTCCATAATACCATTATAGATCAATGATCTCAACATGATCCACCCCTGGGATGTGCCATGTATATGCCTATGTGACCCCTTTCATATTGTTAACCAAAATTCCCATTGGAATGTTCGGTTTGGTTACCCAAATTTTTTTAATTAATTTAATTGGATAAAATACTTATTATAATAGGTAAAGTACATTTCACTTTGACCATAGAAACTTTCAAATTAAGTGTTAAATGGTATGACACCTCCTTTGACCCTTCTCATTTTTAAATGAAAGGGTAATGGATTGAGTTAAATAAAAGGAATTAATTGGCACGGCTTTTAGATGTACAAGGAATGTATATTAAAGGAGTTATCATACTTCATCAAAACTTTGATTCTTGATATAATTACTTGATCACTTATATGATGTTATCCCAATTCATTAAGATAATTTCCAGGGAAGATAGCCAAGTAGGAATTTAGTTAATGTATTGTTATTATGTGGATTCTTTTATGTTATATTGGTGATTCACTCAATTTTTCTATATATATAATAATGCCTTGGATACACTCCTTAGATTCACCTTGATGTATATAGACAGGAGGAACCATGGATTCTTCCCTTGGGCACTAGTCATGCCTAGCCTGGGATTTGATAAAGATGTGATCCACGGACTCAGTTAGACACCTTTCTAATGGAATGACTTGGGTTTACCCCTTGGATTACACATAAACCATTATAGATAGGTTCCATGGTATATCACTCTGATTTATCCCAGCCATTTATGTTCAAGGATTCATGTATTTCACCTTGGGTACTCTTCTCCTATTATTTCTTCTTAAATTCATTGGATACACCTAGGATCCATTTTATTATTTAATATTCTTAGATTCCTTAGTTACACCTTGGGTCCCAATTATTAAATATTCATTCTACCTAGAAACCATGGTTACATCTGTTAGCCCTGGACCATTTACAGATCCCCTTTTTAGACACTTTCATCTTATCCCAAAGAAGGTATAGTTGGTTGATCATCCCATAAGAATCCCGATCTAACGTGGTTATTATTTCAAGCATTTTATTCCATTACATATGCTTATTCCTTCACACAGTAAAATTTATACAAATATATTGGACTTGTTGTATAAATAATTAGTATTGCCCTACTGAGTATCTCACATCCTATTTAAGATACATATTTTTATGTGTAAATACTTCATCGAAGTAGTTTGGGAAAAAATCACTTGATCTGGGATGATTTATTTTCTTTTTGTATAGGATACTGGAGCATAGGGTCGAGATGTGGCATGTGATTCTATTAGAGATAGTGTTGGTATTTTGTTATTTTGAGATACATGTATTTTATTGTATTCTTTCATCCATGTACTCCTATTATTTTTTTAGCATCATGAAATTGAAATAGTTTTTTATATAGTGTCTATTGTCATTATTCAGTCAATTTATCCTATTCGGATGTTTATTCCTTCCACTGTTACTAGTAGATCATTATTATACTTCCTCTATTATGGATACTAGTTGTTATCCATTTACACTACTATCTATTTATTATACTCCATTATGTTACACTATGAATAAATTCTAGTGTCTCTCCATGGAAACACCTAAGTCCCCCAAAAATATTCAGCAACCTCTAGTGTACAAGAAGGTGTGCTTGAGGCCATGTGGCCACTAGTTCGGAAACTATTATCGAGTGATCTAGGTTGGCATGTCATAAAGTGGTATCAGAGCCTTTTTATTTTTTCTTACCATTTTGTAATGATTAGGTATTAGATTAGTGCATTCTAGAATTTTTTTAATGAGTCTTTTATTTGGATTAGTAAACCCATATAAGGGAAATATCCAAATTTCTTGGGATTGGACTTGATGCTCTGGATTATATCTGTTACGGTTGTACAAACTTCACCATTATGTAACACACAATATATGTGGCGTTTAGTATCATTTTTTACTTTATCTTTTCCTTTGGACAACTCTGGTAATGAGATAGTGTCACAAGCATCATTATAGGTACAGGAGGATTAACAGTTCATGAATATGCCATGCCATATTTATTTTACTACATTCACTATCTAAAGCATGTGCAGTTCCTTGACTTTTATACCTATTATCAAACAAAAGTTTCTTATAGGGATAAAGTAATTAGATTAATTAAAGTGTATACCTTGAACTAAGTGGTGTTTTCCCAAATATCTTGAGAGTGATGCCTTAATTAACCAAATATAAAATTATTTATCCATGATCAATTGGTTCCATTGGATGAAACATTAGTTGGTTGAACATACATGGAAGACAATTAAAATTTAAAGAGTGTGTGTGCCTCTATAAATTGGGAATGGAGATCCATATAATTAAATCCTCATAAAATACTATTGTAAATTACATGTAGTACTATTTTCAAATTTTAAAGCATGGGAATTTATAACTTGGAAATGATAGATGCATCTAAATGGACCTTGATATATACATATGGATATAATTATAAACTATTTAGTTCTAAATTTAAATTAAATGGCTTCCATTAAATAGTGATTCCAATTACAACTTAATTTGTTTTCCTCTATAACATACAATTCACACACTATATATCAGAACCCCTATTTTGAAATAGAGAACCTATCCCAGAACTGACCATAGTAGTGGGAATTAGGTAGTGTGTCCTTTGATTTTTTATGATCTTATATGTCACCTAGAACTGGATTTAGGAGTAGGAAAAGGTGTGTGAATCTTATATTGGAAGTATTTTACCTATCCTATTCTTATATATGTGATCTTTATCATTATAAAAATTATTTTAAGGATTATTCTAGGAATTTTTAATGTTATTACACAACGACATCCACAGGTCGAGATCTAGGACGGTGGTGATAACCACACTCATGAGGTGGTGAGATCTAACCCACAAATAGTTTCATTTGTGGCACCTCTAGTTATACATAATTTGGGCATATATTCACACTTTTGAGATGTTTTCCTATGGATTATACAAACTATATAGGTATCCTTATCACCTTCCCCTACTAAGGGAGAGTTTACTCAAGAATTCTAGCAGTAGCATCCACCCATGTTTTTTGGGGATGGAAGCCGATAGGATATTGAGGCATGGAAAGAGGTTATGTTGTATATCTTTTAGAATTTATAGATCCCTCTAGAGAGGAGGTTCAAACTCTTTGCTTATATGATTTGTGGTTATGTGAAGCGATGGTGGGATATAATCACTCATGTAGACCAGTATTAGGATATGGGGTGGAGATATTTCTAGGCTGCCTCTTATGAATATTTCTTTTTGGAGATGTTGAGGGCTGAAATTTTTAAATAATTCATGAACCCATAATAAGAATCCATTTCATTTATGGATTATTCATCTCTTTTTGTAGAGCATTAGTTTTTTTTCACCTTCCTTCACTACTGATGATCTTTTAAGATCAAGAATCTTTTGAGGATATGATTAGGTATTCCTTCCAAACATAGGTAACTATATTCTATTTGACTACCATTTTGGGGATTATAGATTAGAACCTGATCACAAAGATAAATTTAAGGTAGCATGATAGTATAGTTCTTGGTAGTTCAGTACTAGGGTAGGTTAGTAGTTCATCAACTTTCAGAAAATGTCATTTGGAGGGTTCTCAAGAGAGTAGTAGAAGTCAGAGTATATACACTTACAGTTCTATTATATGCCATTAGTGTTGGAGTCACAATCACATAAAGCCCCAGTGTAATAGAGACCCAATTGAGTGTCGATCCTATAGTAAAATGGGGAATATTTAGAGGTTTTATTATACATTTACATCTATTCATTGTGGAAGAGAATCCATGTTAGTACCAACATCTGTTGCAAGATCTATAGCTCTGAACCAAGATATAAGCTTTAATACCACTGGTATTACAGGCCAAGGAGGTGGATGTGGTTGAGGAGGCATGAATTAGGATATATAGTGTCAGCTAAGTGGACCCAATCTAGGTAGTTAAGTTATAACTAAAAGTAATGGATCAGGACAAATGTTTGCAGTATGGCCTATACCTGAGGAGAATAGTGTTGGACCATTTATATTATGATATATGATCTTTGTAGCCTCAACATTAATATATTCCCTTTTGGATATAGTCACTTCACACACTTTTATATCTACGGATTTTTTGGAAATCCATGTTCGTGATATTCAGTACTTCTGTGCAATGATGGAACTCGATATTCCATGGGAATTAAATCAGAAAGTGTACACCAATGTGAGGAATTCCCCCTTGTGGTAGGTAGATATAATTTCTTATGAGACCTCTTCATCATAGAGATGAAGGGATTCTTTTTTGATATCAGGATAGTCTAGTTAGGCCCCTATCACTCCTACATTGATTTTTATTGCATAATGTTATCATTCACATCACTAGAGGGTGACAGTTGTGTTCATAAGGGTGAAATAGATGTCTAGAAAAGTAGAGTTGTAACTGGGAATCATGGGATGGGAAGAGTCATAGCCTAGATTTATTTACTCTATATAAATGATTATGGAAAACATTAGGCTGATTTCCCTCCTATAATATATCATTTTAGGGTAGTTTTCTCCTATTATTTTTCAAGACTACCACTTTAGAGAGAGGCAGATTTTACTATAAATATAACACTATGAGAAGCATAGATATCCTTTCCCCCTTATAGGATAGAAACAACTAAGTTGTCAATGGTCAAGAGGCACCTAGAAAACATGGAATATAAGGGTTTCAAATAACCCAATACTTATCCTTGGGGTTTTATTGTTCTTTTCACCAAGAATGAATGTGGTACTCTCAAGTTTGTTTTTATATTACCATCCATTGAACTGGATTATGGTTAAGAACCGATATCCACTACCTCATATAGATTAGCTCTTCAACAATATCAGAGGATATCAGGTTTTCTCAAAGATTGATCTGAGTATACGCTACCATCAAGTATAAATTAGAACTTTATACATAAATCACATAATATTATATAGTAGGTAATGTCTTTATGAGTATTTGGTTATGTTTTTCATATTGATGAATGTTCCCATTGTTCTCATTCCCAAATGAATCGAGTTTTCACCCATGTCTAGAATCATTTGTGGTAGTCTTTGCAGAAAACATCTTGGTGTATTCTCATACTTTGAACAACCATGACAAACATCTTGAGATTATACTTAATACACTAATATAGAACCAGTTACTTTCTAAGATCACCAAATACCACTTTTTGATCAAAAAAGTGAACTTCCATGGCCACATCATCTCAGAGTAAAGAATAAATTTTGACCCAGATAATGTGAGAGTCATGGTCTCTTGGTATTATCCCAAGAACATATTTTACATCCTAACTTTCTTTGATTTTTATGGATACTATAGATGCGTTATTCAGATTCTTTGATTTCATTCCAAGAATTTCCTATGTGGGCTTGTTGAAAAATGGTGTTAATTTTTTATGGTCAAATTCATATCATAAATTATTTTAGGAGATGAAAGGGAGACTAAATTTGGTACCAATCTTGGTTCTTCCAGAGCTGGGATGAAATAATACAATTTACTGTGATGCATTGGGTATCAAGATAAGAGAAGTTTGTATACAGGATAATCATATAGTGGTGTACGAATCTTGTCATTTAATACTACACAATATTAATTACTTGACACATCATCTTGAGCTAGTAGTTCTGGTTCATATATTCCATTGTTGGAGGCATTATTTTCTTGGAGAGTGGTTGTGCTATTTTTGGACCACCAAATACTCAAATAAATATTCAGATAGTGTTATTTGAATCTCAGATATAGGATTTGGATTTAATACCTACAGTCCTTTGATATTGATCTTTCTTATACCTCAGGTAAAGGAAAACCTGTGGAAGATTCTCTTAATCATAGGACTCAAACACAGAAAAATAATGAATCTGGTATTGAGTGTCAGCTGATGAACCTATTTACATAGATACACTTATAGGTCCAATACCATCTGGGATATCCTATTGGTATAGCTTTATCAGTTTCATAGTCACTTCTAGATAGATTGAAGAAGAGACAGATTTCTGATCCCAAGGTCTTAGTCTTAAAGGAGAGTATTTCAAGTGAGTACATGCCTCTAGTATGGATTTTTGATGAGGATGAGACATTACGCATTCAAGGAAGTTTTTGGTTTACCACTAGGTAGTGGAATTATATGATTGATCATTGAGAGGTTAACAAATTCAACTTAATTTTTTCCTATGAATGAGAGCCCCCCTGTGGATGATCTTGGAAGGAACTATGTCTGAGAGATTATACGACTTCAAGGAGTTCCATGGATTATTTTATCATATAGATATTCTGATTTCACTTCTTGTTTTTTGAAAGGGTTGAAGAGGGAATTAGGTATATAGGTACTATTGAGTACAATATAACTACCTCAAAATGATGGGTATTCCAAGCGCATGGTATAAGTGTTGGAGAAAATGATGAGATCATGTGTCCTCAATTTTTTAGGTCCTTGATAAAAACACATAACTCTAACATAGTTTGCCTATAATAATAGCTTATAGGTGATAATAAATATTTTTCAATATGAGGCTCTATATGGCAGGTCATCCCAATCACCCTTGTAATGTTTAGAGGTAGGAGAGGCGGTACTACTAGGACCTCATCTCATTCAAGATACTTCAGAGTAGGTGCATATTATTCTGAGGCATATGGATACAGATCATTCTAGGTAGTAGTCATATGCCAACCACTATCGATGACCACTCGAGTTTGAGGTCAGGGATCTGGTATTATTGTGTGTTTCTCTTAGAATTGGCCATAAAAGAATTTGCAGGCAAGGAAAGTTAGATCCTAGATTCATAAAACCTTTCTAGATTTTGTAGTCGGTCAGATCAATGTATTATTGTATAGAACTCCCACATAGATATATATATATATATATTCATAAACTAACATAGATATATATATATATTCATAAACTATATATTCCATGTTTCTTAATTACGTCACTATTATTTTGATCCATCAGATGTTCTCCATCTAGAAGATACTGAGTTAGATATCGATTATTCTTTTTAGGAGCTTATTATACATATCACAGATCTGAGCATAAAGGATATCTAAGGTAGCTTAGTCTCTTTAGTCTAGGTGAAATGGTATCATGTCTTCACATAGGATGAGACCTAATAGATATAGGATGATATATGTGTTTAGTGGTCAAATAAATTCTTAGATTGTGATTTACTTCCCATAGAGAAACTCAGGGAAGAGTTATCTTAAGAAGGGTAGGTTGTAACATCTCAACTTTTTGATGATGTGAGAATAAATTATGTTTTTTAATCTATATTTTTACAGTTATAATTGGGATTAAATGATTAAGGATGGTTCCAAGAGAAATCAAGGATTATCTGGCGCCCAGAACTCTAGTTTTTGAAGAATCAATTTGAGGTACACGGTTGGCGCATGGTTAGTAGTAACCATGTGGCTCCACTGTGTGGCCCATATATAAGGTATCACGATTTGAAAACCATGTGAGGGAGTATGCATGATAGTTTTAAAATTTGTATACCTATTTTTGAGTTAAAACACAAAGTTAGCCCACGGTTTGTCTAACCTAACCATGTGAAGGATTTTCTTATGGGATAGTGTTGGACCAACCATGTAACCTTTTAAAAAAATTGAAATTAATAGATTTACCCTATTTACTTATATTTTATAAACTCAATTTTCCTTTATTCTCTGGTATCCTCTTCTTTCAAGAAGATGTCTCCAATGGAATCCTCCTTGGACTTGAGGTTTCTTCCTAATTGGAACATAATTCTTAGGTTACTCATGCGAAATGGTTGATGTCTTGAGAAGTGTCTTACTTGAAATAAATCTCAAACTTAGTTTTTAAGTGGTTTTCTTTTAATATAAACCCAATTTCATATAGATCACATTCACATTAAATCCTTAACTATTGAATCAAATGAAATCTTTATCATTGAATATTTCATTCCTTTATATACTAATTCTTCTAATAATTTAGTTTTAGAATCTCCGGTCTATCCATAAAATTAATATGTTAAAATCATATTATTTTATAACTATTTAAAAAATGCACCATTTTTTTATTGACATGAAAATAAATTCCAAAAATATTTTCACATGTAAAAATAAATCTCATGCGTATGGTACATGATCTTTTAATTGTAATGGTTTAAATTTAAATGATATTTAAAATATCCACATGATTAAACTTGGGGAAGATATAGCAATCCCCTATATTTCAATAAAATACATAAGCATCTAGGTTAGTAGGAATTCTAACCAAAATTCACTCAACATAAGGTTATATTAATCAAAATATATTTTAATACCATCATAACTCTAAAACATAACATTCTTAAACTATATTCAACCTCTAAATTCAAGATCATAACTTTAATCACACACTGATGTCAAGGTAGACGAAATATAAATCATATTTTTTCATACATAGAATGGAATGAAAATTTTATAAGATGAAATTTAGGAAATTTAATCTATATAAAAAATAATATCAACATTATATAAAAAATTATATATATAAATAATTAAATAGTAATAACTTAAAAAATGTTTAATTAAATATTTTACATAAGATAAAAAAACATAAAATATTCAACTTTATCAAATCTATTTTTGAAATGATCTAAATTCATACTGTGGGTATGCACAAATGAAGGTTTTTGATAATTTTAATAAAATTTAATTTTATTCAAATTCCCACAAATTAGCTTGCACCATGGAATATTTCATGAAATTTTTGCCTTCAAAAAATACAAAGTATTATACTGATTTAGGAAGTGATTTTATAGAGTTAAACTATTTTTGTCAAGTTGTGTTTGGTATCAATATTGTTTTGTGAAGAATCTAGTAATTTTTACTATATCTAGTTGTTCTTCATGGTGAAGCTCAATCATGTCAGATATATGCCTTTCCATATTATAGTGTATAATCCCACAGTGCTCTATTTTCCATGTTTTTTAAATGGTTCCCAAAATGGACTTTTCATGTTCACTATTCCATAATAAAGTATAAAATATGAACTAAAATTCCCATTTTTATGAATTTAATATCAATTTAATAAATATCATAGACAAAAAAAAATTAAAATGGATATTACATGAACTTACCCATCAGGTCCTCACCTAGTCGAGTGGTATGTCGAGTGACCATGTAGGATTAAATTTATAACTGAAAATAAAATATGTATTAATACATCTGTTAAACACTATAGGGGAATATAATATAAATACTAGTATAAGGGAGAATATAAAGATCAATACTATCAAAATGAACCAACCTCAAATGACAGGTAAAAATGTTAACACCAAATCATTCCAACTCAATCTTGTGAATTTCTATGCACAAATCCCATTAGGATCTAACCATGATCTAGCACCATAACTCCATGGCCCCATAGCTCCCCACCCAACAAATCGACATAACTTTATACATCATCTTCACTGAAATATAATTTGTGGGTAAAATGCCCATAAAGGGGTGAGTATGAAAATACCCCATTATACACCCTAAAAATATAATGGGAATTATGAATAACGATCAACATGAATACAAGGTCTGAACTATAGATCCACTCAACTCAATCATAGGGGACACCATCATATGAACAAACTTAATGTTCACTTTCCAATATGACCCTGAATCAATATCATAGGAAAATATTAGGGATAACCCATATTGTATAGTCATTACATGGAATGAGGACTCTAATAATGAATCCCATACATTAGGGGGAAACACCTCCCTACTCATATGCCTCTGGGGAAAACATTTACTAACCCATCCACTATAGATACACTACACACCTAAGGGGTAAACATGTCCTTACCTATGTATGACTTGGATTTTCAAATCACATCAGTCTGAATAGGGGGACTGCAACTCAATTCACCTCATCAAACACTAAATATCTAGTCATGAAGATCCTATACTGAAGGGGGACTCACCAAACCACATTCTACTCTTCATGTAAAATCAATGCTACTTTCATTACCCATGGGGTGTTGATATAGATTCATCACCACATTATTATACTTAGAATAATTCCACACACCACATAAGGACCATTTTAACTATCCAATAACTGAGTCCAAAATCCTTAGTCTAACCAAAAATGGGTTGAGAAAGACGTGACTCTTGAGGAGGTTACCAGCCCTAGGGATTGGTGACTCTTATACAGTTTCATGGGGGAGTTCCTTTCCCCATACAACCAAGGGATGAAACATACTCATCCAATATAGGATTGAAAAGTGGATTTTTGTGACATAATTATGCCAAAAATTGAAAGGTAACCCAAATTTGATACATTCCCACTTTTACCCACTCTAATAGAGAAGAATGCCATAGGGGGGAAACCTAGTGCACCCAGTGCACCAAAATTCCCTAAGCATCAAAACTATGTATGTATCCCAAATACCACCACTATTAAACCAGGGATACCATCACAGGATGGGGTTCCTATTCCATTTTTTACTACATATACGTTTTTTAAGGAGTTAACAACCCCTAGAATCTAAACCATCCTCACTGACCGACCTATAAAACCATCACATCACCACTCGAAAATGTATCTGGGGACCTGTACATCTCTAGGAATACTAAATATCTAAAGGGATACTGACCCTAGGTGGATCTCTTTCCACTCTATGTGTGAAGGTTGATCAAGGGGAATATTGTCTTCAACTAGGTAAGAATCATCCTACATGTTAAAATTGGAGCTCTAACAAACTGTATCCTATCATGGAAGACCCAAACAAAACATATTTAGGGTAGTACCCTACCAGGTGTTATATAGAGTATTTTTGGTATGATGAAGGTACCCCCACGAATACTCTATAACAAATACTCCATATAACTCATGGTAATTACCCATGGTAACATTTGGAAGAGATAATATTTTTACTGTCTGAAAAAAATAATGGACATGAAAACCATTATATAAATGGAGTGAATGAATAACTACCCCATAATATAATCCAAAAAATGAGTAAACTCAAACTATGGGATTCAATATAATATGGTAAATCTTTTAGACTTCCACATCCATCTTTAAGTCCCTTCAGGATACCGTACTATATAGAGGCAACAACCAAAGACTAGCTTGAATGCCAACATTTACAAATATACATCCTCAAAGGATCCACAAACTCCAATAAACTCTTAAAGAATTAAAACCTCTAAATTCAGGAATGTGTCCCAGACTATGGAAAAAAATTCCTAGGGAGTTTACCCTCCCTTCACCAACTCTATATCATCAACTAGATCCTATCATTTCCACCATAGGGATAAGTTCTACAGCCATCACCAAATCATTTTTTAAAGGGACCCTGATAGTAAAGGGGTCCCCTCCATCATGTTATACATGGGAATATACTCATAATGGACTAAATAATTTTAAAAATATGGACCATTTTTAATAAAACAAACAAAACCACTATGTGAGGAAGGTGAAAATGTGTTGTATAGTGTATACAACTATACACCCAAAGCCCCACTCTAGTGGGGATCCTATACCAGTCTTGATGTGTATTTCCTAAATACATAGTGTACCTAAAGATATATGTGGTGTGCATTACATGTGACATATTTAGTTATTCACCATGTATCAATCCATGTCATCAAATCTGAAATGGCATATACTATTACACACTATATACCCCTCATTGGGTGTCTAGACATGTACATGGATGCACCCCAGGTCATGTACTAAAAATTCCTACATGGAATGTCTATATGTCCAAAAGGCCATGTAGATACCATCCTATACATGAAGAAATTCAAAATAACTACACAACAGGCGACTGGGGTTTCCAGACATAGAAATCTTGAGAACCACCTTAATCCACTAATTTCATTGAAAATCACACCTCTATGGGCCTTAATCCATCAAGTGGTGTTTAAAACTAAAAAATATAAATTTAAAACAACTTAAAAACTTTTATGTTGTAAAAATTTAAATAAAATTCCTACCCTATATCAAATCACTGAATATTTACGGTCAAAAACCAATGATATGCATTTCATAGATCTTGTGTCATGATCAAGCTTCGATCAGTCTCCATGAAAAAGGATCCACCTCCCTCTCCCATCTCCACACTACGGTGGATGGTTTCAATCATTTGATATTCTTCCCACTCTCTTGTATGAATGAGGTGGGTTAGGGTTAGGGGGATAAAATAAAAACATAAATTAAAATAAATTAAATACAAATTTAGGGGTCCAATATAGGATGAAAACCCCCAATAGTATTTATACTTAACTAGGGTAAAACTACCCATTTCAAAAATCAATAATAAATTCATAATTTCCATATAAATACATGAATGGAAATAAATATTATTTATATAATATATGTTAAATATCCTAGAAAATACATCTGAATCAGAATCTCACAAGATTTATTCCCAAGTGTTAAAATCCCATCCAATGACCGACTGGACAATTAGAAAATATTTCTAAGTTTTTAGTGAAAATTATCATTTTACCCTTCATGAGGGTCTAGGATTTTGAGGATCCAAAATTAGGTATGCCTTTTTTATGGGAAAACCAAGTCTTCTACATCCCCCCCCCACCTTTAATACTTTTCCATTATAAAAATAAAATAAAATATATTAATCTATAAGAATCCCACAAAACACCCTTTCAAAGGAATATAATACATTTTCACATGATAACATCCAACATATGAAGGTTTTTATAACTACAAGGACCTATCTATTTCCAAAATCAAGGATACAATATGTGAAATTTTCATAAATCCACAAAATCCATATAGATTCAATCCACCATAGAGGATGCTCCTAATATCATCATGAATATCCTTTTAAAAATGTCATCAAGGATTTCCACCCAAATTATTTTCCTCCAAACACATAATTCCCAACCATAACCGAATGAATAATTTCCACGAACAATCGATAACATTCAAATAATATTTATCTACCAATTAATTTCTTGGGGAGATTTTATACTCCCCACCATCAAAATGGAAGAACCTGAATATTTTAATATTCATATAATCGCACCACTTATAATTCACCATTGGGAACCTCAAAAAAATTCCCACACATCCCCACAAGGTTCCACTGCTACTCCTCATTTTAATATGACTAAGTATATATATTGATGTTGTCTATCTTAGAGGATTAGGATTGCATAAATACTCACATAATTTTTTTTCCAAACATTGAAGGTAAAATTTCAATACTACGAACCTCAATCATGTTCTCATCCACCGCAAAAAACCTCATCCGTCTCTTTGGGGTACAAGGTCTATTTATATTCCCAATACTAAAATTTATCTTACAAATTTAATGTGGAACTATGAACCTCATCACATGTACAAAGAAAATAAAATTTATCCCCCCTTAAAACATATTCCACACAACTGAAGTGGACTCATATATGATAATGATAAATTCTACTCAACTCAATACTCGTAACAACCAAAATCATGGTGAATATTCTACCTCTTCCTTAGAACAGATCTAGGCTCAATTATATGGATGTTAGACAGAATTATGAATATCGTTCTATGATATATAAAATTCACGTCTAGAGAATAAACTAACATCTACTTCATCTCCTTGGAAACTCCTAAAGTAGGATTTTTCCATAAGCTCATAATCCATCTCCCCGAGATGAATGTCCCAAAGAAAATGAATATCCACTACTCGAAAAATGGAGGAATGATCCTTGAAAGAAATATATAATAGGAAAATATTATTAAATTATAATCAAAGTACTAATTTGAACATCCTAAAGGTTGAATCTACTCATATCATGGGTTCCACCTTCCCAATTAAAGTATATTGAGATTAATTTATTCAATAATGATATGATATTCATGGATGATCATCCAACCAAAATCATACTATGGGAGATTATCTACTAAAAATAACACAATTATTAGGCCTTACTCTTCTATAAAGAGATCTAAGGAAATCATCACTACCAAATTTTCCTCACATCGATGGTAAAAATGAGGGTAGATTATTGCTACTAGTAAGAGTATCTAGACATACCTCACTGGTATAAATGATCCATTAGGATCTATATCTCTCTAAAAAATCACACAACATAAATAAAATTTCATGAATTAGTGATAAAAAATATGATATCTAAGGAAAAAAGATCATAGATCGTATCATGATAACTACATCCCCTACCCAATCAAATCCCCTCAAAGCTCACACAAGGATACAATTTTTATGTCAATCACCATCTACCATCCACCTATGAGATAAGTTCTATACAAAAATTATGCCTCTATTATATGAGGTTGAATATTGAATCTATCCAAGGATCCCATGCTTGGAATCTAACACATCAAAATCATCGTCCTCAATATTGAAGGTCCTAATATGATACATCAACCCCTATTGATTGATCATGCTAGAGCTACACTTTCAAACAGAAGACCACAATCAAACATTATCCATCATCCAAACTTATACTAATTAGTATGCAGTAGTGAGGGACATGTGCCTCACCGAGTGACTTTAGACGGGTCAAGGGGAAATAAACCTAACCAAATGTGATTTAGTACTACATCAAACTCCGCTAAATGAGGAAACACTCTATGTATCGGTGGAAACTGACTCCTATGTAGTACGAGGGACCTGTACCTCATCAAGATAATAGGATCATCGATTCCATTTCCAAGTGGAATATACTTCTCTAGAGGGAACACATATCCAACCCATTGATGTATGATTACCCATAAATGGTGATATGTTCCCATGTATCCATGAGGGAGTACCGACTCCCATAGATAAAAAATATATCCCATATCATTAGGAACACCAACCACTAAAAATAGAGGACCCACAGCTTTTTTAGTGGCGGATTACTAATCCTAATGTATTATGGTGGAATCTAACCTCATCAATATCGAGGGAGTATCAACTGTATGATCAAATAGAGCATTAGAGCCCTATAAATAGGATATCATTACTTTGAATCCAATGAAGAGTATAGACCTCCATAATATTATATGGGGGAACCACACATTGGTATTCACATAGTTCCCAGGGGGATTACCGACCCCATCCAAACCAAACATAAAATGTGATCTAGATTCCTACCCCAATAATACGATCATGATGAGAAATATATTATACATGGAACTAATAAACTCTACCATACAAAAAAATTCCCCAAGTAATAAATTTATTCAGAATATTATTAATTTCCTTGTATAGTTGTGCATAGGACACTATACCCTAGTTGTGTACCCTAGTCTATTAACTAAACCATATCACCTTCAAGTATTGTTTCTCTATAGGTTTCTAATTCTTATCATGAGACACCTATCTCAAAAATACATCCCAGGAACCACTAGCTCTGATACCAATCAATAATAAACATAACCACTGAGTCCCCATCTGGGTTGTAGATATACTGATTGTGCCACCCACAATCCCACCTCAAATACACTGGGGGTTGGAAACTATCACTAAGAATATATAACACATATATGTGTGACCTTTACCTATACAACCAGAATCAGATATACGTCACCATATATCAATAATAAAAATAATAACAATAATGTAGTATAAATTTTCTAACTAAAACTAAAATATTCATGAAAAATATTTCTAAAAATCCAGAGGAATACAATACAAATTATATTATAAGAGGGGTAAAAATAAAAGGACTAATAGTCTCATAAACAACTGAACTCAGCCGACTAGAAATAAATGAATGGCCATGTTTCCCCAACTCTATCTTGATCATTACATCCAAAAATACAATCACGCACCAACCACACTCTACCTCTACAGCTCCACACCGACCACATCTCCACCAACCTATGTTCCATTTACATAGGTGAAACATATGTGGAAAAAAATCATGTGTATGGGTGAGTATAAAAATACCCAGTATGATGCCTAAAAATATAAAGAGAAATAGGAATATAGGCCGGAAAACACCTAATTATTGAATCATGTAGCAACCTAACTCAATCAACACGGGACATTAATTTGGGAAGAAGCTATATCCTCACTTTGAAACAAGAACCTAACCCTATATAATGGAAAAATACCAGGGATATCTATGAATTTAGACTCATTACATGGAATGAGGAATAAAAAAATGACATACCTTAAGGGAAAACACCTCCCAAATAATAAACCATAGAATAAAAATTACTCATTTCAATGTATTATTAATACACCCCATGCCTCAAGGGTAATGGCCACCTTATACATCAATAAAAAAGATGATAAAACCACATCGGTCCATACAAGGGGAACCCAACCCAAATAACAACCTCAAACCTCGTTGATCTAGTAAGAAATATCACATATTGAAGAGAGCCTCACTAAACCACAAACTATTCTTCCTGACCAACAACACCACCCTCCCAACCCATAGGGTATGAAGCTGGACTCACCAGTATATCACTATTTCTAGAACAATTATCATCCCAATAGAAGTTCCATCTAAACACCCCGCTGACTGAATCTAGAATCCCCTATATATCAAAAGAGGAATACCTCACCTTGAGAATGAATTTATGATTGATAGGTTTCTTGGCCAGATAGATACGTGACCCACACCTCATCCCATGAGGGGAATTCCTACCTAATACTACAAAAGGTAATATGCCTCATAATCTATGCTATGACCAAAAAGGGATTCATGAGACTTATGCTCAAATTGTGAGATCAGCCAATCATAAGGTGAATCTCAGTCTACTATATGCCACTCTACTAGAGAATCAAACTAAAGGGGGGAAACTTAGTGCATATGGTTCACTACAACTCACCAATAAATAGAACAATATATGTAACTTGAATAACACAATAATCATAACACTGATCCCATACTATAGTGGGGAGCCTATGCCTTGTCGAGGTTTGTAGATTTCTTTAGGGAGTTACCAAACCTTACCATTTCAACCATATTCATCACTCAACCTCCACGTCCACCATCTAACCACTCAAAAATTTATGAAGGTACATATTCCACTCCATGGCATAAAAATCAGTAGAGGGGGTACCGAACATAGGTGGGGCCTCATGCATCACTAATAACCAAGGTTAATCAAGGGAGAAATCATCTATTTCCACATAAGAATTAAATTCTTCTTCAAATATGGTTCTCTGAGAAACATTTTCCTAGAATTAAGGACCCCCAACCTATACCCCTATGGGAGTACTGAATCCATCAATTTAAGGGATGACCCACACCTCGTTACATGATCAAAACATTAGGGAGTTCCCAAAACCCGTATTTATATCTACCTTACCACAAAATTTCTATTCTTTATCTCCTAGAGTCATAATTAAATGTTCAATGTGAAAAATAAACTATATATAATGTTTGTAAAAAAGTATTTAAATTAAAGAAAATATAAATAGATAGAGAATAAGGGACTCCCCATCCTCTAATCTAAACCACATGCACCAACTCTAACTCTAGGGTTCATGGAAATTAGGGAAATATCCTCAAGTCCCATATTATTTTATAAACACCTTTTGGCTACACTACTTCATTGAGGGAGCCCCCAAAAGACTTGTCTAAACTCAACCTTCCACAGATCTCCATCCTCCAAGGATCCATAACTGCTAACAAAATCTCATAGAATACTGATCTTTTATTAAATGTGAGGGTCCCATACACCGATGTCAAAATTCTTCCAAGAGTTTTTCCATCCTTTCACCAAAATTACATCATCACTAGGATAATTTCATCATTTACATAGAGATATGGTCTATAACCATCCTTGAATCATATTTTCAGTAGCCACTTATAGTGAAGAGGACCCCACCATCATATTCTATGTTGAAGGATACTTATAATGGATTATATAGTTTTCCAAATTAGTCTCCTAGGAGATAAATCACACAAATCCCCTATGAGGGAAATGTACACAAAGTGTATAATGTTTTACATATTATGTACACCCAACACACCACTCTAAGCAAGTTTCATTACCTATCTTGATGTGCATTTATCAAATACACAGTGTTCTCAAAAATTATACCAAGTGTGTAAGAAAAATGAGAACCCAATTTATGTAACCTATCATAAGTCATGAAATTTAACCCAATATGGCTAGTACTATTACACTCCATGAACCCTTAAAAAGGTATCCATACATCTATATGGCCACAACTAGAAATGTTTTATCCAAAGGTCCTTCACAACATTTCAATATAGAAAACATTCCATTTGGATATTCTCCTCAACCTATGGACCAATTATGAACTACACGTCATGTGTTTTTATACTACACACCATGTGAAAAAAATTCTTAATGTGGAAATCCTTACCAAATCCACTAATTATTTCATAAATAATCTCTCCATGGGTTTTAATCCATCCAACAAAAATCAGAATTCCAAAATGTGAATTGAAAATAATTAAAAAATCATTAACAGGTAGAAATAAAAATGATGTTCCTACCTCACAATGAATCAAAAATTCTTCAAGGTCACATGTCGATGATCCATAGTAGAGGGTCATGAAGTCCCATTTAGAATCAAATCAGACTCCTCTGTCAATTCTTTATCTACGTCCCCCTCCTATTCCCTAAAATAAATGGTATCAAGGAGGGTATAATCCTATAAAACTCATGTGAATGGGTTGGTTAAGGGTTGAGGAGAATATAAAACTCTAAATTAAATTAAATTTAAGGGCCAGACCCAATACCAACAACCCAAATGGAGTTTATATATCAATTGGGTAAAGTCACCAATAATAAACTCTGACACAATGACAAAATTTCCATTTAGATCTATTTTTAGGGGATGTCAATGTTTTTAAACTCGGGAATTGATAATTTTTATTTAATAAATATTAAGTATCCTAAAAATACATTCTTCTCTAAATCTAAAAAATAAACATTTTTGTAAAGGTCCCATACCAAGAACAATGGGACCATGAGAATATTTTTATATTGTGTATTTATAAGGTAAATTATAATTATACACTTCATAATGGTTTAGGTCCTCAATGAACCAAAATGAGCTAAGTTTTGTTTAATGGAAAATTGGTTTCATTATAAGAAACCTCATTATACTAGGTTATATACCTATTTGATTCATCTAATTATATATTTATCCTATTAAATTATAATTTATAATTAGTTTGATACCAATGGTGGGATTCATGGTAAATCTCTATGCTTGTTAGGTTTAGAATAATACACTAAATACATACCAAATATCCTATCAATAAAAACAATATAATAAAATTATAATCAATGTGAACCTCAATATTAATGATTTTGATCTTAAATATAAGTGAGTTCAATTGAGTTCCAAAAGAAAAAAATGGGTTATTTCCTTTTATGGTATCCAATACGTACTAGAATCACCAAACACTTTTACATAACCTCTTTTCCCAAAATAATATGATAGCACCTCTTCTTGGAAAAAAATGTAGAGAATAAAGATTAAGAGATTTTTGACTATGATAGAATAATATATAGTGTGCCAAATTAGGTTTATAAATATCCTTTAAATGGGCATCCTTCATTGAATGAATGATCCTCTTGAAGTCATAATGTATCAAAAAATTTAAAATGTTCAGAAAAAAATTATTCCAACTCCTTGATTAAATGAAATGTTACAGATTATTTTAGAATTCAATTAATTAAAAAATAATCATATGATGTATTTTTATTTAAAATATAAATTATAATTAGTATAATAGATTTATTTGAAAGATATAACATATAATTCCTCCATATCCACCATAATGTGGTACTATATAACTTATCATAACACTGACCATAATGTGGTGACTTTCACCACAATATGATTTCTTTTGTGAACAAAATTGAATAGGGACAATACTAGGTATGAAAGAAAATATCTATATTGTTTACTTATACTAATTTATTAATATGTAATATATTTTCTATTATATAAATATACTAGCTAGAATAGTGGAGAACCTGATTCAAATTCATGTGACTATATATGACAGTGCTTATTATGAGTATTATAAACACTGAATTGTGAACTTTTTTACTAATATTAGAATTGAAAAAAATCTGATTATGGTTTGTGAATACATTAGTCTTGACAAATCCATTCCAATTTTTACTTTATAATAAAAGATAAAATAATATTTCATATATTTTGTTTAGAATAAACTCCCATATTCTATGACATGAATTATATATAGCCACATTTTATCTTCTAAAACCACTAACATAATATAGAAGAAAGTAAAAGTTAATCATCTAGGAGAATCAAAGGTATTAAAGACGTCAAGGTATGTTCTCTAAGAAAAATATCAATTATTTGATTTTCTTTAGGGAAATGTTTTTCTATTAGATGAATCGAAGGTTTAAAAACATTATAAATGGTTTTCAATCACTTTGTGAAACAGATATTAAAGACAATATATTGGTGGAGAAGATTATTTACAATCTACCAAAATAAGGGGAATATAATATAACTATAGTTGATGATACTAAATATAATACCCAATTAAGTTTTTATGATTTTATCATATTCTTGATTTATTATTATAATGGTCTAATGAGTGATACATAGAATGAAAAATCAAAGAGTAGAATTTCTTTTTCTACCATAAATTATATTTCTATTATATAAAATATTTATAACACAATGAATTATTATAATAAATATTGATAAGATAATGATTTGGGTTTCAATAAAAGTGAATTATTAAAAATATAAAATCACATGGAAAGGATTTCGAAGAATAAGAATTTATAAAATAATAATATGATGTATTGAAGAGATAAATATGAAAATGTTTGGAAGAATATATAAAATGAAGGATTTTAATGATTTTATTAGTGTAAAAGTCTTGTCCAAATTAAAATTTATTATACAAGATTAATAGAGAAGGATAAAGAATCTATAATATAGTCTAAGTATATATGGAAGAAACTATAAAGGCTACAGATATAAGGATTTTTAGTGATGTCTCATCTTAAAAAAGTGGTTTGGACAATAATAATATAAAAAATATATATTTTTATATTTATTGATTTTGTAACTTGGAATACGGAGGCTTTATAATAATATTATTACTTATATGATTAAGATGATGAATCTCCATAATTTTAAGAAAGATAATAATATGTGACTAAATTATCGAAAATAAATAAAAATATAAGGAAGAAAATAATTGGGCTAAGCAAATGATTATCAAGACTAATGAGAGTATTTCAAAACTTACTTCTGAGTTAAATTCCAAACCTATTTAAATTTAATTACCTAATAAAAATGAGGTTTAATCTAGAAAAATAAATTTAAAATTTAAAATTTTGAAGAAGTTATCTGATTTTACATTCAAATTTTATAATTTTTATAAACATCTAGACCAATTTAATCCTACTAAGGCTTCATCCATAAGTGTTTTTTTCTTTTTTGGGTAGATAAATTTTCAATCCAACTATTTTTTCCCAAAAAAATGTACTCTTTATACTAAATTTTAAATGGGAATTAACTAGAATAATATATTCTCTTAACGGAATAATAAATATTTCAAAACTATTGATGCTTACATTTATAAGGAACTCTTTATTATTCAACATAGAAGAGTTAGACATATATCGAAGCCAAATTCTTTATTCTCTAATGTTATTAGACTAAAATGGTATTAGAACCAAAATTTAATTTTCATTCATTACAGGAAAATTTTTTGGGTAACTATAATTGAAACATCTGTAATATGGATAGTGTATATTCTTGAAAAATAACTAGAAACAATCCTAATTTTTAAAACTTACAAAAAGTAAATAGTGGAAATATTATTTCAAGAGAAAACATGAAAGGTATGATAAAGGTTATAAGTGGTGTATCCTTCAATATTGATACCTTAATAATATATTTCATTTATTTTTTAGGACTAATAAAAATATATTATTTTTATTAAAAGGATAAAATTCAAGTAAAATCTATGAAAGATTGAAAAAAGTAGAGGATGAGGTAATCGGCATAAAAAGAAATATTGATATGAGTCTTGAATAACATATACTCCTAAAAATGATGTGATATTCATAAATCTTGGTTTTTAATGGTCCAAGGAATCTTCAATTTGGTTTCCTTCCCGCAAGGTGTGTCGAAAGGATTATAATAAGGGATAAGACTCAGGCATTGCCACACATTAATGATGATGCAATAAATGGATGTGTTTGGTTCTTAGAGGATCTTGGAAACCTATAGGGATTGAACTTTGACATTATTCAATAGGATTCCCCTTTGGGTATATAGAATATGGATGTGAAGATTCACCGTAGATTCAGAAAATATTAATGAATTCTAGTCAAGTGGGGCTGTAATGGTGAACCAAACATTGCTGAACTGGTTATGAATAGCTCCTCTTCCAAATATAAAAACGTTTAGATACAAACCATTAGTATTTAACTTGTAACAAGTGATGGTAGGATATTACTTAATCTACCTTCCATATGAAACCTACAATCTAGGTACTAGAATCCTTATTTATTTTCACCAAAACTTCTCAAGAAGTGACTACAAGTCATCAAGGATAAGGGTGAATGTAATCTCCCTATTAGATAGAGTGATCTTTATATTCCATATGGGATACTATATTAGAGAGTTAATGGAAGTGGATAGGTTCTGTATCATATTGATCTTCTAAATAGTGATTCAAAAAATGTTAAACTATAGACATATAGTTTTGTTAATTATACTTGGGTGTAATACCAGAAGTTAAGATGGAGTAGGAAAAACTAGATATCAAACTTTATGTCCAATGGCATCCAAAATAATCCCACAAGTTGGAAGCTATGGGGTTATCCCTGATCAAGTAATTTTTTGTGTCTATACTGATAATTTTATAGTATCTTCACTTGGAATCCATGGTGATCTCATGTTATTGAAATCTATAATTAGTGGGAAGACCATTTTTTAGAATTATCTAAATTTAGATGATCATTTTCATGAGAAGGAAATTATTACAAATGATGTCATTATGGGGGATTTCATGACATGGGAATATTCATTTGTGACATGATGTTTTAGTTTAGTCTCCATGAGGGTTCTTAATTAACACAAGTATATCCTCAGGGTTAGAGATGATAATCTTGCTCATAGCCCTTTTTCCTAAATAATAAAGCATAATATTAATAAGTGGTAGGTGATACTATATAGATATGATATCTAGATCATGTCCTGGACACCTTGATAAGAATATAGGGACATCGGACCAATTTTCCTTCTAGAACTTCAACCTTTCATACACAATGACCCATCATAGATTTTCAAAAATCATTGTAAGGGTGGTAAGGGTTTATTTTTATATCTAGGTTTAGTGAAGTTGGGGTAATAACGGTATCATAGATATAGAGATATTATACTAAATTGATATAAAATTCACCAACATAGTTTTTCTCTCAATGATATGCCAATAATGATTACCATATAGTGATTCCATAGATTCATCCAAACTAAATATATTTATATTTCCCTCCTTGATGGGGAATTATAACCTATTACAATTTATCTAATAATATTAATTATTAGCTTAGGTGTCCCACTGAAAATTATGTGATGAGGGTAACTTCATCTACTTTAATAATTATAAATTTAATGTTACAAGTTATTATCGAATTCATATCTTATCAACCAATATACATGAAATATTTTACAATATTGACCTGGTGGATCTGTTATGCTCAAAATTCCTTTACCTTAGTGAAATTAAGGATATTTTTTGCCTTTAACACAAATTATTAGGACACTAAAATGTTTTTACCTTGACTGAAATTTATGAGAAGAAACTTGTGAAGGAAATTCTATAACGTAAGTTTAATTTTTTTGGAGTTTATCATCCATGCCAATATTATAAGCACTGTAAGCTTCATTTTAAAATTATTAGTGAAATTTAAACTTACAAACCTCTATAGTTGGTTCATTTGGATCTTTTAAAACCTAAAAAAATTATATATACAAGAGGAAATCCCATTTTTATAAATGATTTTATGACTACACTTGGTTTACATGTGTTTTATTTCCCATAAAAAAAATTTCTCAAGTTATTTAAAAAAAATTATTCTCTAATTCAAAATTAGAAAGTCATCAAATTGTCATTATCTAGAGTGGTCATGGTGCAGATTTTGAGAATATATATTTTAAAACTTTTTCTAGTAAGAAAATAAGTAGACATATCTTTTCAACTCTAATAACTTTATAAAAAAATAGGGTAGTTTAAAGGATAAATATAAAACACTCATAAATTTTATATTTTATTTTGTGAAAAAACCATTTCACTAAACATTTTTTCATATAAAGTCATTAATACTTATTTCTAAACTATAAAAATTATTTTACTCTACCTATTTTTTTAAAAAACATCATAAGAACTGTGGAATAGATGTAAATCAAAAATTAGTTACTTAAAAGTTTTCAATTTCTGAGTATTCATTTTGGATACTAAAGATAATATTGATAAATTTGATATGAAATCTAATGAATTGATTTTTTTTGGTTACCCTACCACAAGTAAGCCTTATCATATTTTCAACATATATAAACATACAATTTAGAAAATAATTTATGAAAAGTTATATGAAACTTATACTTTTTCAATAGTAAACATCGAGATTATGAAAATGGATTGGACTACATTTTTGAAACACCCTTTGATTTAGATCCTATAATTGAACAACATATGCCAATTACTCTTATTCAAAAAGTAAGGTTATTTGAAGATAATAATTTGGAATATGAGGCTCAACCAACCTTTTTCCTAAAATATCAATATTTTTAAATAACCATCACATTTATAGTTTCATTGGTAGTGTTGATCAACTAGTTAAAACCAGAGGCCCTTTATGAATGAGTGTGAAAATATTTCATTATTTTCTCAACCGGATCCTAAAATATTAAACTTATCATTAGGTTATGAGATTAAATAAAAAAATGTAATAAGAACTCAATAAATTTAAAAATAATAAGTTTTATACCCTATTTGAAAATCCATCAAATATTATGGTTATAGGAGTGTCATGACCCATCCCCTAGGGCACGTGACGCGACTACACCAATCCCGCCTTCCATAGGTTAGGCACTGGTGACTAGAACCAGAATGGAATATCCTAAAAATGGAAGGCATTTCCTTTAAACTTGTACACACACAAATAATAAATACTACACAAAGAAAACCACAAAGGAAATAAAGTAGTACTACCACCACAAAGTACCAACACTGAGAGTAAAATGTGTAACCTGAAAATAAAGGGTCCAGGATACATGCCCAACTGAAAGGAAAGTACAAAAAAGAATTAAAATCTCTGGAGGTATTCCACCAAGGATTCTACCTGAAGGGTAGGTACATCTCAATATAGGATGTCACTAGATCATACCACATCTATCGATCCACTTCCAAGCATCTTCTAGCCCTATATCCTCAAAGTCCTAGTCAAAGTTTCTTATTGTCTGCATAAGACACAATAGGTGTGGGTGAATACCAATTAGGGGTGAGCTTAACAATACTTAGTAGGTACCCTTAGACCAGCTCAGGTCTCACAGAAATCCACAAAGGAAGAATATCACAAAGAAATATCTCAAATTAAAACACAAAGAAAAAGACACAACTCACACTAGTTATAACATAAGTATAGAAGTAAAGATGATTATTTATAAAGCCAGATAATCATATTAGGTTGAAAGGCTCTACTGCTGATCCACGAAGGGTCGCTCTATTTCTGATCCCTCAAGGGTCACTCTAATACTGATCCATGATGGGTCTCTCTACGGCTGATCCATGATGGGACATGCTACTATTGATCCAAGAAGGGTTTCTCCCATGCTAATCCACAAAATTTCACTCTTATTCTAATCCAAGAAGGGTCTCTCATATGTCTATTAATGGAGGATCGATCTTATGCTGGTCCACTAAGGGTCTCTCTTATGTTGATCCATGATGGGTCTCTCTTCATTCTTCACGTCATAGCCAACCATTAGATTACCGCACTTATCACGCTTAATTCCTGGAGCATATGATCCTCATTCCATCGTTCATACATAAACCTCCAATAAGTACCACATATAGTAACCCAAAGTACAGTCTTGGTGTAAGGGTCCCAGTGCAACAGATGGCGCATCGAATGAATGTATGGTCTAGAAGATATTGGCATTTTTGAAAAAAGGGCCTGATCAGATTTCAATCTGATCCAAACCATCCATATGCCAACTTCTACCAAAACTTGTGTAGAGTATCTTAGAATCTCATCCTCATCTAGAGGGTCCCAACTCTAAAAACTTCTCATCAATCAGATGCCCGGTTTGCAAGATACAGGTGTTTTAGTAAATAGGGGTTGGTTGCGTCCAGGCCCAGTTCGACTCAGTTAGACCCACCCGACCAATCCCGGTATGGGGTCTTGCATGACCCACCTTGTCTACCTGGTCCACCATACTACCCATTGGGCCCTAATGGACCTGGTCGATTTTGTTCGTGGGTCTAATCCACTTGGTCACCTAGTGACCCGAAATTTATTCAGTGCGGCCCGCACTGACGAGCCGACCTCTTTTCCTAGCTCGGGCCACCACACGACCTGGTTTTATCCATTCATCCCAGTATGATAAGGTGTAATGACTCAAAATCTTAGTTGGGCCGCTCGAGTGGCCCGATCCGCCGGCCCGGCTCGGTCCAGTTGGAGTGTGCGCGGCTAGTTCATCTGTCTGCCCCCCTTTGTTCGCACGCGGTCAGCAAGGAGCAGGTCGCTCCCTTCTATATAGGGTCAGGCCGATCCCACATCCTACTAAATGTCACGGCTGATGGTCTATGGCCTTATCCACTACATCACACGTCAGGTGTGGCGCCTCCACCTGTGCTTCCAGCTAGGGTCGGCCACTCCACCTGCATGTGGTGCAGATTGGTGTCGCCGCCCACCTGTGGCCGCCATGGCAGGCCACCGTCGTGCAGGAAACACCTTCCACAGGCCATTAGGGCCAATCTGGTGGTTTTATTTCAAAACCACTTGCTCCCTCAGGCCTCTCGGGTTTCCACCTTCCCTGCAAGGGTCTTGAAATCACTTTTATTCCATTTCAAATGTTCTTCGACCAAGAATGCACAAGGTAGAGGGGGTCAGTCCTAAATCTTGTCGGCCCGCGCCCTCCGCGTTAGAAGCGTAAAGTAGGGGGAGGGTTGGGGATAATGTTATATCAATAGTATACCAATACCACTTTAGAAACTCAAGAAAATTACACACTCCCACACCGATGAACGATCCACATGTCAATGTGTCCATGGGTTTACCCGAGTTCATAGCTTCAGAAAATAACAGGGAAATGAATTTAAACAAACAACCCCAACTTGGTTTGAGAATCTGTCCCTAATGAGGGATGAAGATTCAAGCTATCATCGATCCTCACTCTGTTAGCGTTCTTCTTCATTCTTTGTCTCTCGAATTCGTCTCACAGAAGATCTTCTATAGAGTTTGTCGCCATAGAGAGAGGGAGAAATAGGTTCTACATTCGTTGGAGGAGGAAATTTCCACCAACTGATGTCCCAGACATGTTATTAAAAATGAAACGCGTCACAACACTTCTGTTACGCTGCAACATTGTGCCATTGTGTTGTTTCATTTATGAAATAGTGTAGTTGTTACTCTTGCACAAAAATGGGCCATTATGAGTTTCTTTTAATGTGCCTTTTCACTGCACTATAGTGTCATCGTCTACCTCTCAACAGTGTGAAATAAAAATAAAATAACTTTTTATGTTATTTTATTATTTTCTGAAAAGTATGAAAATTAGCCTTTTT
The DNA here is from genome assembly GCA_963277665.1 of Viscum album. Taxonomy (NCBI): domain Eukaryota; kingdom Viridiplantae; phylum Streptophyta; class Magnoliopsida; order Santalales; family Viscaceae; genus Viscum; species Viscum album. The sequence continues at coordinate 1,735,639,098 of OY728122.1, read as the reverse complement.
GTACGACCCTTTCTGGTCAAAGTTAAGTCCTTTCTAGGTGAATATCGATGTTCTGAGTTCAATAGTGCCCTTGTATTTTCAATCCGAGCACTAGTTCAAAAGTTAGAAAAACCCGCTCACATGTTTGCTGAATGTACTTTGAAATAAGTTCAAAATTGCTTTTTGGGCACCTCAGTCCTCGGAATCACGTGTTGTCAGAGCAAGTGGTCTTGAAATAATTCCATATAATTTTATTAAAAAAATTAAACATAAAATTTGAGACATTACATTCTCTCAACCTTAGGGATTTATGTCCTCAAAATCCAAAACTAAGGCTAATCAAACATATGGGGGTATAGAGTATGAATTTGAGCTTCTCGCTCCCATGTTCTCTCTAGGAGGTTCATGTGCTGCCACTGAATGCACACCAGAGGAATTGAATGTCCACAAATGACCCGCTCCTATTGATCCTCTATCTCCACCAGGAACTCTGCAAATGTCACCCCATTGTCAATGTCCACCTCACCAACTCTGCTGAGGATCTGGAAAGGTATGATGAACCTCGGATATAGCTTATGGCCCTGGCCAAATCCCTGCAATCCCCGTCTGGGTGAGACCCAAAGGAAAACAAGGTCTCCCTCCTTGAACTCCAAGGTAATCTATCTCTAGTCGACATAAGACTTTTCCTTTCTTTGTGCAGTCTTCATATGCTCCTCGATTATCTACACCTTATTAGTGGTAGCCAGTACCAACTCTATACCCATGAGTGCTGAATCCCCTGGGTCTGTCCAGTATAGAGGTGATCTGCATGGCTGCCTGTACAAGGCCTCAAATGGTGCCTTGCTAATGGTGGAGTGATAGCTATTGTTGTACAAAAACTCCACCACTGGTAGGTGGTCCTCCCAACTACAAAAAAAATCCAGGACATAAGCACAAATCATGTCCTCCATGTTCTATATGGTCTGCACTGTCTAACCATTTGTTTGGGGGTGAAAATTTGTGATCAAGCGCAGTAGAGTCCCAAATTCCTCCTACAACCCCTTCTATAACTGGAATGTAAAGCGTGCATCATAGTCTGAGACAATCATCAAAGGAAACCCATGAATTTGTACGATCTCCTGGATGTAGAGGTGACCCAATCCCTCTACCAACCCCTTCTCCCATATGGGTAAAAAGTGAGCCAACTTGGTGAGTCAGTCAACGATCACCCAGATAGAGTCGTGGACCCTAGATATTCATGGTAACCCCATCACAAATTCAATGGAGATATCATCCCACATATAATATGGTAGCTCAAGTGGATGTGTTAATCCTACTGGGACCTGATGCTCGGTCTTCACTTACTGATAAGTGAGGAATCGTGAAACAAACTTTTCCACTGATTTCTTCATCCTTGGCCACCAGTACAGATGTTGGAGATCCTGGAACATCTTCACCACACCAAGATATACTCCCAAAGGGGATGTATGGAACTCCCTCAACACCACCTCTTTTAATGTCACTGGTATTATGGTGCATCCTCTGAAAAGGATGATGTGCTCTCCACCTATGTAAAATTCATCAGGATCATGTCCTGAGGATATCTAATCACGTCAGGTCTCACAATCAACATCCACAAGTTTTGCCTCTGTAAATCATTTCACGAGTGGAGGAGTGATAGTCATAGACTAGAGGTAAGACTCTCCATCTCCATATATGAAGGATATCTACATCATGGCTATTTTCTTTGCCGCTTCACTCAGCAACTATAAACCATACCTCCTACTGAGGGCGTCTGCCACCACATTCCCCTTACCAAGAGTGTAGAATATCTCTAAGTCAAAGTCCTGTAGGAACTCCAGCCATCATCATTGTCTCAAGTTTAGGTCCTTCTGTGAGAATGTATATCTGAGACTCTTTTGGTTATAGTAGATGGTAAACTATTCACCAATCAAGTAGTTCTGCCACATCTTTAAGGCATAGACCACTGCTGATAACTCTAGGTCATAGGTTTTGTAGTTCTGCTCATGTTGCCTCAACTATTGTGAGACTTAGGTGATCACTACTTGCTCCTGTATTAGGAAACAACCCAATCTGGTACCTGATGAATCAAAAAATACTACATATCCAATGCCCTCTTCTATTAGTCTCAAAACGGGGGCACTCTTTAGTCTCTACCTTAGCTCCTGGAAACTCTTTTGGCTCATCTCCATCCATAAAAAAAGGTTTTCCCTTATTTTTAAATGCTAACAAGGGTGCTGCTACTCTTGAAAAGTTGGGTACGAACCTCCGGTAATACCCAACCAACCCCAGGAAAATATGTACCTCAATCACTCTCCTGGGTGGCTCCTAATCAAGAATTGCCTCTATCTTCACTGGATCCACTGAAACTTCAACCTCCAAGATGATGTGTCCTAGAAATTGGAACTTTCAAATCCAAAACTGGCACTTTAAGAGCCTACCATAAAGCTGGTAGCCTCGGAGTGTATCCAGGACTATCTGCAGGGGTGTAGCGTGCTCCCCCTCTGGCGTCGAGTACACCAAGATGTCATCAATGAAGACTACCATAGAACTATTGAGGTAAGGTCGGAAGATCCTATTCATGAGTCCCATTAACACTATTTGGGCATTTTTCATGCCGAAGGGAACCACCAAAAACTCATAGTGGTCATACCGGCATTTAAAGGTTATCTTCAGTATAGCCTCATCCCATACCCAAAGCTGATGATAGTCTGATCTGAGGTCAATCTTAGAGAACCACCTAGATACCTTCAGATAATCTAAGAGGTAATAAATTATCATTAGTGGATACTTTTTCTTCATGTTCACCTATTTCAGGCACCGGAAGAAAGTGCATAGCCTCAATATCATGTCTACCTTCATATAAAACAACACTGGGGATACCCATGGAGAAACACTAGGTCTTACAAACCCCTTCCTCTACAATTCCTCCAAATGTACTCTCAGATCTTAGAGCCCCATGGGATCCATCCAATATGCTGGTGCAGATATCATTGTCTTCTCTGGCTACAATTCAATGTATAAGTCTACCTCCTTACGAAGAGGTAGTCCAAGTACATCTTCTAGAAAGACATCCTCATACTCGTCCACCACTATAGGAAAGCTCAGAATCATCTCGTCCACTACACCAAGGGTGAGGCTAGACAACTGGTGAGTGATCGTCTACACCCTCATCTTAGAAAGTCTAGCATGTGATGCAAAGATTCCATTCTCATAGGTGAAGGAAAAGTTGATCCCATCCCCACAGACACACCTCACTTTTCACTTAAAATAGTTGATCAAAAATAGACTATAGACAACCAGTCCATAACCAAGATGACATTTTAAGTCCTTGACATTGTTAATAGGAGATCCTATCCAAAGTTATCACCTCTTTGAGTAGTCTTACACTACCTGCACCAGTGTGTAATCATCAAATCTCCTCCCATATAAGTCTCTAATCATAAGGATCGATCTAATGGCTCCATTGGAATATATGAGACCCAAATGAGGTCTTTGGAAAGGAAAGAGTGACTGGAACCTTTGTCTATAAGAATTGCAGCTAAGGTGGAGAAGACACAGATTGTACCACTAATAATCTCTAGAGAACTGTGGTCATAAGCCTCCACTACCTGAAGCCGAGCTCGCACTTGTCTGTCGGCTCTCTAAGCCTATGGTTGACAACAGGGAGGTGGTGGACGTAGTACCTCGAACCGTCACCCACCGCCTACCACTCAGCCTAATCCCCTACCACATCTTATTCCCTATGGACCTCCTCACTCAAACCTATTGTTTTTCCTTAGTGGTCCCTAGACCATATTCTAATTGTCTTTGCGGCGGGTTGGGTAGTCACGAGCCATGTGTATCTTCCCACTGTAGGAATAACAAACTCTAACCCACAATAGACCTGACCAACTGCTCAAGATCTACACCTCTAACCTTGAATCCTAGGGTCTTCCTCTAGAAGGTCTGGACCATTTAGGCCTTTGCGTCATCTTCCTACTGCCTGCTACAGGTGACTCAGCAACCTATCGTCTGGTGGTGTCTCTAACAATTAGTGTGTGTTTTTCTAGGAAGCACTCTACTAGTACAGCTTGTTCTAGAACTCCATACTGTGTCAGGATACTGGGAGAAATCATTGACTCCCTCATATACCATCAGAGTCCCTGCTCAAAGGTTTGGGTCCTAAAGAATGGGTCATATACTATATTGGCGGAGTAGCGAGAGAGGTTGGTAAACCTTGCTGAGTACTGGGCCACAGTCAGGTTGCCCTGCTGTAGGTACAGTAGCTCCTATATACGCACTAAGTGTAGTGTCGCTAGTATGAACTCCACCTTGAAGAGGTTCTCAAAGTCCAACCAGGAAAGGGTCACCTCCTTGTGTGTATAAAGCATCAACCTCCACTATCTCCCTACCGTGACTTGAAAAAGGCTAGCAGTTAGCACCACCATATGGTCTGTAGGTGTCTCTACTAAGAGAAAAACCCATGTAACTGCCTCCATCCAATCCTTAACTACTTGAGGTTCTGTCTCACCTTGAAAACTTGGAGGACTCTGTCTCTAGAACATGTGTGTTGTGATCAGTTGGAATGCACTATCCGTGGGGGGGTTGGAAGAAACGTTTTCTCTATTGGTGGTGGTGCTACCGGTAGACCACCCAAAGTTGTTATCACTGTCAGTGGTCCCTGTACTGATGCCTCATCACTCAGTGGTCCATCGTCGTTATAACTCACTAGAATCTTGGCTTTCTATCATCATGGAGGTATCTCGTAGAGAAATAGATGTTCCAGGGTCAATAATTTATACCTAGTGAACTGACTCAAAAGAGATCAAGAGAAAAAAAATTCAAAAACACATGCAACCAATGTTTTCATGTACTAAGTCGGAAAACATAATTCGGGGTCCTGATGTATGGATATTTCATCCACCGCAACAAAAATATACTCCCCGGACTGAAATTTGAACTCAAGATACTTAACACTATTTTCCCCATTGAAAATACAGACTCTTAGTTATTCTGTTATAACCAACCGCCCTCTGATACCACTTTTTCATGACCCGTCCCCTGGGACCCATGTCGTGACAACCCCAAGCCCACCTTCCATAGGCCAGGGGCTGGTGACTAGCACTGGAAAGTCATATCCCAAAAAGTGAAGGCATTGTCTTTAAACTTGTCCGCACATAGGTAGGTCATATTGCACAAAGAAAACCACAAAGGAAAGAAAGTAGTACAACCACCAAAAAGTACCACCATAGAGAGTAAAAGGTGTAAACAGAAAGTAAAGGGGCCAGAATACATGCCAAACTGAAAGAAAAGTATAGTAAAATAAGTACAAGCTCTAAAGGTCATCCACCAAGGATCCTACTTAAAGGGTAGGTACAGCTCAATGTCAGATATCACTGTAGCACAACACGTCTATCAATCCACCTTTGAGCACAATCTAGCCATGGCTCCCCAAAGTCCCAGTCTAAGCTGTCTGTTATCTACAAAAGACTCAATAGGTGCAGGAAAATCCCATGAAGAGGTGAGCATAACAATGCTCAGTAGGGACCGTGAGACTAACTCAGGTCTCATAGAAATCCATAAATGAAGAATATCATAAATAAAGATCTCAAAGTAAAGAAAAAAAGAAAAATATATAGCCCACACCAGGTATAACTTAATTACATAAGTAAAGATGATTATTCATAAAGTTAGACCATCTTATTCAATAGAGAGGATCTAGTTCTAATCCAGGAAGTGTCACTCTATTACTGGTCTACAAAGGGTCACTCTACCGCTGATCCACTATGGGTCGCTCTACGGTTGATCCACGATGGGTCACGCTACTGTTGATCCACGAAGGGTCCTCCCATGCTGATCCACGAAGGGTCTCTCTTATTCTGATCCACCAAGGGTCTCTCTTATACTGATCCACAAAGGTTCACTCTTATGTTGATCCATGAAGGGTCGCTCTTATGCTGATCCATGAAGGGTTGCTCTTCATTCTTCACATCACATCCAGCCACTGGATTCCCGCACTTAACACGCTTCATTTTTGGTAGATCTTCTCCTCAAGCCATCTTCTGTACCTAAACTACCACAAAGTCTCAAATAGAGTAAACCAAAGGATTATCTCATATTAAAGGTCCCAATGCAACAGAAGGTGCGTCGAACGACTCCCGGTCTATAAGATATGAACATTTTTGTAAAAAGGGTCTGGTTGTATTCGAGTCCAATCCAACTTGGACATAAGACAACCTCTACCAAAACTCATGTAGAGTGTATCAAAAGTTCTTCCTCATCGAGAGGGTCTTAATTCCATAAAAAACTCATCAATCAGATGCTTAGTTTGTAAGATACGAGCATTTTAGTAAAAAGGTGTTGGTTGCGTCCGGGCCTGAACCGACTTGGTTAGACCGACCTGAACAATCCCGGCCCGGGGTCCCACATGACCATCCTTGTCCGCTTGGCCCATTGTCCAGTCCCATTGGTGCTTACTGGAACTAGCTGAGGTTGGTCGTGGGTCCAGTCTGTTTGGTCACCCAATGACCCGAAATTTATCTGGCTCGGCCAACACTGGCGGGCCGATCTATTTTCATAGCTCAGGCCACCGTGCAGCCCGGTTTTGTCCCGTAGTCTAGGTACTCTAAGGTGTAATGGCTTGAATGTTTAGTTGAGATGCTTGGGAAGCTCAGTCTGCTGGCCTCGCTTGACCCAGTGGGCCGGCCAGTTCGGCCTTGTGGGTCGGCTGGTTCAGCCCGGCCCGATGGGCTGGGCAGCTCGGCCGGTTCGATTCTACCCGAATCATCTTGGTCGGTCTAGTTGGGGTGTGTGCAGATGGTTCATCAGTCCAACCCCCTTCATTCGCACATGGCTCGCAAGGAGCTGGTCGCTCCCTTCAACGTGGCGCCAGGCTGGCACTTCGTCCAGCCGACCACTGCGACCGACAGGTCGTGGCCTCCTCCACCACGGTGTACACCTAGCGCTCTACTTCAGGCTACCGCTACACCTGAAAAACCTTCCTTGGGCCCCTGGGTCTACTCTGATGGTCATATTTTAGAACTATTTATGCCCTAAGGCCTCTCGGGTTGCTGCCTTCCCTAATTGGGTCTTGAAATTTCCTTACTTCCCTTTCGAACATTCTTCGACCAAGAAAGCACAAGGCGGAGGGGGTCATCCCTTATCCGTTTTTTCCCACACCCTCCACATTAGAAGCTTAAAGCAAGGAGTTTGGGGGAAAGTTCTATCAAAAATATACCAGTCCCACTATAGAAACCCAAGAAAAAGACACCCTCCTACATAAACGAATGATATGTGGGTCAACATGTTCATGGGTTGACCCACGTTCGTCGCTTTAGATAAATAATGAGGAAAAGAATTTAATCCAACAACCCCAAATTTTTTGGAGAATCCATCACTGAAAAGGGATGAATCTTCGAGCTATCGTCGATCTCTAATCCATTAGCATTCGTTATTGTTCATCGTCTCTCGAATATTTCCAGCAGGAATCCATTGATAGCGTTCTTTGTAAGAGGGAGAGGGATAGAGAGGTTCCACATTCGTCGTCGGAGTAAATTTCCACTAACTGATTTCCCCAACATGTTATTAAAAATAAAACTTGTCTCAATACTTTTGTTTCACTGTGACGTTGCATCATTACGATTTTTCATTTATAAAATAGTGTAGCTATTACTCTTTCACGAAAACGGGCCATTATGATTTTCCTTTAATTCTCCTCGTCCCTGCACCACAGTGCCATCCTCCACTGCTCAATGGTGCACAATAAAAATAAAATAATTTTTAAGTTATTTTATTATTTTCTGAAAAGTCCAAAAATTAAAATTTTCGTCCAACGCTTACGTTCGAAGTTAATTCCTTTATAGGCTAATCTCGGCATTCTGAATTCAATGATGCCCACATATTTTTTATTTGAGTGCCGATAAAAATTTAAAAAAACCACTCTCACTTTTACTAAACATACATTAAAATAAGTTCAAAATTACATTCCAGACACCTTGGACCTTAGAATCAAGTGTCATCAGAGCATGTAGTCTCGAACTAATTCCATATAATTTTTCAAAAAAAAAAAATACATACAGAAAATCTGGGACATTACATGGAGTTATGTGGGTCTTATGAAATATCTATGATTAAAATGAAACCATAGTTAAAAATATAGGTAAATTTATTAGTAATGGATATAATAAAAAAATCATATATTATGAGTAAAATTTTTATCTAGTTTTTAAACTTGAATCCAAAAAAATTATATTATCCCTTGCTACTCATATAAATTTTACAGTCTTCTAAATAGATGTATAGAGTTATTTAATTGATAGATATGTTCATGAAGAAGATTATATTGAAAAAAATATTGGTTTTGGTCATTCAAATTTTCATAAAAAAAATTAATCTTACAAAGGCACTTTGTGGACTTAAATAATCTCTAATGTCATGTTTTGAAAGATTATTTATATTCTTAAATAAAAAAATCTACTAAGTTAATAGAATATTCTACTTTTTTATCAAGAATATATTTATGGAAAATGTAGTCATATAAATATAAGTTGATGAAATAATTTTTTAATCTACATGAATATCACATGAATTTTATTTTCAAAACTCACAAAACCTGAATATTAGATGAGTAGGATTGGTGATTTTAATTTATTTCTCAGCTTCCAAATATCTAAAACATTAGAAGGAATAATTTTATCACAACATAAGTACATTATATATTTACTTAAATGGTTTTTTTTTTGATAGTTTCTGAAGTATTAATACTCTAGTATGTATCACATGAAACTTGATATTGATGAATCTGGAAAATCAATATATCAAAAAATCATATAGGGATGTTTGAAATTTTACTCTATTTGAATGATAATCAACCATATATTATGTACTCTTCTTTAAAATGTATGATAATTCGAGATAAAATTACAAAATCTAATCTTTAAGTGGTTTAATATATCTTTCCATGTCTCAGAGGAAGATCAGGACATGGACATTAATATTATTTAAAATATAAGTCTGTACTTTTTTAGATATATAAATCAATTTTTTAATAATGGATTGGGAAATAAATTCTAGGGCTTATGACTTTTTAGGTGAATATTTAATTTCTTAGTCCTGAAAGATGAAACATTTTCTAGAACTCTCTACTATTGAAGTGAAATATATACCAAGAATAAATTATTTAACCCAATTATTTTGGCTTCCAAACACATTCACTAATTTTAGAATGATTTTTACTCAAACTCTGAGTCTTTGTGATAACACTGGTTATACTTATTTGTTTGAGGATATGAAATATCACTCATAGAGAAGACCCAGATATATAAGTCACCAAATTCTTTAGGATCACGTAAAAAAATAGATATTATTATTGAATTTATCAAAACTAGAAATCAACTTTCAATCACTTTACCACACCCTTACACTATGAATGATATGAATATATAAAAGAATAAATGGGTATAATAAACATTAAGTGATCATATTGTATTTTCTAAATTTATTATCCTAATATTTAGAAACTCCTTGAGAAAGTAGGTTATAGTTGTCTAAACTATACTAAAATTCTAAAAAAGTGCTATATATATTTTTTAATAAAATAAATTAGTTCAAAATATGGTTTAAAAAAAATATTTAGAACTACTCCTTCTAAAATCAAGTTACTCTACATGTATATTAGAAGATATATTCTTAAAAGGATAATTATTTCTTAAATACTTAGTTCTTATTATGAAAAAAAGGTACCATAAATATGTCATTTTGTTTTTTAATTTCCTTTTTGTTTAAGAATTTAAACAATTAAAAGTAATAGACTTATATTGAAATTAAATATTTGTGGTTTTATGGAGATTTGGTGATCCATATTCTCTATATAAAAGCATGTCTGACCATTCTTTTGATTTAATAACTATATCTCATAATTTTCAAGGATGATTGTAAAAGGGGTAGGGGACCCCCATATTCCACCATAGTGATTTTACAGTGCATCCCTATTAAATTTTCATTAAAACTTATCGATCTATATCGGTTCCCTAGTTATTTAAATCTTTTACTATTTCAATTTATTAAAATATATCTTTATAGAATATTGATCATTATATATTGACTCATTAAAATTGATACCATTAGTATGAATCATTTTAGAAGAGGTTTATCCAAATCCATAAGTGGGAGTATATAGATCTTCTATGAAAGAAACTTTATACATTTTTCTGATTTTTTAAGGATCATCACATGATCCTTTAGAAGAAAAAACACAATAAAGAATAATATATCATTAAACAGAATCAATTTACATGACATTTGAAAAACACTAAAAAAATAGATCACACTAGGTTCATTTTTTTGTGCAACCATATTCTTCCAAGATATAGGGACAATGATTGAGTAATATCATAAAGAATGATTGATCAATGCGTGATACCTCTATGAGGGATATAAAAACTACTTGATACTAATATTTATAAGAGGATACCCAAAAATATTGAAGAAAATCTATCACCTTAATAGGATATGATGAGAAAGGTTTGTGAAAAATGAGCTTATAGAAATATTTTCAAGAACTAATGATCACATTCACCCCCAAACAAAGACATTGAAAACCACCCACAACAGGGTGATCTATTTCTCCTTTTATAAGAAATATCCAACACTTGGTTATAAATAAATAATGAGTTTATATAATTCATCAATTATTAAATAATACTAATGATATATAACTCATTGATGAAATAATTCGATGGTCTAAATTCAAGGATTTTAATCCATTCAAAGTGAGTTAAAATATATATATATGGAAACTACATAGGGAGGATGATATTATTATTATTATTATAGTGGAATTAAATATAGTCTGGACTCATTTTTGGGTTACACTATATGAAACATTCCACATGTATATTTTCATATCATGCATATATTACATGCAATATATGCATGAGAACATACATGCATCAAATGATTGTATAATATATTCACTATATATATACCTAAATAGTATAATATTTACTACATTAACATACAATATAAAATAATAATACATATATCATATACATGTATTCAATGTTCATTCATGATATTCATGTGTATTTTAGATCATAACCAAAAAACTCTTTTTGGATGTGGTTCTATATAGATCTCTTAATTTTGGAAAAAATATTATCAAAAATGTTATCATTATATAAGGGTGCGATTTTTTAACCCTATAGGACTTAGCATTGTTGAAAAAAAATATGAAATCTATATTTCATAAATATAATAAAAAAGAGACCACTATAAAAGAATCAGTGTTACTCAACATACTATGGTATCTGGTGTGATCTCCAATAAACATACTCATATCTCTATATAAACATATCCACAACTATATGTATAATATTAATTATATATACATATATATAAACCCATACTTTTCATTTATAAATATTATAACTTATTATATGATTATTAAATACATAACATTACAATCCTTGACTGAATCTTATATGTTTAGTGACTCTGGAAACCTGTATAGATAAAAAAACTATTCATAAGATATCTCAATCATCTCCCACAAATATATTTATAACTATAAGCATTCTTAGGCATATCATAACTAAGAACTTTATTTAGAACCTAGGGATTGAAAACAAAATAAAGGGTTATTTCAAATGCTTAGTAATAGAAAATAAGGGAGATATCAATGATAAATTAAACATAACATGAGCATTAGGGTATGAAAACATGGCCTTAACATTTTAAAACCATACCCAATATATCATAGATAATAATCTTGAGTCACGAAATAAATTTTTGTAGTTTATAAGAAAATAATAATGAAGGAATCAAATTATACATGAAATCATAACATTATAAAAATTCATAAGTTTTTGTAATAAACATTATCATAGAAAATAATTTCCTTAGTCATGGCACACTACCAATACTATAATAGTGGATTGGGTTCACTCATCATTCCATCATATCCTTATTCAAGGACCACTCCCAATAATATCATAGTGGATAGAGTCCCTTGTAGAATTGGGTTCACACTATTCTATTCTTCATTATCTCATTAGATATACATATTTACCTGATTCATTGGAGGGATATTTAATTTTTGTCCCATATATAACCTAATCATAATCTATTAATAAGGGTTCTACACTGTCAAAAAAACATTCATCATATATCATAACCCATGGAGAGGAAAACATTTTGTAAACATTTCATTAATTAATCATATCATAACCCGTGGAAAAGGAATAGGTTTCATGAACATATCATTGTCATAATAATAAACAATCCACATAATGAATAATTATAGTATCCTTGGATGATATCCTCAATAACAAATAAGTATTATCAAAGGATTTCACTATAAATTAAAATTCCATTAAAAGATCACTTGGAACATTTCTTGATGTAAATACACTTTTCACTTTGAATTCACTTATTTAAAATATAAAAAAATTACAAAAAATATTGAAATAATTTTCATTAAAAATAACACTGGAAACATATAAAGGAAGATTTAATGCACTGATTTGTCATGAAGTCAAGAAATTACATTCATGTTGTGTGTGCTAAACCAATGATTTCTTTCACATTTTTTTGTAAAAAGACAAAAATGGCTCATTAAGAAAACAAAAAGAATAGTCCCTTTAAACCATTTTTTAAAATTAAATCATGGGTAAAAATGAATTTAAAAATAATAAAATAATAGTAAAATAAATCTTTAAAACATTTTTTAAAAGCGTGTATATTGAAGAAAAATTATTTTTGACCAAATAGAGAAATAAAGTATGTATTCTTTAAAAACATTATTTTGGTCTTTTGAGTTCTTAAAGAGTGAAAAAATGAAAGGAAAATATGTAATATTCAGAAATAACTAGAGGGTAAGAAAATTTATGAGATTCATGAGATATTTTCATTAAAATTTCATCATTATAAACTTAATCATAAACAATCTCGATAAACAATGAGATTATAACATAAATCTCTCACCACGTTTGTAAATTTAGAATAAAAAACTCATAAAATATAGTACCTTATATGGATATGTAAATACATAAAAGTTTCACAATAATAATCTAAAAATTAATTCATGGGTACTATATACACTACATAAAAGAAACAAGTGATGAATAAGTCATGTATCTCACAAAAGTAAAAGTGAGACAAAAATACCTTACCGCTTTGGTAACTTTTGAATAGTATTCCCTACGAAATAATTTTCATGACCTAAGTAGGGTGTGAGTACAAGACTCATTCATAAATCTCCAATGTCTTCTCAACCTAGTGTGCTCAAGTTTAACTAGTGTATTGTATATAATAATAAATGTGTAATAGGTATAAATATACAATCCAAAACCAAGTGATCATGCGCTAACCACGCCTCCACAAACCCTGGGTATTACTTGGTTTGGATCCATTCTAGTAGGATAATGTGAGGTGTCAAAAGTAACCCAAACTAGCCACCAAATAGTGAATTAGGAGCTTGGCTACCTCATGAGGTCATGCATAAATGCTACTCGGCATCCTCTAGTATGGTATACCACCCAATGTCCTCTAGTTATCCACTAGGATACCTCAAGTGCATGACACTAAATTTATACCTAGAAACCTTGAGTGCATCCTCTACAAGATCACTGTGGAATTTTTATAGCTCTACCATATGCTTAGGTACCTCATCGCCAGTGTCATAAGACAAGCGCACTCACCCATTAAGGGATGAACATCACACGATTGTCCAAATATCTCAACTACTAAACACAACCTTCAAGGCATATAGAACACACATCACAAGGAAAATCCTGATAACAAAGATGATATCATGAGTTAAATAATGTCACCAATGTAACATGTGAATTAAACATAAATCATGGAATCTATATATTTTAAAAAGTATCATGGTACCAATATCATATTAGAGCTCACAGGCTACACAATCATCCATATATTAACATAATCAAGAATGTTCAATCACTATTCCAAAACAAATCACAACATAAAACATATTTAAATGAAATACCAAAATGTGAGAAAGTTATTAGTTCAAGGATGTCAACTTCAATGACAAGGATAAACGACCCTCTATGGTTCAAAAACCTCAAGAAAAAACTGAAAAAATTAAGAACACCTCCTCATGGGGATTATTATTGTGGTTTTCGACATATCGACACTCATGGTTTTTCAAAGGATCCTAGAAACAAATCCAACTATTTTATTTCAAGAAGATATAAAATGCTATATGTGATGATACTTTCTCTCTCCTATAGAGTTTTTGAATTATCATTTTAGGTCAACACATGTGCTCACAAAATTCTTCCCAATAATAATTATAAAACAATATTTTATAATATTTAAACCTCTCTAGAATAATATGAGAGTATACATGGTGGCACTTTAGGTATTTTTTCTCTCAAAAACAAAATAATTATCGTATGAAATTTTTTCATAATTATCCTTTTAAAATTAATAAAAAAATAACATTTGATAATTAAATATAATTATCTTTTGATAATCCTTATAATTATCCTTTAATAAACTCACATAATTAAATTTTGATTATTTTAACAATTATCCTTTTATAATTCAGAATAATTATCATTTGGTAATTTCAATAAATTATCCCTAGATAATTCCATGTGATTATTATTTTAAAATTTATCTTTTGTTGATTTTTATAGATTATATCCTTTGAATAAACCGGTGTCATTATCGTTTGATAATTAGTTATAATTATCCCTAATAACTCCATAGTAATTATATTTTGATAATATTGAAAAATTATCCCTCATAAATAGATGTAATTTTCTTTTAATAATTCTTTACCAATCTTCTAATAATTTTCATAATTATCCTTTAAAATTTCATATAATTATCTTTTTTAATTTTGTGTAATTTTTATTTGAAAATTTTCTAAATTATCCATATATAATTTAGGTTTTATCATTCTATAATTAAATAGTTTATTTCACAATTGGGAAGAATATATTAATGGAAGAAAGGAAAATAAATAAATTATAATAAGAATAAACTTGTTGCGTACAGGGAAGAGAACAACATATGGTGGGAAACATGGGGGTTGTGCTCCCTAGATTGGAAGAATAAAACAAAATCAAATCTTGATCTACTTCACTGATGGCGCAAAAGGGGTTCCAGGGATCGGTTAGACACAATGAGATCAACTAAAACAAAGGTTAAATCATTCAGGCATTTCAAAAAAATACCAACTGCATATCCCATCACTCAAATTTAGAAATCTCAAATTAATCCACCATTTAACAAAAAATTAAATTGGAGTCATTAATTTCACCCATCTAATACATTGTATAATTTTTTGTGTCAAAAACATGTTTAAATCAAATATTTTTAATGAGCCTCAGGCATAAAAATGGAGCTTTGACGATAAGCATGGAGGAGATGAACAAATAAAACTAATTTAATATATAAATTAATAATAATATAATAAAATGAAGTAAAATAAATTACCCTCACGTGTGATGTCACCAAACACTCGATGTGCACAAAGGTTATATCCTGCCTAAGGTAAAACCCATATTCTGAACCAAATGGTAGTCTTGGATTTCTTATATGACAAGCCATTCAGGAGAAATTTTATTTTCTTTATAAAAAATTATAAATGTGTAATATAATATATTTACCCTTTCATGTGATCTAACTAAATGTCTAATAAACATAAAGGTTATATCATGCCTAGGGTAAAAACTATGTTCTTTATCTAATGGAGGACTTGAATTATTATAATACACCTAGAAAACGTGAGACATAAAATGATAAATGTTACTACCCATTTCAACATGGTGAACCTTTATTTTTGGGATCCTACCTGATTAGAAGTACAAATTTAAGCGTTCTTGTCTTGCAGTAGTGGTCGGGATGGGTGACCTTCTAGAAAGTTTCCCAAGGTGTGTGTGGGTGAGGAAAAAACACACTGAAAGAGCATGTGTTGGCATGTGGAGATGATCATTAGTAAGACAAGTGAACATGATGGGTAATAGTAAATGGTTTGATGGTAAGGTAACCAAGGTATTATTGGAGACCCATGGGGTTAGTTGACCGGGTTCCTTGATTAAGGAAGTCTAGGTCATGAAAAACGGTATCAGAGACAATACCTTGCCAGAAGTGTAGTGGAACTGGTTGGGATTGATGTATGTCTTCCATAATGAGGTAGTTTTTATTTAAATTAGGAGATATTAACACCCATAGAAAATGTGAGGCATAAAATGTTAGATGTTACTACCTTTTTCAACAAGGTGAGCCTTTCTTTTTGAGATCCCAACTTATTAGAACTTCATAGTTAAGTGTTCTTATCCTTGAGTAGTAGTCAGGATGTGTGACCACCTGGAAGGTTTCTAAGGATGTGTTTGAGTGAGTACAAAACACATTGAAAGAACATATGACAGCCTATGGGGATATCAATTAATCAAAAAAGTGTTTTTAATGGGTAATATCTTATGGTGTTCTAGGAAGTTAACTGATGAACTACAAAAGACCCATGGGGTCAGTTGACTCGGTTCATAACCTGAGGAAGTATGTGTCATGACAAGAATAAAATAAAATGAAACATTTAATATCATTATCATAATTATATTCATTGAATAACTTGTAAAAAGGTATTATATTCACCTTATAAAGTAAGATAGGTTTATAACATAACATATTTCTCAAAGAAGATAGTTTGAGATGATAAACCCTTAGCTCAAGTTTGACTTACATCAAAATCACTCAAAACATTTGTATAATAAATTTAAATTTATTATAACTCCATAAAAAATCTTGTACATACTTATAACATCATATATGGTCCACCTATAACATTTAAACACCCATTTATTAATTATTCATTTTTAAAATCAACATTTAGGAGTTTCAATGCTTTGTTTTTTCATGACAATTTTGGTTTGGTGGTTCCGATCCTTCTACTTTGATCATGGTTACATCATATTTAGAATGTTAATAATGATATATATATATATTAATTAAATATATTTATATTCATCCATATAAGGTGGAGATAGAAAAATTAATTACATCGTTCATGGAGACGATAGGCCCAATATATACATGAAGGTTAATTTTGCTTTTGGAAAGATAGAAATAAAGAAAGTTAAATAATAATTCACCTATAAATAGTCATTATTATATCATATATATCATACATAATAATAAAAATTATCCTTATTACCATCCATGTAAATTGTAAATGAAAAATTAATCACGCCACTTTTTGGAGGAAGTAGTCCAGACGTACGTACGTGTGACGTCATCGTTTTCCAATAGATTAGAAGGTAAGAATATAAATATGATATTATAATTTTAGAATCATGATTATGTCATAAATATATTATATAATCTATAAACCTATCATAAAAACCGTTTGTTAAATATGGTGGTGGAAAATAAATTTTATCCCTCTGTGGAGGTGGTAGTCCACACGTATGCACGAGCGATACTTTCACTTCCCATTTGAGGGATTATTGGTAGGATATTGGTGGTTACATAATAATAATAAAATTTTAATAATTTTAGGATACTAAAGTTATTATTTAATAGGTAATACCATATATTTTTAATATTTTTAATAATAAATAAATTGAAAGAGGTCGAATGAGACAACTATCTCTTATTTGGTAAGCCTCTATTAGATCCTTTCTCATGAACCGTTGGAATGGTCTTTGAAGGATAACAGAACCAATAAATCAACTTTTGGGAAGATTATAATAGAATTTGGTAGGTTTTGGTAGAGATATATTTTTCAATGTGGTGTAAATAAGAGAAATTTGGTTGTCTTTTTATAAGTTGGGGAGGGGACACAATTGGAATTTCTTAAAATATTAAAATATAATAAAGTCATCCCCATGGAAAATGTTTCAAAATAGATAGATATGAAAAGTATGGATTGGATAAGGTAAAAATATTTCAATAAAATATTATTTATACAAGTTTAATTGGAAATATTACTCTTATCTCTTAATTTAACCCCCCCAGCCATTTTAACCTAAACCACGGTAAAAAAATATTGTTCTTACTATTCAATATGAACAAAAATTAAGTTGAAATTGTTACGTAAGATAAATATTATTGATTAAAAATATATAATCTATTTTATCATATGAAATTCTCATAAATAGAATAATTTAATTTAAAATTAATCCCGTAAAATGTGATGGAAAATGATTTTCCAAAAAAACGTTTTCATCAAGTATACAAGGTTTTTATATAAACATTCAACACAAAATTTATTATAATGAATTGAATAGGATAATTAATAACATAATTTAACTAATTATAATTTAAAAACCATTCTAAAAAAATATTTATTAATTCTTAAAATCAAAAGGAAATTTTCAATAAAAATTAGTATTTTTCACTATTCATTGAAAAATCAATCTTTTTATAAATTTTCAAAAAAAATAACACTAAGTTAGTTTTGAAATGGAGATTTCAAAAAAAATAAAAATAAATTTTCTAAAATTTTAAGAAATTAATTTTAATATAAATACCTAAAATTTAATGAAAAATAACTTTTAGAAAAATGTTTTTTTAGTATAAAAATTAACTTATATCAAAACCATGAATATTTTTAATTCAAATAGAATTAATTAGATAATTCCAAGTAGTTTATATGTAAATTTAATACAAAATTAAAAATAATATGGTACAACTAAATTAATTTATTTAATGAAAATAAATGAGGGTATTTGAAAAAAAACTATATTTTTCATTTTTCATTGAAAATCAATAATTTTAAAAAAATATAAAAATTTCACCCTAAGTAAATTTTTATATGCTGATTTAAAAAATTATATTCATTTTATTAAATTAAATATATAAATTTTTCATAAATTATTTATAATTTCCAAGAACCAAATGAAATAAAAACACTTCTAAAGAAAATTCATTTTTGATGCATAAAATGATTTTATGAAAAAATGAATACTTATTTACTAAGAATTAATCAATAATTTTTAATTTATTAAGAACATTATAAATTTATCTCATTGTGTGTTTACTCATATTCATAAACTATAATTCAATGGATATGTTTTAATGGTCACATTTAAATAGTAGTATTTTTATAATTTTCATAAATCTCGATGTTTTTGTGGTAAGAAAGATATCGAGCTTGTGATTCTTTTAAAAATAAATTTTCAAGGTATTATATCCCCCCAACTTAATAAATTGAACCCTCGTAATTTTATCTCATCCATAAAGGATTAAATATTTTAAAATTTCGTTACTTAAAAACCATATCAAATAGAGGGATAATAAAACTTCATTTGAAAGGAGGAAGTGGAAAACATAATGGTTACTTAAATAATGCATAATTGGGTTCCTAGATAAAGAGAAAAATAGTGGGAAATTAAAATTTAGTCATGTACAATAAAAATTTCATCCAAGGACTAATTTAGAGTGACAAATAACATGTTCAAGATAAATAAAATAACCACAAAATAATAAATCCTTAAGCGGGTAAAAGACCATTATTTCATCAAATACGATGGTAAATGGATAATGTTTTTTTTTCAATATCCTTTTACTGAAGTTGAAAGATTCATATACTATCAATATATAGAACATGATAAAATATTCTTACTTTATTTATTTTCATTTCATAATCACAATTTCATCTTTTGGCATTAGTTCTATCAATTTCTACCCCATCTCTTACTCCATTAAATGAATATTCAAGATGAATATTTCATACTAGAAGCACTAAAATTAACAATTAATGAATAATAAAATCCATAAAATAATGAAAATTAATTTCTATTATCTCTAAATATTTACAAAATAAAAAAATAATAAAATTTTATACAATATGGATAAACCATACATTAATCTCTAAATCCTTAACAATAACACCCAATGTTAAACTTAAACCATTCTATAAAAAGTTAACCATAAAAATATTCAAAAATAAGTCTGAAAAAAATTAAAATTACAAAAATAATTAAAATAAGGTCACTAAGTTTCCAAAATAAACTTATCATTAATCCCCCAAATAACGTAAAGTATCTCTTAATGTCACATAACAAATATGTGAATACATTAATGATATATTTTCTTGAAATATTAAACTAACCTAAATCACCATAAAACTTCAATAAAATAATACAAGATTCCAAAAATTTACTCTCACTTTATTACTTAAATTAAATCATGGAATATTTAATATATTCCATAAATTCAAAAATTTAACAAAATTCATCAAAGATAACATAAACCAATTTACCATCAAATCACTTAATCAATTCAAAAGCTAATAAAATTATACCATTTACTTTATCAATATCAATCATCTCTTTATTTCAAAAAAAACATTATTATCTTAATATCAGGGACACGTTAAGGGTTATCTTTTCCTTAATCATGTATTTTCTATAAAATATCACCTTAAAATTAAAAACATTTCTACGTTATTGGTACTATTCAATGTATTATTGTAAATTATTATTGTAAAACTTCTGCAGAACAATCCTTATATGTTTCATGATTCTTATAACTAGGATATAATTGATAAGAAACTTTTATAACCTAATTATAGAATCTAAAAATATAAACACTTCAACAATTACACTTCAATGATCAATATAGAATTTGTCCTTCCTTGGTCTATGAGTTAACCATTGGATTAGGTTATTTATCCAGATAATTCCCATATTCCCCACAAAACTGGTATTAAACTATAATGGTGCTTGAGGATGAACTTTCTATAACTCCATCAAACTCTTTATTATTCCTCATAAATTCCTTACTAAATGGACTTATTTTATACACATAAAACATCTTATTGATCCTCTAATTCATTTACCTGAGTGATTTTTCCCACATACTTGACATATAGAAAGTTGAATCTTCTTTCATCCATGGTCTTCGTGAAACTCCATTTTTCCCCTATTAAGTGTATCAAGAAACTCACCCAAGTTGAGATTTTTAATCATATAACAAGATATCTCATCATACATGATCATAAGGTTTCAGATTCCAACTCTCATCTCACTTGGTTTCTCATGAGTATAATCATTCCACTATTCATCACATTCAACATTGACATTATTTTTCCTCATTCAATACATAGACTAAAATCAAAAATCACAATGTGATCAACAATAATCATACTAGTAAATCACATAATCATTAATAAAATTATATTATATATAAATAATGACACATTAATTTCATCCTATGACACCTTAGGTTTAATGTAGTTCATTTATGGTCATTATATATATAAATCCTTCATAATGGTTTATAAATACAATTTTAATTAGCCTAATCACATCACACAAGATTTTCAACCCAGGTTCATAGTAAGGTAACACTAAATATGCACTATAATGATGGTTGATATATACTCAACCTACTCTTTCTGAGTTTATTACCACTAGATGCATTTGTATAAAAACCAGATCCACTTGTATTATCTATAATGGGGTTATTTATTAGGAAAACCAAACTTCTTTTTTACCATTACATAGGAAGTTCTTATATACATGGGATTATCCTAAGGTTTCTCTCTTTATTTTTCTCATATTAGTTTTAAAACAAAATTAAACCTTTCTTTGATACCAACTATATCAACCCATACGTTTTATACATAGATATTACATTTTATTAAATCAATATTCAACATATAACATTATGATCCCCACTAAAATCATATAGGTTTAGTTTATTTGGAAACTTGGATACATAAAAAACTTTTTCATAAGATATATACATTATAACCCACTAAATTCTTCATAACTATCACCCTTATTTAAAATATCATACCTAAAACCATTATTCATAATCTGGGGAAAGGAAACATAAGAAAGGGTGATATCAGATTCTTAGTAAGGGTAAATATGAAAGATATTAATCATCACTTAAACATAAGATGAACATACGGGTATATTAACAAGATATTAACATTTTAAAACCAAAAACATCAAATAATAGATCATAATATTGAGTCATAGAATAAATATTGGAAGTTCAAAAGATATGAATCATAAATGAATCAAATAACATGAACCATAAAAGTATAAAATTAAAAAAAATAAGTTTTTGTTATACAAATACGCATATAAAATAATTTCCTTAGTCGAGGCTGACCACCAATACTATAAAAGTGGATTAGGATCACTCCCCATTCCATCATATCCTTAGTTAGGGTTTACTTTGAAAACTATCATTGCTGACAAAGTCCCTTACTAAACTAGGTTCACTCCCCATTCTAGTTCATATTATCTCATGAGATATCCACATTTACCTAATACAATGGAGGGATATATAATTTCTTTCCCACCAATCACATAATAATAATCCAATACTATCTATTCCATGATATCATAAAATACACACAATATATCATAACCTATGGAAAAATGATTTTCATAAACATTTCAACAAATAATCACTGCATAACCCATGGAAACTGAAGAGTTCTCATAAATATCTCCTCATCAAAATCATAAAACATATATAGAATAAATAAGCATGGTATCATTGGATCATATCAAAATTAAATCATAGGTGACATCATATGATGTTATCATAAATGAAAATGACTTTAAAAGATCACTTAGAACATTTATTAAGGAAAATACCCATTATAATTTAAAATAAATTATTCTAAATATAAAAAATTCCCAAATATAAAAGAAAAAAATTATTTAAAAATAACCTTTGGAACATGTAAAGTAATCTTTAAATCATTTATTTTCGATGGTGGTGGGAAATTATATCTATGTCATGTATGTTCAAAAAAATGATTCGTTTCACATTTTCTATAAAAAGATAAAAGTACCTCATTCATAAAACAAAAATAAGATTATTTTTAAATAATTTTTCTAAATTAAATCATTGGTAAAAATAATATTAAAAATCATAGTAAAATAGTAAAAATATTCTTGAAAATATTTATAGAAAAATGGATATTGAAGAAAAAGGATTTTCGACTGAAGAAATAAATAAAGTTAGTTTTCTTTATAAACATTATTTCAGTATCTTGAGTTCCTAAAGAGAGTAAAATTAAAGGAACCCATTTAATCTATAAAAATAACTATATGTCAAAAAAAATTGAATTATTGAGAGATAATTGATAAAATTTCATTATAAAAAACTTGATCATAAACAATCCTAATAAACAATGAGATTTTAACATAAACCTCTTACCGCTTTAGTAACTTTTGAATCAATACATCATGAAATAGAAAAAAGTATATGGATATGTAAATCCCCATAATATTAAGTAGAATAATAATAAAATTCTTTCATGTAAAGTATATACACCATATAAATGTAAAAAGTAATGAATATGGAATGTGTCTCACAGAAATAAAAGTGAGATGAAAACCCCTTACCGCTTTGGTAACTTTTGAATTGTAAGACTCATGAAAGAATAAAATCAAATGAAACATTAAATATCATGATCATAATGATATTAATTATATAATATGTAAAAATTTCTATACATACACATAATAAGTGAATATAGGTACATAACATAATATATGTCCAAAAGAATACATTTTGATACAATAAGCCTTTACCTCATGTTAGATTTTCTCTGAAAGATCACTAACCTTATGTATAATAAATTAAAATTAAATATAATTATGTAATATAATAATATTTCTACTTATAATATAATATATTATCCACTTATAAAATTTTATTATTTATTTATTAATAATTCCTAACTAATATCATTGTTTCTAGTTGTTAACTAGTTCATTTTTCAGGATAATTTCAGTTTGGTAGTTCTGGTCCTTGTACTTATATCATTGTTCCATCATATCTATAAAGTTTAGAATGATATAAATATAATATATAATAATTATATATATTTATATTCATCCATATAAGGTATACAAAGAAAAATAAAATACACCGTTCGTGGAGATAGTAGGTTGTATGTATACATGAATGTTGTTTTCACTTTTTGATGGATGGAATGAATGAAAGGTAAATGATACTTCAAATATAAAAAGTAATTATTATATCATATATATATATATATATTACTCATTAAATATATCCTAATTATCATCCAAATAAATTATAAATGAAAAATGAATCACATCACTTCATGGAGGTTGTAGTCCACACGTACACACGAGGAACATCAACATTTTCCAACAGATTGTTAGATAAAAAGTTAGATATTATATTATAATTACTTAAGAATAAATATGTCATAAATATCATATATAAACTTTAAACCCATCATAATAACCATCTATAAAATATGATTATGAAAAATGAATTGTATCGTTGCGTGGAGGTGGTATTCCACACGTACGTAGAAGGGATACTTTCACTTACCATTTCATGGAATGGACGGTTGATATTGGTGATACCATAATAATAAAAACATTTAATTATATTTATGATACATACTTTATTATTTTATGTTGAATAACACATATTTAGACGAGGTGGAAGAAGAAATAAATTGAAATAGGTCAGGTAAGATGATTACATCTTCTTCAGTATGCCTCCTTTAGATCCTTTATTAAGGACCCTTAGAATGGTATTTTAAGAATAAAAACACCTAAAAATTTTTATAGGGAATTTAAGAGATAATTATAAAGTAATTTTCAATACATATGGAACAATGTGGTCTAAATAACATAATGGGTGTGTGTCCTTTTATGGGTGGCATAGAGGACACACTTATAATTTATTATAAGAATAAAATATGTTAAATTCATACCAATGCTAAATGATTTATATCAATATTCATCACAAAAATGAGTCTAATAACATAAAATGTATTAATAATAATATAATTTTTCAAATTATACTTTTAAAACACTTTTATAACAAAATATAACTTTATAAATTCTTTAAAGGAAAAGGTTGTTTTCAATAAAAATCAGTACTTTTCACTATTCATCAAAAAATAATTTTTTTCAAAACAAATATCAAAAAAATCACTCTAAGATAATATTTAAATGATGATTTATAAAATTAATTTAAATTTTTCAAATATATTTTCTAAAATATGAGGAAATAAATTTTAATATAAATGTGTAAAACTTAATGAAAAATAGTTTTTGGAAAAATGTTATTTTTAAGCATAAAAACTAACTTATATAAAAATATTGAATATTGATAATTCAAATAGAATTAATTATATTATTAACAATAAAATTTATCATATTTTACTTTAATTCAAAATTAAAAATATAATAGAACATTTAGATTTCTTGATTTAATGAAAAGAGATTATAGTATCTAAAAATTGTATTTTTCACTATTAAATGAGAAGTCAAACATTTCATAAAATACCAAAATTTCACTCTAAGTTAATTTTAATTTAATTTTTTAAAAACTTAATTTAAATTTATAAAATACAATTTTTAAAAGTGGAAAAATTAATTATAATTTCCACACATAAAATTCCTTAAAAAATAACTTTTGAAGAAAATGCATTTTTGAAGCATGAAATGACTTCACTAAAAATGATTGCTTATTTATTAAGCATTAATCAGTAATTTTTTATTGAGTGGGACAATTATATGTTTATTTCATGATTTTTTTACTCATACTCATACCCTAAAATTCAATGGCTAGGTTATAATAGTCACATTTAAATAATAATATTTGTATAATTATCTTGAAGCTCGATGTTACAAGTTAAGAAATATATAAAGATTATTATTATATTAAAACATAATTTAAAGGTGTTATAGTATAAATATATATTATCTATGTATATGAAATCAAGTGACGAACACAAATGAAACTATGTTAATCAAGGATAGTTCACCTCATTTTTTATTCTTAGAATAAGAGAGAGAAAGTTGATAAATAAATTTCGTGTAATTCATATAACGGATGAGTACATCACATCCCCATCATACAAGTAGTTTAACACATCATTTATGACTCAAATAATCATTTACATTCATTTTCTTACTCTAATTAAATCAAGGTCTAGACATATTTACCTATCATACATGTGAATAAATCTCATCTAGGTTACATTCCAACTGACGACATGATTTGAAACATACCAAATCACCCCAAATTATACAAGTAAATTTTTTGAAATGATTATGTAAGTTATAAAGGTATTAAGGTTCTCATACTTGGTATCTCACCAACCTCAGTTAAGAATTATTAATAATAAGAAAAATCTCATAATTAAATCAACGTTCGTATGACATTTCATGAGATATACTTTAGAGAGTTAGTCTAAGTGATAAGACTCAAATTATAAATTAAAGAATATATTCATTATATATCATATAAAAGACATTAAAATAATTAGTATATGATATTCAAACTAACAATTATATATCATCATATCCCTTTATACTCCATGATGATCATTGGTTAGGGACAACTCAAAGTTTGTACTTTGAGGTAATATTATCATTTAACTGTTTAGGTAAAATTAATTGGAGCACATAAAATGGATTGATAAATGTTTATTTACTTTTTAATATATTCATTATACATTTATATTAATTATAACAAAATTGTTATGCTTTTAACATATGAAAATTTACATATCCCAAATTTGGTTACTGTAATAATTGTTTTATTAACTCATTTCATCAATATGAAATTTCCATCACATAATTTTGTGACCACCTAATAAAATAATCTCACAAAAACCTTTAGTTAATAATATCTATGAATAAAAAAAACTTTTAATAATATTATGACATAGGAATCATATTCCTAATTTTCAACTTCTTGAATATATTCAAACTTCTTTCAAAACATAAAATCTTATGATGTCAACTATTATTGTCCACTTGGAAATTTTTCTATGTTCATCATCACCATCATTTAGAACATATTCCATCAAAATTTTCTTTGAAATAAATTTAATTATTTACATTTTCATTATCAACATATCCTAATCTATTTTATTATAAAGTGATATTCACTTATCATGTAACCATTTACATTTGTCTTTACCATTATACATATAACAACCCCAACTCCAATAACCCAAATTCATTTTTTACTTAATTAAATTAGCATAAGACACAACAAATAACATCACCAAGTATATATCAGTTTAGTAGTCTTTAAGAACAATATACATACACGATTCCCATTTTACAATACAAATAAAATATAAAACATAGTAAAAGTAAATATTTTACATCCTTGAAACTCGTTAATAGATTTATTCTTCTTGTCCTAGGGAAAGGAAAACAAAATTTGGGTGAGATAAAATTCTCGGTAAGGGTTTCATATAGTGGAAGATATCAATATTAAATTATACATAAACAATATGTACGTGTAAATAACAAAAAAATGCATTTCAATTAATAAATAACTTGAAAATTAAATGAATCCATAGATAATATCAATGTAATAATCTCATCGATAATAATAATTTAATTTTCAATGAATTAAATTTATAATTTAAGATGTCTTGATAGATGTCGTGTGTAATGATATATTCAAATATGGGCAAGTATACACTAAAACCCCTTTATTAAGGCTACCCAATTAGTTTATCTCATAATACTTATTGATGCATTTAGGGGCTATCTATAAATGGTATTTACCCATAACTACATGTCCAATGTATTATTAATATATCTAATGATCAATTTAATTTATAAAAGATATTCTTTATCAAAAAATATCTGTATTTATTAAATAATATAAAATATCAATATTTCCCCAGTCAATCAAATAAATTTCATAGCAAAACACTTTTTTCATAAATAGTATATGGTTTAGGAAATAAATATATCCATTATACAAAGAATATAGATATGGAAGGGAAATTTATTATCTAATGAAATATGATCACAAGAAAAAAAAATTCATAAGAAATTTAATGACCACAAAATCAATCAAGGGATAAGATATTACCATAAATTCATCAAAAAAATAGATTGTGTAGTAAAATAATGCCTTTTAGAGAATAAAATAAAAAATAAGTGAGAATTTTAAAATATAATTTCATTAAAAAATATTTTTTAAAACATTTGGAACCAATGGAAGAATATAAATAGTGTAAACAATTTATGGATGTGGGAAAATATAATAACACTATATATGTTAAAAATAAACATTCCTTTTGATTTTTGTAAAGAAATTTAAAATTTAAAATTTAAGAAAACATTAGAAATATTTATTTAAAACAATTTAAAAATTCAAGGCGAACATAAAATTTCCATGATAAATCAATTGATTAAATAAAAAATACATTTGCAAAATAATTTTTAAAAATAGGAACATAGAAGAAAATAAACCCGATCAAAAAGAGAAATGAGATGGAATTTTATTTTAAAAAATAATTTACTTGATTCAAGTGAAAAGGAGAGAAAAAATTGTAAAAAACATGCAGACTAATAAAACATATAAATTCTAAGTAAATAGGTAGATTTTATGATGGGTGGATTATAATATTCCCTCAATAAAAATATTATAAATCCCAAAAAAAAGAGATTGTAAAATAAACTCTTACTTTATTGATGGATTTTAAATTTTAACCCCTTGAAATATTAAACTTTAATTGAAATATTATTTAAAATTAATTAGTATAGATTAATTTTATATAAATAGAGTGGAATTATATACACTATATAGAATAAAATAGGTTCATGATACCAAATATGCCTCAATGGAGTGGAAATTGAGATGAAATCCCTTACAAAGATCATATCATTAGAATAAAAATTAATATATGAATTTATTATTTATAAAAAAAATATATCTATTAAAAATAAGTGCAAATACAACATAAAATAATATAAGTTCATTTCATACATAATCTTGTCATAAAATAATCAATGAATTAGTGCTATAACTCAATGAATTGAAATTGAGTGAACAAACCCCTTACCTCATGCTTCCACTTAGATGAACATGCTTTAAAATCATGTACAATAAATTTATATTTATTATAATTTCATAAAATAAATATATAAATAACTATAATATCATACAAGATCCACATTTAAGATCTTTTCACTCATTTTTGGACAATCTTTCATTATTTTCATTATTTTTAGTGTTGATTGCTTAGTTTTTCATGTATGTTTTGAACTATAAGTTAAGTTCCCTGTAAATTTATAATGGTTATATAATCAAAATAATGTTAATAATTATATGAAAAAAATAAATATTCAATAAATATATAATTTTAATCATCCATGAAAATAGGTAATAAAAAATGTGTTACATCACTTCATGGATGTAGTATTCCATACGTACGCATGAGCGATGTTATAATTTTATTAATATGTGTAAGGGAAAGAAATTGTATATTATATAATATTTATAAAATAATAATTACGTAATAAATAACATATATATTCATCATTTCAATCATTATGACAAGAAAAGTGAGGAGTAAATGAAAAAAATACAGTTGTTTGTGAGGCAGTAGTCCACCAAACACACCAGCAATGGTTTTGTTTCCCAATTGATGGAGAAA
Organism: Viscum album; assembly: GCA_963277665.1. Taxonomy (NCBI): domain Eukaryota; kingdom Viridiplantae; phylum Streptophyta; class Magnoliopsida; order Santalales; family Viscaceae; genus Viscum; species Viscum album. The sequence continues at coordinate 1,735,609,721 of OY728122.1, read as the reverse complement.
TATAACGATAAATATTAAATCACTATCCTAATAGCATATTTTTATATGTGATATATTTTTTTATTATATTTTTATTTTTATTACACAAATTAAGGTGTTCAAAGAATAACAAAAATGATAGTGTTCGGTTAAGATGATTAACTCTTCTTTGAAAAATATCCTTTAGATATCCTCTTAAGAACCCTAGGGTTGGTCTTTTTGGAATAAAATCACCCATTTAACATGGATAATTATTCTTAGGAGAGATTTTATTAGGTTTTTATCAATATAAATGGCTCAATATATTTGAACAAGTGAGGTGAGGAGGTTCCCATTTATAAGTGAGTCAGGTGGCACACATGTCATTTTTTAATGATTTAAAATATTATTAAGTCACTTTATAGTAAAAGTGGAATAAAAGTGATTCTATTTCTATGTTTAGTTAATATAATATCTTAATAAATTCATAAAATATGATTTATACATGTTTTGAGGTCATTTAAACCCTTATATATTTTGATTACCCCATGAAAACGCATTATAAACTTAACTGTGGTAAGCAATTTTTAATTTTTTTACCATTAGTAATGACCAAAAATGAAAGTGAAATCATTGAAAATTTTAAAAATTATGATTCCAAATATGGAAACCATTTCATCAAATTCCATTAATATAATTTCTAGAAATTTATTTAAAAATAAATCTACAAAACATGGTGAAAAATGGTTTTTCATGAAAATGCATTTTTCAAGATAAGATAATCATATGTTAAATCCATGAATATTAATCATATTTATAAGAATTTAAATTAATATATTTAAATATATAATCTATAAATTTTATTTAAATAATTCATTATTATATATTATTTTAATTAATTAAAATAAAAAAACATTAGGCAGTTGAAAATAGTTTTCAAAAAAATATCCCTTTACCTCCAAATGATCTTCTCTTTATTTATATAAAATTTTAAAAAAATTCTTGGTTAAATATACCTATTATAACACATTATTATAAATAAAATCGTAGTTAGTTGAATGCTACATTTTTATTAAGTCATCAAATATTATTTCTAATAGAAAATTTCAAAAATATATTCTAGTCTTATTTTGACATAGTAAGTTCAAAATCAATATTTATCCCATCAAATTAGAATTTTTGTACCCTAAAATATTAAAATTTTAATTTTATAATACTTTCATGTGAATAAAATTCTCTAATTATATTTGAATCTTGGGTGTAACATTCTTCCCTCCCAAAATTCCATCCTCAAAATTTTTATAGACATAACTTTATAAAAACATGAGGGTGGTTCTCCATAAAAGAATTAGTTTTAGATGTTTCTCACTCTATTTTATGATTTGTATAAATAATCATTAATCATCAAGTCATCCTATTCTATAACAATTTTTTCTAGTGGCAATAATATTAACATTATCTTCAAAGTAAGATAAATCGGGTTCAAAATCTATTTCTTCCTAGGTGAGAATATGTGTTAGTACTTGCATATAATTCTTTAAAAACTAGATATGGATTACATCATGTACTTTAGAGAGGATTTATGTCAATGAAAAATTTTAATTTATAGATCCAATTACATCAACAATTTTAAAAGGTATAATGTAGCTAGGACACGGTTATCCTTTCTTATTGAACCTTATAACACCATTCAAAATAAATACCTTCAAGAAAATGTGATCTCCCAATTTAAATTCAAAATTTTTTCTTCTATTATTGGAATTTTATTTTTAATTATATCAGATACATTAATAAGTGTGAGAATAATTTTTACCTTCACCATTGTCTACTTTATAAGTTCTGGGCCCACAATATTTCTTTCACTAATTTTATACCAACAAGTTAGAGTACAGAATATCATTCTATAGAATGTTTCATACATCACCATTTAAATAATTTAATGGAATCTATTAGTATAGTAAAATTCCACTAAAGGTAAATGTGTGTCCCCCATACCATGAAATTCAATTGAGCATGACCTCATCTTGTATTCTAATGTTTGAATAGTCTCTTAAGACTGTACATCAGTTTGAGGATGATAGGTAGTGATAAAATGAAGCTCAGTATCAAGATCTTTCTAAAGACTTTTCTAGAATTTTGATTTAAATTGTGGATCACAATCGAACACAGTTGAAATTGGGTCACCATGAAGTATTACAACTTCACTAAAAAAAATTTCAAGTTCTCAAGTTGTAAATATTATCTTATAGGTATGTAATGGGTGTATTTATTAAGGTTATCAACAATAACCCATATGGTGTCACTTATTTGAGGATTATTTGGTAATATAGTAAAATTTTTTATAGTAATTACATCTCATTTCCACCAAAGGAATAGTAATAGGTTATATAAATCCTATAGTATTTTTCCTATTAGCCTTCACTAGTTGACAAATCAAGTATCATGAAACAATTTCCCATCATTCAGAGTATTAATTTTCTTTTTAAAATTATCATCATCGGGCTAAGAAATTTTTATTTACTCCAATAAGGATAGTCTAGAAAAAAAGTAATGAGTGATGTTTCCTCTTTATTTATAATTCCCATATTAATATTTACTAAATCCATGAACATAGGATACCTATAAATCCTTATTTTGATCATGAATCCCTGATCTCTAATTCTCAATGCATTTATACCTTATTTTCCTTCCCTAGGTGGCAGTGTATAAGAAATTATATTCCTTGAGTATCTTGATCTATTAGATTTTCTTCATGTTGAGTTATTTCTATGAAAAGATGTATTTCAGGATCTTGTGTTCTTTTTCTATCTTATATATTTCCCCATAAATATTATGTATCCATATTATTAAAGAAAATTTTATGGCGGCTAACTTAAGATCATGGGTTTGATATTTCTATTCATGATTCTTTAACTAACTTAATGAATAAGTAATAACTTTATCAATATGCATAAGTACACAAACAAGTCTCTTCTTTGATGCATCACTATATATCACAAATCCATAATTTCTCATTGGTAGAGTCAATATCGAAGCATTGAACAACGTTTTATTCATTTATTCAAAACATTATTCAAATTTATTTTTCCATTAAAACATAACCCCTGTATATGTAAATTTATTTAACAAGTTATCCAATTAGAAAAACATTTGAACAAATTGTTGATAATAACCTTTTAATCCATAGAAACTATGTACCTCAATTATATTCATCTATGTAGGTCATTCTTTTATTGTTGTTTTCTTTGAAGTATTATTTGATATTCCTTCCTTGGATACAATATATCCATGTAAAGAAACATTTTAAAGCTAGAATTCTCACTTTCTAAATTTATCATATAACTCTTTTCCTCTAAGAGTCTCAATAATGATCCATAATTTATTCTCATTTCCTCATAGAATTTTTAGAATGCAAATATATCATCAATAAATATTAAAAAAATTATTGAGATACTTCTTGATTGCTATGTTCATTATATCCATAAAAATATAGGTTGTATTAGTCAATCAATACTAAGGATTATATAAAATTCCACCATAGGTATAATAATCAAGTCTAAAAATAGGGTGTGTCTATGTGTCATAATGGGAAATTACTAACACATCTTTTTTTATTAATATTTCCATTGGGAGTCTTGATTGACAACTCCCTTATTAAGGTGATAAGGAAATACTTAATTATTTTTGAAACATGTAATATATAAAAGAGTGCTAAGATAAAGAATCAAATAAATAATTAGCTAAATTTTCAGCTACAATTAAACTACCTACCACCATATATTTATAAACTTCAAACTCATTTGTAGTGATCACAAAATCTTGGCATTATCCCCTTGTCCTCTTCTGTGGTATATTCCCTTCACGCATGGGAAATTAGTTTGAATAATTCCCCATTTATATATAGTTTAAGAACTGTATAGTAATGGTTTCTCTCTTTCCCATGTTTTCATTAACTATATAACCCTTATCTCTATACTTATAGTAAACTCTCATTCTCTTCCAACATTTTCCTGGATGTTTCTTCATTAAATTTTCAAATGATGGAATTTAGTTTATTCCTTTTATATTCTTTGAAATGTTATGTATCACATTTTTCTTATCCATACTCTTATTATATTTATTTACCTTGAAGATTTTGGGTCTATAAAATGAATTTTTTTATGGCACATAATATTATTTCATCATATGTTGAAAATATTTCAGAAACCAATTCTATTTAGAGTCTTGGATTAAGTGCTTCAAATAAATGGTCAATTTTTATTTTTGATTCCATAAATAATCCAATTAATACCTCGATAGTCTAATAAAGCTATAATTATTCTATAAATCACTCCATTCCCCCTTTTTCATTAATATAAGGAACTTTCTATTCATTTCAGTTCATTCTTCCTGAGGAAAATGTTTTCAAAGAATGTTACTTTAAAATTTATTCATTCCATTTGTTCTATTTATTCATTCTCAAGAGCATTCAATATTAACAACCACCATTTATCAACATCTACTTTATAAAAATATACTACTACTATAACCTTTTCCCTTTTATTATATCCCAAGGCCAAAAATACATTTTCAAGGGACTTAATATATTCCCCAACTACCATCTGATTAGTATTTCCACTAAAATATAGAGGCTTTTGTCACATGAAATGATCCAATATATTTTTATCATGACATGTAACATCTTGTTGATCTATATGGATAGGTTTTTAATTCATAATATGGGTTAGATGCCCTAATATGGCCATTATTTTCTCATCTCTAACACCAGTTTTATAATCTTACTCATTAAGAAAATCTCAATATTTTCCACAAGTATTGATACCATTATTTATTCCATGTGTCATTTATAAAAAGTGAAATATATTGAATTTTACAAAAACATTATTAATTTTAAATCAAAGTATATATTTATAAATATGGTGTAAAACTTAACATAAATAATGAATTTATGTATATATAATCTCATAATTATAAAAATGGATTCTTTGGGATAAAAATATTTTCAAATCATTAATAATGTTTTGTAAAGATCATTTGAATCAACCAAACCATATCCCCTATATTTTCTAGTTGGTGTTGGGTCTTACGCACACTCATTGGGCACTAGTGACGATCAAGTTAATAGTGAATCCACCCTATTCGAAGTTGTTTCCCCTAGGTGAATTTGTTCTATAGCCACGTACACATTATAGTATCTAGATAAGGATTTATTTTCTAGTAAAATCACAAAATATCAAATTTAATAAAACATTGTGATATTATCCTATACTTTAACCTATCCATAGAGTCTATCATGGGGAAATGTTATCTAGTCTATGTTTTCCTGAATCTAATTCGTAAGGCCTCTATCAAACATTCTCAAATTCTAACTATAACAACCCCACACCAGTAACTTGGAGTCGGTGTCTACTTTATTACACCATAATAATATAAAAGGGGTCACATATACATGGATTGATTAGTTTAATAGTCTTAAAAAACTAGATACAGATATGATTCCCAATTTTCATTAAAAATAAAATATAAAACATAGTAAAATTAAAAAATTTATATCATTGAAACTAATTCATAGATTATTTATTTACATCCTAGGGAAATTAAAATAAAATAAGGGTGAGATTAAATACTCATTAAGGGTGTTTTAAAAAGGAATTTATCATAATTAAATAATACATAATCAATATATAAAGGTAAATAATTGAAAATTTAAAGACCTGGAAATTTCAAGGAAAATTTTTTCTTAATTTTCTTTGGAATTTTACAAGAACATAGTTTCTGACGGCGCCTGATTCTGAGGCCCGGTGTGCCTAGAATTAATTTTCGAAGTTTGGATCGGGTACGTTCAGTGAACGAACGAGCGGGAATTTCTAACTTTTTAACCGGTGCTCGGAATCAAATTCTGAGGGCACCGATGGAACCGCAGCGCCGGTTTTTGCTTAGGAACACCTATTCCGTAGTTGTGTTTTGTTGATATTGGAAGTTAGTTTTCGGGGGTTTTTATTTTTAAACAGAATAAAAATATGTGTCTGCCATATTTTTATTTGAGGTGGTAGTTAGAACATCCAAGGGGATGTTAGTGGAGGGGCCCACCCACAAATAAGCTCCCTTGAGAGAATGTTATGAGGTGGGGCCCACATGAGTATCAAACCCCCTTAACCCCCCTTAACTCTTGAACTCTCCACTTATGTGGATGAAACTCACTCTAATTAAATGAGTCTCTCCACCTCCCTCTCATTAAATTCGAACAAGTTATGTTATTAACTTAAGTGAGTTAAATGTGGGTTTTTAATTTTCAAACTCTTGAAATTCAAAAACCTATGTTGGGTTAATAAAATAAGTGAGAGGCTTATTTTATTTTGGGGTTAGTTTTTCTTGTGGTGGAGACTTGGGGAGAAAAAGGGTAAGGATTTGAGGAAGTCTTCTTCTTCTTATTCACCGACGAAGAACGTGAAGAACACAAGATTTCTCGAAGGTTGACGTCTTCTTCCGCGACGCGACTTCCCCCTTCCGTGACGTCCCCTTCCGTGACGCCAATGAAGTTTTCTTTCTGTGATGGTTTTCCATGAAGAATCCTCCACAACGAATCTCCGTACAAACCGCGCTCGAGGTAGGGAATTTAAATTGTGATTGTTGGTGAACCCTTGTTTACTCCCTTCTAAATTTAAGAACACAGATCAACTAAATATTATGTTGATCCGCGAAGATTATTTTGAGGGTTGGGATTATTGTTGTGATTCTTTTTATTTAAGAGTTTTTAGGGGAATTTTTTTTGTGTCCTCTTAACCTTGAGAAAAGAACAACGAGCACGGACCAACCATTACCCGGTTGATCCGCAGACCGTTCGTCCATGCGGGGTTACTTTTGTTGGGTGTCGTCTAATTTCATGGTTAAGTATGTGCTCAATAATTTGTTGGGAACAAATGTTTGATTTGCCAATTGATATCACTAAACGCGGAGGGCGTGGGCCGAACGAACACGGCCCGACAACCCTCCACAGTTTGTTTTTGATGCGCGGTTTTGGCGGCGACGAGAAAGCGGACCCGTATTAGAGTTTTGAGGCATCCATTCTGAAGATCTTGATCCGAGAAGACTGTCGGCGAAGACCGCAAGCGAATCGGACCACCGGAGCGTGTTCGGTGGTCCGCAGAAGGCGGCGGCCGCACGCCACCACGGTGCGGCGGCGCCGGCAACCGGCGGCGGCGACGCGCCGCCGGAGGAGCCCGCCGTGGCTGTGCCGTGGCGGTTCAGCAAGCAGCCGATTTTGCAGGTCGTGGGTGATCTGGAGGCGGGACCCCGAGGGTCCCGCATGTGAAGTAACGACCGGCCTTAGGCCGGCCGAGTTTCGGAAGAACCGGGGGTTGAAACCCCGGTGGTGACAGCAAGGGTGGGCCCCAAGTGGGGGGGCGTTTAGAAGTAAAGGAGGGGCGTAGCCCCTCCCTTGGGCGCACTCGCGCGGCGCGCTGGCCGCGCCGCCGCGCCGCCGGCCAGGCTGGGCCGGGTCACCGCCCGGTCCGGGTCGACCCGGTTCGGCCGACCCAGGGGGTACTGGGTCGGGTCGGGCCGGGCCCAGACCCCCTATTTTCAGACTGAGTTGGTTCAAACGCCCATATCTTGGGCTACGGACCTCCGATCGACGCGCCGTCAGCGGCAACGCGATTCTTGGATCGAGACGGTCGTTTTGGTATATTGCACTCAAGGTTTTGGAATACTTTGGGTTCGGTCGGTTTGGTTCGTACACGAAACCAATCGGGCCCTCGGAGCGGAAACACTCATATATTGAGCTCCGGACGTCCGATTGACGTGCCGTTGACTTGGATGAGTTCCTCTTAGTGAGACGGATCTTTTGGAATACTTCACCCGAGGTTTGGACGCGGGTGGAGTACGGTCGGGTTGGTTTTGCCTTAAAAACCAACCGGGCCCCTGGAACGAAAAAGCCAATAACTCTCAGACCGGGTGTCCGATTGACACGCCGTCTGTTGCGTTGAGTTCCTGTTGACGATACGGAACTTTTGGATACATCAACTTCGGACTATGTGAAAGTTGATGTATCAGCCTCTCGGCTCATGGAGCGGACCCTCCCGAATGAGCTTGCTGTGAGCGGGAACCCTAGAGCTGGTTGTGACTGCGACTTCGACGACGACTGTGCAGAGATCCTCAGTGGATTCGACGGCGACGACTACAGCACTCAGCGATCCTACAGGGATCATTGATACAGATCCTGTGTGGGTCTGATCCTGTGTGGTCCTTTGTGGGGGTTAGTACCTATCGATCCTTTGTGGATCTGACAGCTTAGATGATTCAGTACTGGTCTTGTATCCTATGTGGGTCCCAGTATAGATGAATCAATGAAGACAGCTGGTCTTGTATCCTATGTGGGTCCCAGCTTAGATGATTCAGTACTGGTCTTGTATCCTATGTGGGTCCCAGCTTAGATGATTCAGTACTGGTCTTGAATCCTATGTGGGTTCCAGTATAGATGAATCAATGAAGACAGCTGGTCTTGTATCCTATGTGGGTCCTAGCTGTGCTGGTCTTGTATCCTATGTGGGTCCCAGCTTTGATGATTCAGTGCTGGTCTTGTATCCTATGTGGGTCCCAGCATAGATGAATCAATGAAGACAGCTGGTCTTGTATCCTATGTGGGTCCCAGATTAGATGATTCAGTACCTATGTCTGATCATCTCTTTCACCTTTTTTATGATGTATACCTGTGTGAGCTGAAACCTGTTTTGCTTCCTTTGTGGATTGAGTTGTGCTATCCTGAGTGGATTACGTTTTGATTCCCTGTGTGGAATACGTTTTTCTTTCCTGTGTGGAATACGATTTAATTTCCTGTGTGGACTGGGATGTACTTGGGCTCAGAGGTTGGAGCGTGTTGGAATTGATGACTTAGGTATATGTATAGGCATATACCTAAGTAGTGTCGGATGTTATTTCGTGATTTATCATTCCTTTGTGATTTATCCTTTGTGGATTTTGGGAGACCTTCGGGGGTCTCGGGGTCCCTACTGAGTAGCTTATACTCACCCCTGCACGGGCTATGCCCACACTACGTTGTGTTGGTTGCAGACGACGGACAGCGTTGATCACGGTTATGGCTTTCGGAGCAGGTCGGTACCCGGAGGTGGACCACTGGGCGGACGTACTCGGAGTAGACGGCGGGACCCGAGGAGCTGCGGAGGCTATCTGTACACACCCTTCAGGAGGGACTTCCAGTGGACGCCTCGAGGATGCAATTTTACTTTTCAGTTGTTGTTTTCCCTTTCAGTTGTAATTTACAGTTGGGCTTGTATTTCCGGCCCCCTTTACTTTTTGCACCTACTGTTGTACAGTTTTACTTAGTGTTTACCTCTTTCCGCTTTCTTACTCTGTGGTGGTTGTTTACTTTACAAAGGAAATGTCTTCCCTGTTTATCGGGATTTACGCCTTGGTTTTAGTCGTCAGCCCCTGGCCTATGGAAGGCGGGCTTGGGGTAGTCACGGCACGGGCCCTGAGGACGGGTCATGACAGAAAAAATATGAAATTTTATCAATAACTTGAGCATGAAATGCATCCATGGATAATATCAATGTAATAATCTTATAGATAATAATAAATTAATTCTCAATAAAGTAAATTCATAATGCCTTACATCTTTATCAAGGCCTTATTCCAAGATATTTTCAAATATGGTAATATATATACTAAAACCCATCTAATAAGGATAGAAAATAGGTTTGTCGTGTAATATATGTCAATGCATCGAGGGGATATCTATAACTAGGTCCCACTCATAAATACATGTCAAATTCATTCCCCATATACTGAATTATGAATTTAATTCATCAAAAATATGTCTTTTCAAAAAAAATATCCATATTGAGAAAATAATATATAATATCAATATTTCCCTAGTCAATAAAATAGCTTTCATAGTAAAACATTTTATGTAGAAATGGTATAAGGATCAAGAAAAAAGTATATCTAGGATATACATAATATGGATATGTAAGAGATATGTATTATCAAATAAAATTTGATCACAATAAAATTAAAGTTTCATTATAATGTTAATGAGCACAAAATCAATCAAGAGATGTGAGATAACCATTAATTCAACAGAAACGTATATTTTTTAATAAAATCAATTCTATGGGAGAATAAAATAAATCTAAAGAGGAAATTTTAGAATTAATTTTCATTAAAAAAATTCCTTATAAAATAATTAGAAACTTTTAGAAGAATCCAAATATTTTAAAAAGGTTATGGTGGCATGAAAATCAATTAATGTTGTATACATTAAAAACAAACACTCCTTTTGAATTTTATAAAGAAAGTAAAAAAATAAACCTTCTAGAATACATTATAAATATTCACTTCAATACCTTTAAATATTAAATCATATCATAATTTCCTTAATATTTTATTTAATTAAATAAAAATAAAATTTTTAAAATTTTTAAAATTATGGACATGGAACAAAAACATACCCAATCAAAGATTAAAGATAAAATTTTATATTAAATATTTTTTTTCTTGATTAATGTTAAAATGAGAGTGAGAGTTGGAAGAAAACAATAAACAAATTAAACATCCAGATTATAAAATATATATATATATTTTATAAAGGATATTTTATAATATTCCTTAAATTAAAATATATAAAATCCTAAAAATGGAGACTGTAAAATAAATTTTTACCTCTTTAGTAACATTTAAATTAAAAAAACATAAAATATTAAAAATGAATTTAAACTTTAATTAACATTAATAAATAAATATTCATTTCATATGCATAAAACTTACTGTATATACACCACGTAAAATAAAATAGTTGAATAGTACCAAATATGTATTAATTGAGTGGAAATTGAGATGAAATCCCATACATAGATCAAATCATTGGAGTGAAAATTAATCCTTGAAGTGATTGTGTGTAAAAATGTGTATGCATTAAAAAAATTGGAAATAAAATTTAAAAAAATCAAAGGTAATTTCACACATAATATTGGAATAACATAATCAATGAAGTAGTGGTATAACTCAATGAATAGAAATTTATTTATGAAACCCCTTACCTCAAACTTCCACTTAGTTGAACGTAATTTAACCTCCTATATAATCAATTTAGATTTATTATAATTAAATTTAATAACCATATAAATATATAAATTTTATATATGATCTACTTATGACATATTATCATTCATTTATTTACAATATTTCATTATTATCATTGTTTCGTGTGTTAACTGCTTCATTTTTCATGTATGTTTTGGTTATAAAGTTACAATCATTATGTATTGATCATGGTTCTATAATTTAAATAATTTTAATAATGATATAAACATCATAAATATTATATTTACATATATACTTATAACTATTCATGAAAAGTAGGCATGAAAAATGAATCGCATTACTTTATCAAGGTGGTAGTCTACACATATGCATGAGTGATATTATAATTTTCTTAATGGGTGAAAGGGTAAATAAGTAGATGATATATTATATTTATATAATCATAATTATTCCATAAATATAATATATATTCATTAATTACATTATTATGACCATCCATGTGAATTAGTGATGGAAAAAAATTACATCGGTTTGTGAGGTGGTAGTATGTCGTACACATTAGTGATGGTTTTTTTCCCATTTCAGGGAGAAGGGTATGGATAAAAATTATTCCATAAATATAATAACATCCTATGATATGGTTAATATTTCTATTACTATATTTTAATGATTAGTACATAATTGAATGTGGTAAAAGAAGAATAAAAATAAAAGCGTTCAGTTAAGATGATTACCTATTCTTTAAAAGAGATCCATTAGATCTTCTATTAAGGAACCTAGGGTTAGTCTTTTGGGAAAAAATAACCTATATAACATGGATAATTACTTGTGGGAGAGATTTTTGTAGGGTTTTTTATCTAAATGGATCCATATGTGTGAATTAGTGAGAGTAGGAGTTTCCCTTTTATAAGTTATGTGTGTGGAACACTTATAATTTTTCAAAGATTTAAAATATTATTAGGTTTGTTTATTAGACAGGTTTCTCATATTTTAGTCTATTTTGATGGTGAGATAATAAATTGTTTAAATAAATTAAACCAATAGGTTTTAAATGATTTTTCAGTAATTTTAAGATTTATCTTTTTACATTAATCCCCCCACCCACCCCCAAACATAGTAAACATGTTTTAATCTAAACTGTGGACAAATATTTACCATTTTTACTATTCATTATGAAAAAAAATGAAAGATGGATAATTAAAAAAATTAACATCATGATTAAAAATATGGGAATCATTTTATCAAATTCCATTCCTATAACAGAAAAAAAAATTAAAAATAAACTTGTAAAACATGACGAAAAAATATTTTTTCAAGAAAATAAATTTTTCAAGAATAAGATGATATTACATTAACTATACAACCATTAATTATCATTATATTAATTTAAATACATATATTTACATATTTAATATATACATATCAATTAAATCAATCATTATTAGATATTATTTTAATTAATTAAAATGGAAAAACATTATGCTCTAGAAAATAGTTTTCTGAAAAATATCATTTTTACCTCTAAATGATCATGTATTTATTTACATAAAATTTATAATAAATAAATATTTAATTATTCATATTATAACTCATTATTTTAAATAAAATTACATATATTTAAATACTAAATTTTCAATTATTCAAAAAAGATTATCTCTAAGGGAAAATTTCATAAAAATCATTCTAGGATAATTTTGACAATGTAAGTTCAAAATAAATATGCGGCCTATCACTTTAGTTTTTTTCATGGAATATTAAAAAAATTATTTTAATATAGTTTCATGAAAATCTAACTTTCACTTAGTATGATTTATGATCACATTTTACAATAATATAAACTCTTTTAGTATGACTTATGATCACATGTTACAATACTCTAAACTATTTTATTATATTAAGTGAATTTCACATGGTAAATGGGATATCATAATACTGATACTCACTTTATCATAATAGCCAAAGGAAACTTTTTACAATTTACTTTATCGATATATATACCAACTCTTTAGGACATAATGTGAAGAATTATTTAATCTTACACTGGTATAATCTTTTATTTTTTAACTTTTTTTCTTCTATAAGTTACAAAAAAACTCCAACTAATCTCTTATATATTATACTCCTTCTTGGAATATATTTATAAGAATCAATAAAAAATTATTTTTTTTAAGAAATAAAATATATTTTATTTTATTATGAATATTTAATGAATAAACTATTGTTTCCATGTATCGGATGGTTTTCTATGTGTTTATAACATTTTCATTGAAATGAAAACTTTATTAAAATTTACCAGTGATTGGTGTCGGGAACACATTCACTTTATTTTAACAAGTATCATGATAAACACATTATCCTATATATAAAAAATATACTTTTCTCCCTTTTAAACGTGTTATATAATTTTATGAATCATAGAGCATGTATATATAATTAATAAACTATTTTTGTTTGTAAAAACAATTTGGTAACAAATAACTCATATTATCATAAAAGAGAAAAAAAATATATTCATCTAAGATTGTTGTACATTAAATTATCTCATATAGAAACTATTTTTTTAACTTGAATGAAAATTACAAGATCTTTCAAATATTATATTTGATTTTTAACTCTTATTCACTTACAAAACTTGTAAAATATGCATTTTGTATCACATAAGCTTCAAAATTGAAGAATTAATTTCTATAACAAACATAAATGACGTGGAAATTCCTTAGATTTTCATAAACTAATTCAGGTATTTTTTGAATAATCCTATCATATAAAATTATTACCCCAAATTACTCTAACATAAAAAAAATGTAAAATTAAGAACCTTTATTAAATTACCAATCCTATGAGTTTATTAAATTAATCTTCTCATTCCAATGATTAATTTAAAATTGAAGTATTATGATGATGATGTTATTTAGCTACAATATAAGTTTTTATTTGGTGAGTATCATATTTTAAATCATTCCATCAAGTAATTTTAATTAAAATTCTCTTTCTAAAATTTATAACCACATACATAATATCCATTAAGTGAGACAAGATCCATATTTCACAAAGTAATGAATCTTATTGGGAATTCATCTCATAAATTAATTATTTAGGTAGGTATTCACCCTAATAATACCAGTTATGACTCTTATATAATTGAGTGGATAAACCTTTATCCTAATCCTTTATATATATGTATTCAAATTTATTCCTACAGTGTCTTTTCAAATGGTTTCCTTGCTAACTTTCACGTATGGAAAATTCCAATAATAATCTAATAAAGGATGGTCTAAGGGAACCTAGATTTTGAATGACACTACCCGATAATACAATCCAAATTAACTTATTCTTTAGTTTCCATGAACCAGATAATACTAGGGAACACAATATTCATATAAAACTAACTAGTTGGGTGATCTAGGTCTTAAAATTTTCTAAATTTTATGGAATCTCATATTTTGTATTTAAGGGGTTTAAAAGTTTCACCAATAAAAATGATATCTTATGAAATATTCTCATGTTGTATTCAATTTTTATATACATTCTTATAATTATTTAGTTTTTAGAACACCTATTTCATATTCCAAATTAATTTTGTCACACAAAATTAATCAATAAATATTTACACAAACCACAGTATGTGTTACTCAAAAATAGAAACCAAACATATTCATAAAAATCCAAATGAATAATATGTATAATGTATATGAAATATTCATATAAATAAGTAGAGTAATATGATATTGACAATATCCACATGAGTAAAACTGGAGCGACATATATCCAACTCTATTCACCTTTTTGAGATAATACATTATCCTATGGGCTTGTAGATAGTTGAACCCCAAGTCCATCTCCCAAGAGATACTTTACCTAAGAGAAAATTCAATTAATGATATATCCAACTAAAAATTTATATATATAATATATTCACTAATAATTATCAAACTCATGACTCTAAATAAATCCTTAGGATAAGGTATATGAAAAATAAATTTAATGGAGATGTACCTAGAATAAATTGTAATGTTATATCTCTTAAAATAAAAATTAAAAAATTCATGCAAAAAATTTCAAAATATGAACAATTTTATATAAATGAATAAATAAAGGAATAACTATCAAATAAATAAACATTTATTAAATTTAAATTAATAATAATTTATAATTATTTTTCATAAATAAGTTCTTATTATAAAGATTTTATAATTAAGCTAAATGTTAGGAAAATCCATTTGGTATTTTTATTGATTTTTTATGTTAATAATTATATTAGAGTGTTTAAGTTATTTAAGGTTACATAGAAGAAGTAATTATTTTATTATTTTTATGATTCATTAAATATATAATGTTTGTTAATTCTAGAGAGTCATCTGTCAAGAAGATAGTCACAATGCCTCAACCCGTCAGGCTATACCATAGAATGGTTTTGGATATTTCAATATATCTTCCTGATTTAGGGTGTCCACACTGTAGAAAATTATGTTACTCCATAGATGATGGTTCCAAAACATTCAATTACATTTCCTTCTTTCCATATCATAATGAACCACATCATAGGAGGTGATAAATCAAACATTTATTTCCTTTGACTTTCCAGGATGTCAATATCATAGAGAATAGCCTACACTATATGAAAATTGAAGAAATATTGTCTACTTAGTAGAATATTTTTACGTAATGGAGGGTGTGATTTTTCTATAGAGATTTTAATTCTTTTTCCAATCTTAGAATAACTCAAACCAAAATGAAATGTGTATGATGAATCCATTTTTGTGAATTAATAACTTAGAGGATATCATGATGTGGTTGTGGGTAGGTCATAGAGGAGATTAATTTTGAAAGATCTGTGGACATAGGCAACATGAATTCGCACCTTATATAATCAAAACACATCTTTATAAATTTATTTAATCCCCCTTCCTTACCACACTTAAGGAGACTGTTCCATAATGAAGCTTTTAAATATGGTTTCTACACCATATGTGTGACCATTCCATAGGTAATAAGTTTCTATAAATTCATATATGAAATTTTGTATCAACCCTTAAAGGATTTACAGTAACTTTAGCATTACATAATTACCACATTTTAGTATTGGGGACACATGGAATATTTGTAGGAAGAAATATAAAAAATAAATTGATTTAAACCCTTAGACCTAATTAAGTTGGTTGAATTCTATACAACCATATAGAGTAGTTTGAAAGGTTTAGGTGAGATATTTTGGAAGAAAGAAGTGATAGGGTCTCTTAGAGAATAATGGACAGGGGATTTTCCAAGATTTCTAAGAAAAAATTATAAGTGAAAAAAAGGATATTCCTAGATATTTTCTCACTATAACTTCATTAAGTTTTTTAAGAAGAGATACACCATTTTAGGTATTTTATATATCTTTTATCATGACTAATAAGGATTTTATTTAAGGATCAGTGAGTTTCACTTGTGTTGGGATGTAGTGATATTTTCTTAACTTGTGTGGATAGTGAGTTATAGGGTTATCTAGACCACTCTATTGTGTAAAAAATAAAATTCATCTTCTCTAGTGTTATAGTTGAAAAGGTGTATTGCCATTGTGTACTCCTTAGGCTATCTCAGTTTAGGTGAACTAAGTGAATTCTTGTTTTTTATTTTTTTATTTCATTATTCAAATTAAATAATTAATATATACATAAAGGTTTTCCTCGCATTGAGAGAACAGGATTTAAATCTAGATATAATGTTCTTAATTTTTACTACCCAAATTCAACCCATCTCCCACCCCATCAAGGTATTATACGTGATAAGTGACCAAAATTGGTTTCAAAGATTAGTTTTGGGGTGACTTACAATCTCTCTCATGAAGCATGGAATTATTAGTAGTAGTTACTAATAAAAATTGCATACCTATTTTCAATGGAAAGAAAATTATAATTATAGAATAATAGGATTTGGTACTACTTCAGGTCTTTAGGTATAGAAGTGTACATATCATTAATTCATAGTATTTTATCTAACATGGAAATTGAATCCTTATAAAAACCTTAACACAAGGAATTTGATATATATTATAATACAATCAATGATCTAGGGGGAGTTTTTTAGAATCGTATCTACACCAAGTAAATGTATTGTAAATCCTCTCATTCTATAGGGGAAAAATTATTGAATATCTATAAAGGTGATTATAAAGTTCAATAGGAAAAGTTTAAAGTGTTATGGAATAAGTATGAAGATTTTAGGAAGAGACCAACCATGATATTTGGTGAATTGTTTGAGCATCTAAATGATCTTGAGGAATACATACAAGTCCTTGGTGAAAATATTAAAGATGTAAAAATTTTAAAAAGAATTATAGATACTACCACCATGTTTTGATGTGAAGGTATCCATTCTTGAAGAAAAATATCTGAAAGATATTTCTTTAGATTTATTTCATATTACTCTTGTCAAATATAAAATGATAAACAACAAAAATGAAACATAGTAAAAGGATAAATCATAGGAAGTATACCTCAAAGTGATAAAGGAAATTTTTATAAAAGTTGATCTGAATGAAATTAGGTTGATAAAATGATGTATTTTCACTCCCCTAACCTTAACAGGTGAAAAGTAAAATTCAAAGACAGTATTTCACTTTATTTTTTATGGTGTGGAAAAGTAGGTAACATTTCAGCTAAGTGATTTAAAAATTCCCAAGATGATGATGAGGTAAATATGTGAATAAACCTTTTAGAAGTGAGAAAATATAGAGAAAACTGTAATGGATTTTTTTTTCAAGATATAGAACCTATTATCTCTTGAATGTGATAGTTCAGACAATTTATAAGTAGAAGAATTTGATTATTGTTAAAATAATAGTGAAGATTTTTTAGTTGCAATTATTAATAGGATGGAATTTGATGACTGTGATGTAAAAAATGATGAATTTAAAGATAAATTTTGTCTTTAAGTTTAACTTGAAGAAACTTAAGAAGAAATTTATGTATTAAGGTCCAAAAAAGATGGAAAATATATTATTCCATGTCTCCAAAGATTATATACAACAACATAAATAGTATAATTTTCAATTGAAATTGGAAATTAAAAAACTGTAGTCTATATATTCTAGAAATCTAGAAAAACAAGTTGAAATTAAGATCAAAATAGAAGAACAAGCTCAGATATATGATGGATTATCTAAATATGAAAGAAGATAGTGTGATGGTAAATGAAGATATTGAGGGAGAAGTTATAATACATCATTTAAGGTTTGAAGACCAAAAAAAATTCCTCAATCTCGGTATGACATTAAGTAGTTCAAGCATATTAGCAATAAAGAAAACCCACATGGTGTCTTATGAAGGATGAAATCATATTTCAAAATTGAATTCCTTCAAAGATAATGTAAAACCCATATAGTAGTATAATCATAAAAATAAAATATCCATTATTAATGTTAGGCTATGGGCTTTATCACCTCAGAGGAAAGTGGACCTGAAATAAGTTTATATGACCACTAATCAAATAGAAAAAAGTGGAATATTGGTACCAAAAAATATATGTTATTTATATGGAAAATTAGGACACATTCAATATGTATTCCCTATTACAAAAATATTTTTTAAATAAAAACATCATTAAGAATAAGCAAGCTGTTTTTAATCATTTTATTATTCTTTATATGGTTACTATTTTTTTTTAAGGTTACGAACATAAGTTATACTATTTTTATTCAAGGATATAAAAGAAGGTTCCACAAAAGAAATGGATAAGTGATAAAGAATAGATATAGGTAAACAAAAATAGAATATAAACTTATATGTGATTTTAATATTTTGATAATTAAGTATATAACATGGATTAGGAAGTGAAATAATCTTGTTCAATACAAATCGATTATAAACAGTGGGCATGGGTGATGAAATGATGAAATGATATGAAAAACGTTATGGGGTTATATTCATATTAAGAGATAGTTCTATCTTATGGGTTTTATAAATTGGATTTTACTCACGCATTACTTGAAATGAAGATCATATTACCATTATTAAGTATGATAAAAATAGAGTAGTTCATTTTGGTAAAAATGAAGGACTCAAAATTATTGGCTTGAGGAAAGCCAAGGTTGGTGGAAAGTCTCACAAAAAAATAGATATACTATTGGTTGAAGGTATTAGCCATAATATTTTAAGTGTAAACATATTTTATTAATTAAGTCATGTTTTGGAATGTTTTAAGAATGATTAGTCTATCAAGGATAGTTATGGTTCATTTTTTATTCATAGACGATGTACCAAAGAAAATATTTAACCTATTAGTGAATAAAATTGGAACATAAATCCAATAAGGATGAAAATAAATTATTTCATAAGTTAATTGTCTATATGATCCAAGAATCCTTGAAATATCTAGTCAGGAATGATGGATCTCGATATTTCTCTAAAATCATATGCTCCAACAGTCATACATGTGACTCTGCTCAAAAAGGGGAATCTTATTCACTAGACTTATAAACCAATAAAGGTAAAATCATCAAGGTTACTTGAGATAATTTAGGTGGATTTTTATGGGATAATAACTCAAATATATTCAAATAGAAAGTGACATTATGATTTTTTATGATGATTTTTGTAGGATGGAATGGTTAATTATGATTACTCAGAAAATAAAGGTATTAAATTATATAACTCAATACCAGAGATAATAGGAAAATATTCTTGGTGTAAAAATTAAAAAATTCACACAAATAATGGCATATAGTTTAAAAATAACCATGTGGGGTAATATCTATTGAATCGTGGTTTTTTTATCAAGTGTTTACCATGTGAACTCCTCTATGAAATGGATTTGTAGAAAAGAGGAACTGCATAATTGAAATCTTTACTTGGTCTATTCTCATTAAAAAATAACTATTGGATAATTATTGGAAATAATTCATTCATAAAATGATCTATATCTGAAATTGGGAATTGTTATGTGTCAATGAGGACATGACTCCAACTGAAATCTGGTATGGAAAGAACATGTCACATAAATACTTTTGGAAATTTAGAATAAAGTGTTTTATTCTTTAATAAATAAAAGAATAGAAAGTTTGAATCCTCTGGAGATGAAGGTATATTTCTTGGATATTCATCCAAAATCAAGGAAAATAGATTATTTCTTAAATAAAATTGTAAAATTTTTGTGAAATATGGTTCTTCCATAACTAAAAGTGAATATACTTTGAATACAGGTGAGTGGAATTCAATTATGAATGAGTGGAATTCGTAAATAAGAAACTTATTTTTCAAGGAGGAAAGTGATGAAGATATGTATGGATTATAAGGAGTTCAAAGGGATCTAATGAACTCTAATTATAGTTCCAATGATGAGGGTAATGTAGTGGAAATAAAATGTTTATACAAATGATCCAACTGAGAATAAATCATAGATAACAACATTTTTGGTGACTGAACAGCTCTAGTTCAAACAATAATAATGAACGAATAGGAGTAAACATTACTGTTATCTCAAGTTAAACCAAAATAATTTTATAGAACTATAAATATGAAAGTTGGATAAAATATATTCATAAGTTTCTTGACTATTTTTTGTAAAAAACACTTAAGAAATTGTTTTAAGTCCCATAAACAAGAATGTGATCAAAACCTATTGGGTTTTCCAAAAAAATTAATGAAGATGGATAGGTGATAAGGTATAAGGCACAGTTTGTGTGAAAGGTGTAATACCAAATTTAATTCATTGCTGTAGATAATACATTTTCACTCATAACTCATTTACAAACTATTTAGTTATTCTTGGATATAGTTGTGAAAAATAGGTTTAAAGTGTCTTAAATCAACATCAAATTAGTGATATTAAATGGATTCCATGAAGAGGAAGTCTATATTGATAAAAGAAATTTATTTATCATTTATAAAGATGAAATAAGAGTTTTTTGGTAGAAGAAATCTCTACACGGGCTAAAAAGAATAAAGATCCTAGTACTCACAGCTATATCAATGCATAAGGAAGTTGTGTTATCATAGAGGATAGTTTGATCAAAACCTAAAAATTAAGAATAAAGGGAATTGTATGGTTTTTCTAATATAAGTTTATAATGTCTTCATTAGATTCTTGTATAACATCCAATTTAAGAGTATTTTATAACTAATTAGGTTCAAATTCAATATGTTGTTATTTGGTGAACTATCCTATTTCCTTGAATTGTATGTTACTTAAAGGAAGAATGGAAAATTTATTTTTTAGACTAAATATGCAAAGGAAGTTCTGGAATAGGTTAAAACGGATAAACATAATCATATGGATACTCCAGTAGAGACACAAATGAAACTGACCAAATGGTGAAGGTGAGGAGGTCGGTGTGACTCTCTACTAGTAGATTATTGGTATTTTACTATACCTGACATCCACTTTAATGGACATTCTGTTTTCAACCTATCAAAAAACATTTTATATTATTTTTAAAAAATAAATTCACATTAAGGCTGTAAGAAAAATACTTTGATACATCAACCAAACAGTGGACTTTTGGTCATATTATTAAACAAATTAATTGTAGAAACTAATAATCTATGAAGATGCCAACTGGGTAGGTTTGGTTGATGATTTAAAGTCTACTTTTAGAGGTGTTTTTTTTTCTACATATCTCATGATTTTCTTGGTGAGGTAAAAGGTAAGATTTCATATCATTAAGAACTAAAGAGGCAGAGTATATTGTAGAAGCTCAAGCTTGTTCTCAATTGGTATAGATATGAAAACAATTTAAATATATTGGAATTAATTTGTTTTCTCTAATTCAAATTATGTGTGATAACTCAAGTTCTATGAATATTAGTAAAAATACCATTCATCACTCAAGTAAAAAAATACATTGATGTTAAATTCCATTTTCTAAAGGATAAATCTAAGCAGTATGTTGTGAAATTATACTATGTGATGACTAAAATAAAGTGTATGAAATTATGACTAAGAATAATACAAAGTTAGATTTTAAAAAACATTGGTTGTATTTAGGATTCTAATAAAACAATTCTCTTTATATGACTTAAGAGGTGGAGACCTACACTCCCCCATGGGAATTTCCTATTAAGAAATGTATGATTTATTTTCTCGATTTATTTCTTGTGTTTCTAACTCTCCTTTCTAAATTATCAAGGAAGTTTTCTTTTGGTTTTTTCCCAAATAGGGAAAAAGGGATTATACTATTTAGGTGGAAAAATATGGATAAATTTTAGGTATTTCCATCTTGAAAAAGGGTTTCCCCAATCAGGGGAAGAGGGTTTTATTTAATATTTGGGGAGTAGTTTCAAAGATTGAAGTGTTTAATGAGTTGTTTTAATGATTATTATCTTGTATAACTAATGTTTCTCACATCGTTCTAGTCTCATTTAAACTTAGATTTTATATTTTATGAATAATATATGCACTCCTAGAAGTCAAATTATTCACTAAGTGGTGATAATCGGGAATATTGTTATACCATTATTTTATTTTTAATTTCCAACAAGACTAAAGGAATATATTTTTGGAAAAAATTCTACTAGTTTTTTATTTTTATTGGTTTTATTTAAAATTACATCTAAGTATTTAATTTTAATAATTATGTTGAGAAGGTTTGGTTTTTTGCGGATTGTTATGATTCATTAAATCCATTTGGTTTATTTAATATGGAGATAAATCCACCTAGAGGATAGTCAGAATGAATTAACCCATTAAGTTTCTCCATATAATGAGTATGGATCTTACAATCTCTCTTCAAAATTTTGGGTTCCCACACTATAGCACATTATTCTGAACTATATAATATTTGGATATAAAGTTCATTCACTTCATGGTACAAGGAACCATGTCATAGTAGGTGATCAACCAAAATTTTATGTCACTAGAGTTTCCAATATTTCTATCTTGTAGAAAATATCTTACACTATAGGGATGTTGAAGATATGTTATCCACACTATAAAAAGTTCTTTAATTATAGAGGGTGTGGCTTAGTATAGTATATGATTATTTTTTCAATCTTATAAAAGCTCACGCCGTAGTGAAATGGCCACGCTATACCTAATTTAATGTGTCAACAAGTTATAGTATATAATTTTTTTTTGTGTTTCGGTTATGGAGGTGATTAATGACCAATATTTTTGGATCTATCAATAGTAATTCACACCCATCATACCACAAAAACAAAATTTAAATGAATCCTTATTATGTTTTATAGTGAAGGATATTTAATTGTAGTGAAGCTTTATAAGAGAGTTTCTACATAAAAGTATTTGTGACTGCTCCATAGCTAGTAAGTTTATAAAAATTCATATTAGGGATTTTAAGTTGTACATTAAGTGGTTTTAATTAACTTTAGTTTTCCTTAATTGCCACATTGAAGTGTGGGTGACACGTGGAATGATTCTAATAAGAATTAATTTATCCTAACCCTTGGAGAAAATTAGGGTGTTCAAATTCTATATAACTACACACAACATTTCAAGAGACTGAGGAGATAAATTTTGGAAGAAAGGGGATATAAGGGCTCTTAGAGAAGAAGGGATAGGGTATTTTCCAAGGTTGTTGGGAAAATTGGAAAGTGAAAAATATGTACTTTGAATGAGCTTCATCTTGCTACAATGCCATAAGGTTTTTCAATAATAGACACAACATTTCATGAGTATTTGTATATTATTTTCTCATGAAGTGTAAGGCCCTCATGGATGGATCATTTATTTTATTTTCTAAATATAGGTAGTGAAATTTTCTTATCTTGTATGAAAAGTGATTCAGAGGGTCATTGTGACCACTATATTGTGTGAAAAATAGAATTTTTTCACTCTATTGTTATAGGTGTATAGGAACATTACCTTTTAATTCTCTTTAAACTAGCCTAGTTAGGGAGAACCAGAAAAACTATTTTATACTTTTTACTCCTTTCATTGTTTAAAGCAATTAAGAGAGAGACATAAGTGTTCCTGACTTTGAGAGAAGTGGAAGAAAATTAAGGGATGAATTTCTTCATTTGTATTACCCTAATTCACCCCCCCCCCCCCACACCCCACTCTTAGGTTATTCTACATGATAAGGTACCAATAATAAACATTGTGGTCATTCTATAATTTTAGATATAAATCCTTTTATAACCACTTTAAATATGCATTTTTTCATATTATATATTATGGAATTTTAATATATAAGAAATTTTGACGATTTAATTTATAATTTTTTTCTATTATATAAATAATTTTACATAATTTATATATAATATACATTCTATTATTTAAACCTTTAATAATATAAATATCAAAACACTTTCTTTAAGGTAAAAATAATATCTCTAAATAGAACCTTTCTTTTGATTTAAACATTTTAAAATTCAATAATCATAAACAATTCATAATTATAAAAATAAAAAAATTTAAATTTTATCCTTATTTATCAAACATATAAACTCTTTATAAATAAATTTTTATAATTATTAAATAAACACTTTAATTAAAGATTAAAAATCTGTAATATAACTTGGTAATGAAATTTAATAACCTTTATTATGATTTATAAAATTTTATAAACTATATTAATACAAAAATGATATTCATAATATTAACTTTTTATTATTAAAAATATTATTTTTAATAAAAATTTACAAAACAAATAACCATAACCATTTTAAAAATAATAAATTTATATAAAACCATTTATAAATTTTACAACCATACAAAAATACCTTTTTCATTATTTATAAACTATTTATAAATAAAATATTTCAATTATTAATTGAATTTTCTTAATTATAAAAAACATAATATTTTTCAAGTGATAAATAAATACGAAAAATTTATATTTTAGTTTAGGAATATAAAATCCCATTTTATTAAGCCTTTCACTTACTATTTATAAACCATTTAAAAATAATTATTAAATCTATCCAAAAAATTAAAATTTACCATTTACCATTATACATATCACTCTATGTAATGGTAATTTATAATGACCCTTAAATGGAAATATTTTCATAAGGTTTATATGTAATGATCCTTACACAGCACTATTTGTATAAATGTAATCATTTCCTTTTCTAAATCCTCCTACTAATACACTTATGTAAATCCTTTATAAGGGTCATCATTTTACCCCAAAAAAATATTTCTACCACCGAGATGGATCATTTGAGCATATATTCCTTGTAGGGAAGGCCAAACAGGCTCAATGGAAAGATTTTATTTCATAGATTGGGGTGAGAAAGCTTGTTCCATTATACTAGGTAGTATAGTAGAAAGGGGTAATTTCTTAGTCTCTCATATGCATATTGGCATGGGAAGTCATAGGAGAACATAACTCTAGTTGGTCTTTAGTAGTCAATGGATTCCATATCTAGGGTAATTAACAATCCCCATTCTAATGAATTTTTCAATATGGGATTCATTTTTTGGGGGTTATTTTCATTCACTCAATATGTGTAACATCCCACCCCTCGCCAATTGGATTGGGAAGTGTTGGTGGGATATTACTAGACATTAGGTGACTTCCCCAAGACACCAAAGGATGGAAATAAATTCCAAGGGCTTTAAAAAAAAATTTGGAAGATTTTCCAATAAAATATAAAACATCTAAACCACAAAAACAAGAATAATAAATCCTCTATAAGATGCTTGAGTACAAAAATACCTCTCAAAACATAACTTATCCAACAAACATATCATATTTCAAGTAGAAACCAAGAAAGAATATATAAGAAAAACCAAATACAACAAAACCTAAAGACACCAAAGACATCAAACCACCAACTTTTAGCCTGCTCCAATCTACAACTTCTCAATCCACACCCAAAGTATCAAGAATTATCCCTAAAAAACTAAGATGCATTACCTTCACCTATGTCTCAATAGATTCTATTGGAAAATTAATAGTAGTGCCCAAGAAGGGGGTGATTCCAAAATTGGTAGGATTTCCCCAAAGACTAAACAACTCACTCCACTAAGAAAAAACTTTTTATTAATTTATAAAAAATAATTTTCCATGGAAAAAAAATAAAGCAATCCTTAAAACCATTACTCATTTCCATTTGGAAACCCCATTTCATGATTCCTCACACACATGCATACATTAACATAGGAATTACTAATTGATGGTTCCATGCTCACGATAAGTCTCTCATCAATCCAATAGGTCATCACAAGATGATCAATGCCCAATTGACCCAATGGTACATGCCCCTTTTATTGGGTCACGTCATTATACCCTAATGGTACACACCCCTTCTTTAAGGTCGCGTTAACAAAATGAACTCACACCAACCATATATGACAAAATACATGCCAAAACATTTCAAAAACATTTATTTATATAAAAAAACATTTTCCATGGCTCAAATTAAAACCAAAATTTTAAATTTTTCATCTTAAAATTATCATCAAAGTTCATTTTTCCACAAAACCATCCAATTTCCAAAATTTCTCAAAATCAAAAATAAATAGGTTTAAAACAATAATCACAAAAAAAATTCATAATAATTTTAAGAAAAAAATATTTCAAACTAAGACTCCAAGTTCTAATCAAGTGGATTAAATAATAAATCCACCTACCTCACAAATATTGGTGAAAATAAGAACAGAACAATGATTCTTTAGATCTGATCATAAACTACCTTTAATTACCGATATACAACCATAAAACATCACAATTCCCATCAAGTAATATGGATAAATCCACATAATATTTTATCTAAGGTTTTGGTAAAGAGAAGGAGAAGATATATAAGAAGAATAGCCAAGAAAGGAGACCTTTCATAAAATCTATATCTCAAACAGGCTTTGAATTTCCTAAAACTTACTCACAAATAGAAGGGAATCATATCTCAATCATTATGAGGAAAAAGAAATAAAGATTATGAAATATTATGAAATTAAAAGGGATCATTAGACTTAATCCAAATTAGATCCAAATTTTTCAGATCTAAAACTACATGGGGCATGGTTATGAAACACGGTTAGTAAAATATTACACTAACCATGAAAGAGATATTGTCTTAAGCCAACCCCTCATATAGTTGGCTCACATGGTTAGACAAACCTTGAACCAAAATTGATTTTACATCTATCTAGTATTGCATGTTTTCCCCTAACCAACTGCATGGTTTATCCAAACTATGTTCCAACTCTATGGAGCTACTCTTCCTCATTCCACAAAATCCATAGTTTTCTAGATGGTGTGCATGGTTTGTACTAATTTTTCTCAAATTATATGCCTCTAGAAAAGAATTTAAATAATTCCAAAACTCCTCCAAATATTTCAAAACTTAATCCAATCATTATATATACTTAAAATAAATAAATAAAGGGTCAAGTACCAAAAACTAAATGTTCTAAATTCTACACACCATTGGTCTTTATGTCCCTAGAAAGTAGAAAATTAGAGTTATACTAGAAGAGCTCAAGACATTTATCCAACGTTTCCTTTTCATGCTCTTATGCCTCTTCCTGAATCTGACCATGTTTCCATAAAAACCATACAATATTGATGCTTTTCCTATTAAAAAATTTATCTTTCATATCCACAATCTACACTAGAACATGAATCAATGTATCATCCAACTCTAGGTCAACATTATCCCATTAAATCACATGATCAGGATTAGGATGATACTTCTTCAATTGAGATACATGAAACACATTATGCACTAAATTAAACCTTGGTGGAAAATCCAATCGATATTCCACCTCTCCAACATGTTCGACTATCACAAATGGGTATATGTACTATGGTGGCAAGATTCCCTACTTACCAAAACGACGATTCTCAAACCTTTGATAGATTCTTAATAATGAATTACAACTCACAAAAAATGAAAATGATCATCTACAATGAACTTAAAATGATTTTTGACGAATCTAATCCATCTCCATTGTACTCATAGTCAAATGAATCTTGTTAATTATCACTTTTAGAAGGCCTAGGTCCAACAACTAAATTATTATTTATTTCCACCTAGAAAAATTGAGATCTATAAGGATTATCATACAATTATTAAAAAGGATCCATATGTATCAAGGCCTGATAATATTTGTTGTATGATAAATCCTCTAATGGTATGTACTCATGTCATGTGCCACCAAAATCCATTAAACAATCCCTAAGCATGTACTCCAATATCTCGATCATCCTTTTGGATTTTACATCCATTTGAAGATTACATGTTATGTTCATAGTCAACTACGACCCATGATATTTCTATAATTATTTCTAAAAACAAGACATAAACATCGGGTCTCGATCAGATACAATTGATACTAAAGCGCTATGTAGTTTTACAACTTCTCAAATATAGATTTTTGACAAGTACTCCACTGAATTATTTTCATAAATAGGGATGAAATGAGATGACTTTGTGAGTCGATACACTATCACCTATATGGAATCATGTTTCCTAATCATCCCTAGAAGACCTGTTACAAAATCCATGGCTATCTTCACCCACTTCCACAAGGGAATTTGTAAAGACTGCAACATGACCATTGTTCATTGGTATTCAGCTTTGACATGTTGATAGGTAAGACATCCCAAAATAAATTTTTACACTATAGTTTCTAATAAAACCCACATAAATTGTTCTTTCACCACTATATACTTCTTTTCAATTCTTGGATGAACAACCCATTTCAAATGGTGATAATCATTAAGAAGTTATTCCTGAAAACCCAAAGGGAGAAAGATCCAATATTTAAAATTAATAACCAAACTCCCATCTAGATCCCATCACTAAATGGTATCCCAATAATTTATTTTTGACCTCATAGAAGCACATTTAGGATTTTATATCCGATCTTCTTTCACATGCTAATCCAAATCAAGAATAACTAAAACTGGTAAGAAAACTATAACATCACCCTCTTCGATACAATCCAGGTGCATGTCTTCTATGACAGACATCAATTTCCATGAATGTAAATATTAATTATCAAACTAATTATATGAATCCCAACATTAATCCACCATTTAAATTCCTTTACCTAATGTTTACATCAATTCAAAGTCAAATATTTTAAGGTATTCCATCCATCTTTTATCCTTAGATTTAAATACCATTGTGATAAAATTTATTTCGAAGACTTATGATCAATAAACACCATAAATTTATCACCAAAAATATAATGATTCAAAGTAATAAAATCATGGACCATAGTAGATAATTATAAATCATGTGTTGGGTAGTTATTCTCATGAAACCATAACTATCATGAACCATAAGAAACAATATGACCTCCCTACATGAGAACACATCTCTACCCAAATCATGTTGCATCACAATAGAATACATAGCCCTTTCCAAAATTTTGAAATGTGAGGATAGGTGTTGATGTAACTTTAACTTTAAGTTCTTTAAATTATTTATAAAATTCCTCATTCCAATATAAAGGAACATAATTCCTCATCAAAGTTCTCATCAGTGATGCCAAATGTGAAAATTCATGTATAAAACATATGTAGTATCTTTCCAATCCAAAAAAAAACTATGGATATCAAAGAAATTATCTGGTGTTTTCCAAGAGATAACAACTTCTATATTCTTAGTATCAACATAAACTCCTTTTTAATAAATTACATGGCCAAGGAATCATATATATTGTATCTATAAATCAAACTCTGATAAATTGGCATAAATATGATGCTTCTACAAGATACACAACACTATATTCAAGTGTAGCTCATGATCTGAATTTTTTAGAGAATATGCTAGTATATAATCCATAGACACTGACATAAGTGAATATAGATAACTTTTAAATATTTGATTCATCAATGTCAAAAATATGTTTGGTGCATTCATATGACTAAAATTCATAACAATGAACTCATAATGGTTATATCTTCATTTGAATGTTGTCTTTTGAATATCCTCCTTCCGAACTCATAGTTCATGATATCCCAAACATAAGTAAATTTTAGAGAACCATTGGGATCACCTAAATTGATCAAACAGGTCATTAATTCATGTAAGAGGATACCAATTCTTTATTGTAGCTTGGTTAATCTTTCAATAATATACACAAATAATAATATTTCCATTCACCTTCTTCACAAAAAGAATAGGTGATTCCCATGGAGACATAATTGGTTAGATGAACCCTTTACTTTCCAAATATAACAACTAATCATTTAATTCCATTAATTATTTTGGTTCCATCAATAATATGGAAGGGAAATATGACTAGTCCCTCATAGAAAATTAATTGTAAACTCCACTTATCTTTTGGGTGGAAAAATGAATATTTTTTTTGGAAAACCATCAAGGAATTGTTTTACTATATGGTTAGAAAATATCTATTTCCAGTCTCATCTACCGATTCCAGAGTGACTATTGTCAACTAGTAAGATATAGTTCCACCCACTGGTACTAAGCGTCCTACTCTAGTTGCATCCACTACCCAATCTCCTTTAAAGAGATTCCTAACACCATCAGAATAATTGAAACTTCCCTTATATTCATAAAAATTGATATGGTCCTCAAAGTTCATCATCCAATACATTTCCAAAATTAATTCATAGAAATTCGTCTCTATCATAGATAAATTTCATACCAACTCATTCTTATCAATTATTATCAAACACACTGTACATTTTAAATCTTGAAACTCTCATTTTCCCAAAGGTGTTTGGAGTCTTAAAACAAAAGGAATAATCTTAACAAGTAAACCCATCTAATCAAAAACACAAGAAGCAATAAACAGATGGGATGTATATATATCAAACGGATATTTTATATGGGTAGAATTAAAAACAATCATACCTATTACTGTTCAAGGTCCCAATTGTTCATCCATGATAACTAAATTATCACCATACAACTACTTACTCGGTGTAATTTTCTCTTTTTACCCAATTGATGCTGGAAAGATTGAGAATTCATGGTATTCCTAAAATCATAGTGGCTTGCTCGGTTCTACTAAAAAGAGCTATTCTACAACACTCATCCTGTCAAAGCATATGATGTCTGGGAAGCATGAGATGTGTCTCTAGCCCTCGACCTTTGAGCACTATGGAAATAGAGCTGAATATGTCCCATTTGATTTCAATTTGTGACATGTTTAAGGTGGGATGTACAATATTGATTCATATGCCCCAAATAACCACACTAAAAACATCTAGGATTACTCTTTGGTCAAGGAGGTAAGTTGACATATCCCATAGTCTGATTCTGAAAGATACCATCCCCTTGAGAATATGTGTCTATCCTCCACTTGTTCTCAGTATTGTAGTTCCCACTAGTTCCTATAGGAATAAACATGCTTCATCCCACTGTATTTCTTGGGATGTATCTTTATACCACTATCTCTCTATTGAAAATATTTGTATAATCCTTTATAAAAATAATGTAAATATTTGAGTGAATATCTTGTTTCAACCCAAACTCAAAAAATTTGTGTCTTCAAAGACACATTTGCAATAACTTTTGGGGAAAAGTGGTCTAAATTCATAAATTTATCTATATTCTATGTTATCAATAGATTATACTAATTAAAACTGAATAAGTCCTTTTTTATAGAAATTATAGATGAGGGATGATGGAATTTTTGTTGAGAAATACTTCAAAATACACCCATGACATATCTCAGTCCAATTTAGCTTGAACTGCTAAATCCCACAACTAGCTTGCTAGATCCTTCAACATATACATCACCAACTTCAATTTCATCTTTGTTTATGTCCAAAGGAAATCAAAGTTTTGATTCATCCTATTTAGCCACACTTCTATTTTTTTGGATCAAAATCACCCTGAAAGATAGGTGGATTATGATTTTTGAACTGAACTGAGTGATCCACTTTCCTTGGTTCATCCTTTGTGTTACATCTATCCATGCCCTAAAAATAATTTAAAATACTTTGGCCCAACTTTTTTTTGACATATGGCTCAAGTGAAACCACATTCTTAGCATCCTCTATTGGTTGGTTCTTATGGATCCTACATAGTTCCATTCACTATAACCAAAAAAATGAAATTCAGTCTCACACTATGGAAACTAAAGGCTTAGATATTTAAAATTACAATTTCAATAAGTTATGTAATCATTTTTATCCCTAAAAATGGTTTTAACCGTTTTTAAAATACCATTATCAATCCTTTTAAAAATATAACCATTGGTAAATATTTTCAGGACTTTTCAAAAATCATTGCTTATTACCATTTCAATAAATCATTAACTTAATAATGAATAATTCAGTCCAAGTGTAAGGTCATATAATCAATGTATATCATGAACCTATCATTGGTTAAACCCATGATGATGATGTGATAACTCACCTAGAAGTGTCTAAAAACACTCATGTACCCGAACACCATGGTAACAGGATGTTAAGAAAAAAAATGTTAGCTACACCATTTTATGCTCTACATTTCAAGTTTAGAAAATTCTACTCCTTATTTTCATCCTATGAAATAGACAAACTTATCAAGACTAATTCTGTTTAAAACTATAGTAATGAACACAAATGACACCCAAATATCACACAAAACAATATCATTTGTAACATCCTTCCCCTCACCCATTGGCTTAGAAAGGGGTGATGAGACATTAAAAGTCCTTAGGTGACATCCCCAATACACCGAATACTGGAAATAAATGCCAAGGGCCTCAAAAAATTTGGGGGATGATTTTCCCTTTAAAAATGAAAAAAAAAATATTAACCAAAACAAAAATAACAACAAGCCTTTATAAGATGAATGAGTATAAGAATAAAACTCAAAAAATGGATATTCCAACACCCATAACAAAGTACAAGAGAAATGTGAGAGAAAAATCCAAGGAAAACCAAATTATACAAAACCAAAACACACCAAAGACATCAAATCAGAAACTCTCAACCTACTCCAAGCTCCAACTCATCTAGAAACACCCATGGTATTAAAAAGAATCACCAAATAACCAAGATACCTATATTTTACCAATGTCTTTATAGATGAAATCTACAAATACACAACAGTTCCTAGGTAGAGGGAGAGTCTAAAATTAATAAGATTTACCCCAAAACTTCCCAACTCATGCCCCAAATAATTTAACATTTTATATAAAATAGTTTAAAATAATTTAAAATAGTTTATATAAAAGTAAAAACAATCTTCCAAAAAAAATATTTAAAACAAACCTTTAAAACATTTCTCATTTCCATATTGAAACCTCATTTCATGATTCCACACATACAAAAACACATCCACACATTCATTTCTAGGTGACAGATCCATACTCATGAGAAGTCTCTTATAGATCCACCAAGTCATCACAAGGTAACCAATGTCAAATTTCCCTAATAGAACATGCCCCTTCAACAGGGTCACATCATTTAGCCCTGATCTTACAAACCCCTTATTGAGGGTCATGTTAATGAAATGAAATCACAAAAACCATGTATGTTAAAACCCATGCCAAATCATTTCATAACCCTTAATTTCTTTAAAACATTTTAACAACCATTTTCCATGTATCAAATCAAAACCAAAATTTTGAAATCACCATTTTAAAATTATCATCAAAGCGTGTTTTTTCACAAAACCATCCAATTTATAAAATTTCTCAAAAACATTACGAAACAGGTTTCTAACAAGAATCACACAAGAATTTCATAATAATTTCAATAAAAACATTTATTTCAAGCTAAGACTTCATGTTTTAATAAAGTGGGATAGATATAGGATCCACCTACCTCACAAATGTTGGTAAAAACAAAGAATGGAATAATAATTCTATAGATCTGATCATGAACCACCTTTCCTTCCCTAGATCCAACCATAAAACATCACAATTCCCATCAAGGAACACAGATCTTTCCACAAAGGATTAGATCTAAGGTTTTGATAAATACAAGGATAATAGATCTAAGAATATTTTCCAAGAAAAAAGACTTACTAGAAAATTTGGATCTCAAAAGGGATTTGAATCAAATAAAACTTACTCTTGGATTGAAGGTAATCACCTCTCAAACCTTGTGGGGAAAATTAATATGAGATTATAAAATATTGGGAAATTAAAAGGGGTATCAATACATAATATGAATTGTATCAACAATTTTTGGATCTGAAACTTCATGGTGAATGGTTATTGAACTTGATTAGTCAAGTTGTGTGCTAACCATGCATGATATACTATCTTAATCCAACCCCTTGGATGGTTGGCTCACATGTTTAGCAAAACAATGTACCAATTATGCCTTTCCCTCTATCTATAATTGCATGGTTTCTCATGGATATCCTTGTGGTTTATCCAAAACCATGCACCAACCATGTGAATATACTATCCCTCTTTCCATAAGATGCATGGTTTCCTAGATTGGGTTCATGGTTTGTACTAACTAATCTCAAACTGTTCACCTCTATAAAAACAACCAAATCATTCCAAAAATCCTCCAAACCTTGAAAAACTTAAACCAGTCATTATATATACTTAAAATACATAAACAAAGGGTCAATTATCAAAAAATGAGGTGTTATAAAATATGTGGTACCTTGTACCCACACTTCACTAGATTCTCACATGCCTTTTATGTAATCTAAATGCCACGTACTCCATTAAAAAACCTTTTTCTCATTATATAAACGAAAACCCCAAGCATTAGTGCACTAACATTTCATGTTCCATCAAAAATTAGTATGTCACACATCAATTATTTGAAAAATTCATTAACATAATCTATTATTTCATGATATTACAATGACATAAAACATAATATTAATCTAATAGTCAACACTAAATTTGATACAAAATTAGGAAAAAACAAAACCAGTGCTCTTTTTT
The DNA here is from genome assembly GCA_963277665.1 of Viscum album. Lineage (NCBI taxonomy): Eukaryota > Viridiplantae > Streptophyta > Magnoliopsida > Santalales > Viscaceae > Viscum > Viscum album. The sequence goes on along the minus strand of OY728122.1, from coordinate 1,735,574,984 downwards.
ATCTAAATTATATTTTATGTAGTTTTATCACATCACACTTTATTTACATGCCCTTATGATCATATTAATAGATTAATATTATTTTTTCAGATGCTGTAAAATATAAATATTATTTAATGTTATAATATAATATAATTTTGAAAAAAAATGAATTATTTATGATACATATATCATTTTTATCAAAAAAAAGTGTATAATTCAGGTTGATTAGATTATGAATAAAGATTTAATACTACTATGAGGTTTCAATGAATCATAATATTATCCTTTGGTAGTAGAAAAGATCCCAAAAAGGAATAATTTATCCTCTAATAGAATAAATATATAGGACATGTGAAAAACATTGTAAAATATAGTGTACTCGGTTTTTTGTTTCTATAACCTTCTTCTTCCTTGATGTGGTGAGAACAGATGAGGAAGATCATAGGTTTTATTAAATTTATGCCTATTGCCTTCAAGGGGGATACAATAATTGTTGGATCAAGATCTCCATTGGATGATACCCGAAGCACTCGAAGGGTGATAGAACCTATATAGGATGTGAAGAAAAAGGCTCAAAAATAAGGATCATATAGAAATTATTGCATAAAATTGATTATCAATATCAACATCAAATTAATTCACTCGAAACCACCCACCAATGAAGATAATCATTAATCTTTTTTATAGTAAATATCTATAAATTCTTTATAAATGAAGAATGTGTAATGTCTCAACCTAGAAGCCATTGAATCGATGACATAGGCTGGTGCACCACATGACCTCATACATTCTTCCCCGTATGCTGAGGATTTTGACTAGCAGTTTGAATCTAAGGTTGTTCGGTAGGGAGACAATACCTATATATCAGAGTAAGATGGTATTGAAAATAAGGGAAATTATATACACATTTTAGATAAATAAGTAGTGTAATGAAATCTAGAAAAATTATAAATAAAATATCAACATAATCAATGTTATATTAAACAAATGGTATAATAAATGTCAAAAAATTCATGAATTAAAATAAATAAATAACCAATAAAACCCCTATAAAGAAATAAAGGAGAAAAATTTGGGAAAGCCCTGCCAGACCAACCTGAGTCCTATCCAAGTCCCAAACTCCCATGCTCCATCCTAAAATCTCAAACAATCATCAAGCATCCATCCATTACCTTGGTCTAATCTTGTAAACATATATCATCCTCTCAGGTACCGAAGTTCCATGGAGGCCCAATAAGGATGTTATTACAACTCAGTAGGAAAACACTAATGGTGTTCCTAAATATCTAGTGTGATAAACGGGTGCACGTGAGGTGGTGTAAATAAATTAGGTAGTGGAGAATAAATAAATAAACAACACTTGTACATGGACTCTATAATGACACCCAAGTTTGGATACTACCTGCTTTGGCCAGTTTCTAGGTGTATCTAATCAAGTCATGATGATTGCACTACCATAAGTAACCATATGAAATCAAGGCATTCATCCCATAACTCCCCAACATCATGAAGTGTCAAATGTATTCCTAGAGATCATCTTATCATTACCAAGTATCACATAAATTTTTAAATCTTGAATCTTATCCTGGTATTCCCCATTATCACGCATAATAAGGAATATGGGCACTCATCTTTGCATTCTCATGTAATTTTAGTTCCCATCCTGACATTCCCGATCATAAAGTATCACACCGGAATGCATGATATCATCTTTCCATCCCTATAGAATCTGAGAACTAATCTTGACATTCCCAATCATCAAGCATCACATGGAATCTAATCACTCATATTTTAATTCCCTATCTCAAGTACCATCACCACCCTAAAATATTTACATTTCACATCAATATAATTTCATAAAGGGCCATCTCAATTTACCATTTCAAAAGTCATTTACCATTTCACTATTTTTTATTTATAACATTAAAACCATCACGTGCTTTAACATTATCTAAATAAATTTAAAATTTCAATTAATTTCACAATACCTTGATTTATATCATAAAAGTCACTCCTCATTCCAAAAAACATTGTTTATACATTTATCATATTAACATCTAATCATAATCTCACATTTCATTTTATGAAAGCTTGTTTCTTTTACCCATTACCATTTAACCACTTAAGGTTCCATTACAAAACAATGTAATTCCCTTGTAATCCCATTCCACATAGGTTTATTAGCACCTAAGGCACATTAACACTAATTCACGTGTCATCTATTTACTAATATATGAGACACAATTAGATTTATAATCACATTTAATTATTTATCAATTCAAAATTATAAAAAATTCATGACCACAAACTATTATATCATGCCTAAAACATTTTAATTTAATTAAAATTATTATATTTTTTCACTTTTATATTAACATTTCATAGTTTATAAGTCTCAAGTGAGGTATTTCATTGGGATCACCTTCAAAGAAACTAATTAGCATTATGCATAATGGAATAAAAGCATATCCATTTCATATTTAAGACTTTAATTTTAATTTTAGGGTCAATAGACAATATGTTGGTCTGAATGAAAACACATGAACTTGAAGATTAAGAAATACTATGGGAAATACTTAAGTACCACCAACCATAAGATTCATAAGCAAACTCATCAAGTATCATCTGTCAGATTGGCCTAATTCAAGAGAAAATGAGAAAACATAAAAATTACTTGGAAATAGGGTATATTGGATAAATAAAGAAAAACACCTATTGACCGAAAAATAAAACTAAAAAACAATAAGTAGTATGATTTCCTTTGGATCTATTACACAAGTGAAGAAACTCTATTTAGACATCATATAAAGGATATTTGTTCAAGGGAGAAGAGGAGGAGGAGGAGGAGGAGGATGTAAGGGGACTACTATTAACACAAAAAGGGAGAAACAATGGGTGGGGTATCTTAAGAGAAAATGCAGAAAGGACATTTGTTCCCATTTAAAAAATATCAAAAACTCTTTGGATAGTTGTTGGGCTTCCACCGACTAGCCAGTGATCCTAGTCTCCTAACAGATTTACCTTTTTTTCACCTCCTAGCTAGTGGGACTACAGTAACTTACTACAGTCATAGCTCCTACCTCAAGCACCTAGTTGACTCCCATAACTCCTCCATCCACCCTTTGAGCTTAATTATAAGTATAAAATCACTTATTTAAGGTTTTAAACCTCTAGAAATATTATTATAAAGCATAGTTCAAAAAATTATTCCCTCCACCAACTCAAAATTTAACCTCCTAAAAATTATGATGCTTGTATATATAAGGTAATTACACACTCCTAAACATAACATATATCACCCATGATAAGTACTATTATCCATTCAACTACATCACCTGAACTATGTAAGTTTTCACTTTGATTCTAAATTCCATTCTCCATTCTTGAATTCCCAACATGTTTCCAAAGTATAGCTCTCAAAAACTAAGTGCTTTTTTTAGTAAAACATGATACAATACCATCATTTAATGTCAAAAAATCAAGGCGGTTCTTACCCAAGATCATATACCTAAATATATGATCATGTTACCATTAAACTAAATATTCATCCTATGGTCATCCCCCTATAGGACTTATCTCACAAAGGAAAATTTAGATGCACAGATCCTCCAACCAATATAATTGCTTACAAAAGAACTATTCACATAGTCTAAAAATACACTTTTTACCATTTAAAAATTTACACACCTGACCCTTAATGAGAATTAAAGACTATGTTGGTTCTCATATTTATTTTACATTCTAAACACAAATATACATACCTCCATTATCCAATCACAACCCCAACATGCTGAATTCTCCATGAAATCCCTAGACAACAAAAAAACATACTCTCCATATCTAAAATGACTATCTTGGTGTAGTTTCTATCTCTCCACATCTATATATGTATAAGAAAAATAGTTGTACCACCTTTGGACAACCTATCTCAAGAACACTTGGATTTATCCACTAATGCACTTTTAAATTACTTGATTATGATGCCTTGATTATCGATGAACACACATTGTGGTGTAAAACTAACCCATGATATGATTTTAAAATCAAAACATAGGCGTCCATCATTATTAAAAGTGCTCTCACACGAGAACCAACATTCCACCACACTAAATCATGCTTGGATCACACCATTATATCTTGAGCCCTAACGACTGCTCAGACTCCACCCCACATTGCATAGGAAATTACCGCTATAATTTCACAAGGAATATAGATATAATCTCATTTACATATTTATTGACATTGAATTTCCACTATAACTATCCAAATACTTATCACACACATCAATAACCCTTCTATCATGAGGGTAAAAAGCCCTAAACTTGCATGAAACTACCCACCATAAAATGTCTTTGTAATCATTCAAGTGGTTTAAAACAATAATCTCAATGGATACCATATCATATATCACTGAATACAATAATTAGATGTGTCCAACTCACCTATACCCAAGTTCCACTCCATATGTCAAACATTTTTTATTTTTGAAATATGTAACACCATCCGTGGTACTTGTTAAAACTCATTTAAATTGAGGATCATGACATCTAATGTCTTATGGTGAGGTATTCACCATATATCTTTCCTCACGCTACTTTTTGAGCATTGTCCCCAATGACTATTGTGTTTATAACAAGCATTTAACTCTTCCCGAGATGCACCTACCATCCAGTAACCACCTGGCTAGGATCAATTTCTTAGATTAATCATGTCACAAAACTATGATCCAAACTGATGATTCCACGATCAACCATGCATACTTTCCTTTTCCAACTAAACCTAATGAATATATTCCCATATTTACTCATCAAGTTCATCAGTCCTCATATCATATATTTCCACTCACCAATCCATAATATAATAGGCACCACACTTACTAGTGTTCACTATCTCAATTAATCAAATAAAAGTAGGCACACTATCTTGCATTATCCAATCACATATCCTAACTAGTACTCTCATGATTCATATAACATAAAAACTAGGAACACACACTTAAACCACTAACCATTCACATGAATAGGTTGTCCTTATATAACCTCGAGTACCCTTAGTGATCCTCTTCAAAATCAAGCACTTCATTTGTGCCTAAGTCAATCATGCATCCACCCAAAAATTGGTTTCATTTCAGAAACACAAGATTCTATCCCCACTCTCACCAAGTTTCATGAAGTTCTTCCATACTTGATGATTCCAATAACGCAAATGATCCTACCATTTAACCACAACCTTTATAAAAACTGCTAGCACCCTAGGTTCTTTCACTTTTAAAACCATACAAGTCATATCCACACCTATATCATATACCAAGATATACCTCATATTCACTAACCTACCCACAAAAAAACATAATTTTATTAGTTCATTATCCATACAAAATCATGGGATAACCACTATACTTGGTTACCTTAACACCTTTCACCTGTCTAGAATAATATAAAGAAAATATCATACTAATCATCCCCAATGCTTGGTTCAACTATATCCTCAGACACCTCTCTATGTTTCAAGGTATCCCTCAAAATGAATACCCTCTATAGGGTTCTCATATGAAGTCCAAACTGGCCTACCCTATCCATCCTTGAGTTAGGAACAACAAAAAAGGATCACATATAGTCACAACACATCACAAAACTCAAGGTCACCACAAAAAAATTAAGGTCATGACTGGATTAGCATCATGTATCCTATCAGCCTTGCATCATAGGAATTTTATAACATAGGAACTATCAAAAGCCCCCAAATACCCACAAACAAGGTAAATATCATAAGAAAACATATTACATACCATATAAAAATTATTTATAATTTTACACTTTTCCGTTTTTCATTAACCAAATGTTCCATAATAATAGGATCAGTTAAATAAAATGTCGAGTACAAGTTATAGAGGAAAACACATTATAAGTTGTACATAGAATTTTATTTTTATTATTCCACATTATAATCAAGATAAATTAATCACACAACATGTATTTATAATTTAGAGGATCCTTTTAGTAAAATTACACCATATACTTATATGAAAACTCTATATAAATGGATATGAACACTTTAAACTAGTGACCCATATCATTGTCCAGATAATTAGACAATCAATCATAGGTAATCATTAAAATTACATGTCAAAACTATATTCCTAATTTTATGAATGAACACACACCATATTTTCATATATTTCAAGTGATATAATCCAATAAACCATCACCTCATAAACCAAGTGCAACCCTTGAGGTAAAATTAGATCAACAAAAAAAGTGAATATCATGAATAGTAATCCCATCCCTAGAAAATGGTCTTACCATGTATGTGGGGTCACTAGTACTAGTCACATGTTACATAACACATTATAGCAATATATTATCTCCTATATACTATTCCATGATATTAAAACAAAATAAAAGTATGATCTAATAAAACTTTGTAACATATTGACCTTGAAGCCACTAAACTGGTGCCCCAGGACAATGCGCCCCATGACTTCAGGTCTGACTCTGTGGATTATAGATAACTACAACTAGAATCATGGGTTTAAGGTGTTATGGTGAGGATAATATACCCATATATCATAGTAAGAAAACAATGTAAATAAGAGAAACCATATACAAAATATAGATAAATAATCATCATATTGACATCAAGGAAAATGAAAAACAAAAGATCAATATAATTCATGCTATATCAAATGAACATTATGATACATTATAGGAAAGACATACATCAATAAATAATTATGAACAATAAAAACCCCTAAATAAATAAAAGAGATAAAACTGGGAAATCCCTAATAGATAGTCCTAAGTCCAAGCCCAGTCCCAAACTCTCATTCTCTATCCTAGAGGCTTAAATAACCACCAAACATTAGGCATTTTCCCTAGTATAGTCCTAAAAATAGGTATCATTATCTTGGGTACCTAAGTGTATTCTTGTAATGATAGCATGTGAGTACCACTCAGTAGGCCACCACAAAAGGTTTCCCTAAATATCTAGTCAAATAAATAATTTCATGTGAGGTTCTATAAATAAAGAAGGTGATACAAAATAAATAAATAAACAAAAATGATTCTTAGTCTCCATGGTGACACCCAAGGTTGGATCCTACCTAATTTGAATAGTGTTATGGTGAGTCTAATAATTCCATAATAACTTCAGCTCTACAAGTAACCACATTTAATCAAATAACTCATCCCGATACACTATAGTATCCTGAAGTAACAAACAGAATCTGGGAGCTCATCCCAACATTCACAAGTATCATATATCATATAGAATCTAGACTCTCATCCTAGAATTACCCATAATCAAGCATCACACATAATACAAGAACTCATCTTGGAATGTCCATGTAATTTGATTTCTCATCCCACCATTCCCAATCATCAAGTGTCGCATCTGAATCTAGGACCTCACCATAGAATTCCCATAGAATCCTAGCACTCATCTCATCATCCTAAATCATCATGCATCACATGGAATCCAGAAACTCATCAAAAAAATCCCTATCTCAAGTACCATGAGTTCCCTATGGAATTTAAATTTCACATAAATAATATTTCATAAAGGATCATCTCAATTTACCATTTCAATAAGCATTTAACATTTTACTATTTAATATTTAACACAATGATCTCATGTCACACTTTAACATTAACCAATTCAATTTACAATTTCATTTCATATTACAATTCTATAATTCATATGATAAAATCCATTCCCAATTCAATGAAACATATTTTACCCATTTATCATATTAACATCAAATCATAGTATCACTTTTTATTTCATGAAATGCCATTCATTTTAACAAATATCATTCAACAACTTGAGTTTCCATTACCAAAATAATTCATTCCCTTGGAATCACCTTCCACATAGTTTTAATATAACCTAAGTCACATCCAAACCAAGTCACATGTCATATATTTTCTAATCCATGAGAAACGAGTCCATTTAAAATCACCTTTTTTATTTATGAATTCATAATTCATACAATGGTCATGAACATAGACTCTTATATCATGTCTAAAATAATTTTAATTTAGTTACAATCATTATGATTTTATACTATTATATAACCATTTCATAGGGTATAAGTCTCAAGTGAGGCATCCAATTGGTATCACCTTCAAAGAAACTAATTAGCATTATGCCTAATAAAATACAAACAAGTCTATTTCATATTTAAGTCTTCAATCTTTATTTTAAAGTCAACCTACAATATGTAGACATGACTGCAAACCCACAAAATTGAAAATTAAACAAGAGTATATGAAATAATTAGGGACCACCTACCTCATGTTTAGATAATCTCCCCCATTGAGTATTGGCCACTAGTTCATCCAAATTCAAGAGAGAAAAAAAGAAACCATACAAATTCCATCTAAATAGGAAATATTCTATAAATTATGAATAACGCCACTTGATAGTGAAAGAAAGCTAAAAAAATAGGGAAGAGAAGTGGTATACGCACCTTAGGCTCTCCGACATAAGTGACGATACTCAATTTGTACATCGAATGAAGGAGAATCACCCTAGGGAGAAGAAGAGAAATAGGAGGGGATGTGTGGGAGATACAACTAGTCCAAAAGGGGAAAAACAAGTGGGGGTCTTAAGGGAAAATAGGGAAAAGGAAATTTTTAACATATTTAAAAAAAATACAACTATATAACCAACTATCCATTGGGATTCCACTAGCTAATTGGTGATCCTAGTATCCCAACAGGACTACTCATGTGTCATCAGCTCTCTAGTGGAACAATAGCAGCATGGTGCAGTCTCGGATCTAGACCCAAGCCCCAGGTTCAATCCCAAAAATCCTTCAACCACCAATCAAGCTTTATTAAAAGTCTCAAATCTTCAATTTAAGGTTTCTAAGCCCTAAAAAGTTTATCCTGAATCCCAATTCACAAAAAATGTCCCCACATCCAACTCAAAATTCTTACTCCTAAAAAATATGATGCTCGTACAGATAAGGAAATTATAAATGAGTTTGTAAAATTTATATATTATTAAATAATACCCATGATATTAACCTCTTTAATGAATGAATTCAAAAATATTATTTCAAAGTTTTTAATCCATTCATAGTGGATTATTACATTTAGAAACTATATAGCAAGGATGTTTCTATTATTATTATAAAATAAAATGTAGTATAGCTTTATTTTTTTGTTATAATGCATGTAACCAGGCCACACACACACACACACAGATAAATATATATCTTATTCATATTTTACATGAATCATATTCATGAGAGAGTGCATGTATCACATTTAGGTATAGTATGTGCACTGTATATATATATATATATATATGTATATATAAATGTACACAGTATACTACAGTGTATATTGACATACTATATATACTATCAATGCATCTATAATATACATGTATTCAATGTACATACATCATATTCATGTATATTTTGGTGCATATCTGACAGTTTTTTGGTTCTATGATTAGGAAATTCTACCAAACATTTTCATATAAAACTATTAATGAATAAAAGAGGTCTTGATTCACAATACATTATCATAAGTTTTTAATGACTATAAAGAAATTAAAGAATGTAATAGGAATTATTATCAAGATAGGGTCTCTTATTATTTCTCAAAAACATCAAAAAAAGTTAGGGATATTCAATAAAGATGAACCAATAAGAAATCTCTTTCAAATAGAGGACAACCTACAAGAAATTATTAATCTAGATCTAGAATAAAAAATAGTTTTTAATGCATTTGGAATTTTCTTCTTCTAAGAAAATGAGATAAAGGCATGATTAAAGTCCAAGTAATATACATTTTGTATTTTATGTGTATCATGTGGAATAATAATATAGTATAATTGTTTTGAAAATTCACCAAGGACATTCATTCCAGAGTTGTAATGATAAAATTCCCTTTATAATATCATGCTTTGAATACAAAAATTGTCAGAGTGTTTAAGAAATTTAATGCAAAGAATCTCATAAGACTATCAATGGTATGGGAAAATATCATCAATGAGAAAAATATTACCCGGATGAAACAAGACTATAAAACCACTAAGAATATGTTCATAAATAAAGAAGTCAAAGTAGCTTCATCAATAAAAAATTCCTAGAAAATAAAATTCTAGAAATACAAAATGAATGATCAAACATTCAAGTAGAAGGGTTATGAGGAATGGGATGCTAAAAAAACAAATTATAAAAAAATACATATTTTACAATAATGTGATGATGAAGCAGTAGATTAAATTTAAATTATCAAGATGATTTATAAAGAAATAAGGAAGATATAGAAAAGAAAAATGTCAAGAAATATAATAGGAAATCATATTTTAGTTTAAGTAAAGTGGAGGTAAATGAGAAGAGGGTAAAGGAAAAAAGTTAAAAAAATAGATAAATTGAATAATAAATCACTAAAATTGAATCAATTGAGACAATTTATATTGTCAATATCTATCAAATAAATTGGGAATTAGGTGGATCAATTTCTATGGAAGAAATAGTATTTCTATTCACCTATAAATAAATGAATAAAAAGTTACAAAGATAAATATATAATGATCTCATGACTCATTATTATCACCAACTCAAGAAAAAATATACAATGCAGATATTAGTGTATAAGAATTATTGGAAGCTAATTCTTAGAAAAAAAAAACCTCATGAATTTTTATCCACTAATTCATCTACAAATAGAATGATAATAATCATCAACAGACATAAGTTCTTCAACTAAAAAATATCATGAATCAAAATTTAGTTCTCAAGAGATAGATAAGACTTAGAAATCCTTAGTCTCTAATTTATTAGAAGAAACAACCCAGTATATGTATATGAAAGAAGAATAAAAATATTTATCTAGATAATAAAATGATCTAAAAGATCAAGAATAAAATGAGGAGGAAGAAGTGGTAAAATCTTCAATTAATGTTGTTGATGTTGATAAGATAAAATCAAGAAAAAAATGATCAACAAAAATAGTGTTAATTACCAACTAGGAAGATAGAAATGGCAAATATGTGGTTGAATTTTTTATACATAAAATTATAAGATTTATTAAAATTATAATATGGAATTAGGTGGACCAGAGAAAATTTATTCTAGAATAAAAAATATGTGCAATGAGTTATCTAAATCATGAAATTAGAAAAAATAAAATGATGTAACATGGGAATTTTTATATTATTTATAAACATATGATCCTATATAAACTCTTTACACTCCCAAACTTGAGAGTATTATATCCACTCAAGATAGAGACTTCTATAAAGGGAATGTCCTAAATAAAGTCTTTTTTAATAAGCTTAGTCTAAACATAATATATTATTAAGAAAGACTAATCCTATAACCTTTTGATTGAATGAAGAGAGATCTCATGTTTTCTATAGGTACATCCATAGCCCAGTGATTTTTAAATTGGATTAATCAAAACCTATGTCAACATTAACATTTGGTTATGTGGAATATCCAATGATATAATTTAAGGGTGGAATAACTTGTATATGTATTATAGTGAAATAAGGTCAACTCTAGAAAAATAAAAATATAAAAAGAAACCCACCAAAACTTAAAAACTGAATAAGTGTTATTGAAAATTTATTCTTGGACATTTGAAAATGATGTAATAGTTCTTTTCATTCCAAATCAGTCATAGTCAATAAATTAAATGTTGTAGTACTTTGAGTATCAAACAATGTAAGGAAATCATTTTTTTTGTTGTTCTATCATATCTTCACATGATCAATTCAGCCTCATTAAATAGATAATTTCTCACATATACATTGAAAATTTCTACAATATTCTAAAAAATAATTAAAATAATTAAAATAATAAAGGAATAGAAAAAAAACCCATGATTACCACAAAAACATTTAAATATTAAATCAATTATATAATCAGTGGGTAATCATAATCCTATAAAAAAGAAAATATTTTAATTTTAATATTAAATGATGTTTCTTAATTTTATCAACCTTATGATAATATAATAAGATTTAAAAAATCTAACCTCTAAATTTACAAAATATCTCGATATTATATCATTGTTAACTATTCTGAAATATTCGTACAATATGAGGTGTGAAACAGATCATTCATGGATATCTCCTCCAGCATGAAAGTTTATTTTTTCTATATGAAAACGTTTTTTTTTCATGATTTCCATTTTGAGTATTATACATGTGACTCTTTCTTATGATTGAATTGATGTGGTGTGGATTATTTTGAATATAATTCACATGAATCATAATTTTCATGTCTCCATATTTCATTCATTATTTAGTCATCTTCATCTAGCTTGTTACAATTTATTTTCTTCATTTAGAATATTCTCCTATTTTTTAGTTAATTTGAATCTTGGAATGGGTACTTCCATTTAGTATTTACTTAATCTTGTATAACATGCTTAATAAAAAACCAAAAAAAATATCTCAACAAACTAACGATCCAATATTTAACTGACTAAGCAATATATTTATCTTCGGTTCTAGTTGACTTAAATTTAGAAAATAATCATAGATTTACAATGCATCAAATGTATCCAAAATATAATATCTTTAAATTAATATATCACTAAAAATTGTATAAATTTTAATATGAAATGTGAAAAATTATGAATAAAAACTTTCAATGACATTAGACCAAATTGAAAACATAGAAACCAATAAATGTAAAACTACATATCCCTTACAAAAAAAATTATGCATACTATAATAAAAAATTACACATGAAATTTAACAAACTCAAAAATGTTACACTTTCCTATATAAATATCTTATGAAATAATAAAAAAAATCAATTTGAGTGAAAAAATTAATTATTGAAACATAATATAAATGGAGTGAAAATAATATACTCAATAAAGAGAAATCAAAATAAAATATATAACATATTATAGAAATCTCTAAAACTTACGACAAAGTATTTGAAAAGGATGATCAGAATATAATGAAGAATAATCTAAGATAACATCAAAATAGTATTGAGAGTGCTCTTGAAATTTACAATAGGATAAGAGATCTACAAGATGAAATATGCTTTGATAGGTAGCTTATGTAACTAAGATTACAATTTTTATTTCCATTATTCTAGAAATAAGTACTAACCTTAATATCATGCAGTTTCAAAGTATAGATTCTCAGAAACTTTAATACCTAAAATAAATTCTATATCAACAATTTCAATTAAAATAGAATATTTTCAAATTTAAATATGACCATTTCTATAATTTATAAAATATGAAGAAAATGACTTGGTACAGGGTGAGGTAAATTCATATATAATAGATTTAGATTGAAAATGAACCTCTTTAGAAAAAAATAGAAAGACTAGATAATTTAGAAGCTCAATAAATGGGCTGAGGATTCTTAAGAGAAACATAAATCCTAAATTTTCATGTATTTAACTTTTGGTTAATCAACTAATTATTTTTTCCCTCTATTATTATTATTTATAATAAATTTTATTACATATGTATTTAATTATATTTTTTTAATTTTAAAAATCACAATGGGGTATAAGAGTTTAGAGATTTGCGTTTTTTATGTTATGTTTTAGTAAGTGGAGTTTTCTTATCAAATGAATTCATATTCTAAGTGTATGTTTCATAAGAACAAGTATTTTTTTTAATTTCAATGCATAATTCAAACTTACCTTTTTTAATTTGTCTTGTGATTATCAAAATAGGGGATATTATTGAGTCATTTCTATAAAACTATATCTTATGAATCCTAGTTTCGATAAATCAAAACACACTTTACTTTTTTAATTATTTTTAAAAAGTGTTCATTTATGTTTTCTTGTGTAGAATATTACCTTCTAAATTAAATATATTTTTAATTATTTCATTATAAATTCATTACATAACTCTGAGTTAATTCCTCTATTCTAAGTCATTTAACTCAAGTATAAATAAATGATGATACTGATGTGGGTATGAAATAGTTATATTGACAACTATTTTCCTAAAGATCTCAAAATTTTTGTTACAATTTTTTATAACCAATAAATATAATATCATGACCTAGACTGATGGGGACCAAACCATGACTACTCCAAGACAACCTCTAATAGGCCAAGGGATGGTGACCAGCACTCAGTAGGTATATTACACACATGGGAGGCATTATCCTAATTTTCATGTGCACACGCACACATATCCAAGCACATACAATGATGAAATGTAAAACAATTGAAACCAAAGCATTAATACATCAATAATCCCACAATAAAAGTATGAAATTAAAGTACTAAAAGCGATAAATATTTTAAATTAAATCCCAACCAAAAATAACATAGAGTCCAACCTTCTTAGAATGTGTATGCTACTATTAAATTTAACCACCTAGCAAACACCTCTGTTTATCTAGCTTAAGATATGATACACCAGCTCCCTATCCTCCTAGAACACTTTCAAATGGGTCATCATTTGTATAAGACTTGACATGTGATGGAAGAGACCATACAGGGGTGATTATAACAATACCCAGTGGGACACCATTAAAACACTAAACAAAAATCATCAAGAATGGTCAGCTCATAACAAGGATATAATAATAAATGGAAAAACTCCCATGTATACTCAGGAAGGACATCATTCATATACTCGGTCACAACCAAAATTTCAACCATAGGATTCTTATCGAAGATTCTCAAAAATTCTCATTCTAGGAGAACCCAATCCATGAGCCCTTCTATCATCAAAGACACTCATCCAAGAGGTTATAGTCATTGGGCCCCACCCAAGAAAACTCATTAGTCTCTTAATACCTCAATACATAGATAGGGGATCACATAGAGGACCATTAGAGGACACCACAAACCCAATATTAATCAACCCTCTATGTATGGGTCATATACAAATGATACCAAAAACCCAACTAAAACGGACTTCTAGATAGAGGATCAACACCCTACACACAGAGGTCAGGTTGATTCCACAAACCCCACCTAAGGTATAGAAAGAAATGATAGAGGAATACACTCCAGTATCATAGATGGAAACAACAAACTCTATTTCAGACTCATCCTCTATAGGGGGTCGCAATCCATAGATGTGAATGTAATGTCGCACTACACCCCCAAGGGGATGTACCAAGGGAACACACTCAATAGATATTGGAATAATACTAAAGAAACGAAGGACTCCAAACACCCTCAAGGTGTTTATACATCATGTACTAGGGGTACACAGCATTTCAAGTGAACCCCTAGTCTTCCCATGTTATGCTGCCTCACATAAAATGTAAAACTCCAAATAAAAGACATGTGAGTATATGTACATGGAATGTATAGGTCTTATGGGCCCTACCTATTCTGTATGTCCATGCTTGTGTACTATTGTCCATTCTCATGTACGAACCCATGTGCACCTGGTCGTGATCATGTACACCTAGTCATGTCCATGTATATTGGCTTGATCATTCTTGTGTATCCTCCAAGACACACATCGAGCCTCCAACATGGGCCCCACGGTGTGTAATAGATGTCATGCATTGTGTGATCTTTTTCTTCTCCATGGAAACTCTAGCATTGCACGAAGGGTCCCATATAGCTTTTATTCCAAGATTACATGTATTTTAACCCATAATTTTCTAGAAACCTGATCTCGGTTCACGTGTTACCTAGATCCACCACCTCCACCATCAATCTCACACAGAAGTTTTGGATCTAGGGTTTCCGACCTCTCTGTCACCCACTGACTCGATTCCAACCACCAAAACGGATCAGGAATCCACCTCCATCATCCTGGTTATCATGCGCCTCTCTGGAAAATGAAATATCTCTATTTTGGTCTCATTCCTCCTTGAATCATCCATTGTCTTCATTGATCCTCAAATTAATCCTTAATCGCAATCTGTAACCATAGTAAAAAAAAAATTGTTGAAGGACGGTTGTGAAATAATTGAGTATCAGGTGTCTATCAACCAATTGTCTAAAGAAAACACCAAAAATGACCAAGTAAATAAATGGGGGATAAAACCATAAACTATAAAATTTGAGGAATAAAACTCAGCCTTTGTTCATTTTTTCTAGATCAATTTTCAAATAATTCGATGAATGAAGATGGAAATAACCAAGGAACACCTAAATCCACCATAAATAAATCTAACGTTGATGCATGAATTAATTATAGTTTTTGGAATTGATCCTCTTTCAACTGAGATAAAAGAACATGATGGAATCACATAAATCAAATATCATACCAAGATTTTTGATTGATAAATGATGAACAAAGGTCCTATATTTTCATCATTGGTGAGATCCATGAACTCTGTTAGCACGTGATCCTTAATCCAATCATGATATGATGTCATTTTCCAATGATCCTCAAATGGCTCCTCTCAAATGGCTCCTATAAATCTATAAGTTATGTTGTTATCCCTAGGAATTGAGGTGTAGCTATGTATTTATAGAGTAAATGGGACGATGTGCCAATATAATAAAATAAATTTATTTATTTATTTTATTAATTTTATTAACTTTTCATGTGAATGAACTTTAACAAAAACACCTAATGTTGATAAATATTATGTCATTTCTAGGGTAAATCTCACGCTCTAAACTCAATGGTGGCCTTATATTTCCTATAAAAATCTTTTGTTTGATAGTTAATCCCACCTTTTTTGAAAAACTGTGCGTGCATGATATTAATATTTTTAATATTTTTCAAATATAAATATCAGGATTACCATGCCTCAGAATCTCACATTGTCTTAGTTCCTGGATCAAAAAATAATATATATAATATTTTGAAGTAATACATGGAAAACTCATTGTAATTAAATTCTCCCCACCTTAAGTTTTTTCATCCCAAAAAGTGAAACCCCTACTCAAAAAGTTGAGGGTACTGAGCTCGCATCTAGGTCTCGCGCTCCCAAGTGCTCTCCTGAAGATTATCGTGCTTCCACCAGACATGAACTAGGGTAATCAGTCAAAAATGAAGGATTATATCTTTATAATATTATATCTCCACTAGGTAATTATAAAAGTTAGATACATCCTTAATGTACAATTCAACCTAGTCAATAACATGTGATAGGAAGTTCACATACCACCTCAGCTGTGACATGTGGAAGACATTATGTACCTAGTCCAACTGTGATGGTAGAGATAAGAGGTACACTACCTCTCTAACTCTACCTAGTATCTATAAAGTTCCAATTAATATCATAGATATATTTCCACCCTTTCCAAATATTTTTAATCCACGTCAAGGTGAGACCCTTGGGAATACATGGTCTCCCTCCTCAAAATCCAGAAGCCTACATCATCGGTCCCCATAAGAAATTTGATGGATCAATATAGTCATAATACTCTCTTATATGATCTTCACCTTATATATTATAACTCATTCCAACTCTTGGCCCATAAGTGTTGATTCACCTAGATCATTCCAACAAAGTGATGACTATTAGGGTCGCCTATACAAGGTCTCTAATGGTGCCATACTATTGGGGCAATGGTAGTTATTATTATATGAAAAAACCACCAATGGTATGTGATCCTCACAATAATGAAAAAAATCCAACATGTAATTCCATAGAATGTTCTCCAAGACCTGAATAGTCCATTCAGTCTGGCCATCAGTCTAGGGGTGAAATGTCGTGCTCAAACGCAACTCACTCCCAAGTTCCTCTGACAACCCTCTCCAAAATCGTGATGTAAAGCAAGCATCACGGTCTGAAATCATCATTAAGGGAACTCTATAGGGATGAATTATCTCCTACACATAAAATCATCCCAAGTTCTATTTTGAACTATGCTCTCGAATGGCTAGGAAGTAGGATGACTTGATGAGTTGGTCTATGATTTCCATATGGCATCATGTCCCCTAGACATATGTGGTAACCCTATCATGAATTACAAGGATATTTCATCTCACTTACACTCTAAAACCTCAAGGTGTTGAGATAAACTCATTGGAACCAAGTGCTTATCTTTCACTTGCTGAAAAGTGAGTTATTAAGAGAAAAACTCTGAAACACGTCCCTTTATGTATAGCAACAAAAACTAACAATAGAGGCCCAAATATATATTTTCCATGTCAGGATGTATGACTAAAGTGGGTGTATGAAACTATTTCATCACCTCCTCATTCATCATCACTGGTACCATCGTCCATCCTCTGAAATGGATAATGTGCTCCCTACCTTTAGAAAATTCATCAAGAGCATATCTAGTGGATATCTAAGTATTTAAGGTCTCATATTTGATATCTACATGGTGAGATTCCCTAACACACTATAAAAGTGTTGGGGTAACAACCATTTACTAAATATATGAATCACCATCCTTCTCTGCTAAGGAAAGGTGCAATAAGGGTAATTGTTCTAATGCCCCATCTAACAACTGAGAATAAGATCTCCTACTAAAAGTGTCTACCACTATGTTCCCCTTCCAAAGAGTATAGAAAATATTTAATTCATAGACCTGGAAAACTCTAACCATTACATCTACATTAAGTTAAGATCCTTATATAAGATAAGATACACTTGATACGCTTCTAGTTAGAGTAGACGATAAACAGCTCACCCATAAGGTAGTGTCACCACATTTTCAGGGCCAAGACTATCGCCGTTATCTCAAGATCATGGGTCTCATAGTTCTAATCATGTATTATAAACTTCATGGACCCATAGGAAATCATTTCATGCATCTTCATCAAGACACAACCAAGTCTGGTCCCTAAGGAATCATAGAACACTATGTACTTGAATCCCTCTAGAAATCTCAAGATGGGGGAAATCATCAACCTCTGCCTCTCTTAGAAACTTTCCATATATAAGAAAGTTTTCCCCTTTTAGGTGAAAGTTGTTAAGTGTGATACCACTCTGGATAAATATGGTACAAACCTCTTATATTTCCCTTTCAACTTAAGAAAACTCCACACCTTGATAACACTCTTGGATGGCTCCAAATATGGAACTCCCTCAACCTTCACCGAATACACTATCACTCATTACTCTAAGATGACATGTCCTAATAAGTGTACCTATAGAATAAAAAATTGAAACTTAAAGATATTCCTATAAAAATGTTTCCCTTAAAGTGTGCCCAAGACCATCATCAAGTGTCTCAAGTGATCCTCCTCAGACGAGTACCCTAGGATATCATCGATGAATACCACTACCAACAGGTCTAAGAAAAGATGAAATACCTGGTTCATGAGTCCCATGGAACCTTTTGGGGAGTTCATCATACTGAAGGGAATCACTATGTATTCATAGTGACTATAGTGACATCTAAATATTGTCTTCGGTATATCTTCATCCTGTACACGTAGCTGGTGATAGCCTGGTCTGAGGTGAATCTTTGAGAACCGTCATGCCATTCTCAACTGATTGAAGAGTTCATCGATCCTTTGTAATGGATACTTATTATTCATAGTAACCTAGTCCAAGAATTGGTAATCCACACATAACCTCAAACTCCCATCCACATTCTTGGTGAACAAAACTGGGGATTCTCAAGGGGAAACACTGGTTCTCACAAATAAATTTTTTTGCAAATCCTCCAACTACTCCCTTAAATCACGAAGCTCTATAGGATATATGTGATATACTGGTGCATATATCGGGGTCATACTTGGGTGTAAGTAAATACATAATTCTAGCTCTTAGTGAGGTGGTAATCCTAAAACATTCTCAGGAAAGACGTTCCCATACTCCACTACCACCGCAATGAACTTATAGCCCAAATCATCCACTACTCCAAGATTCGTGCTACCCAACTGGTGAGTAATAAGCTATAACCTCCTATGCCTGATCCCATCCTAATATAGTAGGTTTTTCATTTCACCCATAATGTAAAACCTTATCCCATCACTATGGACACACAACATCCTCTTCCTAAAACTATTGATATGGGTAGAAGATTTGGATAGCCAATGCATACCTAAGATGAAGTCATATAGCCTCATCACAGCTCCAAGGAGATCCCACATGAAGCGCTTCCCACCAAGAATCATATTACACTATCGGTAGAAGTTTGAAATCGCTGAGTCACCTCCTTTTGGAGTCTCTAAACATAAATTTTGAGCCAAACAATCCACCTGAATCTCTAAGCCCTAAACTAAATAAGTGGGAAAAGGGAATAACTCATACCTGTGTCTATAAGTACAGCAGTTAAGGTAGAAAATACAAAGATCATACCACATATCATCCTTGTAGAATTGGTTTTATAGGCCTCCATATCCTGAAGTTGTCCTTATTCATGACCACAAGCTCTCTGAGCCTGGTGTGTACAACCTAATGGTGGTGGTGGAAATAGTCCAAACCTATGGCCACCTCATGCTGCTCTACCAACCACTCTACAAAATCCACCAACCTACATACCTCCCTTCTCCTGCCTTTTTCTCTACCTTGGCGGTCCCTAGACCATCTCTCAGTTAGTTGTACGATGGGTAGGTCAATCACATGTAATATTTCCTCAACCGTTGAAGGAGAAACACCACCTATCCCTTACATTATTTGAACCATATTGAGATCTATTCACCGCTAATCCCTTATTCTTTGTTAATCTCCTGAAGCATCTAACACACCTGGATCCCTGCGACTGTCATCGGCTAACTGCAATCGAGGTATCATCTCTTGGTTGCATACTACCGGCACCCACTATCAGTGCATGCTCCGCTAGGAATCTCTCAATCACAAAATCATGCTCCATCTCTCCAACATATGTGGAAATACAAAGATATATCACTAAATCCATGATGTCTCAAATTAAGCCCTGCTGAAAGGTCTGTCCTATGAATAATAGATCATACATCATATCTATGGAGTATATTAAGAGTTTAGTAAAAATCACTGAATACTCTTCCATTGTCAAAGTACCCAACTACATATGTTTAATCTCCTGGATGCACACTGATCTCAACATAGCTAGATAAAATTCCTCCCTAAATAGTTGATCAAAGTATGACCAAGAGAGATTTTTATCATTATGTGATTAAGTGACAAGACTCCTCCATTTCCAAGAAGATCCCTGAAGAAGAGTCATCATGATGACTTCCATCTAATCTGTAGGTATCCTCGCAAGGAGTGAAATATGAGTGACTACCTATAGCCAATACGTATCCACCTAGGACTTTAGATCACCCAAAAACCTGGGAGTTCCATACCTCTATAAATCATGCAGTGCACTCAACCTATGTGCATCCCCATCTGACACGATTAGGGGTAACTACTGCTCAAAAGGTGGTGGAGTAGTTGGTAAACCACCCTAAGGTACTATCTCCAGTATAGGCCCTAGTACTAAAGCCTTTTAACTTGGAGGACCATCCTCATGATCATGCAATGGAATCTGGATTGGCTATCATCACATAGGCATCATGAAATAAACAAGATATACCATGGTCAAAGAGAATACTTGGTCAGCTGACTCAAGAAGGACATGGAAACCACAACTCATTCCTATATGATTCATGTAACACTTTTTTCCTTACTATTACTGTTTACATTTACCAAGTCAAAAGGAATATGATTAAAATCTTGGTTTATGGATACTTTGGTCGTCGCACCGACACTAGAGTTCCCAACCTGAAAGCTGAACTCAAAAATATTAACACTTTTTCCATAAAACCCAAACCAATCTCATAGAATATAGTCCTAAGGTGGAACCGAATCCTCTAATACCACTGTATCATGACCCAGCCTGACGGGGCCTGAACCACAACTACCCCAAGCCTGCCTCCAAGAGGCCAGTGACAGGTGACTAGAACTAAGTAAGAATATCACACACATGGAAGGAATTATCCTAAAGTACTTGTACGAATGCACACATCTCCAAACCCATAAAATGATGAAATGTAAAATAACTAAAACCAATGCATGCATACATCTATAATCCCACAATCATTGTATGGAAGTAAAGTACTGAAAGTGATAAACATGACAAATACAATCCAATCAATAACTAAATAGAGTCCAACCTAATTATAAGTTGAGGAAAACTATCAAATATAAACACCTAAAAAACACCTTAGTATTTCGAGCTCAAGTTATGCTTCACCAACTCCATGTACACCAAAGACACCATCAAATGGTTCATCGTCTACGTTAGAAAAGACACATGTGGGAAGATCCCATGAAGGGGTGAGTATAACATACCCAGTAGGACACCCCAAAAACATTAAACATGAAGCATCAAGAATGTTCATCTCATAACAAGGATACAATAATACAAATAAAAACACCCAAATATATTTAGGAAGGACACCGTTCCTCCATGTGGTCTTAACCAAAATGCCAGCCATGGGATTTTGCTGGATGCTTCTAGGTAATTATCATTCCAGGATAATCCACTCAACAAGCCATACTATAATCAAATACACTCATCCAAGAGTTAATGAACATTAGTCCCCACCCAAGAAACCTCACTAGTTTCTTAATTTATCAACACTCAGATAGGAGATCACACCCAGGACCACTGTGGGATAGCACAAACCCAATCTGAATCAACACTCAACATAGGGGATTGCATAACAAGGACACCATGTACTCTACTGAAATGAAATTCTAGATGGAGGATCAATTACCCATGCATGGAGGTTAGAATGATTCCATGACCCCCCCCCCCCACATAGGTTATAAGAAAAAATGATAGAGGATCACACCCTGATCTCATAGAGGGACACTACAAACGTAATCTAAGACTGATCCTTCATAAGGGATCACAATCTAGATATTTATATGTAATGCCTCACTTTACCCTCAAGGGAATAAACCAAGGGAACACACTCAACCGATTCTTGTACAATCTTGAAGAAATAAAGGGCTCTAAAATCCCACATGGGGGATACACGGCATCTATTGTGGGTACACGGTGTGTCCATACAACCCCATTTATTCCCATGTGGTTCTTCCTTAGATGACATATAAAACTCCAAATAAACATCATGTAAGTATATGTACATGGTCTGTAGAGGTCTTCTGGAACCCTGCTCGTGTCGTATGTATATGCTCGTGTACTACTGGTTATGACTGTGTACCAACCCGTGTACATATTTTCATGCCCATTTACACTTAGAAATGACTTTATATCCCATATTACACATTACCATGTATCCGTAGAGATACATGTTGATCCACTAGCACAGGTCACATGTAATGTGACACATGTCATGTGGAATGTGATTTTTTCGTCTTTAGGGAAACCCTAGCATCAGAAAGAGTGTCCCACATGGAATATAGTCCCATATTATACATTTTGTAATGATTTATTTTCCATAAACACAATCTAGGTTCATGCATCACTCGGATCCACCACCTCTTCCATCAATCCTACCCAAAAACATTGGGTCTAGGATTGTTCGGCCTCTCCATCACCCGCTCACTGGATTCCAGCCACCAAAACAGATCAAGAATCCACCTCCATCATCTGGGTCATTGTGAACCACTAAAGAAAATGAAATAACTCTAGTATGGTCTTGTTCCTCCTTGAATCACCCACTATCATCATAAATCCTGAAATTTCAGCCTCAATCATAACCATTGCCCAGGGTAACGATCTGTTGCATCGAATAATGATAGCGCAATGATTGAATACTAGGTATCCATCCAATAGTTGTCCAAATATAACACTAATAATGATCGAATGAAGAAATGGTGGAGAAAACTGAAAACCATAAAATTTGAGGAATGAACATTGGCCTTTGTTCATTCATGCTTAATCTATTGTCAAATAGTTAGATGGACAAAGGGGGAAATAACCAATGAATAAATAAATCCATTGTAAATAAATCTACTGTAGATGCATGAATAAATTCTTTTTCATGGAATTGATCTTTTTTCAGCTGATATAAAAGAACTGGATTGAATCACATAAATCAAACATCCTACTTAGATTTTGGATCAATCACTAACAAGGAACGGACTTTAATTTCTCCTATTGGTGATATCCACGAACTCCGTCAGGGCACGGTCCTCAATAACATCTCAATATAATATCATTTTTTAGTGATCTTCTAATGGATTGTCTCCAAATAATTCTCTCAATATATGTTTTGTGAGACTATTTATAGGGATTGAGGCATGGACATGTATTTATAGAGAAAATGGGTCTCTACGTCAATCTAATCAAATAAATTTATTTATTTATTTATTTTATTAATTTCTCATATCACTGCACATTACCAAAACACCAGATTCTGATAAATATTATGTCATGCCTTGGATAAAGCCCATGATATAAACTCAACAGTGGCCTCAAATTTTCAATCTGAGTCTCCTTTTAAAAGTTATTTAACTTTATCAAGAAATTTTTGTGTGTGATATTAATATTTGTAATATTTTTCAAATATCAGTTCTAGTCTCACCGGGTCTCAGAATCTCATGTCATCTTAGTTCCTGGATCCTAAAATAAAATATATAATATTCTAAAGTAATAAATGGATAAATAATAGTTTTTACATATAAATAGAGGACCAATCATCAATGATAAAGTGCTTATGTGTAGAAATTTTAGAGCTAGTCACAACCTCTTTGCTTGAGAGAACTTATGTTTTTTTGTTATTTTTAGAGTGATTTTTTTATTCTATTATAGTGAGTTTCCATTGTAAGTGAAAAAAAAATTCATTTTAAATTTTTTTACTTCTAATAAAATGTGATCAAAAAATTTATGTGGATAGGAACTTTTGTTTACAATATTCTATAATCAAATATGCTCTGGGTGTAAGAGCTTGATCTTATAAGAGGTATGGGGATAAGATCATGATCCATTCTAGAACATGTTTTTCTTTTGGATTAGAGTGTTGATACTCCTTCCACTTTGGGTTAAAATAAAAGTGTTATAAGGATAGTAACAGTTATATCCTTTCTTTATAATAATTTTATTATAAGTTTAAAACTTGAAATTTGGAACTCCATTGTGTTTTGTTTGTTATACTTTGAACATTGATATTCTCCTTGTTATACTTTATTTTAATTTTAATACTTTTAATATTATGATTTTTTATTTCCCCTATATTATTAATTTTATTTTTTTAATTTGATTAATTCAAATAGAATGCATCTAATTTCAGATCTTTCTAAACTATACATTGCTAAAAGAGGAAAATTTTATAAGATTTTTAAAATAATTAATTCACCCACCTCTTGAAGCTGTTATATTGAGAAGACATAAATATTATTCATTCACATCATGACACTCCTCATCCCTCATCCTTGATTTCGTTGTCTCACACAGTAAATCCCATAGCATGTTTCTCTTAACAACCTTGGTCATGGATGTTGAACTCTAGTTCCTTTGATCACATCTCTAGTGATATGAGTATGTTACATGATTATCAACTATAAATATTTTACACAAAGATCATGGTTCATGGTGGATCCATCATTAACATTATCAACTTTTGAAAATGTAAGCTTACAATAATGAAATATCTTTTCTAAGTGGTGTATTTTTTTACACACACAAATAGAATAAAAATTATTAATAAGAGAAGGGAGAAAAAACAAAAAAGAATCACATTCAATGAGACCTATAGAAGTGGAGGCCGAGAGAATAAACTATCACAATGCTAATAGCCCCTAGGGGAAGAGAACTAGTGTATGAGAACTCAAATAAGGGGCACTCCAGGTAAGACTTGGAGGCTAGGAAATATGTCACATAGTTTCATTCACGCCATGTATGAAGAAGCTCAATACCATTGGTGATGAGGGTCTTGCATTTTTGGATCATGTCGATGATATGTCATGGCGTTGCAGAAAGTACTTTGAGATAGCTCCATATGGTCTCAAAATCCATCTCAACAATAGCAAAAGATATTTTCTTTGAGTGACATATGGAAAGTCCCTGGTACATTACATTAGCTTTCTCTCCTAGAGAGTCACCAACCCCATAAAATCCACTGAATGCAAAGATCATCTAACCTTAAAGATTACACACTACACCACCCCCTTCATAAGCCCCTAACTACATGAGCCATCAATATTAAGCTTCAGACCAAGGAGGGGGTTCTATCTCACACAGTTCACCTGTACTATAGAGCAATGAGGGATAGATATTTCCCTAGTCATGAGGCCCCTAATAGAGGTAGCCCTACCCAAATGTTATAAAGGTGTGATAGTTCCATGATAAGACATTTTTTCCTCAAAACCAGTGCAGTACCAAATTAGGAGGGACTATTATGAAGAACCTTATTTCTAGTCTCCCATAAAAACCAACAGCCTTTCGCCAGCAGGATAGTCTAGGCAGCCTCCTCTTGTTTGTTACATCCAACCCCGCTGAACCAATGTTGTAGAAAGGATTGAAAATATTTAAGGGTACTACAAGCATCGAGACATCAATACAGTCTCCAATAACCTCCCAAAACCATGGTTGAACATTCACTATAATAGAAGAGGTGGATAGTGGTTTCTTCCTTATGATATGTATAGCAAGAGAAACTGGAATCCAGACTAACTCCCTTCTGTTGGACCGCCGCATCAGTAGGAATTATACAGTTCTAAATCCTCCATATCATAAATATAAGCTTAGTTAGGATCTATTTGTGCCAAATAATACTTCCCCAATCATCAATGGTATGGACCACTTGAGGTGATTTCTTATAGGCTTTAAATGAGAAGTGACCATATGGGGATCCCACGTATTTTCATTTGTATGTAGTTTCCTCCAAATGAATGTCGTCAAACATATTTCTCTAGATAGGGTTTAGGATCACAAAAATAAAATATGGGTAGAGGCTATCCTGGGAGAAAGTAATCCTCAGTGTAGGATAACTAGGGAAGCCCAACATTTTTCCCTCCCAATTGCATTCCTAGAAATTAACATCCCCACTCCCTAAAATCCATCTCGACTGACTTTGATGCATAAGTAAATGATGTAGGAGGGAGTGAAAGAGAGGAGTAAAGAGACCCCTTGTGTTAATCAGATTATTTTCATACTTTCTAGTGGTGACTCTACTCAAAATAGAGAGACCTTTGATGACTTCCCATGCTATTTTTCCTTGAAAAATTTTATTGCCTCACAGACATTCCTTACATTAATAACACCATTCTCCACTAGTCTGGATAATCCTTTCCAAGAGGCACATTGGAATATTCCATCCCCATGGGAATCCCAAATGAATGAATATAATAGGTTATCAATCCACTTGAGAATGTATTTGGGGGTCTTAAGCACAATGATAATGTGCATTGGTATCGAGGATATAATGCTATTGATAAGATTGATTCTCCCCCCAAAGGAAAGGAAATGATTTTTCTAGTTCAAAATATAGTTGGTGATTTTGTCAATAATGCCCTTGAAATATCTAATACAGAATCTACTTGGTTCCATTGATTCAACAAAATATTCCATAGGAAAATTCTTTCTATTATTTCCAAGAATGGACTCAACTCTTTGTCGTCATCTGTCCATGTATGATGGGGGAAAAATACACAGCTTTTTTCTCTGTTGATGATTTCACCGCTCCATTTTTTATACATTTCACTTATAAATTAAAAAAAATTAAACTCAAATTTTTATGTACATATAATATTTTTGAACATTTTACTTTATACTTAATCACTTTCCCTATTGATCATTGAATTATCCATGAAACATCGTATCTATACATGCCTTGGCAGAATGAAACATACAGAGAAAACACCACCATCTTATTGAAATGGATAAAACTCCCTTATTCTTTATGAATGTTCCCCTTCACTTATAGATAGATTCAATTTTAACTATAAATTATATTTCCAATGGCCTTCCATATTTGGTTCTCTAATGGAAGATTCCTTTTTAATTTATTTTCCTACAAAGTCTTCCAACCCCCTTCCTTATCAAATATTTAGGTGTTATTATTATGTTAGAGACACCCATCCTTACTCATAAAAAATTGATCCTCACTCAATCCATTTCAACTTTTTTGGATTTTATCACAATTAAAAAGTTTATCAGTGTTTCTCTTCAGACCGTATACACAATATAATTTTTCTATGATGTCTTATTAGTTAAGTATGCACACTTTTATTTTTTAGTGTCTCTTCCCAAATCTACCACTTTTCAAGATAACTAATTTACCCATATTATTCACTCTAATCCTTCTCACTCTGAGGGTGAAAAATTTTAATGGGTTTATAGTTCTCACTCAACTACTTTTCCTACTTTTCCTACTCTTCCACCACTTGAAGTCCATACATCACCATCTTCCAATGTTTCATTTGTTACATGTGCACTAAAATGTACATTAATGATATGTATTTACAAATTCATATGATGCATGAAATTTATATATATTATTTCATATTGTGTGTCTGTGTGTATATTTTGTACATTTAATACATTCATATGATTCTTGTATTTTTAATGAATATGATTCTTGTGTTGATATATATATAAATATATACTAAATATGCATGAGATAAATTTTAAAATGACTTCATATGATGATATGGTTTACACTATCACTCTCAAATGGTAACATCATATACAAACCAATGTTTGGTTCATTTGTCACATATTTATTATTCATTGATGTGTTCAATTCATGAACACTCTAGTGGGTGTAATACTCGGGTGTCGTGATATGGCACCTGATCCATTTTGATATGGTCAAGGCTCTTCATGAAATGAAGTGCATTAATGATGTATATATAATGGGTTGTGATCCCTCCTATTGTTTTTTATAGTTTCATGTAATCCTAAATAATTTATTTTCATTCTTGGTTCAATGTTTATCTTTACCAAACAAGACACTAGCACCCCTTCATATAACTATGATCCTCTGGATACGATCAAGGATCCATCCATCAGTGTAATCCCTTAGAGGTAGGAAGAATTTATTTTTTATTTCAATGATCTATATTAAATACACTCTATCGACATAAGAGGATGGAATCCACTCTAGATTCCAAAATATTGGTTCTTAGATGATTTAAATGTTTGATTTCTTAATGATATATCCACCTGTTTATGGGCAGTTTTCTATGGTAAATAATCATTATATGATTAAATTAAACCCCTATGTGGTATGAGATCTAGGTTTATTGAATATCTAAATGTGTTATAAATACTAGTTTTTTATTTCAAGTGAAGAACAACAGTATTGTAAAATACTTCTTTAATTTTTAATTACCTTCACAAAGAGGAGTCTACGTAAAGGTCATAGTGGTTAACCCATACATAAACTGGTTTACATAATGGTAATAATATAGATGGGGTTTCAAAAAGGTAATACTCAAATTAACCATATATGGATTTCTAAAAATTTATGTTTAAAGGTTTTACATTTACTTGAGACAATCACATGAAGGTAGTCTAATTCTGACCTTTACATGAAGGGATTCACAAAAAGTAAATCCATAACTAACCTTTACATTCATGGTTCACAAAAATTTAAATTCTTGAGTACCCCTATAAATTATGTGTTGGGTGAGGGTCATGAATATCAACCCTTTCATAGACAATCTACGTAAGGGTAGTGGGAGTTTACCCTTACATAGAAAGGAAGTTATATGTAAGGGTAAACATAAATGTTTAAACAAATTATTTTATGAAATTTAAAATTTTTAATGGTTGATAAACTATTTATAAATCATTGTAAATTTTATTTTTGGATATTTTAATTTTTAAGGATTTTATTAATTAAATTAATTAATTATAAAATGCTAATAATTAATTAATTAATGTTTATAAAATATTTTTCAAAAATATTAAATGTTAATAATGAAATACTTTTTACCCAAATTATATAGCATGCCTCGTGATCTATAAATTAAACGGTTTATTTAGAAATCATGATGGGTAATTTGTAAAGTGATTATAAATTAAAAAATATATGGTATTTTGATTATATAAAATTTTTATAATTTATGAATATCATATAAGTTTCAAATAATATAAAATATGAAAGATCTCATATTAAAATGAATATAAAAATGATTATATTCTTGTTAATTTATAAAAAATTGATAAATATCATTTATTTATGAAATGATCATGAATTTTTATCTCATGTTTTGGAATATAAATAAAAAATTTATTTATTTATTAAATTCATTTTCATATTAATGTTTATAAAATTATTCAAGAAATTGGAATATTATGTATCATTTCTCCTTAATTGTTAAAGTACTTCTAGTGGTTAGAACCCTGCATTACATGTTAGGTACGACTCCATAAAATTTAGTTTTCATCTACATTAACCTAAATTTATTTTTGATTTTATGGTATTGAAAATAGTTGTTGAAAATGGTTTGTGCATATTATTTGTAAGAGATGTCATGAATTAAATTCTCTCTTGAGATTCTTGGATTATTTGGGAGGCGTGTAATAATGCTAGAGAAGAACATACCCCTTCATTTTGGTTCCTGCATATGTGCATCTGACCCCTTTTATTTGAACTCAGTATTCTCATCCCCTATAGAAATCATTCAACCTCTCTCCGAAGTTTGATTACCAGGGAGGTCTTGTGGTTGGATGATCATGAGAGGAATAGGACCAGAAGTTTGGTCTGGTGGCAACCCACTATCAATGGCCTGAAGTGGAATGTTGACAGCTCCTTCCTCGATGCTCTTATGAGAGGTGGTGGACTCGTGTGTGATGATTTTGACTCAGTCATCGTTGTCTTTAGATCCTTATTCGGTCCAAGTGACTCCCTTAAAGCTGAAGCTAGGGCTCTAATGAGTGCCTTACTTCTGTTCCAATTATCTAATATTAATATCATGGTGGCTGGGTCGGATTCAAAAGTGATTGTCGAGAAGCTCTATGATAAAATGATCCCAGCTTCTAATATGGTGTACCTTATCTGAAATTGTAGGCTACTACTTGATCATGTTATTATAGTCACTCACACAAAGAGGGAAGGAAACTTTGTTACGAACTCTTTGGCTATCAAAGGCAACCCGGAAGAGCAAAACATCATCTATTATTGTACCAGTTCTCTTCCCAATCACAGTAACCTTGTTTTCCAAGGAGATGACCTAGTACTGTATCACTTCATCCCTCCTTAGCTTTCCCTCCTTGTACCTTTCTTCCATGTTTTAAAAAAATGGTAATTTTATCTATCCTAGAAGTTTTGTATTTTACAAAAGGTAAATAGTGTTGCCAATTCGTTGCTCTAGGATTACTCATATGGATATTTTTAATCTAATATTACTTTATGAATTTAAATGAAATGTCCATATACCTTATTCATATGATTCATTCTAATATATATGAATATTTTTAGCTTCTATTTTTGGGGTGAGTGGCACAAACATGTGGGTTTCATAGAAAGTTACACACTAATATAGTTTTAACACAATAATTTGGTTGTTGGAATAGGGATTCCAAAACTAGTTAGAAGAATTCATGCACAAAATAAATAAAATAAGATAATATAAATATTTCATAAGATACAATAGTTATGAATTTAATATGAATATGATGAATATTAAATCAGTGAGACTAAAAACCCCATAAATAATAAGTGTAATATTCCTTCCAAAAGAAAATTTTCAAGACCTTGGTCATTCAATTAGGAAGTTTCACAGAAAATAAGGTTTCCCCTAGATTTTCATGTGTAAGGAAATAATTTAATGAGTGACTCAAGATTATCCAATTGATTAGTTTCACACTAAAGTGGGGTGCCCTAGATTATCTTGTGTAATCTTGTTTTGCACATCTACTCTGGGTTACAATTAGTTGAGAAACCCAAAGGGTTAGGATAGCATAGGAATTAAGTTGAGTACTTTCTATATAATTTATATAGATAAAGATATTTCTTCTCAACAATCTAAGAATCACAGCTATTTTTATTGGGATGAATCCCTACCTAAATAAATAATGTGATGATTTTCATGCCAATGTGGGTTAATTGCTTATTGAAATGTGGATCAGGGATCAGTAAATAGATATGGTGTATGGGGTCATCATTTTATTTGGATCACTTTCATTTAAATTCTATAATGAAAAGTTATAATATATGATATTCACCCACTGATATGTATTTGTTATATATTATGGTTTACTTAATCACATTAATTTTGAAATATCTAATTGGTAAGACCAATAAAACTATTAAATATTGGTATCTAAGGTTGATAAGTGTTCTCTAAGAGAAACATTGAGAGTATGTGAATGTGGATGTTATAGAGATTAATTTTACCAACTCTGAAACATGGTTCTTAGATATCAGGTGTGCATCATACATTTTTGTTGACAAATAAATACTTAGAGATATGATGGAATTAATAAAGGGAGAAGTAGATATTTGTGTAATTAATAGAGAAAGTGTTTATCCAGTATAAGTTGAATATTATGATCTATGTCTACCTGATGTATTAGTCATAGAATTTAAAGGATTTTATTATGTACCCTCCATAAATAAAAATTTTATTTTTGTATATTTTTTGGATAAGATGGGTTTTCATTTATTATTAAGAACAATGGTATTTTCATATATAATAATGAAATTTTTATAGAATTTTGAATATAATTAATGGTTTATATAGTCTAGATATTAATAATACTATTTATAACATTTAGAATAAGAAGGTCATGGTTGATTATAATTCCACCTGCCTTTGGTATTATCACTTAGATACATAAATGAGATAGATTGTTGGACTCATTCGCTTCTGAATCATTTGATACTTTTGAATCTTGTTTATTGAGAAAAAAATTTCAAATAACCTATTAGTATAAAATGTGAAAATGATAGATGAATATTAGATCTCATACATAGTGATGTATATGGACTAATGATTACTCAAGAAAGTTGTGGTTTTAGGTACTTTGTTACTTTTAATGATGAATTCAGTCAGTATAGTTATGTTCTTCTAATTAAATGAAAGTATGAAACTTTAAAATAGTTTTATAATGAGTTATATAATCAACTGGAAAAGTTTATTAATATTATCTAATTTGATCTACAACTCACTCCTCCTGAAACACCATAATGGAATGCTGTTTCTAAAAGTTGGAATCATACACTTTTATACATGTTTTTATCAATAATGAGTCTATTAGACCTTCATATTTTATTATGGGGTTATGCACTAGGGACTTATATATACTTACTAAACTTTGTTCCACCTAATGTTTTAATTAAGACATGATAAGTGATATGGATAGGGAAATATCCCGTTATTAATTTTATGATGATTTTGGGTTTTAAAGGACTCATATGGTAGTTTTATTCTCATAAAATAGTCTCCAAGTTATAAAAATTTATTTTTTAGTTATCCCAAGAAGACTAATTGATTTTATTTATACATCCCAACTAAACCCAAAGTGTTTGTGGGTTGAGATGGATTTTTCCTTGATATACAACACATGGATCAAGTAGTCAGTGGTAGGAAAGTTTAAATTAGAGAATTTTGACACCCAAAAATACGTATTTTCCTTAATATGGAAGATGGGTTGTTTTGAAAAATACTTTTTGAAGAAGATCTAATTCAAGTTACAGAAGAACCTCAAAGTTCTAGTAGGATTCATTAGGAAATCGAAAGATAAAAATTTCTCATAGATAATAATAATAAATTCATATCCATAAGTGATGAAACTACCTCCTACCATGAGGCCATTGAGATTTATGATCCCTAGAAATGGTTAAAATCCATTGAATTTGAGATGGACTCTATGTAAACTAACCATGTTTGGAGCTTGGTAGATTCACCTAAAGGGGTAATACTCAAAGGGTGAAACTGGGTTTTCTATAAGAAAAATGGCATGGATGGTAGAGTGACTACCTATAAAGAACATATAGTGCAAATGCTTATAAATAAATTCATAGTATTAACTATAAGGAAACCTTTTCACTTGTATTGATGATAATTTCATTTAGATTTTTTTAGACATAACAGCTCATTATTATTATGAGATATATCAAATGAATGTCAAAACTAAATTCCTTAATGGGAATTTAGTGGAGGACGTGCATATAATATTGCCTAAAGTTTTTGAAGTTCCAAATGAGACTGTTGTAGTTTTAAAGTTGCAATGCTCTATTTATGGATTGAAGAAAGCTTCTCAGAGTTGGAATATCTAGTTTTATAATGCAATAAAAAATTTTGGTTTCATCAAGAAAGTGGGTAATTATTGTGAATATAAGTGGATTAATAGGAGAATAGTAGTATTTATGATATTTTATGTACATTATATACTATTTGTCAGAAATAAAATCCCAATAATTCATTATATGAAGGTGTGGTTGTATAAATGTTTCTCAATGAAATACATGGGTGAATCACCTACTTACTAGGTAGGAATATTCATAGAGATGGATCTAAGTTGTTTATTAGACTAAGACAAAAGTAAATATATTGGTAATTTACTAACATAGTTGATCATAGAGAACTCTAGTAGGGGGTATTTATTGGTGTTTCATTCCACAAATCTTTAAAAGATTCGGGATCCTTCAAAATACTTAAAAAGGATGGATAAGATTCATTATAAATCTATCATAGGATCTGTCATGTATTCTATGTTGTGTACTTGACTCGATGTCTTTTATGATTTGATCATAAGAATAATATACCAATCTAATCCTGGTGAGAGTCATTGGATTTATATTACAAATATTATTATTCACTTAAGGACTAATGATATGTTCTTGGTATTTAGAGGAGAGGGTGAATTTTGTGTAAATGGTTACACAGATGATAGTTTCCAATATGATAAAGATAATCTAAGATATCAATATATATTTTTGTTTTGGAAAAATGGTACAACTATCAATTGGAAGAGTTCTAAGAAATACACCATAATGGACCCAACAATAGACGTAGAATACATTATTTCATATGATGTTGTAAAGGAATATATTTGGATTCAGAAGTTCATTACTGATCATAGAGTTGTTCCAAGCATTGAGGGAGAAATTAAGCTATATGATATTACTAAATCATGGTCAATGTATCATTGAGAGGGGTGAAATCAGTGATATCTATTTATTTTAATTTTCCTTTATTTTGAAACAATCTTTACATACTGTTAAAGATTTATCACTTTACTAAAAACAAAACAATCACACATACACATGAATATAGTAATTTACAAGGTTTGATTCCTAACAAGAGTAGATAAATCCTTAGTATGGTTTGGAAAAAATACAATATCACACAATCCATAAGAAAATAATCCTTTCCTGTGGATACAAAAATTAGGATATACCCTTAAACTTGTGTAGCACCATGTTCAATACAAAATTGAATGTGCTTTAAGTAGTACAAAATCATGTAATAAAAGTTTTTGTAACAAGTTAAGAAACTTTCACCAATTCATTCAAAAAAAATTAGTGTGGTCTCTTTTCAAATTTCATAAATAAAATCTTCAAAATAATTTTGTACTTTCCTACCCAGCAGTAGGTAACAACTTCACTAGACTTCATAATGATACTCAGTCTGATACCCCAGTATGATTCCTCAGTCCAATTGCTCCGTATGGAAATATAAGTATTCCAAAATACTACTTAAATAATTATAAATTGCTTCTATATCAGTATGAAAATCTAAATCTGATTTCTCGGTCATATGACACATTCTAATATGATAACCATGGAATAGGATATTCCTTCTTCTTATTATATCTAGAAAACTTTCATAGGAAATTTCTATCTAGAAACTTCTTCTATCTAAAAATTTTGGAACTTCTATCTTGTACTCCACATGTGAAGAGTGCTCTAATCCACTAGAAAGTACAATGTACTCTCCTCCTTTTATAAATGTTCCAAAAATGGTTTATTTGGGAATCTAAAAAATTTTCCCTCTTAACCAAATTTCTTAAAACTTCAGTTTCCCATTTATTTCAGATCCATATTTCACTTCTTTAGTGCTTCTCTACTCATATAGATTCTTCTCAAACCTTCTCGAATCTTATCAAAAATTCATCTTTCTTTAATATTTCTAACCATTATTCAGTCCGATTCTAATTTTCATTTCGATTTCTTCATTATGATAAATAAATATGTTCAATAGAAAATTATTCATTTTGTTTCTTCATTACCAACTAAAATACAAAAAAAATCTAAAACCATTCTTCTATAAACATAGTTTCAACTTCTAATGATATCATCACTCCTTGGCATCACTTAAACACTAGCATCAAAACCCCTTTGATGGGTCAGTGTCACCTATAATATGATGATCGGTCTTTTATTTACTCTGATGGGTCAGTGTCACCTATAATATGATGATTCGATACCACATATTGAGAAATAACAAATAATTTATTTCAATTCTATTGATCTAATTTAAAGAAAACAAATTATTATTTATCTTCCCCGTGACCCAAATGAAAACATATCACTGTTCTTCTTTAGTTCTAATCCAATTGATAAGAAATTCAACCTTATGAAAATGGTTACTAAATTGTTAATTTTCATCTGGTTTATTAGTCTATGAATTTATTACATGCATCGGTCCCAACAAATTCCACTTATTTTCTATTTCATTGGTCTAAAAAACTCACAAAAAAATAATTTTACCTTTTATTGATTAGTTGCTTACTGCATCTGATGGATCGGTATTAGTAGAAACTTATTTCCAATCCTAATTATGATACACATAAAATTATTTCTCCAAATATTTATATATTGTGACTTATTATTTTGACTGAAAACTAGCATCTTCTTCTTCTTACATTTCAAACAAAACTTCACAACCTTCCAACAATTTTGCATCTAGTGTTCTCGCACTAACAAATTGAGACCAGAAATTGAATTTCTTCTTTCATAATATCCTACTTGTAATCATGACTTACTCATGAATTTTGAGAAAATTTAGGATTGGAATAGAATAGTCTAACATTAATTGAAATTATTATGACTTATCTTCCTTCCACCATCATGTTTTCTTCCGATAAAACCTCAACCTAATTGGCAGCACTTTTTCTCACCCTTTCTTTCATAAGGATTGAATCATAAGTTTTATAGAAAAATTGTGATTTATGAGACCTCTAAGATCAGTAAAGAATAATAATATTTATATTGGATCCATTTAGACTCTAATACACCTCCTCATTACGATCTAAATTTTCATTCTAAACCCAAGGTGAGTCCTATGAACCTTTTCTCGTAGAAAACTTCTTCATAATCTGATGGAATTTCTTAAGAAGTTTTTGTTTGATCTTTCAAATACGATGGTGAGTCTAATAACCAATTATTATAAGTGTGGTTATTTCATTGTCTTTAAAAACAAAATAAAAAACTTTTATGACAAACTTATTTCATCTACCAAAAAAACTTCCAGCCAACTTGGTCCCAAAAGTATCCCCCTTTAGATTTTGTTGTCAACCAAGGTTCATAAATCAATGAAATTTGTATCCTCGATATATGTATTACTTATCAATGAATTCAAGGCCTATGTGAGATAACTCATTTTAGGAAATAAGAATCATTGATAGAAAAACCATATAGTCCAAAATTAGTGACTCATGAAACTTCTTCATCTTTTTTTCATATTTTTCTTCACTTATTACACTTACCTATAAAAAATAATTTCCTAAAATTACTCCAAAAAAGTGTTATAATAGTTCACATATTTACATTTTGTGTTCATAGCTTACCCACAACTCCCCCTACATACATGATTACTTAAAAGGTTTATCAGATATCAATAGATAGATTTATGAAACAATTCTCCCCCTTGATAACCCTATCCAAAGACAATATGAGAGAGGGGACAAAAACACATACATAAACCTTGATGAGAAAGATTTTGGACACCCATATTCAACCTTAGTTTAAAAAATGCATCCTGAAAAAAAGTTTTTGTCAATATTTTAGAAACTTGTTTTGATTTAGGAACATACTCTATCTTTAATTCATTCTTATCCACATACTCTTTGATGAAGTGGTATTTTATATCAATATGTGTTGAATAATAATAGTGTACTTGATTCCCAGGAAGTTTGATTTCACTTTTATTATCACAACCCAAGAGCAAGGGAAACTTCACTTTAAAAAGTAAGTATTCCAATTGAGTATTAATCCACATAAGTTGGGTTGCAGCATGGGTTGTATCAACATACTCATCTTCAACTGTGATAATAGTTACTAAATTTTCATTCTTTGTATACTAACTTTCACAACTTTTTTCCAAAAATAAAACTCCATAAGGTTGGGATCTCCTATCATAAACATTTCCTACCCAATCATCATCTGGATACCCAAACAAGTCAATGATTTCTAAGAAATCATTCCAAATTTAGAAATTTGTTGTGACTTTGATATTAGAGAATTATTTTCCAGACAATATATGTGATTATTTTGGATCACTCTAAAATATTTCAAATAAGTTAGCATCATAAAAATGTATGTTCTTGAGGAAGTTAAATACAAAAAATCTTCCAATTAGATTCTAAAACTCTTTAGAGTCAACTTCCTTACATTATCCATATTTAGTTAAATTAGTTCCCACTGAAATTGGTGTAAAATCAATTGTGAATTTTCCAAGCCAAATTTCATAAGAATTTATTTATCATACTTTTCATGAGAAATAAAAAAAGTATTTTTTTTATGATATTTTTTACCCAAGAAAGTATTTCATTTCACCTAGCATGGACATCTAAAATAACTTTTTCATATCTTTAGAAAATATTTCATAGGTTTTTTCATAATTATAAGAAAACATAATGTCATCAACATAAATAATTAAAATGAGTTAAATATCATAACTTTATTTGATGTACATATTATTATCAACTCTTCCTTTATTAAAACTCATCTTTCTTAAGCAGGTATCTAACTTAGAGTCTTATCCCCTTAGTGCTTGTTTTATCCCATATAAGGATTTCTTCAATTTATGCACATAACTTTGATCCTTCACAAAAATAAATCCACATTTTTGTTCAATATAAACTTCTTCATCAAGTTCATCATTCAAAAAAATTTATTTCCCATACATATACAAAAATAGCTTCATTGTTCATTAATAGCAAGAAAAATTATGATTATTTCTAACCTCTCTATTGGGGAAAAATTATGATCAAAATCAATACCCTATATTTATGAATAACCTTTTCACACTAATATTGATTTATTTTTTATCACTTCACCATGTTCAATTAGATTATTCTATTAAACCAACTATGTAACAATAACATTTTTTTCATTTGGTTTAGGTATGAGTTCCCAAGTATCTATGACAACCCTACTCTTTATTACACACTTAGACATTATTTATTACATAAAACCTTCACTTGATAAAACATAGAAGATAGAGAGGTCTAGTGTCTTTGGGGCTTAGGAACATTACATAATGACTTAAAACATGAAATACAAAATCTTTATTGAAAACTTCCTTTACCTGACCACAACATTCCTTCGTACTTAACATTGCATGGGATAACCTGAGGACATACATAAGAAAGGGGTGAGCTATAAAGACCATTAAGGGAATAAACATGGAATAACATGATGAATAGAATACATGTTAGAAATTAGGCATATAAATGGAGCACAATAGAAACATGAACATAAAGGCATGATAAATCATGATAATTATAACATGGAGATGTGGCAACAACACTTAACATGGTATTATCATGAACTAAGGATCATTGTGCAAGGAGCATGAGTAAACCATCATTGCACATAAATCACGAGTAAACCCTCATTGAACTTGAATTAGCAGGAGTAAACACCAATTTAACATGATGTATCATGATACTATACTATACCCAATGCATTGGATCCCTATTAGGGTGCACCCTTTATAATCATTTCATTTCATGCATAAGTATGCCACATAGATCATACCACATGGATTCATTAACATCAAAATTAATTCCAAAAATAAGAGATGTGGAATACATAAATGTAAGTC
Source organism: Viscum album (assembly GCA_963277665.1). Lineage (NCBI taxonomy): Eukaryota > Viridiplantae > Streptophyta > Magnoliopsida > Santalales > Viscaceae > Viscum > Viscum album. The sequence goes on along the minus strand of OY728122.1, from coordinate 1,735,535,273 downwards.
CTCAATCAACAAGTACATGTGTATAAAGCTGAATACCCTTTATAGAGGAGTGATTATGGTATTCACTACACAATGATTTTGGTATGGAAATTTTGGTGTAATTTCGGCAGCATAACGACGTCAAAAAGAAATTCGTAAAATGGGTTGATGAGAGTGAAAGGTGTATATCCTCATTTATAAATTAAATGGACAGTAGGGGGGTCATGGGGAATAATATACCAACATATGGAATGGAGTTTATATTCATAAAATAAAATAATTTCTTGAATGTAAATGATAAGAGAGAAATTCCTTACGGAATTTCAGTATGGTAATGGATGTACATAGAAGGAATTAATGAGAGTGAAAATGGGTCTCTCATAATTAAAAAATTAATATGGTAGTATGGGGGAGGTGAGAAATCATACCCCAACATTTGTAATTTAAAATAAGAGGTCTTAACAACATAATGAAATTTGGACAAAAATGAGAAAGGAATAAATCCCTTACTTGGAAGTGTGATCCAAAAGGCTTGGGAGGGGCTTGAGAGAGGCTTGTTTAAAGATTGGGGTGCCTTGGTAGGATAATAGATAGAGGAGGGAAGAGGTTGGACGAACTCCAAATGCTTTTAGTAAAGAGGAAGTGGGAGCATGGGTGGGTTTATATAGGAAAGGAGAGGGAATTCTTTATTATTTAGGTTTGGGACACCACACATTAAACTAATCAAAACCACAAACCAGACCATGGTTTTTACAATTGTTTTTTTCCATATAGGTGTGTAAAACAATATTTTATAATCCCATGTCCGAAATTCTCAAATAATAGGGTTTCTTATGTGGAGGTGAGACACACTCTCAAGGAAATCAATTTAAAAGGCTAAAATGTTTTATAAGTCTTGAAGGGTCCACTAAAGCTTTGTAAAATAAATAAAACAAACCTAAAATCTAATTATTTTAATGGTAAAACATATATTGTCCAAACATAATGTTTATAGTATTTTATTACATCAATATTGGGTCATTAGCATGTCATAAAACACATTATATATTTTAACGGTATTTAATATTTTACCCAAAAAATCGATTGTCTCAGAAAATTATGAAAAGTTAAACTTTGGATAATTTCGACTTCCTGATTAAAAAAATAATATTAATTTTATCCAAATAATTTTCTAAATATTTGAATTTTCACTTTTTAAAGAAAAACTGACATTTATTGAAAATTCATGGGTTTGGACAAAAATAGCTTTCAAACCGTAATAAAAATTACAATTTTATTCATAAAAATTATACAATCATTTATGATTAATAAAGAGTAATTTAATAATAATAATATTTTATTAAAATATTATTTAATTCAAAAATCCATTAATTTATCAAAATATATTATTTAGTTGAACATTAACTAAAAAATACAATCTGTTCTTTAAAAACTATTTACAAATTAACAATAATAAAATGAAAATATATTAATTATTATATAAAAAAAATAATGTAAATAATTATAATTATATGGTCTTATTACATAACCCCTTAAAACACCCGCATAAAACCTTAGTGTGAGATGCACGATGGTGACAGACTCTTGGGGTGGCTTGGATAACATCGCTCGAGTGGTAATCTCTATCAACTTCCACTTCACCCATAGGCGATTCTGCTCAAGATTAACATATTCAAGCTTAGCTTTGGATTAGTCAAGATTGAATCCCAATGACACCCCCTCCTTTCTCAACTCTGAAAAATGGGCTTCGTACGGGGCAAGTCTACTAGATGAGGTCATCGCTTCCTTTGTCTGAGTAAATTGGATTGGTTAAATCCCTATATTTATACTAATCATGTGATCATTTTTCAATGGATATATAAGCAATGGTCACAATTCTTAATGGTATTTTAAAATCCAAAACATAAAACCAAATAAGTGGATACATTTTACATAACCATAAGAAGACATTTAAATAGACCAAGAGGAATTTTCATTAATGAATTATTTGGTCATTACAATCTTCCCCCCTTAAGAAATTTCACCCTCAAAATTTCCTTTTCCTACATGAAAATAGATGTGGGTAACTCTACTTCATCACTTCTTCTGATTCCCACGTCGCTTCTTCAAACTTGTGGTTTTTCCATAACAAATTGACGAGGGGCATTGTATTATTTTGTAGGAATTTTTCCCTACAATATAAGATCTTCACCGGTTGCTCCTCATAAGAAATATCATCCTCTAACTGTAGTACCTATGAAGAGAGTACATGTGAAGGGTCTAATATATACTTTTTTAAGAGGGATACATGAAAGACATCATGTACTTTGTCCATTTTAGGTGGAAGTGCTAGTCGATAGGCCACATCCCCGAAATGATCAAGAATCTCAAAGGGGGCGATGTACCTATAGAAATATCATGTCTCTAACTTTGAACTCAAGGTCTCATCGACGGTTATCTGTATAACTCTTCTATCGACTTTGAGCTGCATTGATATGTTGTTGAATGTTTTTCACCTTCTCCACCATTTCCTCGATCATTTAAGGTCCTAGAATCTTACTCTAGTTGACTTCATCCCAACACGCTAGTGTTCTGCACCTTTTCCCATAAATGGCTTCTTATGGTTCCATTCGGATGCTCGAGTTGAAACTATTATTGTGGGAGAATTCAACCAGTGGAAGATGTTGGTCCCATCCTCCTTTGAATTCCATATAACACGATCTTAAAATATCTTCCAGCATCTAAATAGTTAATTCAGATTGTCCATCAGTTTGAGGATGATAGGCTATACTAAATTTTAGTTCAGTGCTTAGAGCATGTTGGATACTTTTCTAGAACTTCCAGTTGAATCTCGAATCAGGATTAGATACAATAGATAGTGGTACTCCATAAATCCTTACCAATTATTTGATGTAAATCCATGCAAGCTGATCCAATGAGAAGTACTCTCAAATCGCGATAAAGTGAACTATCTTCGTAAGACGATCCACAACAACCCATATAGCATTATTTTATTTGGATGTCCTTGGAAGTCCAGTGACAAAGTCCATGGAAATTTTTTCCCACTTCCATGTCGGTATGGGTAGTGGTTTCATCATCCCCTTATACTTTTGCATCTCAGCATTCACTTGCTGACATACTAGTCACTTTGATGTATATTCAAAAATATCCCTTTTCATATTGTCCCACCAAAAAATTTCTTGGAGATATCAATACATCTTTGTGCTCCCCAGGTGAATAGAGAAAGTTGGGCTATGTGCGTCATTAAGAAGCTCCTTATTTATCTCTAGATCGGATGGAACACATAATCATGACCCAAATCTAACAATTCCATCCTTTTCAACCATGAACTCTAATGATTTACCATTTCTCATAGCTTCCACCATTTTTTAGAATTTCCACATCCTTTCTTTGAGCGTCCTTTATTTTCTCCCAGAGGGATGGTTGAGCAATAATTTGAGAGAGGATTGATTATGTTCCCTTCTTTAGGATTCCCATGTCCATATTCATCAAATCTAAGAAGATTAGATCCTTATCAATTCTCATCAATGACAGAATTGTGGAATCCTTTCTACTTAGAGCATATGCCACCTTGTTCGCTTTCCCAGGGTGGTAATGGATTGAGCATTCATAATATTTGATCAGCTCTAACCATCTTCATTAGCGCATATTAATCTCTTTCTATGTGAATATATATTTGAGGCTCTTGTGATCAGTATATATATCTCACACTTCTCCCCATAGAGATAATGCCACCGGATTTTCAATGCAAATATCACAGCTTTCAACTCCAGATCATGCATGGGATAGTTTTTCTCATGGATTTTTAGCTTCCTTGAGGTGTAGGCTATCACTTTATCGTTTTTCATCAATACACAACCCATGACCTTCTTCGAATCATCACTTAATACCACAAAAATTTCTCCACTTATGGGTAAAGTGAGCACGAGCACAGTGATAAGCCTCCTTTTTACCTCATTGAATCTCTCTTCACATTCATCACTCCAAAAAAACATTAATCCCTTTCGAGTTAGCTTGGTAAGAGGGTTGGACAATCGTGAGACATTTCTCACAAATCGTCGATAATATTCAGTTAACCCCAAGAAGATATAGATATATCTTACTGATGTTGGCCTCGGCCATCCCTTAATTACAGTTGTCTTGGAGGGGTCCACAGATATCCCATTGCTTGTGATGATATAACTAAATAATGAAACCTCCTTCAACCAGAACTCACACTTGTTGTACTTTGCATAGATCTTATCCTTTCTCAAGGTCTCTATTACAGTTCTTGGATACTTCTCATGATCCTCCTTAGTTTTGGAGTATATTAGAATATCATCTATAAATACTACCACAAATTTTTCGAGGTAATATCTAAAGACTCTATTAATAAAGTCCATAAAGATAGTTGGAGCATTAGTGAGTCTGAAAGGCATTACTATGAATTCGTAGTGCCTGTTTCTTGTACGAAAAGCAGTCTTGGGGATATCTTCCTTCTTCACACTTACTTGATAATATCACAACCGCAAGTCCACCTAGGATAAGTATTGTGCTCCATGCTGCTGATCGAACAAGTCATCAATTCGTTGCAAAGGATACTTGTCCTTTATTGTGATTTTTTTCAGCTCATGAAAATCAATGCAAAGGTCCATTGACCTATCCTTCTTCTTGATGAAGAGGACTGGTGCACCCCATGGTGAAGAACTTGGGCGTATAAATCCTTTATCCAGATTCTCCTATAGTTGTTTCTTCATCTCCTCAAGATCCATAACATCCATTCTATACAGAGTCTTGGATATTGGGAATTCCCTAGGTATAAGGTCAATTGATAATTCAACATATCTTATAGGTGGGAGACCAGGAAATTTCTCAGGAAACACTTCAGCGAATTCACTCACAATAGGAATGTATTCAAGGATGGTTGCTTCCTTGGAATCAATCATCTGAGCTAGATACATCTGCTCATAGAGTAGTAATATCCATGCTTGAGATTATGGAACTAAAGAAGATTCATCCACCTCCTTTCACTTGTATAGAATCAGGGGTTTATTCTCCACATGGAGAGTGATTTCCCTCTCACAGAAATTTATGTAGGCTCTATATAAGGAAAGCCAATACATGACAAAAATTGCATCAAATTAAACCAAAGGGAGTATGATGAGGTTCTCTAGAAAGTTAAATCCAAAAATTATGACAGGGTAGGAGTTATATTCATGGGATGCAATGATTGCCCCATTTGTCATACTCACCGACATCTTCACTTCCATGATTTGTGGTGGTGCAGGGATTGTTCTACTAAACTTTTGAGATATAAAAGAATGTGTAGAACTAGAATCAAAAAACTATGTTCACTATTCTTGAATGAATAACTATAGTACCTATCACCACTTCATTTTTGGGGTTCACTTCAGTGGTAGTGATGGAAAAATATCACCCTTGCTGCCTTGGAGGTTGTTGGTTGCCTCTAAAAACCCTTCACTTAGGTAATTGAATTGAAAGATGCCTTGGTTATTTTCATTTGAAGCAATTAACAATGTGTTGAGATTCAAACGGAGCGTTCCTCTCCCATGGTTTTTTCTTGTCGACAGTTAATGGCTAGTTTCCCTTCTCTTCCACACCTAAAGCATTTCCTCGTCCCCTTCAAGCAATTTTCGGGTTTCTTCTTTCCACACCTTTGGCAAGTAGGGTGCTGGATCTTTTTAGCACCATTAGATTTATCCATCGGACTACCAGAATTGAAGTCCACCTTATGATTCTTATCCCCATGATACCCCTGAGATTCTCTGATCTTCATTTCTACCTTGAGGGCACATTGGACAATTTTCTCAAAGCTTTCGAAGTCATGGATCACCAGGGCTTTCTGCAGACTAGGTTTCAACCCACCAAAGAAGCAGTCAACCTTCCATTCAGGGTTAATGAAAAAGTGAGAGGCATATTGTGCAAGCCTTGTGAAGTTTTCCTCATAAGCTCTGATGTATTTTTCGTCTTTTTTATTGAGGGCAAGGAAGTCCCTTTCCATATTTATCCAGAGGGTGTGAGGAAAATATTTATCAAAAAAATTTTTCCAAAAATCCTTCTATTCCAATGCCTTGATCTCATACTTAGGATTAATATTTTTTATTAATGTCCACTATTGATCAGATTCACCCTTCATATGATAAATATCCAGAAGAACCCTCTCTTGTTTGGAACATTGAAGGATAGAGAAGATATTTTCAATGGAGTTGATCCATTTTTCGGTGATTGAGGGATATGATGATTCATTAAAAGTAGGAGGCCTTTATCTCATGAAGTCCTCGATAGCGACTTGTTCTTTATTGGTGGGGTTGAACGTTCCTCTTAACCCATGTTTCTATTCAAATCTTGAGTTAAATAAGAGAGTATCATGACAATGTTCATGATTCTCGCTCCCATCAAATTGGAGATACCATTAGAATAGTCATCGCATTGATCTTCACATCGGTTGTTAGCCCAATTCCTACTATTACCGACCATTGGATGGAATAAAAGGAAATTTAGGGGTAACACATAAAGGGCAATCCAAAGAAAAAAATAGATGACTTATAAATTAATTTTATTTCCTGAACTTATGAATCTATAAGTTTCAATATATGTTATCAATGATCTACTTTCTAACATGTATTATTAGGGGCATTTTTTTAAAATTCCCTTAATAATGGTTCATACTAAGCTTGTTTATTTATCAAAGAATATATACTAGGATTGTCATAAACAAGAGTGCAGCAAGGCTTGTTGTCGTGTACCAAGATATCTCAGGTCAATCCCGAAAATCCTTGTCAGAGTTTTCACTCCAAGGTATATATGTGCCAGAGCCGCCTCTTCCTGCTCGTATCCAGACAGGGATATATTTTCTTGATAAACCACTTACTCAATACTCACAAAAAATTAGGGATGTTTTTTTATTATACTTACTATAGTCTCTAATGCTTCACTAGGTTTTTCTAATCCTGATCCCAAAAATAACTAAACCTTCACTTTTATACCAACTATGACAACCCTGCTCTTTATTACACACTTAGACATGATTTATTACATAAAACCTTCACTTGATGCAATATATAAGATCAAGAGTTATAGTGTATTTGGGGCTTAGGAACATTACATAATGAATTAAAACATGAAATACAACATCTTTATTTAAAACTTCCTTTACATGACCACAATATTCCTTCGTAATTAACATTGCATGGGATAACCTAACGACATACATAAGAAAGTGGTGAGATATAAAGCCAAATGAGGAAATAAACATGGAATAACATGATTAATAGAATACATGTTAGAAAATAGGAATATCAATGGAGCACAAGATAAAAATGAACATAAAGGCAAGATAAAGCATGATAATCATAACATGGAGATGTGGAAACAACACTTAACCTAGTATTAGCATGAACCAAGGCTCATTGCAAATGGAGTATGAGTAAACCCTCAATACACATGAAGAACGAGTAAACACTCATTGAACTTGAATTAGAATGAGTCAACGCCCATTTCACATGATGTATCATGATACTATACTTTACCCAATGCATTTCAGTGCTATTAGGGTGCACCCTTCATAATCATTTCATTTCATGCATAAGTGTGCCACATAGATCATACAACATAGATTCATTAACATCATAGTTCATTCCACGAATAAGAGATATGGAATACATAAATTAATTCATAAATCAAAAAGTAAATGTGCATAAAGTTGAATAACCTTTATAGAGTATTGAGTATGGTATTCACTACACAATGATTTTGGTATAGAAATTTTGGTGTAATTTCGTGATCATAACGACGTCAAATAGAAATTCGTAAAATGGGTTGGTGAGAGTGAAAGGGTTATCTCATCATTTATACATTAAATTGATAATAAGGGTATCATGGTACATAATATACCAACATATGAAATGGAATTTATATGCATAATATAAAATAATCTCTTGAATGTAAATGAGGAGAGAGAAATTCCTTACGGAATTTTGGCATGGTAACGGGTGTACATGGAAGGCATTAATGAGAAAGAAAAGTGGTCTATCATCATTCAAAAATTAATAGGGAAGTATGGGGGAGGTTAGAAATCATACCCCAATAATTTTAATTGAAAATAAAAGGTTATAACAATATAATGAAATTTGGACAAAAATGAGAAAGAAATAAATCCCTTGGAAGTGTGATCCCAAAGGCTTGGGAGGGGCTTGAGAGAGGCTTCTTGGGAGCTTGGGATGCCTTGGGATGACTCTAGAGAGAGTAGGAAATAGGTTGGATGAACTCCAGAGGATTTGAGTGAAGAGGAAGTGGGAGATTGGATGGTTTTGTAAAGGAAATGAGAGGGAATTCTTTATTATTTAGGTTTGGGACACCACACATTAAACTAATCAAAACCAAAAACCATCCCATGGTTTTTACCTATGGTTTTTGCCCATGATTTTTGATAAAGGGGATTGGAAAACAATATTTTATAAGTCAAATGGACGAAATTATTAAAATAATAGGGTTTCTTATGTGGAGGTGAGTCACACTCTCAAGGAAATCAATTTAAAATGCTAAAATGCTTTATAAGTCTTGAAGGGACCACTAAATCTTTGTAAAATAAATAAAACAAACCTAAAATCACATTATTTTAATGTTAAAACGTATATTGGTCGAACATAATGTTTATATTATTTTATTACATCACTATTGGTCCATTACGATGTCATAAAACACATTATATATTTAAACGGTATTTAATTATTTACCCTAAAATTCGACTATCTCAGAAAATTATGAAAAATTCACAATTTCATAATTTCAATGTCCTGATTCCAAAAATAATATTCCTTTTTTCCAAATAATTTTCTAAATATTTCAATTTTTACTTTTAAAATAAAAACCTAAATTTATCAAAAATTCATGGGTTTTGACAAAAATAGCTTTCAAATCTTAGTAAAAATTACAATTATATTCATAAAAATTATACGATCATTTATACTTAATAAAAATTAATTTACTAATAATAATATTTTATTAAGATATTATTTATTTCAAGTATCCATTAATTTATCAAAATAGATTCCTTAGTTGAAAACTAACTAAAAAATACTATTTATGCTTTAAAAACTATTCACAAAGTAACAATAATAAAATGAAAGTATATTCTTTATTATAAAAAATAATAATGTACATAATCATAATGATAGGGTCTTGTTAGATAACCCCTTAAAACACCCACATAAGACCTTTGCGTAAGGTGTATGATGGTGATAGACTCTTGCGGTGGCTTGGATAACATCGTTCGAGTGGTAATCTTTATCAACTTTCACTTCTCTCGTAGGTGGTTCCACTCAAGCTTAATGTATTTATAATCAGCTTGGACTTGGTCAGGAGTGAAGCCCAATGATGCCACCTCCTTTAAAATCTCTAACAAATGGGCTTTTTATAGAGAAATTTTATTGGATGAGGTCATCTCTTCCTTTGTCTGAGTAAATTGGATTTTCTAAAGCCCTATATTTATACTAATAATGTGATCATTATTCAACAGCTATATTAGCAATGGTCACAATTCTTGATGGTATTTTAAAATCCAAAAAATAAAACCAAATAAGTGTGTACATTTTTCATAACCATAAGAAGACATTTAAATAGACCAAGAGTAATTTTCATTAATGAGTTTTTCAGTCGTTACAGTATCACTTTTTCTCTATGGTCTAACTCTTTATTCAAAGAATAAACCCATTATGTATGCTTAAAAGATTCATTAACATATGTCAGCTCAACTTTTGAATACAAATAAGTATGTGTAATAACATTTTATGTTCTTCTTGTTTGAACCTTTTGATTTTGATCGTCAGTAATGTTTTAATCTTCCACTTGCTTCCTCATCCTGGGATGTGATTTTTGATATTATTCCTCATCACTTGAAATAACTGAGTCCAATTATTATTCTTAAGTAGGATTACAATTGTTTTAATCATTAGAAAATTTGTTAAAAAAATATTTCATCATGTTCATATTCTTTATCTGTACAAGTTTTTTAGCATCTTTCTCAGCTTCTTCAATAACTTTCACATCAACAGAGTCTGCTGATCTTCATTTATCTTTTTTTAAACATTTATATCCTCTTACTTCTGAAGAATATCCAAGAAAAATTCCATCTTCACCTCTCTTATCAACCCTTAAATGGTTTCCCCCTTTCTTCTTTATGATTCATAGACTCCCGAAAACTCTTAAGTGTTTCAAATTTGGAGTTTTATCATAAAACATTTCATGTGGAGTCATATCTAAACTTGTCCTATAGAAACATATTTTTTGAATATAAACATTAGTGTTTATGGATTGCCTCTAAAAATAATGGGATATACCATGTTCAAGTAACATAGTTCATCTCATTTCAACCAAACTTCTATTTTTCCTTTCAGCAACACTATTTTTTAAGGAGTGTGTGGTGTACTGAACTCATGCCAAATTCCATGCATCTTGAGATAACTTTCAAATATATACATTTTTTTATTACCTACCATTTTATGTTCTGAACTTATTCAATAAATACATACATTCCTTATTAACTTTCCTCCAGAAAATTTTAAACATTTTCATAGCATATAACTTATCTTTCATACACATAAAACAAGTAATGACAGTAAAGTCATCAATGAAAGTAATGAAGTACTTATCTCTATGATTTGATTCTTTGAACATTGACCCATATATAACTGAATGAATAAGTCCCATGGGTTGTTTTGAACAAATTTCAACTTTCTTATGCATAGAGTATACAATCTTTTATTTCTGAAAAAATTATAAAACACCAATCTATTCTTCTTGACATGTTAGGAATTCCTCATACACTATATCACTTTGATAAATTACTCATGTTTCTATGATACTTGTGTCCTAAAATTTTATGTCACAATTGATTCTCTTCCATTATTCTTAAGTAACAAGAGTTTTGAACCTCACCAACTTGGAACAAGTTTACTTTTGTGTGTTGGTATCTTGTCACTATCTTCCATATTCCAGTCTTTTCACAATAAACCCATATTTTCTAAAAATAACTTTTTTCCCCCATAAAAAAATTTTGAAACACTTAGAAATTTTTGTTTCCACCCATCAAAAAATAAAGCCTTTTGGACTTTAATTTTTCTTTCCTAATAATAGTAGATCCAACACCTTTGATTCTAAGGTATTGATCATTATCAAATGTCATTATTCCTTATTTGAAGTCTTTAACATTCATCAACAATTTTAAGTCTCCTATCATATGAGAATAACACCTAGTATCCAAAAATAAAGTTCATTCTCCTTTTTTAGCTTTGAGAGTAGTTTCATCAATAAGACCTTTTTCTCTCCTTTTATCTTTCTTCATAATCAGATTCAAAGAATTTATAAGAAACTATTTTCATGAAAGTAATGAAAAAATACATCTTTTTTCAAGATTTCTTAGTTTTTCACATCTTTCATAAATACTTTCCAAAGTTCGAAATCTATTTTCAACTTTTACACCAACCTTCTCAGGTTTCTTCAAAATATCCTTCTCATAATTTTTCCTTTGAGAGGATTTCCTCCCCCTCAGACTTTTCCTTTTGTAACTTGTAGAACATATGATATTTGTTTATTAAAACAACACATATTTTTTGTATTTCAAAATCCAACACAATACCAGTAGTATTCATAGAAGTGATATTTTACTTTAGAACTTCTATATTGTTTGGAGTCAAGATCATGTTTTTCAACAATCTTCTAATCTTTCCCATCAAAACATCGTTGACCACCAACCTTTCTGTTATCACCTAAAATATTATTTTTCAATTTGGATTTCTTTATAGACTTATCAGATATAGAAGTAGTAGAAACATTTTTGGACTCATAATTTTTAGAAACTTATGACTTCTCCGTTTTGTTGATTTTGGCCACATACATAACTTTACCATCTTTCTTATTATTAGAAACAATTTTAGATTTCTTCTCAAACTTTGAGGGTAAATTATAATCCTTATCAGGTTCACCCTTTATAGAACTTTCACCAACTACAGAGATATAATTCTGGAAACTTGTAACCTTATTCTCATCTTTAGAAAGTTTTTCTTCGACAAGTTCCAAGTCTTCTTATTTTCCCTTAAACTACACTTCTAGATGTTCATTCTGATTCTTTTCATTCTCAATGGATTTATTTAAATCATCAATCTATCCCATCAAATTAACTTTATTGTTAGGAAATAAGACTTTATTATTTTTTAGGAACTTTTATTTTTTAATTTCTTAATTTATTTTTTAAGCCTTCCAATATTTCTCAAAAATATTTTCATTTCTTCTTTCAGATGAAACTCTAATCAAGTTTATTCTTCTTCAGAACTTTTGATTTTTAACTATTGAAATAAAAGTATTTTCAATAAAATTCTCAATATATTTTTCAGATTTAGATTTATTTCTTCTTCATCATCTTTAGACAAAAAACCTCTCCTTTTTGATTTTGGGAACTTTTTATCTTTCCCTTTGGAATAAGATTTATCTTTATCAACCTCCTTATTCCATGATCTTCTCTAAATTATTTCATATTCATCCCTATCCTCTTATTTATTTATTTATGGATAATTAGTTGCAAAATACCCAATGGCTCCACATTAAAAAATATTTAAGAGAAGTTTCCCCTTATATTTACCTATACCACTTTTCAATTTTTTAGAAAACAAAGATAAAAATTCATTAATATTTTTACATACCTCATTTTTTGAATCAAAGTCAGAAACTTATTGTTATATAAGAACCTTATTATATTTTAATTATTTGGAATCCTTGAAGGACATTTCCCAATAAAATTTTGTTTTACCTTTCATAACGTTCTCCCTTATCCTTTCATAAGTAATGAGAGTACTATGAAGATCATACAGAGGTAGAGTTTTAGGATCCCTATCTTCCAACAAGGAAACTTTGGCATCAAACTTTTCTGGAGGAATTCTCCAGTTTCTTCAACGATAGTAAAATCTTCCAAATTTTCACCAAGAAATATAGTATTACTAACAATGTCATTATCACTAGTGAATAAGTCACTAACTAATTCATAATCACACATCTTGAGATCTTCATACTTTAATCTCCATATTTTTAACTTTTCCTTCTTCAATTTTATATTGCCTTCATAAATATTCTTCATCTTATCCCAGATACCTTTGGTAGTGGAAACACCCTTCACTCTTAAAAACTCACTTTTAGAAAATGATTCGAGTAAATCATTCTTATAACTTCCATTATTCTCAAGATTATTCTTGTCAACATATTTAATAGGAACTTTTTCATCAATGGGAGGAAATCCATCTGTTGTGTCTTCAAGAACAACATACCCAAGAGACATAAGATAAGGAAACATTCTATATTTATAGATATGATAGTTCTTAACATCAAATACTAGAATCCACTTACTATTCACACAATTCAGATTCTCTATTACAACTTCTCTTCAAAAACTTTAGCAAATAGTAAATGAAGGAAACCTTTACTCTAATACCAATCGATATTTTCCAACCAGGATCAATGTATCATTGAGTGGGGGAGGTTTTTTTGCCTCTGAATAGTGTCTACCACCTCTCCCATGGCGGCTAGGGTTTCTCCTCTTCTTCCCCACCCCACTACCCCCTCCGGCCTGGATTTATGTGGTTTCTTCTGGTCTCGGTTCAGTGTGGGCATGATCTGGCTTTGAAGTGGCGCATCTAGAATTTGAGGTTTGTTTCTTCGGCTCTTGTTCCCGGTTTTGATGGGTTGGTGGTGCTCCGGAGAGCGGCTCGGTGTCTCTCCTTGAAGGATTTTGTAACGTCATCTCATCATGTGTCAGCGTTCGTCCTAGCATCCCTTCTGTCAGCAATTTCTTGGCGCGGTTCCAATGGCTCGGTCCATTTAGCGTCAAGGATGGTTCTGAATTGGGGTTTCTGGTGCAATTTGGTGACTCCTCAAGTAGTTCTGGTGAGTTTCTAGGGAGATGTTGTGTTGATCTAGAGTTCTTAGGAGGGGGAGACACTATGTTTCTACTGATTTGTTGTTTGTAGGGTTTTGGCTTTGATAATTCAGATCCATTATATTGGATATGATTATGGATTTTTTTGGGATCATGCTTTGACGTCGCCGGTTCTTCTCTACATTTTCACACTTATTTTCTTACGATGAGGGTTCTTTCCTGGTCTGAATGAAGGTGATCCATGCCCAGAGCGGCACTTCTAGTTCAGGACAACCTGAATCCTCTCATCAATGGCATTCCCTTGGAATAATGATGTGCCAACCAATCCTAAGAGACAATTGATTGAATTCGTGTCCCTTGGAATGTCTATTGGGCCTCTACAATAGTGGTGGTGAGGTGTATTGTGGAGTACGACGAGATTGACCAGGATAGTCATTGATGGTGGTGACATGGTCTTGAGATTGGTGGTGATGTAGCTGGATTGACCGCATGGATTTGTCTCAAAAGAGGATTTAGAGAAAGTGTTTTATCTTTGTAGGTCTTTTCAGATTTGGTTGTTTGAGAGGGTATGGCATCAGTTGTCGGATCGGTCATGTGCTTTGACACAGGATACTTGCTTGTTGAACTGTCATGCAAAGGTGGAGCATTTCATCATGATTATATACTAGGGTGGGGTTGATCCATGTTGTTGTCTTGTTTTTTCTCTCTTTGACCCTCAGTTCATGTGATTTCCTATGTACATAAAGTTTAGGTTCCCCCATTATTCCCTTCAAAGGGGGATTATCTTATCTTATAATAAAAAATTGATGACCTTCGGGCTATTGGATGGATTGAGTGGGGGAGGGGTGAATTAGTTATATATTTTCTATTAAGTTTCAATACTTTTTAAACAAAATTAACCTCCTGTTAAATATTTATCATTTTTTTGAAGAATAAAAATAAAATATCCATAGGAACACAAGAATTTACAAGGTTCACTACTCAACAAGAGTAGTTACATCCTTGGTATGGTTTGCAAACAATAAAATACCATTCAATACACTATAAAACAATCATTTTATGTGGATAAAAAAAGTAATATATACCCATACACTTGTGTAAAACTATGTTCAATACAACAGTTCATGTGCTTCAAGTAGCAAAAGATGATGTAATACAAGTTTGTGTAATAAACAGTAAAAATTTCACAAATTGCTTCAAAAAATGTTATTGTACTACCTTGTCAACTTTCAAAAATATAATCTTCAAAAAAATCTTTACTTTACAACCTAGTAGTAGGTAAGAACTTAACTGGACTTCGTAATGATAATTGGTATGATCACCCAATCTAATTCCTTAGTCTGGTTACTCAGTTTGTAAATATAAATATGTCACAATACTACTGAAACAATTCTGAACTGCTTCTGTATCAATCTATAAATCTTAGTCTGAATTCCTAGTATAATGACTCATTCCAATATGATAACCACTGAATATGATATTCCTTCTTCTTCTTCTATTAGGAAAATTTTTTCCTAAAATCTCTATCTCAAAACTCCTCTCTAAAAACTTCAAAACTTCTCTATATTCTTATGCATATGAATAGTGTTCTGATCCATCAGAAAGAAAAATGTACTCTCCTCCTTTTATAGGTGTTCTAAAAATGGTTTAGGAGGGAATCTGAAATGTTTTCCTGCTTAACCAAATTTCTTGAAACTTCAATTTTACCTTTATTCTGGATCCATCTTTAAATTCTTTAAAACTTATCTAATCTTCTCTATTCTTCTAAAACCTTCTCGTAAATTCTCACTAATTCAAATTACTTAAAAATTTATAACTATTTTTTAATATGATTCTAATTTTCATTATGTTTTATTCATTACAATGAAGACTTATGTTCAACATAAAATTATTCATTACATTTCTCTGTTACCAACTGAAAGAAAAATAACCTATGAAACCATTCTTCCATAAACATAGTTGAAACTTCTAAAGATTTTAGCACTTAAACAACAGCTTCAAAACCCCTTTGACTAACACTTCCAAGAAACTCTTCAAACAAACTTTAAGACCTCCCTTGAAAACACTTTTGAAACTACTTCATAACATTTCAACTTGTCTTCTATTCCTAAGAACGGTGTTCCTACGTCCAATGAAGTTATCAGTATCTGCCTATGTATGATAGATCAGTCTTTTTGTCACTTTGATGGATCAGTGTCACCTTAAGTATGATGATTTGGAACCACATACTAAGAAAGAATTTATACTTTATTTCTTTGTATCTTGACCCGATTTAAATTAAACAAAGTATGGTTTCTTTTCCTCTTGACCCAAATGAAAACATATCAGAGTTATTATTTCATTCATGAACTAATTTAAAAGTAATTCAACCTTATGAAAATGGTTGAATACATTATTTATTTTCATCTGGTTGGTAATTATATAGATTTATTACACACATTGGTCCCAAAAAACTCCACATATTTTCTTTTCATATGTCCGAACAACTCCCAAAAAATACAATTATACCTCTGATTGATTAGTGGAACACCACATATGATGAAACATTATTAGCAGAAACTTCTTTCCATTTATGATTATTATACACTACAACTTCTTTCTTCTAAGAATTGTATCTTATGTCTTATTTGTCTAACTGAAAACCATCATTCTCATCTTCTCACATTTCAAACAAAACTTCACATCTTTCAAACAATTCTACGTCTGGTGTTCTCACACTGATGAACTGAGACTGGAAATAGACTTTCTTATTTCATAAACTCCCACTTGTAATTATGAATTATTCATGAATTTTTAGAAAATTTAGGATTAGTATAGAATCATCTAACTTACAATGAAAATTATTATGACTTCTCATCCTTCCAGACTCTTATTTCCTTCCAATCAAACCTCAAACCTATTGTCATCACTTATTCCCCTCCCCTATTCCTTCATGAGACTTGAATCACAAGTTTTCCAGACAACTTATAATTTATAATAACTCCCAGATCAGAAAATAATCTTAATATTTACATCATATACATTTATCCTCTGATACACCACCTCATTATGATTGAAACTTTCATTTCAAACCTAAAGTTATTCTGGTGAACCTTTTCTCCCAGAAAACTTCTTCACAATTTGATGTAATTTCTTAATAATTTTTTGTCCAATATTCCAATTATAATGGTGATTCTAATCAAAAAATATTACAAAGTATTGTTATTTCTTTCTATTTTACAAAAAAATGATAATAATTTTAGTATAAACTTCTTTCATATTTCAAAAAAAACTTCTATCCAAATTGGTCCCAACAATATATTTTGATAAAAATGGGGTTATAACTTAGGCTGAGGAACCCTAGTCTTACCAATAGACCAAACACATCCTTTTCTAATACTATCTCATACATGATATCATTGAGAGGGATGAGGTGATGATTATTTTGGTGGCTATAGATGAGAATGTAGTATATCTATTGACAAAACCATTACTGCAACAACAATATGAGGGTCATATGGAATATTTGGGTTTAATACACATGATAGATTGGTTTAAATTTTTATAAATTTGTCATGTTATTATAATTAATTTAACATCTAATTATCATCCATTCATGTTTCATGAAATTTATTTTACATGAATGGTCAAATGATAATATTCCATAAATTTTCAACTTTGAATTTTCCTTAACTAAGGATAATAAGATGTTAAATTAATTATTATATGAGCACTAAAATTTAAATTCATAAGATTCATATATGCATGCATATGATGTATAAAGTTTATATATATATAATATGATACTGTGTGTGTGTAGTGTAAATTTAATACATGCATACAATGCATGCATATGATGCATGTGTTGGAATAATATATATTTATATATATGATATATATATTATATTAAATGTCCATGAGATGCATATCACTATTTCATATGATGAAATGGTTTACACTATCACTCCCAAATGGTTCTATCATTTATAAACCAAAATTTGGTTCATTTATCACATGTATATTATCCATTAAAGTGTTCAATGAATGGACACTCCAATGAGTGCAATGTTTAAGTGACATGATATGGAACCCAATCTATTTCAATATGGTTGAGGATATTCATGAAATGAAGAGCGTCAATAATGGCTATATAATGAGATGTGATCCCTCCTTTTTTTACTAGTTCCCTGTGATCTTATAGAAGATATATTTGTTCTTGGTTCTATATTTATCTTCATGGAATAATGCACAAGCTTCCATTCATATAACTAGGATCCTCTTAATATGATCAAGGATCTATTGTACAATGTACTACTTTGGAGGCGGGAAGTATTTTTTTGTTTCTTAAATGATCTAGATTAAATACACTTCATCAATATAAGAGGATGGAATCCACTAAAACTGTTAAAATATAGGTTCTCTATTCAACTATATTTTTTTAATAATTTATACATTTTATTTCTTAAGGATAGACCTACATATTTTTAGGTTGTTTTTCACTACCAATAATTATTTGTTACTTAAATAAAACCCATAACCAAATACATCTCCAGGTGAGTTACCCATTTATTTATGTAAAGATACTCAAACTTTCTTATCTCACCCCCTATTATCTCATTACAACTAATGGTTATCTACTATTTCTACTACATTTATTCATACCATTAGAAATATATTGATCTTATGCACTGTAGATAATTCCAAATCTCATCTTGGGTAGTTCTAAGCAATGAAGGATGAATGATAGGCTTTCGATTCCAACTACACATGGGAGAGATGGTGTCAGATCCCCCTGATAATAAAATAGTGGGATGAAAATGGATTTACATAGTCCACATCAATGTTGATAACACTCTCAAAAAACTATGGTCTCATCTTATTGATAAAAAGTGTGCTCAAACATTAGGAGTGGACTATTTTGAAACATTATCCCTGGTGGAAAAGATGGCCTTCATTTATCTTATCATCTCTACGGTTGCATCCCCTCATTGACCTCACCATCAAATTAATGTTAAGAATGCTTTAATTCGTGTATTTTTTAAAATGGAGTTTATAAGAAGTCCCCCCCTGAGATTCATGGCTTAATATTCCCCTTTAGTGATTTTTCACCTTTAACACTCACTTTATGGTCTCAAAAAAGTCCTCACTTTCTTGGTTTGGTAGGTTTTGTGGTGTGGTCACCTCATGTTTTCTCTATTATAGTATGGAGGGTTCATCTATATTCTACCACCATACAACATGAGACAGTATTATATGTTGATCAAGTGTTGTTTTCAACAATACATAATATTTTTATTTAAATGGGGAGTTTGTTGAAAACAATACTCTATCTCTTTATGATAATTTTGATGCTCACAAATACCCTTAATTATTTTCTAATGATTTTATTTGTTAAGTATATTTCAGGAATTTATTATTCATTATATTTTTATTTTCCTGGATTAAATATTTATGTTCTTGAATAATGAGGATTAATTACTAAAGTATTCATATTAGTGTGTTTTGGAAACACTGTTCATGCTCTACATATTCGGGATCTGCTTTCATACCCAACGTAGAGAAACATAGCGTAAGGATTAAATGTAGTGTATACTTTATGTGTTATTGAAAAAGTATAGAAGAGGAACCCTACGTTAGGAGGGAACCCTGTGTTTGGGTTGTTGAAAAAGTGTGGCCGAAAAATTATACGTAAGTTTTAAATGTTACGTTTGTTTCTCAAAAGTATAGTTCACTAATATTACTTTTGTAAACAACCATACGTTATTAGAAAAGTATGGATTTTTCATCATACGTTTTAAAGTTGAAGAGAAAAAGTATGGATAATCAACCCTACGTTTTTTATCAACCCTACGTTTGTGATCAACCATACGTTTGTGATCAACCCTACGTTTGTGATCAACCCTACATTGACAACCTTGTGTCTGAAGGCTACATCATCAAACCTACGTTTATTATCTACGTTACATTCAGAGGATGTATACTATACAACTCAACCTTACGTTTGGCGTCGTAGAATTTAAAGTTGATATTATTATGAAACGGTCAGCAAGCTGTTTATTGGGCTGATTTCAAGCTGGATTTAAAGTTGATTTTAAAACGTAACTTTAACGAGTTCAGATCCATTTAAGGATCTAATTAAAAGGATCTTTTCTTGGCGAAATTCAAGGGAAGTTATGACTACTCTATAAATTCAAATGTTTGAAATATCACGAGTCGGAAGGAGAATTTTGTGGATCTAAATTTTGGAGGAGAAGTGATTGACGTTATTATATAGATGTGATATTTTATTTATATAAAAAGAAGAAAAATAGAGACTATAAAAAAACACATAGAGATCTTCTGATTCAAAAGAAAGACAAAGCTCTGTTTATTGAAGAATAATCACGATAGAAGATTCACTCATTATAAATAAAATATCTTTTGTGAATCTGCTACTAATGAAGTTGTGAATTATATTTATATATATACTGCAACAAGATCGACTCAGAACGACTCTTATATGAATATCATTATTTCTAAAGGTAACAATTCATCTACTGTTAATTGTTTTCTGTTGCAATTGTGAAGAACAACTGGAAAGTATTTTCAAAAATACAGATACCTTTCTTTTCTATTCCTGAGTGACCAGCTTCTCATACTAAGCTGTGTAGGTTCTTTGAGTGAACCAGAAGGCTTTGTTTTTCCTTATATTGTAAAGGTGTTAACTGCCTGTACTCAGTTGTGAAACTGTCTGTGGAAACGAGGAACAGATAGTGAAAATCACCAAGCTCGTGGAGTAGAGCGTTGGTGGAGTGGACTGGGGTCCATCTGTTCCCCAAACCACTATATATATTGTGTCTCTGCTATTTATATTTTCGATGCATTAATTTATCTGATTAAAGTTAAAGGGAAGAACATGATCTCGTGAAGAATTCTGAAAAGACACAATTCACCCCCCCCCCCCCTCTTGTGTATATTTAGTATAATTCGATCCAATAATTGGTATCAGAGGTTGATCTTTATGATAAAGACTTAACAAGATGAAAGTGATTATACACAGAGTAAGATGACTGATACAATAGAGGGAATGTTTATGGTCAGATCACCGTACTTTAATGGAGAAAACTATGGATGCTAGAAGTCACAAATTATTATCTATCTGAAAAACCTTGGATACAGAGTATATTCTAAGATTCTGACTCCAAATGAAATACCAGAAAAACCTAAAACATGGAGTGCAGCTACTGAAGTAGGATATGATATAAACTCGAAGGAAATGAATGCAATTATATGTGGTATAGGACCTAATGAATTTAACATAGTATTTTAATGCCCGACAGCATATGAAATGTGGAAAACTATTGTTGTTGCTTATAAAGGAACTAACAATATCAGGGAAATGAGATATGCTACTGCTAAGCTTAAATTTGATACATTTATAATGGTTGAAGGTGAAAGTATTACTCAAATTAATGGAAGATTGACAGAGATTGTCAATAACATAACCAACTTGGGAGATCCCATTAAACAAGTTAATCAAGCTTTAAAAGTATTGAGAGTACTACCTACAAGATGGAATGGAATCTCCGCTATAATCAGACAGTCGACACCTGTCAAAGAATTAACCATGAGAGAACTAATTGGAACACTAATGATGTGTGAATCTGAGATTAAAGATGAAGAAAATGAGCATAAAGTGTTTATAAAAAGAGATGACACTGCCTTGAAAGTGTCATCACATAGCAAAAACATAAAGATGACGAAAAGTGTAAAAGTGAAATCAGAAAGTTCTGATTTATCAAATTATAATGTGGAACTAGCTCAGCTAGCTAGAAAATCCACTAAATTCTATAGAAAGAATAATGGCTTTAGAAAATCCTTCAAAAAGGATGACAAGGAAGTCAGATGTTATGAGTGCAAGAAAATGGGGCACATCAGACCTGATTGTCCTCAGCTAAAAGAAGAAAAGAAAAATAAATTCTTCAAAAGAAATGATTATGAGAATAAGGACAAGAAGGCAATGAAAGCTACATGGAGTATATCTGAAGACTCCAGTAGCACTTCTGAATCAGACTTAGAAAAGGAAGAAGCAAATCTGAAATCTAACATGTGTTTTATGGAAAAAACTGATGAGGTACAATCTTACTACTCTTATGGCTCTAGTGCTGAATCTAGTTACTCTAATGAAAAACTTGTAGCTTACTGCAATATTCTTGAAGAAAAATATGATTCTCTATTTAAGAAGCTTAAGTATTTAAAGATCAGTCATAAGGCTATTTCTAATGAAAGAGATACAATGCTGAAACAACATGAAGAGTTAACTGAAAAGTTTAACTCAATTAAGACTAATAATATAGATTATGAATCAAAGATCAAAACACTACAAACTGAAGTGGAAACTTATAAAAATGCATCCCTTGTTTTTACTAAAATAGAAAATACTTTAAATGAGATTCTTGGGAAAACTTTCATTAAAAATGAAAGATTTGGAATTGGTAGTAAAGGTGAAAAAGCTAAGTTGTACAAGAATTATTTTATTCCAAGTACAAAAAAGATTAAATTGTAATTACTATGGAACAAGGGGACATATTTCTAAAAATTGTTTCTTAAGAAAACCCCAAATAAGTGGTATTAAGAAAGCTTTTGTAACAAATAATTTATTTGACTCTTCTGTAATTATAAAATCAAAGCAAGTCTGGATTCCCAGATCTTTGTTGGCTAACACCCCTGAACCCAACAGAATATGGGTACCAAATAAAATTGTGTAAATGCCTTTGCAGGAAGCAGGTCAAAAAAGAAAAAAGGACATATGGTATGTGGAAAGTGGATGCTCAAGGCATATGAGTGGAAACTCATCAAATTTCTCTACACTCACTCAAAAATATGGTGGACTTGTCACTTTTGGTGATAATGCTAAAGGTAAAATCATTGGTATTGGAACAGTGGGAGATCTAGAAGCTATCTCAATAAACAAAGTAATTTATGTACAAGGATTGAAACACAATCTGGTAAGTATCACTCAACTATTTGATGATGGTTATGCTATTGAATTATCTAACAATTGATGTTCTATTTTCGAAAATAAACTGCTTAAATTTAGAGCACATAGAACTGACAATGTGTATACCCTGGATTTAAATTCCTTGTATAAACAACAATTAAACTGCCTAACTACTAAAATAAATGAATCCTAGATCTATCATAGAAGACTTGGACATTGTAATTTATATTTTTTACATAAATTATCTAAGAAACAATTAGTTTCTAATTTTCCTAGTCTCATATTTGGAAGTAACAGATTCTGTTATGCATGTCAACTTGGAAAGAAACACAAATCATCCTTCAAATCAATTAACAAAATTTCTACATCTAAACCTCTAGAACTAATCCATATGGATTTGTTTGGACCTTTAAGAGTAGAAATCTTTGTTGGTAAATTATATGTATATGTTTTAGTTTATGACTATTCTATATTTACATGTATTTTCTTTTTTAAATTTAAAAATTAAGCTTTTAATTTATTTGAAAGTTTTTATAAAGCTGTTCAAAATGAAAAAGGTTTTAGAATAATTTCATTAAGAAGTGATCATGGTGAAGAATTTGAGAATATGTAATTTAATTTCTTTTGATCAAATGTGGGTATTAAACACACCTTCTCTACACCAAGAATGCCTCAACAAAATGGAATTGTTGAAAGAAGAAATAGGACTATTCAGAAAATGGATAGGACTATGCTAAATGAATACAGTCTTCCTACCTATTTTTGGGAAGAAGCTGTAAGCACAGCCTGCTATATAATGAATAGAGTTTTAATTAGACCAATTATAAAAAAGACACTCTATGAACTCTGGAATAATAGAAAACCTAAAGTAAATTACTTTAAAGTTTTTGGATGCAAGGTTTATACCTTAAACACCAAATACATTCTTGGTAAGTTTGATCCAAAATATGATGAAGGCATTTTCTTAGGATTTTCCGTTACTTCCATAGTTTATAGAGTCTATAATAAGAATTCAAGGATTGTTGAAGAATCAGTTCAAGTGAAATTTGATTAATCTGATCCCTTTGAGAAAAGGACAGATCAAATGGATGAATCTGACTCCAATGATAACATGAGACTTGAGAACTTGAAAAATTATTTTGAAAAATATATAAATGAAATTCAGTCCAGTTCAGAAGAACATGATACTGAAGAACCTATAAGTGTACTGCCTAGACATACTAGAACCCTAAAGAATCACCCTTTAGAAAATATAATAGGTGACTTAGACATAGGAATAAAAACTATAAGAAATATAGGAAATATTGTAGAATTATCTGCCTTTCTATCCCAATTAGAACCCAAGTCTATAGAAGAAGCTTTAGATGATGAAAGTTGGATCATAGCAATGCAAGAAGAATTAAACTAGTTCAAAAGAAATGAAGTCTGGGAATTAGTTGAAAGACCACAGAATTATCCAGTGATAGGAACCAAATGGGTCTTTAGAAATAAACAAGATGATCAAGGAATAATAACTAGAAATAAAGCAAGACTTGTAGCTAAAGTATATAATCAGGAAAAAGGTATAGATTATGATGAGACTTTTTCACCTGTAGCAAGATTATAAGCCATTAGAATCCTTTTAGCTTATGCATCTCATATGAATTTTAAATTATTTCAGATGAATGTTAAGTATGCCTTTTAAATGGTTATTTAGTGGAGGAAGTTTATGTAGAGAAACCTCCTGGTTTTGAAAATTCACAAAAATCAGATTCTGTTTTTAAAATTACTAAAGCTCTTTATGGCCTTACACAAGAACCTAGAGCTTGGTATGAAATATTAATCTCTTTTCTATTGAAAATTGATTTTACTATTAGAATGGAAAATCCAACCCTTTTTAAGAAAACTGTAAATTCTAATATTTTATTGGTTCAAATTTATATTGATGATATAATTTTTGGTTCAACTAATAAATCCCTTTGTCATGAGTTTTCAAAACTAATGCAAAAAGAATTTGAAATGAGTATGATGGGAGAATTAAATTTATTTTTAGGACTTCAAATTTATCAAAAAGATTTTGGAAATGTTTTAAATCAAAGAAAATACATTACTGATTTATTGAAGAAATTTGGACTTGAAAACAGCAAGACATATACAACTCCTATATGTACTAATATAAGACTTGATTTGGATGAAACCGAAAAATCAGTTGACAATAAGGTATATAGAGGTATGATTGGTAGTTTATTATATCTTACTGCTAGTAGGCCAGATATAATGTATTCAGTATGTCTTTGTGCAATATTTCAATCAAAACCTAAAGAATCCCATTTAACTGTTGTTAAAAGAATTTTTAGATATTTAAAAGGAATTGTTTTTCAATCTCTTCTTTATCCCAAAACTTCTAATTTTAATTTAATTTCATATTTAGATGCTGACTTTGGATGTTGTATATTACATAGAAAAAGCACTTCAGGAACTTATCACTTTTTAGGGAAATCCTTAGTGTCATGGTCAAGTAAGAAACAATATTCAGTTGCCCTGTCAATAGCTGAGGTAGAATGTGTTTCTGATGGTAGTTTATGTGCACAAGTGTTGGGGATGAAAAACACTCTTATGTACTTTGGACTAAATTTTAATAATACGCCTATTTTATGTGATAATACTAGTGCAATTAATATTTCAAAAAATCATATTAATCATTCTAGGACTAAGCATATTTATATTAGACATCATTTTCTAAAAGATCATGTTCTTAAAAATGAAATATCTTTGGAATTTGTAAGTACTTAAATTCAATTAGTTGATATTTTTACTAAACCACTTCCCACTACAAGGTTTGATTTTATTAAGGGGGAGCTAGGTTTATTTAATTTTAAATAAAGTTTTATTTTATTATGTTTTTTCTTTATCTTAATACTGTTTTAAAATAAATTAGTTATTTTTTTCAAAAAGTATAAGTTTTTTTCCCGTGCAATCAATTTTATTCGTTTTTAAAACCTAAGTAATAATTATTGATGACACGAGAATCAAGGCTATCAGAAACCTTTCTAATTTTGAATCATTTCATTTCTACTAAAAACCATTTCGTACTCGTGGCGCTTTACCGCTCTTTGTCCATTTGAACCTAAAAACCTTCGAAACCCTAATCCTCTTTCGAACCTTCAGAGATTTCTTGTAGAAATGGCCAAAACCAAGAAAACCAATGAGGATGAGACCAACACCATCAAGAAACAGCACTTCGAAAAAAGAAACATTTTGCAAGGAAATGTCATAGACCTGGAATGGCTATATCATACGAATCTTTTGTTGAAACAAGCTCCCTATTTTCAAAATCTAGAGCAGACCTTCAATGGTGAGAAGTCTGAGTTTTTTTACGAAGTAGAACTACAATATTTATTTAAGTCTGTACAATTTAGTCAGGGAGATGAAGAGGATACCATGGTAGCTAAGATAGAAGATCTAGATGTCTCGATATCCTTTGTGGAGATTGGTCAGATTCTGAACTGCCCTCATGAGGGAGTTTTTCATTTTGATTTGAAAAATATTGGAGATTTCGTGCATAAGTCTGAAGATATCATGTCTTTTATTTTTGGTTTTACTCTTATAAAGAATATGTTCATAAAGGACCTAGAGCCAGATCAGAAAATTCTAGTAAATTTTGTGCAAACAGGGATTGCACCAAGGATGTCTGAGTTGGAGAAAATATTGTATCCAGATATGTATATAATGTTTCTATTAATGAGTGATTTAAGGCTTAAATTTCCTCGGTACATGATAAGGTATCTTCATTATAGCTGTTAAAGTGAAGCTAGGATGAATTTTTATCCATTTGGTAGATTCATCTCAAAAATTTTGTTCAAAAAGTATATGGTAAGGCTAGTGGAAGCCAGAGTTAGATTCTATCACAGTAACACCTTTGGTGCTGGGACCCTCAGAAAAATTGGATATTTCTGGAGCACATTAAAAGGGAAAAAATTTCCAGCAGTAGCTGAGGAAGAAGCGGAAAGTGCTCAAGCTCATTCTGCTAAGTCCAAAGAGGGACAAGCTAAATCAAGATTAATCACTGTTGCAAGAAGAATAAGATTTGAAATTGAAGACACTCACGAAGAAAGAATTCAGTAGGGACTTCAGACTCAAAGAAAAAGACATGTTAATGAGGAACTTGTTTCCCCTGTAATGACAACAATAGATTTAATCTCTTACAGTTTTATTAGAGAAAAATTTATTGAGAAGACACAATAAGAGGATACTTTTCAAATTCCAGTGACTCCAAAAAGTCCAAACTGAAATTGAACCTCAAGTTTTAGTTGACGCTGAAGTTACACTTCAACAGGAAAAAGAAGTAGAGCCTGGTGAGGAAGTGGCTGGTCCTCAAGAAAATCAAGAATATATTATTTTAGAAAATACAACGGAAGAAAAACTTGTTGATGTTCGTGCTGAGAATGTTTATAAAGTTAACACTGAAGTAATTCATGAGGATTTTTCTATGGAAGATTCCAGAAAAGACTCTGAGGAAAAATCTGTAGATCAACCAGCTCAGGAGAAGGAAAAGGAAAAATCTGATACAGATTTTCTGCCTTTAGTACTGCTACATCACACTGAAACTGAGAATGAGAATCAAGCATAGGGTGCCTCTGATTTAGGGAATAAGGAAGTCGAAGAGCTGTACAGAAAGTTGTCTCATTTGGAATCTGAAAATGTTACTATGAGGAGAGCCTTAGAAACATAACAATTGAAATTTTAGAGACTTAAGGGAAGTATAGTTTCATGACAAGAAGTTGAAAATTTTAAGCAAGAGATGTTGACAAAGGTATACGAGCAGAAATCAGAAATGGTAAAGAAGTTAGATCTGTTAGAGTTTAAAGAATTTCTGGAGACACAATTTTCATCTGTCGGGACTAGTGCTGCTAGTGGATCAGGTACTTCACCTGATTTAATCAGAAGGTTTCAAGCTATCATAGCTGCCATGAGCAATATGAATGACAAATTATAATATCTTCAATGTAACAGTGCTCCTTTATTAGTCTTGTTAGATAATCAAAAAAAATTGGTTGATCAATTGACATCAAGTGAACCAAATATTAGACATGTGCCGACTCAGTTCACAAAAAAGTTGTCCTTGTTTATGGAAAGGGAAGAAAGACAACATGAGTTTTTCAAATTAAACCTCATATAAGACATTCATATGACTCAATAGACCAGGGATCTTATTGTTAGGCTTGGTGATGGAATGATGAAAAGGTTGAGGGAGTAGTTGACAGAAATCAAGTCTGTAGTTCAGAGGAGATAGACCCTATCTTATCCCCTTACCAAACCTTGATTCATGTGTTCATCATGATTATACCTATTCCATGTACTCAATGAAAATTTGTATTCCTATTATTTATTATAATTATTTTTCCTATACTTGTTTCAATATGTTAGTAATCCAGATTTAATTATTGACAAACAGTAAATGATATAGCATTTACTTTAGTTCAGTGCTACATTAAATGTGTTCTATTCCATATTCTATGATTCTTTTTGATATCACAAAAAGGGGGAGAAATTTGGATAAACACAACATTTTGTTTTTCTTTCATATTATATATTTTAAATGTTTTTTTCCCTTTCTATTGTGGGAGAAATTATAGGTAGAAATTAAGTTAAATATAATATCGTATTTATCGTTACAACATTCAAAACTATATGTAATTAATTTTGAAAGTTAATTTCATTGGTTATTTTATGGGTTTTTTTATCATTAAAATGGGGGAGATTATTTAGAAAGTATTGTTTTCAAAAATACATAATGTTTTTATTTAAAGGGGGGGTTTGTTGAAAACAATACTCTATCTCTTTATGATAATTTTGATGCTCACAAATACCCTTAATTATTTTCTAATGATTTTATATGTTAAGTATATTGCAGAAATTTATTATTCATTATATTTTTATTTTTCTGGACAAAATATTTATGTTCTTGAACAATGAGGATTAATTACTAAAGTTTTCATATTAGCGTGTTCTGGAAACATTGTTCATGCTCTACATATTTGGGATCTGCTTTAGCGTGTTCTGGAAACACTGTTCATACCCTACGTGGATAAATGTAGCATAAGGATGAAATGCAGTGTATACTTTATGTGTTTTTGAAAAAGTATGGAAGAGGAACCCTACATTAGGAAGGAACCCTGCGTTTGGGTTGTTGAAAAAGTGTGGAAGAAAAACTGTATGTAAGTTGTAAATGTTACATTTGTTTGTCAAATGTATGGTTCATCAATCTTACTTTTGTAAAAAACCATATGTTCTTAGAAAAGTACGGATATTTCATCATACGTTTGAAAGTTGAAGAGAAAAAGTATGGATGATCAACCCTACGTTTGTGATCAACCCTAATTTTGTGATCAACCCTACGTTGACAACCTTCCGTTTGAAGGCTATGTCATCAAACCTACGTTTATTATCTACGTTACATTCAAAGGATGCATACCATACAACTCAACCTTACGTTTGGCGTCGGAGAATTTAAAGTTGATATTATTATGCAACGGTCATCAATCTATTTATTAGGATGATTTTAAGACGTATTTAAAGATGATTTTAAAATGTGTCTTCGATAAGTTCAGATCCATTTAAGGATCGAATTAAAAGGAGCTTTTCTTGGAAAAATTCAAGGGAAGTTACGACTACTCTGTAAATTCAAGTGTTTGAAATATCACGAGTCAGAATGCAACTTTTGTGGATCTAAATTTTGCATGAGAAGTGATCGACGTTATTATATAGATGTGATATTTTATTTATATAAAAAGAAGTAAAATAGAGACTATCAAAAAAACACACAGAGATCTGCTGATTCAAAAGAACGACAAAGCTCTATTTGTTGAAGAATAATCACGATAGAAGATTAACTTGTTCTGCATCAAAGATCATTTGTGAATCTGCCACTTCTAAAGTTGTGAATTATATTTCTATATCTACTGCAACAGGATCGACTCAGAATGACTCTTATTTGAAGATCATTATTTCTGAAGGAAATGATCCATCTATTGTTAATTGCATTCTGTTGCAATTGTGAAGAACAACTGGAAAGTATTTTCAAAAATACAAATACCATTATTTTCTATTCTCGAGTGACCAGCTTCTCATACTAAGCTATGTAGGTTCTGTGAGTGAACCAAAAGGCTTTTTTTTTCCTTAGATTGTAAATTTTTCAACTGCCTGTACTCAGTTGTGAAACGTTCTGTGGAAACGAGGACCAGATAGTGAAAATCACCAAGCTCATGGAGTAGAGCATTGGTGTAGTGGACTAGGGGCCTTCTGTTCCCGGAACCACTATATATCTTGTGTCTCTGCTATTTAAATTTCCTCTGCTTTAATTCATCTGATTAAAGTTAAAGGACGGAACATGATCTCATGAAGAATTCTGAAAAGACACAATTCACCCCCCCCCCCCCCCCTCCTCTTGTGTATATTTAGTATAATCCGATCCAACATTATATTGGTGGTTTACATTGATAATATATGTGTTCCTAGTAATGACTCATGTTGAATTGATAATATAGAAACCCATATTTTAATACACTTTATTTCATGATTTATTATAAATATGTACATGTAAAATAATCCCAAAAGATCATTAATCCTAGTATATTTTGGAGATTTGTTACATAGGATATCAACTTGACACATGGATACAAAAGTATTATTGAAAACTTCCTTAACATGCTCTAAAATTCCATTTCTCTTTCAAAACAGCATGGGATAACCTAGGGACATATATAAGAAAGGGGTTAGATATAAATCCCAATAAGGGAACAAAAAAATCATAAGCTGAAGAAAGTATTACATGTTAGTCAATAGGTATTTCAATGGGGAAAAAAATCAGTGAGAATTTTAATTTTGAAAAAGAGGTATGACATAACATGATAGCATAGAGGCAATATGGGAATATGGAAACAACATAAAACATGGCATAATAAACATAATTCAAGGCAAACTGCCAAGAAAACAAAACATTTTGTGTTTAGAATAAACTCTTGTGCACCATATAGAGAATCTCATGAGATTAAAACATTACCTGATACATTGTAGGTCTGTATAATTTCAGGCCCACCCATCGCTTTTATATCATGTACATGCATAAGTTTTCAACATAGATCATTCAATATAGGATCATATTTCATCACATTTAGTCCCATAATTAAGGAGTGTGGGATATATACATGGAATTTCCCATTCAATGAAGCATAGGTACATCTAGGTGAATAACCTTTTTCGGAAATGGGGATGAGTATTCACAAAACAAAAGTTTAACATGGAAAATCATAGGATAATTTTAGAAGCACAATTGGAGGGATTAATGAGAGTGAAAGGGGTATCTCTGAAAACTGTATTCCATGCATACATTTTAGAGTGTTTTAATGTATTGA
This sequence comes from Viscum album, assembly GCA_963277665.1. Classification (NCBI taxonomy): domain Eukaryota; kingdom Viridiplantae; phylum Streptophyta; class Magnoliopsida; order Santalales; family Viscaceae; genus Viscum; species Viscum album. Next base: position 1,735,504,021 of record OY728122.1, on the reverse strand, counting down.
TTTTGAATTTAAATGAATAATCTCTCCAATTTTGGATCTAATTGACTAGATTTATGTTTTATGATAGGAAATGATGAATTTATTAAAAATGAAAAAAAATAGGTGAAATTAAGAGATTAAAGACACTTCGTGTCGCGAGTGAAGCAAAGCGACGTGACACTGAATTATTGAAGAGAAAGAAAGCTGGAAATTTGAAGCAGAATGACTATACGTCATGTAATGAAGTTACACATATTGAATTTTTTTTAGAAGAATTAGCCACACAGTAAAAGTCATGAATTTTTCACACATTATGAAATTCAGTTACACATCGTGAGTCCCGATTACAAGTTATTAAAGGAGTCAAAATTCCAAATCTGTAAATGAGATCCACGTGAGATTTGCAAAGATTCAAAAGATGTGGAGGAAAACTCAGATCTGATTACATGAGGTGAAACTACTTTACACATCATGTAATTGTCTATGTGTATAAAACAAATAAAGACGTCGCGACCAAATATGTAGACGGTTTTTCCTATAAAAGGATCCCTCGACTACCCTTCCGAAGCATTTTGGGACCATTGGAGGCCAAGCGACACCAAGGGACAGCCTCTAGACAATGGAGTGATGATCAAGATCCCAGTTTCACCATCATTATTCTCCTCCTTTCTTCTTCGAGTATCCATGCTACCCGTTCTCATCATGCTTAGCATGAGTTATTCATTTTCTTAGTGTCGGGGGATGTGATTGTAGGGGGTGTGTTTCTAGGGAATAATTCTATTTTATTGTTCATTTTTTGGACTGTTGTAACTCATTTTATCAATTCCAATTCATATTCTTTTTGTTTTTCATGACCATTGATGTGTTTTGAAGTTTTTTATTTCATTTTATCAATTAATTTCCTTAGTTTGTGTATGATCATTATGTAATCAAGTCCAGTTATGCTTAAATATGGTTTTAGGACACCTAGTTTTGTGTTTTCACTAAGTAAATGACCATTCTAAAGGTAAAATCAAATTATTAGGGAAGGATATCAAAACTAAGGATCTTTTTTGACACAATTCTGACACCAAAACTAAATAAAACCGTAATTAATTAAATCCCTAGCACATGAACCTACAAATCACTCAACCTAGCATGTCTCTATCCTAATATCAAACCTAGTATTTATCGCACTTTGTTTCTTTTAAACAATCAAAACAATCAATTTCATTTTAATTTTCTTAATTAATTTAAAACATATGTACTGTCCTTGTGGGTTCAACACTCGGACTTACCAAGTACTACATTTTTAGTTAGGTTTTCATAATTTAATAAATAATTAAATTTTTTAGACCTGTAGGAATTAACAAATCCCCAAAAGATATCAATATCATAACTGGTAAATTATAAGGTATATAAAAAGGATATATAAGAACACAATACAATATGAAAAAATTATAATTAAATAGAATAATAAAAATAAGGTTCTTGAATAAAGATGATAAGGAGAGGATCCCTTACCTTGAGAGGGTGTTTTTAAAATCTTGGGAGGAGCTTCTTGGGAGCTTGGGGGGACATTGGAGGGATATAGAGAGGAAAGGGGAAAGTAATTTCATGATCTAATTTTTTTGTGAGGAGAAATAGGAGTTTGGTTGGGTTTATATAGGAAAAGAGAGGGGAGTTCTTTATTATTTCTCAAACTTAGGTTTTGGACTCTATACAATAAATTATTGAAAACAAAAAACATTACTAGGGTTTTTCCTCATGGATTCTACCAAAGTGAAGTTATTTTTAAGAATTGAAATCATTAAAATATTATCCTTATTTATGTGGAAGTGAGTTGGGTTCATAAATAATTTATTTTAAAACCTTAATATATAATATAGGTGTCAGAGGATTCATAAAGGGTTTATAAAATTAATCAAATAACCTCAAAAGAACATTATTTTAAAGTAGAAATATACATTTGATCAGGTATATCATTTATGGAATATATTACATCACTTTTGGGTCATTATGATATCATAATACACACCTTATAGTTATACTGTATTTAATTTTGACCTAAAAAATTGAATATCTCCGAAAATTATTAAAAAATCATTGGTGGATAATTTAAATGTTCTAATTTAAAAAATAATATTTATTTTATCCAAAAAAGTCTCTAATTATTAGAATTTAAACTTTTTGATCAAAAATCGTTATCCTTAGACAAATATTGTCTTTCTATAGTAACATTTTTCAGACCCTTAAAAAATTATTTTTGACTTCATAAAATTTTATTATCATTTATATTTAATAATAATATTTTATTAAAAAATTATTTTAAAAATTCTACAACTCACTAAAATAGAGCATATTGATTGAAAACTATACATTTCCCAAGAAAAATACAATTTTTGTTTCATCATATCAAAATATATTTTTTATCAAACTCATTATCTAATAATGAAAATGTAATCACAGTCATAAAAGATAAATATAATCATTATTTTAAAAAAAATCATACTATTAGGGTCTTGATACATAGCCCTTTATTGCACCAAAAAACGTCGTAAGGTAAAAGATGGTGAGATTTTCGTGGGTTGGTTCGACGTTCTTCGTTTGTTCCATGATCTCGATGAGATTAAACTTCTCCAGTAAATAGTTTATTTTATGCTTTAGTTGTTGAATCCTAGATTGGGATTGTTTAAATGAAAATGTAAATAATGTTATATGTAACTTCCTGACCCCAGTTACCCAGAGATCGGTGCATTGTTTTAATACATTGGAATGATTACAAGGAATCAAGTCCCAAAGGACCGATCTGTTTAGTAGTCTTGTAAACAAGATACATACATAAGTTCAACATTACAACTTGAAAAGAAAAACAATACTAATTTATTCCATTAGAAACATCAAAGCCTCCTAGATTATGCCTGAAACTCACTCATAACTAACTCCTTCATATCCTGGGAAAATGAAACATAAGAAAGGGGTGAGCTCAAACACTCAGTAAGCGTAAGAAATACAGTGGAAGATAACATAAATATTAAACATGGTGAATAATTGAAAATATGTGCCTTAATGAATAATAAACATGAGAAATTTATGGAAGGAATATTAGATGAGTAAATAATTCCATAATAAAACATAGTCATGGGTGTTCTACTAGTCTAATAACCACATGAAATATAAATATCTAATCTCATAATGATGGAATGCATAATGTCGGACATCATAACCACATAGTCAAGGCCTCGTGCCAAGACTACAAATAAAATTTTGTCAAGGCCTTATGTGAAGACACTAGTTTGTCTCATAAGACCTACTAACGCATCGAGGAGCTATAGCGGCCTCCACCTGTCACTTATTAAGTCCAATGCATTCCTCATATGAAATGGGTGAAACATAATCTAAACATTTGTATTAAAACAAGCATACGAAATGTCAATACTTTAACCTCAAACCATGAATGGCATAAAAATAGCACATCCACAGTCAAGCATTACTCATTCAATACAATATGGAAGATTTTATTATAATAGATCAACCTCAATCGAGAATAATGAATTATATTGACATAGATTAAAATAATCATCAAAACTATATAATAGAAATATCCCCCTTTTCCTTGAAAACATTTAAAAGTATCACTATTTATCAAGAAGTCATTTAAAATAGATTTTTGAATCAAAGTGTCTCATACCACTTTGAAACTTTTAAAAGGGATTTTAATTTGAAAACATTAATTTCCATATAAATAAATCCTTAAAACCATTTTTAAAACATGGACATTGATGATAAATTTTTAGAAGAATAAATCTTTAAAACATTTAAAAATGATATTTTAGTTACAGTTTATAACCAAATGAGAGATTCTTGAATAAAAATAATTGAGATAATCAAAACCTTATAATATCTTAATAATAAATTATTTCGTGATGTACTACGTCAAAGGAAATTATATACACTATATAAAAGTGAATTGGTGCATAACAACAAAGAAGTCTCAATGGAATGTAAATCAAGATAAAGTCCCTTATAAAAAAGGTATCCTTAGGTTAAGGATAAATAAATGACATAAATATGTGTGAAAAATATAAATACACTCAAGATTATTGGATATTCAGTGTAAATAAATCATAGGACATTCACACATATTCTTGTAAAAACAACACCAATGACTTGGATGTTTAACTCAATGAATGGAAATTGAGTTAAGATTACTCTTATCAATTTCACATCAATGACATGAGAAATTATCAATTTAGTGATTATGTGTATCAAGAGTATATCCACACAAGGGGGAGTAGAAATTTCTACATAAATAATAAATATTGATTCCCCAAATAATCTTGGAGTAAAATATTCAATGAAGTATGCGTAAATCCGAATGAGTGGAAATTGAAATTTGAAATTCCCTTACCGATTTGGTAACTTAGGAAACATCAATCCCATGAAAGAAATATCATACAATGATGATTTAAATACCCATAAATTAAATCATATTACACAATGAATACAATAATGGATAGTATATACACCACACAAAAGGAAATAGTGGCCAATATAGCATGAATCTCACATGAATAAAATTGAGATAAAAAAACCCTAACTTTGTTGTAATCAACCAAGTCATATGATAAAAAGTTAATAACCACCAAATTAATCACATAATACCATGAATATAAAGATAATCATGATAATATATATCCAATAGTAGTACATAATACACCACATTCAATAAATAAGTGGCGAATAATGGAAATCTCACAGAATTAAAAGTGAGCTAAGAAACCCCTTACTTTGTACTTTTTCCTTGGTTGAGGGTAGGTTAACCTCCTGTATAATGGTGAAATAATTATTATTAAATTATAAATTAACCATATAAATTAATATGATATCATATATGATCTTCTAATATTTCTTGGTTAATGATATTTTAGTAGTATCATCGTTTCGGGTGTTAACTGATTCGTTTTTCTTATATGATTTGTTACGTAAGTATTGTTTGTTATGGATAGGATATATCTTATTCATATTCAGAATGATATTAAGTCTTTAAACATTATTTTTAATCATCAAATAAAAATTAGTCTTGAATGGTTACGATGGTGAATGAATCTCATCGCGTTCGTAGAGACGGTAATTCGTACGTACGTACGAGCGGCAATATCATTCTTTTGATATTAAAATCATATATAATTGGATGTTATATCATATAAACAGAATCATTATCATGTTATATTTATTATTTAAATCATTTATACTCATTATTATACCCATCCAAATGATGAAGTATTTTAATAACAAACCACACCACGACGTGGAGACGGTAATTCGTACGTACGCACATATGGTGACTTTGTCATTTATAGGATGGATAGAATAATGAAGATGGTTGTAAAATTTTTATAATAACATCACAGTATATATAATATAATGAATTTATTATTTTATAATGTAAACAATAATGAAATCGTAAGTAGAAGTAGAAAAGAACTTGAAAGAGGTGATGAAATATTTACCTCTTTTTCGGGTTCTTCCTTTTGATGTGATCAAAAGGGCTCCTTATGTTGGCTTTATGAATAAATGAATGCCTATAAGATTTTTTTTGGATAGTTTGGATGATATTTGGCTAGGGTTTTGCCGATTCAAATGGCTTTGAAGGTGTGAATTTGAGAGAAGGTGAAGTGCCCTTTTATAAAAGGGGTGAGGGGCACCTTAGGAAAAGATTGAAATATTATTTTATAATAAAATAATTTTCTATTTACAATGGATCCAAAATAAATTATTTAAATTAGAAGTTGGGTATGGGTCCAATACCACTCAAAAAATAGGTTTTAATAGGTTTGGGTCACTATATTAACCTTATCTTTTATATTTAACTCTTATTTAAATAGTTTGACATTTACCATGCCTCTTTGTATTTTTATATTATATGGTTAATAAACTTACTATAAACTTCCAAGAGAACCCCAAGAGGTTAATAAATGATAAAACTATCATTATATAAGTTTTTTACTGAACCTTATATTTTTAGTATTATTATATCAACCAAAAATATTTTATTTTTTAAAAAAAATCATTTATGTCAATTTTGACATTATTTAATAATTGATTTTTGTTAAAGCCCTAAAAACTTTATTACTTAGAAATAAATACATTTAATAAACCCTTGAATATCATAGTCACCTATAAAATTTATTATTGTCGTAAAAACTTTCAAATTATATTTATTTTAGTATTTATAATATCATTTATTTGATTGTTTCATTAATAAAGAAAATACTGCATCATTATTGTATCATATATAAATATATTTATTTTATGTCTAAAAATTATAAATAAAATATAATGAGGTATGAAATTTTTTTATATTTCTAATGACTATTTATAGTCTAATAGATAAATTATATATCCTCATGTAAAAAAATTTTACTAAAATATATTTGCTTTTGTTATTTTTGTCTTTACTTTAGATTATTTAATATAAAATGTCATTATCACTTCCAAGTGGCTCCAAGGGGTCCCCAAATCGACCCAAGGATGACCATGGTCATAATTGTATCATCCAATATCGTTAGGACACGTTTTATGGTAATTTAATATTATTATAATATTATTTTTTAACCTTATTTACTAGATTTACCCCTTTAACCACAGTAATTAAAATATTTACTGAAGTAAATATTCCTAATGTATAAAAATAAAAGTTACCTATTTACACAATTTGGACCTCCTGATTACAAATATGGAATCCATTTTTCTAAATTCAAAACATAGAAGTGGCATAAATTAATTTAAAATTAATTCTCGTTGTCAAAACAAAAATCGTGTTTTTATGAAATAATAACTATCAAAAGATTGACACTTGTTTATATCCCGTTTAATCGTGAGATTACAACCAATGACTTAAATTATATTAAATAATAAAAATTTAATCTAATGATACTTAAAACCCATTTAAATGTATAATTTAACACTAAAAATTATTTCGATTAAAAAAGTTGTTTTTAATTAAAATTTATTATTTTCACTGTTCATCAAAAATTGAAAGTTTTCAGAAAAATACCAAAAATTAACCCTAAGATAATATTGATATTAAAAATCCAAAAATGAAGTCCATTTTGAAAGATAAAATTTATAAAATTTTAAAATGTGGGTATTTCTATTCATAACAGCTAGTTTGATTGGTCGCGGTGTGTTAGAATCTCGAAGTTTCGTACAATACAATTTATTGCATTATTCAAAGGGAAATGTACCATGGAATCTTGGGGTGTTACATTCTTTACCCCTTTTAGAAATTTCATCCTCGCAATTTTTAAAATTGGTCTTGGGAATATAATGGAAAATTCCACATCGGAAAAAAAAAATCAATAAAACTATCACTTTAAAATAAAGAAAGAGAAGTACAAAGGTCACCTGAGATAACCCATACTAGGATTCCATGTAGAAAAACATGGATATGGAAGATAAAAAAAGTGTCGAATTCTTATGGAGAGGGATAGAAAACATGATCAGGAGAAATTTAACAACAAGAAAACCACAAACTTGTGATGGGACAAATGGTCATTAGTTTCTGAGTAGGAAAAGTAAACGGACAAAGTTTTTTTTAAGTTACATTTCATAAAGATGGGGAATTTATTTATGATATTGACTAAGAAAATAAATATATGTACTTACTTTTTATGTAGAGTTTCATTCTTTACTAAATTTCTACCACTAACTCATTTTTTTAAACGATGAGTATTCAAGATGACTTGGTCACACCGGAAGAGCTAGAATCAACTTTTAGAGAATCACATGATCCACAAAGGATAAACTATATATTTACCTTGTATTTGGAGATTAATAAAAACCAAAATGGTTAGTAGAAGATCCGATGATCCCCCAAAAGGATAATCATTTAGAGAAATAAACACTAATCTTAATTTCTAAAATTAAACTAATAATACCCCAAAGTTAAATAAATACCATTCAACAAAAAATTGTCCTTAAAATCCTTCAATATAATCCAAACTAATATTGAAACCCAAAACTTAAAAGAATTTTGTTATGTAGTCTTCCACGTTAAATTATATCTCTAAATGACAATGACTACTCTTAAAGTCACATACTTAAAAGTAATTAACCTAATCACATATTCTCTATTATAGGTTAATCATTTCATTAAATAACCCAAATCACTATAAATCCACAAAAAAAACATAGATAAAAATCCACCATTACTTCTCAAATTAAATCCTGTAGTATTCTATTTTCCTTAGGCATATATTGTTCCCAACAGAGAGAACGTCTTCCAAAATAACATTTATCACTTAATCACCAAAAAAATTTCATATACTAAGGGCATTAATTTGATAAGACATAAGATCCCAAATCAACTTATTATAGATCAATAAAATCATTTAACTAGAAATAATTAGTCACACTAACTAGGGAATTCACATAGTCCAGTGGTAGGTGATAAATCCCAATCGCACTCTGGTTGTGGGTTCGATTCCCACAGCTTTTTCCGACATGATGGGTTGTCACACGGTATGCGTGTTGTCATTTTTCAAAAACTATATTTTAAAACATTACCAAAATGAGATAAATTCCTCAAAATAACCATAACATAATTTAACCACAAATGTTATCTCATACCTTGAATTTTCATCCCAAAATATAATAAGTTGTAATTGCCTCAAACTCAATGATCATATAAAACCAAATGGTTATTTATAACTATATCCACAGGTGAAATGATAATTCTTCCTGAAATATCATTTTCACATGAAAAACTGTAGGGTTAAAAATACAAGAGAAAATTATTCCAAAGTAATCCCATCAACAAAGAGCACTAATACTTTTAAAAATTTCTCCAACAATTTATTTCCACATAGCTTCTTCTTAGACCAAAAAAATATCCTATAGAATAGGGCATTCACTCAGGTAATGGCTAGTTCCCCTACATTTACGTAAAATTACTGTAAATGGATTATTAGGACCATTTTTATTTTCTTCCATAGTACTATTCATTTTTCCTCAGCAATTCTTTACTTTATGTCCTTCTTTCCCACACGTAAAGCATTTCTTTGTTCTATTGAGACACTTTCCTAGGTGTCTCCTTCCACATTTCCTACATGATGGAAATTGAGGATTATTTTCTCCGCGGTCTCCACTACTAGAGCTCTTATCATTCATCGCCTTTCTCTTCTTTGTTGAGTCTGGGAGTTGGTTAATATATATACAGTTGATCATATTTTTGGAAAACTGATTTGGAATGAACACGATATCTTTTACCCCTATCAACATTCCATTTTCTTACTCATTTCCACCACCATTACCACCTTGTACATCATGCTCAAAGTTACTATGAGTTCCTTGGAATCCAGTAATTGACTAAAACTAGAAGGCATTACGTGAGTAACAATAGTCATAAAATCATTTAGAGACTATCATGACACCATATTTTCAATTTGAAACACCTTGGGATTAACCAAGGTCATTTATTCCCATATTATATTAAAATCCTTCCAATCAGTTTGTAAAGAAAATGTAAATTATCCTAAGAAAATCCCCCGGGAGTATCGTAACTAAGAGTGCAGCAAGGCCCGTTTTCATGCACCAATTCTCGTTAGAGTCTAGATCAAAGCGGGGTTTTCAGGTTTTACCCCTAGGTACATCTGTGCCAGAGCCTCCTCCACCTGCTCGTATCCAAACAGGGATGTATTGCTTGGAAAACTCAAAAAATATCTACAGTATCAAAATTCTAGAAAGTTCTTCTATACTAATCCTCAAATTCTACATTAGGATAATGTGATCTAATCAGATTTTATCTAAATCTAGTTTCTAAGGTTTGTAATAAACTTCTAATGATTCCAATTGTAATGCCCCAACCCCAGTTACCCATAGGTCGGTGCATTATTTTAATATATTGGCATGATTACAAGGAATCAAGTCCCGAAGGACCGATCAGTTTAGTAGTCTTGGAAACAAGATACATACATAAGTTCAACATTACAACTTGAAAAGAAAAGGAACACTAATTTATTCCATTAGAAACATCCAAGCCTCCTAGATTATTCCTGCAAGTCACTCATAACTAACTCCTTCATATCTTGGGAAAATGAAACCTAAGAAAGGCGTGAGCTCAAACGCTCTGTAAGGGTAAGAAATATAGTGGAAGATAACATAAATATTAATCATGTTGAATAATTGAAAACACATACCTTAACGAATAATAAACATGAGCACTTTATGGAAGGAATATGAGAATAGTAAATAATTCCATAATAAAGCATAGTCATGGGTGTTCTACTAGTCTAATAACCACATGAAATATCAATATATAATCTCATAATGATGGAATGAATAATTCCAGACATCATAACCACATATTCAAGGCCTCATGCCAAGACTACAAATAAGATTTTGTCAAGGTCTTGTGCCAAGACACTAGTTTGTCTCATGAGACCTACCGATGCATTGAGGAGCTATAGCGGGCTCCACCCATCACTTACTAAGTCCAATTCATTCCTCATATGAAATGGGTGAAACATAATCTAAACATTCATATAAAAACTAGCATATGAAATTTCAATACTTTATCCTCAAACCATGAATGGAATAAAAATAGCACATCCACAGTCAAAAATTACTCATTCAATACAATATGGAAGATTTTATTATAATAGATTAACCTCAATCGAGAATAATGAAGTATATTGACATAGATTAAAATAATCATCAAAACTATATGAGAGAAATATACCCCTTTTTTTAAAATATTTAAAAGTATCACTATTTATCAAGAAGTCGTTTAAAATAGATTTTTGAATCAAAGTGTCCCATACCACTTTGAAACTTTTAAAAGTGATTTTAATTTGAAAACATTAATTTCCATATAAATAAATCCTTAAAACCATTTTTAAAACATGTACATTGATGAGAAAGATTTATAAGAATAAATCTTTAAAACATTTAAAAATGATATTTTAGTTAGAGTTTCTAACCAAATTAAAGACGCTTGAATACAAATAATTGAGGTAATAAAAACATTATAATATCATGAGAATAAATGATTTCATGATATACTACGTCAAAGGATAGTATATACACCATATAAAAGTGAATTGGTGCATAACAACAAAGAAGTCTCAATGGAATGTAAATCGAGATAAAGTCCCTTCTAAAAACGGTATCCTTAGGTTAAGGATAAATCAATGACATAAATATGTGTGAAAAATATAAATACACAAAATATGATTGGTTATTCAGTGTAAATAAATCAGAGGAAATTCACACATATTCTTTTAAAAACAACATCAATGACTTGGATGTTTAACTCAATTAATGGAAATTGATTTAAGATTACTCTTATCAAGTTCATATCAATGACTTGAGAAATTATAAATGGAGTGATTATGTGTATAAATATTATATCCACATAAGGGGGAGTGGAAATTTCTACATAAATAATAAATAGTGATTCCCCACATAATCTTGGATTTAAATAGTCAATGAAGTATGCGTAAATCTGAGTGAGTGGAAATTGAAATTTGAAATTCCCTTACTGATTTGGTAACATAGGAAACATAAACCTCATGAAAGAAAGATAATACAATGATGATTTAAATACCCATAAATTAAATTATATTACACAATTAATATAATCATGGACAGTATATACTCCACACAAAAGGAAATAGTGGCCAATATAGCATGAATCTCACATGAATAAAAGTGAGATGAAAAAACCCTTACTTCGTGGTAATCAATCATGTCGTATGACCAAAAGTTAATAACCACCAAATTAATCACAGAATACCATGAATATAAATAGAATCATGATAATATATATCAAATGGTAGTACACAATAAACCAGATGCAATAAATAAGTGGCCAACAATGGAAATCTCACAAAATTAAAAGTGAGCTAAGAAAACCCTTACTTTGTACTTTTTCCTTGGTAGAGGGTAGTTTAACCTCCTGTATAATGGTTAAATCATTATTATTAAATTATAAAAGAAACATATACATTAATATGATATCATATATGATCTTCTAATATTTCTTTGTTAATGATATTTCAGTAGTATCATCGTTTCGGGTGTTAACTGATTCGTTTTTCTTTATATGATTTGTTACGTAGGTATTGTTTGTTATGGATAGGATATATCTTATTCATATTCAGAATGATATTAAGTCTTTAAACATTCTTTTTAATCATCAAGTAAAAATTATTCTTGAATGGATACGATGGGGAATGAATCTCATCGCGTTCATGGAGACGGTAATCCGTACGTATGCATGAGCAACAATATCATTCTTTTGATATTAAAATCATATATAATTGGATGGTATATCATATAAAAAGAATAATTATCATGTTATATTTATTATTTACATCATTTAATCTCATTATTATACCCATCCAAATGATGAAGTATTTGAATAACAAACAACACCACGACATGGAGACGGTAATCCGTACGTACGCATGTATGGTGACTTTGTCATTTATAGGATGGATAGAATAATGAAGATGTGTGTAACGTTTTTATAATAACATCACAGTATATATAATATAATGTATTTTTTATTTTATAATGGAAAAAATAAATAAAGAGGAAGTGGAAGGAGAAAAGAACTTGAAAGAGGTGATGAAATATTTACCTCTTTTTCGGGTTCTTCCTTTTGATGTGATCAAAAGGGATCCTTATGTTGGCTTTCTGACTAAAGAAAGTCCTATAGGATGAATTTAGGATATGTTTGAGGATATGTGAGCAGGGGTTCACCAAGCCAAATGGCTTTGAAGGTGTGAATTTGAGAGAATGGGAAGCACCCTTTTATAAGAGGGGTGAGGGGCACCTTAGGAAAAGATTGAAATATTATTTTATAATAAAATAATTTTCGGTTTCTAATGGATCAGAAATGAATTATTTAAAGGATAAGGTGGTTATGGGTCGAAAACCACTCAACCAATAGGTTTTAACCGGTTTGGGTCACTATATTAACCTTATCTTTTATATTTAACTCTTAGTTAAATAGTTTGACATTTACCATGCCTCTTTGTATTTTTATATTATATGGTTAATAAACTTACTATAAACTTCCAAGAGAACCTCAATAGGTTAATAAATGATAAACCTATCATTATATAATTATTTTGGCTGAACCTTATATTTTTAGGATTATTATATCAACCAATAATATTTTTTTTGTTTAAAAAACTCATTTATGTCAGTTTTGACATTATTTAATAATTGGTTTTTGTTAAAGTCCTAAAAACTTTATTAGTTAGAAATAAATACATTTAATCAACCTTCACATGTCATAATCACCTATTAAATTTTTGTATGTCATCAAAACTTTAGAATTATATTTATTTTAGTATTTATAATATCATTTATTTGATTGTTTCATTAATAAGGAAAATACTGCATCATTATTGTGTCATATATAAATATATTTATTCTATGTCTAAAAATTTTAAATAAAATATCCTGAGGTAGTAAATATTTTTATATTTCTAATTACTATTTATAGTTGAATATATCAATTATATAACCTCATGTAAAAATTGTTTTACTAAAAGATATTTGCTTTTGTTATTTTTGTCGTTATTTTAGATTATTTAATTTAAAATGTCATTATCACTTCCAAGTGGCTCCATGGGGTCCCAAAATCGACCCAAGGATGACCATGGTCGGACATGTATCATCCAATATGGTTAGGACACATGTTTGGGTAATTTAATATTATTATAATATTATTTTTTAACCTTATTTACTGGATTTACCCCTTTAACCACAGTAAATAAAATATTTACTAAAGTAAATATTCCTAATGTCTAAAAATAAAAGTTACCTATTTACACAATTTGGAAATCCTGATTCCAAATATGGAATCCATTTTTCTAAATTAAAAACACAGAAGTGTCATAAATTAATTTAAAATTAATTTCTATTATTAAAACAAAAAGCCTGTTTTTATGAAATAATAACTATCAAAAGATTGACACTTGTTTATGTCCCGTTTAACAGTGAGATTACATCCAATGACTTAAATTGTATTAAATGATAAAAATATAATCTAATTATACTTAAAAACAATTCAAATGTATAATCTAACACTATAAATTATTTCGATTAAAAAAGTTTTTTTAATTAAAATTTAGTATTTTCACTATTCATCAAAACTTGAAAGTTTTCAGAAAAATACCAAAAATTCACCCTAAGATAATTTTGATATTATGAATCCAAAAATGAAGTCTATTTTGAAAGATAAATTTTATAAAATTTCAAAAGGTTGGTATTACTATTCATAAGAGCTAGTTTGATTGGTCGCGGTGTGTTAGAATCTCAAAGTTGCGTACAATGCAAGCTATTACATTATTCAAAGGGAAACGTACCGTGGAATCTTGGGTTGTTACATTATATTCCTTGAAATCTCATTTAAAATGGATTCATTGGGTATAATCCTACCAGTCGAGGTCATCGCTTCTTTCATCTGTATCAATTAGACTTTATCATAACCCTATATATATACCAATCATATGATCATTGTTCAAAGGTTATATTATAAATAGTTACGATGCTTAATACTATTTTAAATATGATAGGATATAACTTATAATGATCCAAAATTACTAAATAATTACATGTGTTTTCTATTTCCACATTGCATAATAGGGAATTTAATTTAATCACAAAGAGAAATTTATTTATAAATGTTCAAGTAGTTAAATTATTCCCCCTTCATAAATTTCACCCAAAAAATTTTCATTTCATGTACTAAAATATATGAGGTAACTTTTGTTTCATCACCTCTTCTGATTCCCAAGTTTCTTCCTTAAATTTATGGTTTCACCACATCACTTTTTAAAGGTGAGTTTCCTTGTTTCGTAGAACTTTTTCTCTAAGATCTAATATCCTCACTAGATAATCCTTGTTTGAAGGATCATTATCCAGTTGTACCACCTATAGATTTAGTACATGTGAGGGGTCTAGTATATAATTCCTTAATAGGGATACATGGAACACATCATATACTTGAGATAGGTTGGGTGTGAGTGTTAGTCGATAGGCCACCACTCTAATGTGAACAAGGATATCAAAGGGGGTAGTGTATCTAGAAATAATCTTTCCCTTCTTCCAAAAACTCATTAATTTCTTCTAGGGTGATATAATAAGGAACACTTTATCACTGATCTCAAACTCTAGGTCTCATCGATAATTATCTGCATATATTTTCTATCAACTTTGTACAGATTTCATATAACACTAAATGGTTTGAACCTTATCAATCATATCTTGGATAATGTCATAACCTATCCCAAAGGGGTCTGTGTCATGAAAACCCCAAGCCCACCTCTAATAGGCCAGGGTTTGGTGACTAGCACTGAGTAGGAATATCCCACAAATGGGAATCATTAGCCTAAACTACCTGTACACATGTACACATCTCCAAGCCATAGAATTTTTAAATGTAAAACAAATGAAATAATGCATGAATACAACTAAGATTCAAAAACTATAGTATGATAGGAGGTAAAGGAAAAGTAAACATGGCCAAATTTAATCCCACCATAAGGAGTCTGTACACAAGTCCAACTAAAACTATAAGAAGTTAAACTTGGTCCAAGGGAGATGACTAAGTCAAGGTACGCTCCTGGTAAACACCTCGGTCTTACCATCTCCAGTTATGATCCACCCACTCTTTTTCCTCCTAGGACACTATCAAAAGGCCCTCTGTATGCACAAGACACGGCAGGAAAGACAGCACGCCATCAGGCAGTCATAACCAACTTCCAACCACAGGATTCTGCCTAAATCATGCTCATTCTGAAATAACTCACTCCTCGAACCTTGATATCATCAGAGACACTCGATGAAGATGTCTAGATCATTTGGGCCTTTCCTAAAGAAAACATGTTAGTCAAAGAATATTATGATATATAAAGAGTGGGTTATGCCCAAAACCATTGGGGGATACCATGAACCCAATATAGATTAACCCGCTATGTAGAGGATCATATGCCAATGATTCCAAAAACCCTACCAATGTGGCCCGCTAGATATAGGATCAATTACCTCCTCAAGGAATTCATGTCAATTCCATAAACTCCATTATTGATGATAGAGGATCACACTCTAGTCTTGTAGAGGGACACCACAACTCTATCTGAGACTCGGCCTCTAAAGAGGATAACAATACAGTGATGTGGGGGTAATGTCACACTATACCCTTGAGTAAAAGGAAAAAGATAATGCACTCAACCTATACTAGTCTAAAATTGTAAAAATAAGAGACTCAAGCACTCTTGATGGGAGTACATGGCATGTCCTAGGGGGTACACATCATGTCCACCTATCCCAAGTCTTTCCCATGTGGAAGAACCTCACACAGCATGTGGTCTCTATATACACGACATGTAGGATTAGTACACTAAGTGTAGATACAGATGGTTCCCTGCTCATGTTGTCTGGATATGTCCATGTACTGAATCCATGTCCATGTACCAGTCTGTTTATGCCAAGTCATGTTTGTGTCTAAGTACACAGCATGCCATCTGACCATGTATTATTGTCTGTGTCCATGTACTCTCTGAAGTACATGTCGAGTCAACCGAGGAGGGTCACACACCGTGTGACAGGTTTCATAGGTTGTGTGATCATCATCTCCTTCCTAAAACCCTATCCACTGCTGAAGGGGCCCCACATGGCATGTAGTACTGAGTTACACATCATGTGTTTGGGATTTTTCAGAATCCCTAATTCTTCCTCTTGCATGCACACACTTTTCCACTGCCTTCAGATCTGGCTTTAATAAATCTGGAAAAAATGTGTATCTTCTTTGGCTAAGCCTCACCATTGATGAGCAGCACACTCCATCTATCAAATATGGTCAGAAATCAAAGGTGTTCATCTAGTTTGTCTTCCACGTACGAAGTTTGAAAATTAGGGGTTTCCAATCTGCTTCGATACATCCACTACTATCGTTGTTGCACCTCCATTATATCATACTGAGTCTATATCTACAATCTTGTACTGTTGTGTCAAGAATTGTGTATGTAATGATTGATCCATCAATTGGGTGTCGAACTACGGACTAAGGAGTCCCCTAAAATGAACAAGAAAAGAGGGAGAAAAAACACACACAAAAACCATGAGGAATAAACCTTATCCATTATTCGTTTTGGATCAATAAATTTACATAAGAACAATAAATTAAGAGTAGTAATCAACAAACCAAAAATAATTAATTCTATCAAATTGAAATCTACCGACCATGTGTGGGTCAATCCTTATTCATTTAATTGATCTATGTTTGTTCAGGATTGATATTAGGATAATATTCACAAAACAAAACACCCTTCCTTGATTTGGATCGTGTGTTGATGAATATAGGTCACTGTGTCATTTTCATTGGTGATATCCACCAAGTTTGGTGTGCGTCGATCACTAATTCGAGGTTTTTCCCTAGTTCATTGCATGCTTGAGAGAATTATCCAGATCTCTCTCCTTCCAATATCTCTAGAGGATTCTAGGGTTATGAGTCTAACCCTAGGTCTCTAACATAAGTATACTTTTAAAGAGAAAAATTCTAGTCACTGCGTCGCTAAGTCAACAACTAAAATAAAATAAATTTTCTTAATTTATTTTATTCATTTGAGCATCCATGACGAATTTCCATAATAGACATGCACTAACTAGTGTTAGGTCACACCTAGGGTATAACCTCCATTCTGAACTCAACGGTGCTCTTGGATTTCTAATCCGAGCATCCATTTAGGATTTATTACGCTTTTTTAGGAGTTGTGTGTGTGTGCTATTAAATATTTTAATATTTTTCAAACATTTAAGTTGGGCACATCGGGCCTCAAAATCGCACATCGTCTTAATAGTTGGTGTCAAAAATAATCCATATAATATCTAGAAATAATACATGGAAAATTTGAGATGTTACATTCTCCCAACCTTGGGTTTTTACATCCCCAAAAAGATAAAACAAGGGATACTCAAATAGATGAAGGTACTGAGCACGAATCTGAGCCTCTTGTTCTTAGTGCTCTCCCAAAGATTCATGTGCTTCCACTCGACACACAAAAAAGGAATTGATCACCCAAAAAGGATCATATCCTACCAATCCTCAATCTCCAATGGGTACTCAACAAAATTCACTCCATCCTCTATGTATAGATCTCCCCAGTTGATGATGTGTGAAGGGTCATGCACGTACCTCCTCAGGTACGACACGTGGAAGATTTCATGTACCCGATCTAACTATGAAGGTAGATCCGATCAGTATTCCACATTGCCAACTCTATTTAGTATCTGGAAAATTGATGATGCACATCATAGGTAGCTTGTCTCCCTAGCCAAATATCTATAATCCCCATCGAGGTGAAACCTGAAGGAATACATGGTCTCCTTTCTCAAACTCTAAAGGCCTACGTCGCCTATCAACATAAGACTTATGATGGCTCTGTGCAGTCTTCATCTACTCCTAGATGATCTTCACCATCTTTGTAGTAGCACACAACAATTTTAGGCCCATGAGTGTTGACTCTCCTAGATCAGTCCAATAAAATGGTGACCTGTAGGGTCACCCATACAAATCCTCTTATGTTTTCATACCAATGGTGGAATGTTAGTTGTTTTTTTATGAAAACTCCACTTGTGGGAGGTGATCCTCCCAACTACGACCGAAGTCTGACATGCAAGCTCACAGCATATCCTCTAGAACCTAAATGGTCTGCTCAATTTGGTCATCTGTTTGGGGGTGAAACATTATGCTCAAGCGTAACTAGGTCCCAAACACCTCCTGCAATACCTCCCATAACCAGGATGTAAAGAAATTGTCATGATTAGAAACAATCGTCAATGGAACTCCATGGAGTTGAACTATCTTTTGCATGTAAATGTGTCCCAAGATCTCTAATAAACTCTACTCTCGGATGGCTGGTAAGTGGGATGACTTGGTGATTTGGTCAAGGATCACCCAGATGGAATTGTGTCCCCTAAACATAAGTGGTAATCCAATCACTAAGTCCATAGATATCCCATCCCACTTCCATTATGGTACCTCAAGGGGTTGGAATAAACCCACTGGGACCTGGTGCTCAGCCTTCACTTGTTGATAAGTAAGGCGTCAAGAAACAAACTCAGCAACCCATTTCTTCATCTCTGGCCACCAAAACTGACATTAGAGATCCTATTACATCTTTTCCACACTTGGATATACCTCTAAAGGGAATGTATGAAACTCCCTTAGAACCTCCTCCTGCAACATCACTGGTACTACTGTACATCCTCTAAAAATAATGACGTGCTCCCCACCTTTTGAATATCCGTCAAGAGCATTCCCTATAGATATTTGAGAACATATGGTCTCGCAGTTGGTATCCCCAAGTTATGCCTCCATGACTCGCTGTGAGAGTGGAGGGGTGAAAGACATCGACTGGAGGTAAGCTACTCCATATCCATCCACAAAGTATAACTCCAATGAGTACAACTTCCCTGATGCCTTATTCAACAACTGTGAACTTGATCTTCTACTAAGAGCATCTGCCACCATGTTTCCCTTCCTAGGAGTATAGACAAAATCCAATTCATAGTCCTGGAGGAACTCTAGACATCACCTCTATCTCAAGTTTAGATCCTCCTAATATAAGATATACTTGATACTCTTTTGGTCAGAGTATACAAGAAACCGCTAACCCATTAGGTAGTGTCACCACATCTTCAAAGAAAAGACTAGTGTTGTTGACTCAAGATCATGGGTCGTGTAATTCTTCTCATGTGGTCTCAATTGGCGTGAACCATAGGAAATAATCACTTGACTCTAAATCAAGACACAACCAAACCCAATTCCTAATGCATCATAGAATACCATGTACTTGGTGTAACGACCCAAAATTTCATTAATGGAAAATCCCTCTTGATCCAGTTAAATGTTTCTTTATGTTTTTATAAGATTTCAACTTCTTTAGTTTAACGTTAAGATTTGTGACCGTTACTTTTATAGCCGTTAAACAGTGATCATCTGGGTAGTTTAAATATATGGCTTTAACGAACCAATTTTCTACTCAGACAAAGGAAGCAATGGCCTTATCCAGTAGAATTGCCCCTTACGAAGCCCATTTGTCGGAGCTCGGAAAGGAGGTGGCGTCTTTGGGCTTTGCCCTTGACCAGGCCCAAGCTGAGCTTCATCAAGTCAAGCTCGAACGTGATCGTCTACGGGAAAAATGGAAGTTGATAGAGATTACCACTCGAGCAATGTTATCCGAGCAACCCCAAGAGTCTATCACCATCGCACACCTTACCCTTAGGTCTTATGCGGCTATTTTAAGGGGTTATGTAACAAATAAGTAGCACCATGTTCATGTACATTATTTTTTGTATATAATAATGAATATAATTTCTAGTCATTTTTGATGCATTGTAATTAGTTTTTAAAGTACAAATGATGTTTTTAGTTATTATTTAATTAAGAATTATATTTTATTAAATTAAAGGATTTTTGAATTAAATAATATTTTAATAAAGTATTATTATTAATATTAAATTAATTTTTATTAAATATAAATGATCTTATAATTTTATGAATGCAATTAAAATTTTTATTAAGGTTTGAAAGCCATTTCTGTCAAAACCCGTGAATTTTTTTATAAATGTCGGTTTTTATTTTAAAAGTGAAAATTCACATATTTAGAAAATTATTTAGATAAAATAAATATTATTTTTGTAATCAGGACGTCGAAATTATCCAACGGTGAATTTTTCATAATTTTCTGAGACAGTCAAATTTTTGGGTAAAAATTAAATACCATTTAAATATATAATGTGTTTTATAACATCATAATGACCCAATGGTGATGTAATAAAATACCATAATCCTTATTTTCGGCCAATATGTGTTTTATCATTAAAATAATGAGGTTTTGGGTTTTTTTGACTCACTTTTCAAAGCATTAATGGAGCCCTCAAGACTTATTCAACACTTTGCCTTTTTAAATTAATTTCCATGGGAGTGTGACTCACCTCCACATAAGCAACCTTAATTTTTTAATAAGTTCGGACCTTGGAATTGTAAAATATTGTTTTCCTCTTTCCTTTTCCAGAAACCATGGGCAAATACCATGGGATGGTTTGTGGTTTGGATTATTTTAATATAAGGGGTCCCAAACCTAAATAATAAAGAATTCTCTCACCTTTCCTATATAAACCCACCCAAGCTCCCACTTCCTCCTCACTCAAAGCCTTTGAAGTTCATCCAACCTCTGCCCTACTCTCTCTAGAATCCTCTCAAGGTGCCCCAAGCTCCCAAGAAGCCTCTCACAAGCCTCTCTCTAGCCTTTGGAAGCACACTTCCAAGTAAGGGGTTTTCTTCCTTTCTCATTTTTTTTGTCAATTTTCTTTAAGTTGTATTTCCCTTTTTATTTCAATTATGAATGTTGGGGTATGGTTTCTCACCTCCCCCATACTGCCCTCTTATTGTTCGAATGATGGGAGAACCCTTTCTCTCTCATTAAATGCCTCCCATGTACACCCGTTACTATGCCGAAATTCCGAAAGGAACTTCTCTCTCTTCTTTTACATTCAAGCAATACTTTTGTATCATGAATCTAAATTCCATTTCTATTGTTGGGACATGTATATATATGATCTCCTTACTGTCCATTACATGTAAATATGATGAGGAACCCCTTTCTCTCTCATCAACCTTTTTTATGAATTCTTATGTCACGCCGTTACGCTGCCGAAATCGCACCGATTTTCTAAGCCAATGTCTTTGTGTAGTGAATACCATGCCCATTTCTCCATCAAGGGTATTCACCTTTATGCACATATACATATTGATTGTAAAGTTTCATGTATGAATTCCACATTCCTTTATCGTGGAAGAAATGATTATGTTTTATGAATCCATTTTTTATGATCCATGTGGCACACTTATGCATGAAATGAAATGTTTAAGAAGGGTGCGCCCTTTATAGCGCTCCAATGCATTGGGTAAAGTATAGTATCATGATACGTCATGTGCAATGAGTGTTGACTCATGCTAATTCAAGTGCAACAAGGGTTTACTCGTGCTTCAAGTGCAATGAGGGTTTACACATGCTCCATGTGCAATGAGCCTTGGCTCATGCTAATTCAATGTTAAGTGTTGTTGCCACATTTCCATGTTATGATTATCATGCTTTATCATTCCTTTATGTTCATGTCTCTCTTATGCTCTATTGATATTCCTATTGCCTAACATGTATTGTACTCCTCATGTTATTCATTGTGTACTCCCTTACTGGGCTTTATAGCTCACCCTTTTCTTATGCATGTCCTCAGGTTATCCCATGAAATGCTAAGTACGAAGGAATGTAGTGGTCATGTAAAGGAAGTTTTCAATAAGGATGTTGTATTTCAAGTTTAAAGTTTTTTATGTAATAATCCTAAGCCCCAAAGACACTAAACCTCTCGATCTTCTTTGTTGTATCAAGTGAAGTTTTATGTAATAAAGCATGTTTAAGTTGTAATAAAAAGCAGGGTTGCCATAGTTTGTATCAAAGGATAGGTTTAGTTATTTTTGGGATTAGGAAACCCTAGTAAAGCCTTAGATACAAGACTAAGCATAATAAAAACATCCCTAAGTTTTGGTAAATACTAAGTAAGTGTTTTATCAAACAAATACATCCCTGTCTGGATACGAGCAGGTAGAGGCGGCTCTGGCACAGATGTATCCTAGGGGTAAAACCTGAAAACACCGCTTTGAGCTAGACTCGAACGGGAACTGGTGCACGACAACGGGCCTTGCTGCACTCTTGGTTACGACACTCCCAGGGGATATGTTTTTATAAATTCACAATCTTAGTATAAACCCTTATTAAGGGAAAAATGCCCCTAAGAATATATGTTAGAAGGAAGATCATGAAAAGCCTGGATTGAACCCTATAGACTCATGAGTTGAGGAGATTAAAGTTTATTTATAAGTCATCATCTTTTGTCTTTGGATTACCCTTTATGTGTTACCCCTAACTTTCCTTTTATTCCAGCCAATGGCTGGTAATAGGAGAACTCGGGCTAACAACCGTTGTGAAGATCAGTGTGATGATTGTACTTATGAGATGCCCAATCCAATGGGAGCGGGAATCGCGAACTTTGTCACGCTTCTCTCTCAGCTAACTCAAGTTTTGAATAGAAACACTGGTCAAGAGGAACGTTCAACCCCCCCTAAGAAAGAACAAGTCGCTATTGAAAGCTTCATGAGACAAAGGCCTCCTACTTTTAGTGGATCATCTGATCCCACGATTGCTGAACAATGGATCAACTCCATTGAAAAGATATTCTCCATCCTCCAATGCTCTGAAAAAGAGAAGGTTCTCCTGGCGGCTTATCGTATGGAGGGTGAAGCTGATCAATGGTGGTCGTTGATCAAAAATACGAAGCCTGAGGAGGTTATCGAGGCTTTGGAATGGAAGGTATTCCGGAAGATGTTTTTCGATAAATATTTTCCACGCACCCTCCGTCTTAAGATGGAAAGGGACTTCCTTTCCCTCAAGCAGAAAGATGAGGAATCTGTGGGAGCGTACGAGGCAAACTTCACAAGGCTTGCACGATACGCTTTCGGCTTTGTCGTTACCCCCGAATGCAAGGTTGACCGCTTCTTTGGTGGGCTAAAGCCTAGCTTGCGGAAAGCATTAGCAATCTGTGACTTCGACAGCTATGAGGAAATTGTCCGATGTGCCCTCAAGGTTGAAATGGAGATCGGAGAATCACAGGGGTATCATGGGGACAAGAAGCGGAAGGTGTACTTCAATGCTGGTGGTCCGATGGATAAATCCAACGGCGCTAAGAAAATTCCAGCACCCCACTTGCCAAAAGTGTGGAAAAAAGCACCCTGGAAATTGCCTTAGGGGGACAAGAAAATGCTTCAAGTGTGGAAGAGAAGGGCACCTAGCTGTTAACTGTCAGCAAGAAGGACCCGCGGCTACGACGGAGGGGAGGAACGCTCCGTTCGAACCTCAACGCGTTGTTCAATGCTTCAAATGCAAAGAACCGGGTCATTTTGCGAATCAGTGCCCTAATCCAAGGGTTATCGGAGGCAATCAACAACCTCCAAGACAGCAAGGAAGAGCTTTTGCCATCACTTCTGCCGAAGTGAACCCCGACAACGAAGTGGTGATAGGTACGCTAGTTATTCATTCAAGAATAGAGAACGTACTTTTTGATTCAGGTTCTACGCATTCCTTTATATCTCAAAAGTTTAGTAGAACAATCCCTGCACCACCACAAATCCTGGAAGTAAAGATGTCGGTGAGTACGGCAAATGGGGCAATCATTGCATCCCATGAGTATAAGTCCTCCCCTGTTATAATCTGTGGATTGAATTTCCCGGCGAACCTCGTCATACTCCCTTTGGTGGAATTTGATGCAATTCTTGGCATGGATTGGCTTTCCTTATATAGAGCCAACATAAATTGTCGGGAGAGGGAAATCACACTCCATATGGAGAATCGACCCCCGATTCTTTACAAGTGTCAGGAGGAAGATGAATCTCCTTTAGCTCCATCATCTCAAGCATAGATATTACTGCCTTATGAGCACGCGTATCTGGCTCAGATGATTGAGTCCAATGAAGAAACCACCCTTGAATAAATGCCTATTGTGAGGGAATTCGCTGAAGTATTTCCCGAGGAACTTCCTGGTCTTCCTCCAAGAAGAGATGTTGAGTTCTCAATTGAACTTATACCTGGGGCGTTACCAATATCCAAGACTCCATATAGAATGGCTGTGGTTGAGCTTGAAGAACTGAAGAAACAACTACAGAAGAATCTGGATAAAGGGTTTATATGCCCAAGTGCATCACCATGGGGTGCACCAGTCCTCTTCGTCAAGAAGAAGGATGGGTCAATGCGGCTTTGCATCGATTATCGTGAACTTAACAAAATCACGATAAATAACAAGTATCCTCTCCCAAGAATCGATGACTTGTTTTATCAGCTGCGTGGAGCACAATACTTCTCCAAGGTCGACTTGCGGTCGGGATATTATCAAGTAAGGGTGAAGAAGGAAGATATCCCCAAGACTGCTTTTCGTACAAGGTACGGGCATTATGAATTCATAGTAATGCCTTTTGTACTCACCAATGCTCCAGAAATATTCATGGACTTGATGAATAGAGTCTTTAGAGATTACCTAGATAAATTTGTGGTAGTCTTTATAGATGATATTCTAATATACTCCAAAACCAAGGAGGACCATGAGGAGCATTTAAGAACTGTACTGGAGACTTTGCGCAAGGAGAAGCTCTATGCCAAGTACAGCAAGTGTGAGTTCTGGTTGAAGGAGGTCTCATTCTTGGGCCATATCATCACAAGAAATGGGATATCTGTGGACCCCTCCAAAACAGATGCAATTGAGGGATGGCCGAGGCCAACATCGGTAACTGATATCCGTAGCTTCTTGGGGTTAGCTGGATATTATCGACGATTTGTGAGAAACTTCTCACGATTGTCCAACCCTCTTACCAAGCTAACTGGAAAGGGAGTAAAGTTTGCTTGGAGTGATGAATGCGAAGAAATCTTCAAGGAGTTGAAAAGGAGGCTTATCACTGCACCTGTGCTCACTTTACCCACAAGTGGGGAGCTTTTTGTGGTATTCAGTGATGCTTCGAAGAAGGGCTTAGGATGTGTGCTGATGCAGAATGATAAAGTGATATCCTATGCCTCAAGACAGTTGAAAATCCATGAGCGAAACTATCCAACGCATGATCTGGAGTTGGCGGCGGTGATCTTTGCCTTGAAAATCTGGCGGCATTATCTCTATGGAGAGAAATGTGAGATATATACTGACCACAAGAGTATTAAATATATATTCACACAGAAAGAGCTTAATATGCGCCAGAGAAGATGGATAGAGCTCATAAAGGATTATGACTGTTCAATACATTACCACCCTGGGAAGGCGAACAAGGTGGCGGATGCCCTAAGTAGAAAGGATCCAGCAATTCTATCAATGATGAGAATTGAGAAGGATACAATCTTCTTAGACTTGATGAAGATGGACGTGGGAATCATAAAGAAGGGAACATCATCAATCCTTTCACAAATGATTGCTCAACCATCTCTTTTGGAAAGGTTAAAGGATGCTCAAAAGGATGATGCGAGAATCCAAGAAAAAGTGGAAGCTATCAAAAAGGGAAAATCCTCAGATTTTAATGTTAATAAAGAAGGAATTGTGCGGTTTGGGAAAAGACTATGTGTCCCATCAAGTTTGGAGCTGAAGAAGGAACTTTTTGATGATGCACATAGTTCAAATTTCTCTATTCACCCAGGGAGCACAAAGATGTATCGAGATCTCCGAGAAAACTTTTGGTGGGATAATATGAAGAAGGAGATCTCCGAATATACATCAAAGTGCCTGGTGTGTCAGCAAGTGAAGGCAGAGAGGCAGAAGTCTAAGGGGATGATGCAACCATTGCCCATACCAGAATGGAAATGGGAGAACATCACCATGGACTTCGTCACTGGACTTCCAAGGACATCCAAAAGCAACAATGCAATTTGGGTTATTGTGGATCGTCTTACAAAGACTGCACACTTCATTTCTATTCGAGAGGATTTCTCTTTGGATCAACTGGCACGGATATATATCAGGGAAGTGGTACGGTTGCATGGAGTACCACTATCTATTGTGTCTGACCGAGATCCAAGATTTACCTCTAAGTTTTGGAAGAGTCTTCAACATGCTCTGAATACTGAACTGAACTTCAGTACGGCCTATCATCCTCAAACTGATGGCCAATCCGAGTGGACTATCCAAACACTTGAGGATATGTTGAGAGCGTGCTCAATGGACTTTAAAGGAGGATGGGATCAACATCTTCCTCTAGTTGAGTTCTCTTATAATAATAGTTTCCATTCGAGCATCCAAATGGCACCATATGAAGCCCTGTATGGGAAAAGGTGTAGAACACCGGCATGTTGGGATGAGGTCGGTGAACGTAAGCTGCTTGGACCAGAAATGGTCGAAGAAATGGTGGAGAAGGTGAAAACCATTCAGCAGCATATCAAGGCAGCCCAAAGTCGACAGAAGAGTTATACAGATAATCGTCGACGAGACCTTGAGTTTAAAGTCGGATACATGGTGTTTTTACGCATATCTCCGTGGAAGAAGGTCATGAGGTTTGGAAAGAAAGGGAAGTTAAGTCCAAGGTACATCGGCCCCTTCGAGATTCTTGATCGTGTTGGGGCTGTGGCCTATCGACTAGCACTTCCACCTACTATGGCCAAGGTGCATGATGTCTTCCATGTATCCCTATTAAGGAAGTACATACCAGACCCTTCACATGTACTCTCTTCTGAGGTGGTACAATTAGAAGACGATCTTTCTTATGAGGAGCAACCAGTGAAGATCTTGGATCGTAGAGAAAAAGTTCTACGAAATAAGACAATGCCCCTCGTCAAGGTGTTGTGGAGAAACCACAAGTTTAAAGAAGCAACTTAGGAGTCGGAGGATATGATGAAGCTAAGTTACCCACATTTGTTTTAGTGTGGGAAAAGGAAAATTTCGAGGGCGAAATTTCTTAAGGGGGGAATGTTGTAACGACCCAAAATTTCATTAATGTAAAATCCCTCTTGATCCAGTTAAATGTTTCTTTATGTTTTTATAAGATGTCAACTTATTTAGTTTAACGTTAAGATTTGTGACCGTTACTTTTATAGCCGTTAAACAGTGATCATCTGGTTAGTTTAAATATAAGGCTTTAACGAACCAATTTTCTACTCAGACAAAGGAAGCGATGGCCTCATCCAGTAGAATTTCCCCTTACGAAGCCCATTTGTCGGAGCTCGGAAAGGAGGTGGCATCTTTGGGCTTTGCCCTTGACCAAGCCCAAGCTGAGCTTCATCAAGTCAAGCTCGAACGTGATCGTCTACGGGAAAAATGGAAGTTGATAGAGATTACCACTCGAGCAATGTTATCCGAGCAACCCCAAGAGTCCGTCACCATCGCACACCTTACCCTTAGGTCTTATGCGGCTATTTTAAGGGGTTATGTAACAAATAAGTAGCACCATGTTCATGTACATTATTTTTTGTATATAATAATGAATATAATTTCTAGTCATTTTTGATGCATTGTAATTAGTTTTTAAAGTACAAATGATGTTTTTAGTTATTATTTAATTAAGAATTATATTTTATTAAATTAAAGGATTTTTGAATTAAATAATATTTTAATAAAGTATTATTATTAATATTAAATTAATTTTTATTAAATATAAATGATCTTATAATTTTATGAATGCAATTAAAATTTTTATTAAGGTTTGAAAGCCATTTCTGTCAAAACCCGTGAATTTTTTTATAAATGTCGGTTTTTATTTTAAAAGTGAAAATTCACATATTTAGAAAATTATTTAGATAAAATAAATATTATTTTTGGAATCAGGACGTCGAAATTATCCAACGGTGAATTTTTCATAATTTTCTGAGACAGTCAAATTTTTGGGTAAAAATTAAATACCATTTAAATATATAATGTGTTTTATGACATCATAATGACCCAATGGTGATGTAATAAAATACCATAATCCTTATGTTCGGCCAATATGTGTTTTATCATTAAAATAATGAGGTTTTGGGTTTGTTTGACTCACTTTTCAAAGCATTAATGGAGCCCTCAAGACTTATTCAACACTTTGCCTTTTTAAATTAATTTCCATGGGAGTGTGACTCACCTCCACATAAGCAACCTTAATTTTTTAATAAGTTCGGACATTGGCCTTGTAAAATATTGTTTTCCTCTTTCCTTTTCCAGAAACCATGGGCAAATACCATGGGATGGTTTGTGGTTTGGATTATTTTAATATAAGGGGTCCCAAACCTAAATAATAAAGAATTCTCTCACCTTTCCTATATAAACCCACCCAAGCTCCCACTTCCTCCTCACTCAAATCCTTTTAAGTTCGTCCAACCTCTGCCCTACTCTCTCTAGAATCCTCTCAAGGTGCCCCAAGCTCCCAATAAGCCTCTCACAAGCCTCTCTCTAGCCTTTGTAAGCACACTTCCAAGTAAGGGGTTTTCTTCCTTTCTCATTTTTTTTGTCAATTTTCTTTAAGTTGTATTTCCCTTTTTATTTCAATTATGAATGTTGGGGTATGGTTTCGCACCTCCCCCATACTTCCCTCTTATTGTTTGAATGATGGTAGAACCCTTTCTCTCTCATTAAATGCCTCCCATGTACACCCGTTACTATGCCGAAATTCCGAAAGGAACTTCTCTCTCTTCTTTTACATTCAAGCAATACTTTTGTATCATGAATCTAAATTCCATTTATATTGTTGGGACATGTATATATATGATCTCCTTACTGTCCATTACATGTAAATATGATGAGGAACCCATTTCTCTCTCATCAACCTTTTTTATGAATTCTTATGTCACGCCGTTACGCTGCCGAAATCGCACCGATTTTCTAAGCCAATGTCTTTGTGTAGTGAATACCATGCCCATTTCTCCATCAAGGGTATTCACCTTTATGCACATATACATATTGATTGTAAAGTTTCATGTATGAATTCCACATTCCTTTACCGTGGAAGAAATGATTATGTTTTATGAATCCATGTTTTATGATTCATGTGGCACACTTATGCATGAAATGAAATGTTTAAGAAGGGTGTGCCCTTTATAGCGCTCCAATGCATTGGGTAAAGTATAGTATCATGATACGTCATGTGAAATGAGTTTTGACTCATGCTAATTCAAGTGCAACGAGGGTTTACTCGTGCTTCAAGTGCAATGAGGGTTTACTCATGCTCCATGTGCAATGAGCCTTGGCTCATGCTAATTCAATGTTAAGTGTTGTTGCCACATTTCCATGTTATGATTATCATGCTTTATCATGCCTTTATGTTCATGTCTCTCTTATTCTCTATTGATATGCCTATTGCCTAACATGTATTGTACTCCTCATGTTATTCATTGTGTACTCCCTTACTGGGCTTTATAGCTCACCCTTTTCTTATGCATGTCCTCAGGTTATCCCATGCAATGCTAAGTACGAAGGAATGTAGTGGTCATGTAAAGGAAGTTTTCAATAAGGATGTTGTATTTCAAGTTTAAAGTTTTTTATGTAATGATCCTAAGCCCCAAAGACACTAAACCTCTCGATCTTCTTTGTTGTATCAAGTGAAGTTTTATGTAATAAAGCATGTTTAAGTTGTAATAAAAAGCAGGGTTGTCATACTTGGCACATTCCTATGGTAACCTCAAGATGGGAGTGCTCTTTAACCTCTGCCTTAGCTCCTGAAAGCACTGCTAGCACTTTTCCTTCCATGTGAAAGGCTGCCCCTTTCATGTGAAAAATGTCATGGGTGCTTCCACTATAGAGAATTCAAGTACAAACCTATGATAGTACCCTTCCAATCCAAGGAAACTTCACACCTTGGTAATACTCTTGGGTGGCTCCCAAGAAAGCACTACCTAAACCATTGCTAGATCCACTATAACTCTAGCCTCTAAGATGACATGTCCCAGAAAATAGACCTCTAGAATCCAAAACTAGAACTTTGAGATCTTCCCGTAAATTTGGTGTTCTCAGAGTGTGTCAAGGACCATCCTCAAGTGTCTCGTGTTCTCATCCTCAGACATCAAATACACTAGGATGTCATCAATGAAGAATACCATGAACCGGTATAATAAAGGTCGACAGATCTGGTTCATGAGTCCTATGAAAACTGTTGGGGAGTTCTTCATACCAAAAAGAATCACCAAGTAATCATAGTGGTCATAACTATATTTAAATTCCATCTTCAGTATATCCGTATCTCATAAGCATAGTTAGTGATAGCCTGATTTGAGGTCAATCTTTGATAACCATCCCTCCCCTTTCAACTGATCAAAGAGGTCATCGATCCTTGATAGTGGATACTTGTTCTTCATGTCACCTGGTTTAAGTTCTGTAAATCCATAGATAACCTCAAGATCTCGTTTGCCTTCTTGGAAAACAAAATTGGGGTTGCCCAGGGTGAAACACTGGGTCTCACAAAACCCTTCCTCTACAAGTCCTCCAACTACATCCTTGGTTTACAAAGCTCTACAGAATTCATTCGATATGTAGGAGTAGATATCGGTGTCATCCTGGGGTGTATATCAATGTAGAATTCTATCTCCCAACAGAGAGGTAAACCTAGAACATCCATAGAAAATACATCCTCATACTCTGCCACCATTACTGAAAACTGAGGACTCATAACATCCACTACACCGAGGGTCAAGCTGTCCAACTGATGAGTAATCAGCTGCACCCTCCTATGTGTGAGTCCATCCTATGGTGCTTGGATTTCCTTTTAACTGAAAAAGGAAAACTTGGTTCCATCACAATGGACACACCGCACTCTTCACCTAAAACAGTCAATCTGATCATGAACTATAGATAACCAGTCCATACTAAGAATGACGTCGTAAGGCCTCAGTGCCACTACCAAGAGATACCAACTGAAAATCTCACCTCTCAGAGTTAGGTTACACTATTGGAACTAGTGTGTGACCGTTGAGTCTCCTCCAATAGGAGTATCCAAGCATAAGGGTCAAGTCAACGATTCAACTGAAATCTCCGAGTCTCGAACAAGATTCATGGCAAGAAAAGAATGAATGGAACCTATGTATATCAAAACTATAGATAAGGTGGAGAAGACACAGATCATACCTCATATCATCCCTGGATCCTTGGGGTCATAGGCCTCCATAACCTATAGTTGGCCGCATCCCTACCCACCAGCTCCTTGATCCTAGAATGGACCACCTAGAGTGGTGGTAATAAGTCGAACCCCCAACTACCTCCTCCTACCCTATCGACCCCTCTACCATGTCTACCACTCTACGGACCACACTTCTCTTATATATATATATATATCTTGGAGGTACCTTAATCATCACCTGATCAGTTGTGTAGTGGGTCAATAAATCTCATTCCATATGTCCCCAACCATCATAGGAGAAATATCGCCTATCACTTGGCTGATTTGAGCCACCCTGAGAATCCTGCACTGCTGAACCTGAGTCCTAGGATTTCCTCCTAAAGGGTATAACCCAATTGGATCCATGTAAATGTTTTCAGCTACCTACGATCGATATCTCAGCTAACGAGTGACCACTACTATCTCCCATGATTGGTGTCGGCTCTTACAAAAAACTTTCTACCAATAGGGCTCACTCAAGTACCCCAACATAGGTAAAAATACTAAGGGATACCACTAATGCCCTGATGTCTCAGCACAAGACCTACTCGAAGGTTTGATCCCTAAAGAACTGATCTCGTACCATATCCAAAGAGTAGCGCAAGAGATCTGTAAACTTTGTTGAACACTCTACCATGATCATACTGCCCTGCTGTAGATGCAAAATCTTCTATATGCGTACCGATTGCAACATGGCCGGATATATTTCCTTGGTGAAGATAAGCTTAAAGACTATCTAGGAGATAGTTTTCTCTTCAGGTGACTGAGTCACCAAGCTCCAACATCACCCCATAGATCCTTTAAGAAGACTCACTGCAAGGACTACCATATGTTCGGTAGGCGTCCTCATAAGGCGAAAAACATGGGTGACTGCCTCTAGCCAATCCTCAACCATCTGGGGATCTAGCTCGCCCCGAAACCTAGGAGGTCGCTACCTCTAAAACTCATGAAACACACTCAGCCTATGTTCATCCTCAGATTGTAGTTTTCATAGTAGCTGCTACTTTATGGGTGGTGGTATGGTTGTTAAACCATCTGTAGGTGTTATCTCTAGTACAATCCCTTGTACCGGTGCCTCATCACTGGACGGATCATCCTCATGATTATGTGGTGGAATCCTAGATGGTTGTCTACATGGAGGTGTTCTGAAATAAAACAAGATTTACCATAGTCAATATAGTATATTTAGGGATATGACTCAAGAAGGATATGGAAAACACAATCATTCCTATATGATACATGCACCATTGTTTTTTCCTATAACTGGTGCTCTCTTGTACCAATTTGAAAAGAAGGTGGTCAGATTCCTGGTGTATGGATATGTCGAATGCTGCTCCAACACCAAAGTCCCTAGCTTGAAATCCAAACTTGAAACAATTAACACTATTTCCCCAAACCAACCTCATAGACTCCTAATCCTAAAGTAGAACTGACCTACTCTAATATCACTCTGTCATGACTCATCCCAAAGGGGGTCATGGTACGACTACCCCAAGCCCACCTTTAATAGTCGAGGGGATGATGACTAGCACCGATTAGGCATATCCCACAAATGGGAGGCATTAGCCTAAAGTACCTGTACACACACACATTTCCAAGACACACGATGATGAAATGTAAAACAACTAAAATAATTCATGACTACAACTAAGATCCCACAACCAGAGTATTACAGGAGGTAAAGGAAAATTAAATATGTCCAAATACAATCCCACCACAAGGGATCTATACACAAGTCCAACTGAAAATATAAGAAGTACAACCTTCTCCAAGGGTGAGAACTAAGTCAAGGTATGCTCCCGGTAAACACCTCAGTCTGCCCATCTCCAGTTATTCTCCACCCACTCCATGTCCTCTGAGGACACCATCAAAAGGGTCATCATCTGCACAAGACACGACACGTGCAGAAAAAGCCCGTGCAGGGGAGAGTATAAAAATACTGAGTCGGATACCCTAAAAAAATAAACACGAAGCACCAAGTGTAGTAGTCTCAATACAAGATGTAACAATATATAACATATACAAGCAGTATAAGAACCCAAATATACTCAAGAGAGACACCACACCATCAGGTGGTCATAACCAATTTTCATCCATAGGATTATTCTTGAATCATGATCATTTCATAAGAAATCACTCCTCGAGCCTTGATATCATTAGAGACACTTGAAGAAGAGGTCTAGCTCATTTAGGCCCTGCCTAAAGAGAATGTGTTGGTCAAAGAATACTATGATACATAGAGGGGGGCTCACGACCAGAACCACTGGGGGACACCATAAACCCAATATGGATCAACCCGCTATATAGGGGATCATATTCCAATAATTCCACAAAGCCTACCGATGTGTCCTGTAACGTCCCCGACCTGGAATCCACTAAACTGATGCTCCGAGCTGGGTGGTTACATGACCTTAAGCGTGCCTCCCCGTATGCCAAAGGCTGCCGACTAGCAGCGGGGGTCTATGTAGTCAAGTGGGGAGACTATACCCCCTCATTATCAGAGTAAGCCACAACAGAAAGAACCAAATAGCTGAAATAATAATCAATAGCCAAGAAAGAAGTACAATAACCATTTCCAACAATAAATATGTCATGTCATACTACAAGTGAAAAAGTGAACAAAGCCCATAATAAGACAACGGACAAATCCCCAAAATGGTTCTGACCCCAAGTCTAGATCCTCCACCAAGTGCTACCCATGTCCACTCAGCTATCTAGAAAGGACCCTTTCCCTTTTCCTGACCTGCAAACATGAAGTCTGCTCGGGTACCCAACGGAGGCCCGAGCAGGGTGTGAGTACGAATCAGTAGGCCACCACCAACGGTGTCTACAAAATATCCAGTATAAACAGGTAGTGCATGCAAAAGAAATATGAATGATAATTGCCAAGTGATTATTTAAGGTGCCATTAACCAGTTTAGAGCCAAATCCATTGCCACTTCCATTACCATTCATTTCACACCAATTATCATCACTTACCATTTCCTCACATTTCCATGGGTTAAACACATACATTATGTTACATGGGTCTAAGGCCAACAATCACATGTAAGAGAGTAAACAGCTCGTTGTCCTATCTCACTAGGACCAACCCCCCTCATATCAACCATATCCTCACCTCGAAGCCTCATTCCGAGTGGATACCTCATGGAAACCATATCCTCACCTCGAAGCCTTAGTCCAGGTGGATGCAACTGATAGGGAAACAGAGCATCAGTCCTATCCATACCCCGTGCATATAGGGTGGAGTTTAGAGCATCAGTCTTCACTCGACCCGTGGGCGTAGAGCCTCAGTCATACCCCACACTACCAAGCCATGTGCACATGCTTATATATAAGTAACCATCAACCTTCCAACCATTTCCCAGCGGCAACCATCATTCACAAAAACCCACATGGGAAACCACATTATGCCTTAACCCATTAAAACATTACCATTTCACATCATTTAACCATTCACCCAATTCCCATGTGTTATTCCTATCTCACTAAGCATTCAACACTAGACTCATAATCTATCCCATTATGGTCTTTAATCAATTTACACATTAGCCCATTTAACCCATTCATCATTCCCATGAATCAACATTTAACCCATTTCAAATAACCCCTAGGTAATTTCCAAGTCTAGGTGCATCACCTAACTTCTATTCCAAGTTCAACCAATCATTCCAACATAGTTATCAAGGGATATACAATTCATTACCACATGGTCACTTGTTTAATATCAAACCCTAAATCCGGGAAAAGTCGGCACATCCCATGGATGGCCCCAATTAGGTCAAGTCTATCCCAACACATCCCACGGGGATCGTGAGGGTTCCCATTTGCTATTTTAAACACCATTAGTACGAAACATGCCAAGTTTATCCAAAACATAACCAAAGGAAAGCAAGAACACAACTAAACATGCACAAAACCCTAAATAACCATGGGATATAACTTGTAGACCACCTACCTAGAATCCGTGGTTGAACGCACCCGCAATCGAGCCCTTAGACCTCGATTCGACCAACCCTTGGAGATTCAACCTAGAACTCACCCAAAAGATAGGGTTTTAGGGTTTCGGAACAAGAGGGGGAGAAGACATAAACCCTAAACCAAGAAAAGAACCAAGGAGGAGATTAGCCTTACTTGGAGCTTCAATCTGCAACCAACGACACTAAAAACGCCTTAGAAACAAAGGAGATCGATCTCTTGGAGCTCTTGGACGAATTGGTTCGATCCTAGGGTGAAGAGGGAGGAAATGGAGGAAAATCCCGAGTTGGGGTTATAAAGCCCAGAGTGGCAAACTTGTAATTTTTCCAACTTTAAGTGGCTGCACAGTTTAGCTGCACGGTTTAGAAAATGGTGCGCAAACCGTGCGCTAGATACTGTTCGGAGGAGGAGGGGTCGCACGGTTTTTCCTGGGCAGGTCGCACGGTTTTCCAAATCATGCGCAAGTCATGCACCCAGCCCTATCTTGGCCAAACTTCCCTTCTTTCGTGCCCCGAGCCCCCGGAACACCCCCATGGCCTCTCATACCTTTGGGAGACATTTTAAAAACCCAAAAACAAGGTATTTAACCAAAACACAACAAAAACATACCTTTCCAAAAACCAGGATCTTACAACCTCCCCACATTATAACGGTTCATCCAGGAGTCGAGGTCCTGAGCATCATTGCTCCACCGAAGAGAAGAGTTCGGTCCACTGAGCCTGCACATCCGATTACCGCTCCCAAGTTTCTTCCTGAACTTTCCCATACTGCCATAGTACTCGCACTAATGGAATAAACTTGCCTCGCAAGACCTTTTCACTACGGTCCACCACACGGACCAGATGCTCCTCAAAGGACGCATCTGCCTCAAGCTCCACATCCTCAACATCAACCACGTGAGACAGATTAGGGTGATACTGCTGAATTTGCGACACATGAAACACATAATTCATCGCACCATACTGTTGTGGAAGATCCAATTGGTAAGCCACTAGTCTGATCCTCTCCACGATCTCAAAAGGTCCCACATACCTGGGCGCCAACTTACCCAGCTTCCAAATCCGACGGTGACCCAACCTTGGCGACACCCGAAGGAACACTTTATCACCCATAGAAAACTCAAGAGGTCTACGCCTCCGATCTGCATATGACTTATGTCTACTCTGAGCCGTATCCATCCACTTCCTGATCAACTAAACTCTCTCTGAAGTCTCCTGCATGAGACTTGGCCCCAGTAACTCAGATTCACCGGCCACTAGCCAACACAATGGAGATATACTCGGCCTCCCGTAGAGTGCATCAAATGGTTCCATCTGAATTGTATCCTGAAACTGTTGTTGTAGGAAAACTCAATTTACAATAGGTGTACTTCCCAAGAACCACCAAATTCCAAGACACAAGATCTCAACATGTCTTCCAACACTTGGATTGTACGCTCCGACTGCCCGTCCGTCTGCGGGTGGAAAGCCGTACTCAAAAACACCTGCGTACCAAGCGCCTTCTACAACCCTTGCCAAAAATGCGACGTGAAATTCAGATCTCGGTCCGAAACTATGGTTTGTGGAACACCATACAGCCGCACTATCTCCCGAACGTACATCTCACTCAACTGGTCGACTGTATAGGTCTCCTGAATCGGTAAGAAATGATCCACTTTCGTTAACCGGTCCCCGACCACCCAAATTGCATTATTCTTCTACGGTGTCCTCAGAAGACCCACAACAACATCCATTTTTACAATATCCCACTTCCACTCCGGAATGGGCAATGGATGCAAAAAACCACCTGGGCCTTGATGCTCGGCCTTCACCTGCTGATAGGTAAGGCACCGTGCCACAAAGCCCGCAACTTCCTTCTTCATTCCAGGCTACCAAAACTGCCTTCGGAGATCACAGTACATCTTGGTCCAACCAGGATGCACTGCCCACTTTGATGCATGGAACTCACGCATCAACTCTTTTTGCACACGCTTTGGTACAACCACACGATCACGAACACGAACAACACCGTCCACACCGACAGCCCATCCAAAAGGTATCTCCCCACCTTTAAGCTTTTCCTTCATGGCCAAACACTCAGGATCATCAAGATGAATTTCCTTGACTCAACTCAAGAGCATCAACTCCATTGTAAAGGAATCAAGAGTGACCTGACCATTCTCCTCCTGCACCTCTAGGTGCATCTCTGCAAACAAATCCATCACCTTCCACTTGGTGTTGGACTCCTAAACTGCTTGATTCTGAACCTTCCTGCTCAGAGCATCAGCAACACTATTTCCATTTCTTGGCGTGTACACCAACTCAAAGTCAAAATAATGGAGATATTAAACCCATCTCTGCTGCCGAAGATTCAGATCCCGATGTGAGAAGATGTACTTTAAACTCTTATGGTCCATAAACACGGTAAACTGTTCCCCCAACAGATAGTGCCTCCAGCACTTCAAGGCATACACCACTGCAGCCAAATCAAGATCATGAGTGGGGTAGTTCCGCTCATGGGGTCTCAACTGCCTTGAACCATAAGCCACAACCCGGTCATCTTGCATCAACACAGCCCCAAGTCCGATTTCGGACACACCACAAAACACGATATACTTCTTACCCTGATTAGGTAAGATCAAGATAGGTGCATTCTTCAACCGCTTCTTCAACTCTTGAAAGGAATTTTCACAAGCCTCAGACCATTAGAACCTGATTCCATTCTTAGTCAAGCCCGAAAGTGGTGCTTCCAAGTGAGATAAATCCTTAATGAACCTTCGGTAATACTCGGCCAAGCCTAGAAAATTCCGAACATCAGAAACACTCTTGGGCTGCTCCCAAGATACAACTGCCTGCACTTTCTTTGGATCCACTGACACACCTGTCTCCGAGATGATGTGACCCAGAAAATGCACCTCACCTATCCAGAATTGACACTTTGAAAGCTTGGCGTATAGCTGGTGCTCTCTTAGCGTACCCAGGATGATGTCAAGATGTTGGGCATGATCGCCGTGAGTTTTTTAGTACACTAAGATATCGTAAATGAAGTAAACCACAAACCAATCTAGATAGAGAAGAAAGATCAGGTTCATCAAAGCCATAAACACCGCCGGAGCATTGGTCAAGCCGAAAGGCATTACCACAAACTCAAACAACCCGTACCGACTCCGGAAAGTTGTATGCGATATGTCAGAAGGCCTCACCCTCAACTGGTGATAACCCGACCTCAGGTCGATCTTGGAAAACACCGATGCACCCCTCAACTGGTCAAACAGGTCATCTATTATAGGAAGAGGGTATCAGTTTTTCACTGTCATCTGATTCAACTTCTGATAATCAACACACAGCCTCAACGACCCATCGGCCTTCTTTGCAAAAATCACAGGAGATCCCCATGGAGACGTACTAGGGCGGATAAACCCCTTATTCTCTAAATCCTCAAGTTGAACCTTTATTTCTTGGAGTTCTTCTGGTGTCATTCGGTATGGCGGAATAGAAACTGGCTCCGCTCCCGGCAACAACTCGATTGTGAACTCAACATCCCTCTCGGGTGGTAACCCCGAGAAATCCTCAGGAAACACATCCCGGAACCATTCCACCATAGGAGGGAAAACAGTTTGTTCCCCTCTTTCACCATCATCAAGCATGAGACATGCCACGTGAGCTGTAATTCCACTCATCTGTTGATAAAACGGCCCTGCATGCCCTGCTCAAACATCCCACTCGCCACGATGGACATAAGTTTCACCCTCAAGTAACCTGAACAATACTCTGCAATGATAACAGTCTATACGCACCCGATACAACACCAACCAATCCATTCCCAGGATTAGGTCAAAACCTGACATCTTGAGAACGAACAAGTTCCATAGAAAATGATACCCACCAACTTCCAAGGCACATTCCTTGCACTTCTTGATATCCTCAACCCGCAATCCCAACGGGGTGTCAATTGACATCACTCCACACACTCCCTCTACATGTAAACCCAGCACTACCACAAGTTCAGCAGAGATAAAAGAGTGTGTGGCACCTGTGTCAAACAACGCACTAGCAAACGTAGAAGCTACAAGGATCGTACCTCAAACAGTCGACGGTCCAGCCTCGCCGTCACCTGGTGTAAACTGAACTGCTTGAAGCTGATTTTCCCCTCTACCCTAGGCTCCAGCCTGAACGCCCTACGTTGCACTGCCCTACTAGCATGAGTGATCTTGCCCTGGAGTTCCACGTCCACCGCCCCTGCCTGTGCGGCCTGTGGAGCTCCAACTACCTACCTGATATGGGGAAATTGATCCCCTTCCCGTATCGGGTACCTTCCTTCCACCATCATGCTCACCCACCTGCCGAGGATTCCTGCAGAACCTCTGCACATGTCCCATTCTTCCACATGAATGTCACTCAACTGGAGGTCGAGGACACTGACCACGCATATGCCCCGGCCTACCGCATTGATAGTAGAACACCAGATTCCCACTTTGAGAGGCTGACCCTCTCTTCTGATCACCTTGTTGGAAACTTTCCAAACGATGCTTCTGACCTTCGGAAGATGCACCACTTGTCCGCCCCGCTGGCAGGACAATCCCACCACCCGAAGCTCCCTTCAGGTTCCCTTCAGAGATGAGTTCCTGATCCATCACCTCTGCAAACCTCTTCAAGTGAAAGATATTTACTTGAGACCTAATCTCATGTCTCAGCCCATCCTGGAAATGCCTTGCTACCGCTGCCTCATCCCTGGATAACACTGGGAAGAAGTGTCACAGATCAGTGAAGCGACTATCATAGTCCATAACCGATAGTGATCCCTGAGTCAGGCTCATAAACTCTACAGCACACTCCTACCTCAAAGTCTATGGTTAGAAATGCTCCAAAAACTTCTCCTGAAAAACCTTCCACGACATCCCCTCAGCCTGATCGGTCTGAGCCTAAATGTCCCACCAACGCCTTGCCTGGCCCCGCAACAAATAAACGGCCAGCTTTACTCGCTTTTCAACAGGGGTCTCCAGATGATTCAGTATCGTCTGGACAGACTCCAACCAAAACTCTGCTGCCTATGGCCCACCCTCTTCAATGAAAGTTGGAGGGTGCTACAGCTGAAACTCCCCAGTCAGATCAAACATGCTCGGTGCAACCCACCCTGGGTCCCGATCCATCATCTGCATGAGGCGAGTCAAGTTCTCTTGGAACTGGTCTACTCTACCTTCATTAATCACCACAATTTCTTGTTCCTCTACTAGAGGAGTGTTCTGATCAACATCCTCTCGTTTCCCAACGGGTAACCGATGTCGTGGTGGAATTTCTCTACAATGCCAAACATGAGATTTAGCACACATACCATAAAACTTTCACAACTGCAACAAAAGCTCTTTACTAGCTACAACCGCCCCAACCATCCCTATCGAAGGCCATGGTCCACATGGGTAAACAACCATGCACTACAACCAAACTCACACAACATTTTTCAAAACATTATTCACTTCATTTAAAACCCTTACATTCCATTAACATCATTTACCCACTTGTTTTACTTCATTCTTCTCATTATTTTGTGATTTCATGAAATGCATGATGCACCCAACTTTCCTACCTCACACACTCATCCCGTGTGTGTGCCTAACACAATGCATGTCACCTATCACCCTAGGTGCCTAAAATGATGCATGAATTCAAATCCTCATGTCGTTAAGGCCACGAGCCCAAATATCATAAAACCGTCACATCAAACCACATGTTCATCACCCAACGGTGAAATATCATCAACTGTAACAACACACAACCAAGAACAACATTTCCCACCCAAGGTGACTTGGGTTTTCCCCCGTATCTGGGTTACTTACTCCCGAGAAAAATCTCATTACCAAGTCCCTACACATCTTAACCCTTGGCTACCAATCCCAAATAACAAGACCTTGGAGAAGGAGAAGAAATACCTCCTCGGATACCACTTTGTAACGTCCCCGACCCGGAAGCCACTAAACCGATGCTCCGAGCTGGGTGGTTACATGACCTTAAGTGCGCCTCCCTGTACGCCAAAGGCTGCCGACTAGTAGTGGGGGTCTATGTAGTCAAGTGGGTAGACTATACCCCCTCATTATCAGAGTAATCCACAACAGAAACAACCAAATAGATGAAACAATAATCAATAGCCAAGAAATAAGTACAACAACCATTTCCAATAATAAATATCTCATGTCACACTACAAGTGAAAAAGTGAACAAATCCCACAATAAGACAAAGGCCAAATCCCCAAAATGGTTTCAACCCCAAGTCCAGATACTCCACCAAGTGCTACCCATGTCCACTCAGCTATCTAGCAAGGACCCTTGCCCTTTTCCTGACCTGCAAACATGAAGTCTTCTCGGGTACCCAATGGCAGCCCGAGTAGGGTGTGAGTACGACTCAGTAGGCCACCACCAACGGTGTCTAAAAAATATCTAGTATAAACTGGTAGTTCATGCAAAAGAAATATGAATGATAATTTCCAAGTGATTATTTAAGGTTCCATTAACCAGTTCAGAGCCAAAGCCATTGCCGCTTCCATTACCATTCATTTCACACCAATTATCATCACTTACCATTTCATCACATTTCCATGGGTTAAACACATACATTATGTTACATGGGTATAAGGCCAACAATCACATGCAAGAGGGTAAACACCTAGTTGTCTAACGTCCCCAACCCGGAAGCCACTAAACCGATTCTCCGAGCCGGGTGGTTACATGACTTTAAGCGCGCCTCCCCGTATGCCAAAGGTTGCTGACTAGCAGCGGGGGTCTATGTAGTCAAGTGGGGAGACTATACCCCCTTATTATCATATTAAGCCACAACAGAAACAACCAAATAGCGTAAATAATAATAAATAGCCAAGAAAGAAGTACAACATCCATTTCTAACAATAAATATGTCATGTCATACTACAAGTGCAAAAGTGAACAAAGCCCACAATAAGACAACGGCCAAATCCCCAAAATGGTTCTGACCCCAAGTATGGATCCTCCACCAAGTGCTACCCATGTCCACTCAGCTATCTAGTAAGGAGCCTTACCCTTGTCCTGACCTGCAAACATGAAGTCTGCTCGGGTACCCAACGGCGGCCCGAGCAGGGTGTGAGTACGACTCAGTAGGCCACCACCAACGGTGTCTACAAAATATCCAGTATAAATAGGTAGTTCATGCAAAAGAAATATGAATGATAATTTCCAAGTGATTATTTAAGGTGCCATTAACCAGTTTAGAGCCAAACCCATTGCCACTTCCATTACCATTCATTTCACACCAATTATCATCACTTACCATTTCATCACATTTCCATGGGTTAAACACATACATTATGTTATATGGGTCTAAGGACAAAAATCACATGCAAGAGGGTAAACACCTCATTTTCCTATATCATTAGGACCAACCCCCCTCATAGCAACCATATCCTCACCACGAAGCCTCAGTCCGGGTCGATACCTCATGGCAACCATATCCTCACCTCGAAGCCTCAATCCGGGTGGATGCAACCGATAGGGAAACAGAGCATCAGTACTATCCCTACCCCGTGCATTTAGGGTGGAGTTCAGAGTATCAGTATTCACTTGACCCGTGGGCGTAGAGCCTCAGTCATACCCCACACTACCAATCCATGTGCACATGCTTATATATAAGTAACCATCAACCTTCCAACCATTGCCTAGCGGCAACCATCATTCACAACAACCCACATGGGAAACCACATTACGCCTTAATCCATTAACACAATTCCATTTCACATCATTTAACCATTCACCCAATTCCCATGTGTTATGCCTATCTCACTAAGCATTCAACACTAGACTCATAGTCTATCCCATTATAGTCTTTAATCATTTTACACATTAACCCATTTAACCCGTTCATCATTCCCATGAATCAACATTTAACCCATTTCAAATAACCCTAGGTTATTTCCAAGTCTAGGTGCATCACCTAACTTCTATTCCAAGTTCAAACAATCATGACAACATAGTTATCAAGGGCTCTACAATTCATTACCACAAGGTCACTTGTTTAATATCAAACCCTAAATCTGGGAAAAGTCGGCACATCCCATGGATGGCCCCAATTAGGTCAAGTCTATCCCAACACATCCCACGGGGATCATGAGGGTTCCCATTTTCCATTTTAAACACCATTAGTGCCAAACATGCCAAGTTTATCCAAAACATAACCAAAGGAAAGCAAGAACACAACTAAACAAGCACAAAACCCTAAATAACCATGGGATATAACTTGTAGACCACCTACCACGAATCTGCGGTTGAACGCACCCTCAATCGAGCCCTTAGACCTCTATTTGACCAACCCTTGGAGCTTCAACCTAGAACTCACCCAAAAGATAGGGTTTTAGGGTTTCGGAATAAGAGGGAGAGAAGACACAAACCCTAAACCAAGAAAATAACCAAGGAGGAAATTAGCCTTACCCGGAGCTTCAATCTGCAACCAACGACACCAAAAATGTCGTAGAAACAAGGGAGATCGATCTATTGGAGCTCTTGGGAGAATTGGTTCATTCCTAGGGTGAAGAGGGAGGAAATGGAGGAAAATCCCGAGTTGGGGTTATAAAGCCCGGAGTGGCAAACTTGTAATTTTTTCAACATTAAGTGGTCGCACAGTTTAGCTTCACGGTTTAGAAAATGGTTCACAAACCATGTGCAAGCTACTGTCCAAAGCAGGAGGGGTCGCACGGTTTTTCCTGGGCAGGTCGTATGGTTTTCCAAATCATGCACAAGTCATGCACCCAACCCTGTCTTGGCCAGACTTCCCTTCTTTCGTGCCCCGAGCCCCCGGAACACCCCCAAGGCCTCTCATACCTTCGAGAAACATTTTAAAAACCCAAAAACAAGGTATTTAACTAAAACACAACAAAAACATACCTTTCCAATAACCAGGATCTTACATGGCCCTCTAGATGGAGGA
Organism: Viscum album; assembly: GCA_963277665.1. NCBI lineage: Eukaryota > Viridiplantae > Streptophyta > Magnoliopsida > Santalales > Viscaceae > Viscum > Viscum album. Next base: position 1,735,459,446 of record OY728122.1, on the reverse strand, counting down.
CAAATTCCCTGCTCAAGGAGGTCATGCTAATTCCACAGACTCCAGTAGGGATGATAGAGGATCGCATTCCAGTCTCATAGAGGGACACCAGAACTCTATATGAGAATATTCTCTATAGGGTATTACAATCAATTGATGTGGATGTATTGTTTAACTATACATGTAACACCCCAAGCTTCCATGGTATGCTTCTTTTTAAATAATTCAATAGCTTGCGCTACACGCAACACCGAGTTCGAGCACACCATGACCTATCAAACTAGCCATTTAAAAAGTGGTTATGAATAGTATTAAACACATTTTGAATTTTATATATCATATATAATTTTAATATTAATCTTATGTGTTTATTAGACATAATATAAGGACAAATTCAATTTTTTAGATAAAAGAAGTATTTTTTTAAAAAATGCAGTTTTTTCATCTTTTAATGGTGAACCCTTTTTAAATACAATATTTGATAATTTTATATATTAAATTTAAAAATATTAAATTATTATTTAGGATCAGGTCATAAAAATTTAGTTTGGATAAATTTTTAGTGTTTTTCTGATAACATTCATATTTTAATGAATAGTGAAAAATACTGCATTTTAATTCAAAACTGTTTTTCCATCTAATTTATTTATATTTTTAGATTATACTTTTCATTTATTTTAAATTATAATTAGATTAAGTTTATATAATTTAATATAATTTAAATCATAGGAATTAATTTCACAATGAATTTTGATATAAACACGTATCAATCTTTTGATGGTTTTTACTTTTAAAAAACTCAATTTCTCATTTTGACAATAGGGGTTGATTTTAAATTAATTACTATAATTTCTGGGTTTTGAATTTGTAAAAATGGATTATATATTGGGAATAATAATTTAAAAATTATTTAAATAGGTCCCACTTATTCTTGGGAATTACGAATAGTAACTTCAGTAATTATTTTTATTTACCACGGTTAAAGGGTAAATTCGGTTAATAAAGGTAAAAATAATATTATAGTAATATAAAACTACCCTAACACATTTCCTAATCATATTTGATAATTCATGGGTGACCAAAACAATCATTAGGCCGAATTTTTGGCCTTTGGGAGCCACTTGGGTATGATAATGACATGTTATAATAATTAATTTAAAGTAAAGAGAAATATAACATAAACATGTATATTTTTACTAAAAAAATTAATGTGAGGTTATATAAATTATATACTTGACTATAAATAGTCATTATAAATAACAAAATATTACCTAAATCATGGTATTTTATATATAATTTTTATAAATTAAATAAATAAATTTATTTATGACACGATAATGATGTAGTGATTACCTTATTAAGGAATGATTGAAATAAATGATATTATATATACTAAAATAAATGTAATTTCAGCTTTTTGATGTCATACACGAATTTTTTGGATAAAATTGAAATTTTATGGATGATTTCATGCATTTTTTTCAAAGGAATAAAGTTTTTATGACTTTAAAAAAATCAATTACTAGATAGTGTCAAAATTGACATAAATGAGTTTTTAAAACAAACACTATTTTATTAAATGATATAATAGTCATAAAAATCTAATATTCATCCAAATAATTTATATAGTGTTAAAATTTTCATTAATTATCCACTTTATGTTCTCTTGTCATTTTATATTATCTATATTAACCATATAGTATAAAAATACAAGAAGACATGGTAAGGGTTAACTTATTTAACTAAGGGTTAAAGCCAAAAGATAAGGATAAACTTGTGACCTAACTTGTATAAAACCTACTAGTTGAGAGGATTTATACCCATAATAATATTATCCTCTAAATAAATCACTTTTTAGAAATTAGAAATCGAAAATAAATTTTTAATAAATTAATATTTCAAGCTTTTCCTAAAGTGCCTCTCACCTCTCTTATAAAAGGGAATTTATCCATATCTTTAATTCACACCTCCAAAGCCTTCTTTCTTGTCCAAACCCTACCCACTTATTCTCCCAACTTCCCTAACTTCATCCTAGAGGCTACCCTTTGGAAATAAAACTAGCTTAAGGATTTCTTTTGTGCAAATCAAAAGGATACACCCGAAGAAGGGGTAATCGTTTTATCTCTTCTTTCAAAGTTCTTTTCTTCTTCTACTTCCTATTTATGTGTTTTTTCTATAAAAAAGTAATGAATATGGTATAATCCATATAATAATATGTTATTATAATCATTCTACAACCATATTCATCAATTTATTCATCCTACGAATAATAATATCACCATGAATGCGTACGTACGGTTTACCGTCTCCATGCTGTAGTGTAATTTGGTATTCAAACTTTCTTTATTTGGATGGGTATAATGATGAGTATAATAGATATAAATAATTAATATTATATTATTATGATTATTTATAATTAATATACCATCCATTTCCATATAATTTAACCATTAAATGAATGATATTGTCGCTCGTGCGTACGTACAGCATATCGTCTCCACGATGCGATGAGATTAATTCTCCACATTAACCATTCAAGAATGATTATAAACATCATATGATAAGTAAATATAATATTTATGAACTTAATATCATTATTTATTTTAATAAAATATATCCTATTCATAATAAATAGAATTTAATTAACAAAACATGCACAGGAAAACAAAGCAGTTAACACCTAAAATAATGGTAATACTAAAATATTATTAACAAAACGAGATAAGAGGGTCGTGTATGATATCATAAATATGTATATGGTCCTGGTATAATTTATTAATAATATTTAACAATTATATAGGAGTTTAACTCACCCTTTACTAAAGGAAATTACAAGGTAAGGGTTAATTTTTCAATCTCATTATTATTTGAGATTCTTTATACGTATCTACTGGGACATATTTATCATCCACATCCATGTTCCTTATACATGTATTTAAAAATAATATTTATATTCCTAGACTATTGTTTAAAGTCATTTATATCCATGTTTTACTTTTTATAAAACATTTTTAAAGGAATATTTCTGTTGTTTTCCAAACAAGGTACTATATGACCTTTTCAACAAATTAAGGAAAGAATGCTTTTTTTAACTTATACGGAATGAGCAGCTATTTCCCACTGTTATGATGCCTTAACATTTTGAAGATTCCCTTACAATATTACTAGGTTATTTTCAAAGTAAATGTTTTCTTTTATAATTATTCAAGCTTTCAAATGATTCCAAAGTAAAAAAATAGATATTTCTAAAAGAGTTTTAATGATTTTGTTAGATCACTTTTATCTATGTCAACATCCTTTGTTGGATTTGATGCTTAATTAAAGTTAATATATTATGATAAAATAATCCATATTGTATTAAAGTTTTTATGATATGTTTGACTACGGATGTTCTATTTTAATATCATTTATATCTTATGGTTTAAGTATTGACATTCCATATGCTAGTTTTAATATGAATGTTTATGTTGGTTGTGTTTTATCCCTTTCATAAGAGGAATGCATTAGACTTTGTATGTGTTAGTCGGGGCTTGTTTTAGCCCATCGATGCATCAGTAGGTCTCATGAGACAATTATTTTGGGTTTTTTCTAATGTCTTGCCCAATTATGTATGGTGTCTTGGTCGAAGCCTTGACGGTGTGTTTAAGATGTCTTGCATTATGTATTCCCTCTTTATAAGGTTAGTTATTACATGTGATTATTCTAATAGTAGAATATCCATGTGAATGTTTATATGGTAATTTTTTATTTATTCTTTCCATATTATGTTCAATTTTATGTTTAAAACGATGTTTTTTTTATTTTACATCTTTCCTTACAAGTTTATGCTTATTTATGATAGATTCCACTGAATTATTTACCCTTACTGATAATATGAGCTCACCCCATTCTTATGTTTCATTTTCCCCGAGATGCGAAGATTTACATTATGAATGGCTTATAGGGATGATTAAAGATAATAATAATTTTTTAAAAGGAGTTTTTATATTGTCTTTAATTTCACGATGTAATGTAAAAACTTGTGTTTCTATCTAGTTCTTCCAAGACTACTAAAAAGATTGATCCTTTGGGATTTGACTTTCTTGTGATCATTCCAATTTAATAAATAAGGCACCAGCTCTGGGAAACTGGGGTTGGGGTGTTACAGTTGGTATTGGAGGAAGTTTTGTACAAACATTGGAAACTAGATTTAGAAAACAACCATGATTAGGGAACATTACCCTAAGATAGACTTTGAGGATAAGTATAGAAGATCATCTTGGAATTTTGGTAATGTAGAGATTATGTGGGAATTCCTAGAAAGTACATACCTGTCTGGATACTACAAGTGGGTGTGGTTCTAGAACAGATTTACCTAGGGGTGAAAATGCTGACAAGGTGTTCTGGGCTTGACTTGGGATAACCTGGTACACGACAACGGGCCTTACTGCACACCTGGTTTGTCACTCCTGGGAGATATTCTTAGAATAATTCATATTTTCTTTACAAACCATTATGAAGGATTTATGATTAAATATTTCCTCAAAGAAACAATGTTTATTATTATGGATTATATATGCATAAATTTTTCAATTTATCTTAAGTATCTTATTAGTTTGAAATTATGAATTATGATGTGTATCCTTATCTAGTGTATGTCATTGTTTATAAATGAAGCCTAGTGGAAGGAATGGAAATCATATCAATGCACGTAATCCATATAGGTATTTCCATCCTATTAAAGATAATTATAGTGGAGATGGTGACACAACTGGCGTTGAATAGAATATAACCATATTGGGATAACTAACTTGGGTTAGGAATAATAAACTTACCTGTATGGAGAAGCCAGATCCACAACACTAAGGATCAATGTTAGACCACTTCATGAGTCAACAACATACAACATTAAATGGGACTAAAAATCCATTTATATTTGAGCAAGGATAAGTTCCTTAGAGAAAATATTTCTTTCTTTGGTGAGTAATGAAAGGGAAAATGTTTTCATGGTAGTTTACTGTCTCTCAGGAGATGAAGATCAATGGTGGTCATTAATTCAAAACACAAAGGAAGATTAATAAGTTGAAAATATGTAATGGAGGTAGTTTAAATAACTTTTCCTTGAAAAATACTTTCCTCATGAACAATGAGCTGATATGGAAATCCAATTTTTGAGTCTGAGGCAAAAAGAGGATGAGAATGTTGAAAAGTATGAGGCTAACTTCACAAGGTTAGCAAGGCATGTTGAAGACTATATATGTAACCCAAGAAGTAATATTGATCGATTCTTTGATGGGTTAAAACCATTCCTATGATGGGTATTGGTCTCACAATCTTTCTCATCGTATGAAGATATAGTCTCGTGTGCTATTAAGATAGAAAATAAATTCTCTAATTCTTATGGAATTAAAGTGAATCAATAAAAGAAGAGAACGATGGAGTAAGATACAGATAATGGTAAAAAGGGAAAGAAGGATTTTCTTTTATCTGATAATTTTGGGAAGAAACACCCTGGTACTTTCCTAAAAGGAATGGGAATTTGTTATAAGTGTGTAGAAAAAGGTCACCAGGCTTGTGATTATAAGGGAAATAAAGAATCTGTAAATGTGAAATTCTATAATTGTAAATAGATGGGACATTATGCAAATGATTTTCCAAAGATTCAAGGAAATATGGCTCATAATAATAAAATGGATCAAGGTCAAGCTTATGATGTTACTACAGTCGAAGTGGAATAATTAATGTATTTATGTTTTTGGATTCAAGAATTATATTACTATATTTTGGATTATACTATAGTACTTCTTCTTTAAGGATTTGGAAGCATGAATTATTTCATTAAGTATTTTGAGGATATAAAGGTATTTTTCAATAATATATACATTATGTTGTTTTGGGAATCTGATGTTACAATTTATTTTTGGAAATTTAGAGATCTGTTTAGACTGTGAGTTTGGAAAGAAGTGTTTTCTAAGCCTAAAGTTTAGAATGGATTAAGTTGGAAATTGGATACTATTGTTTAAGGTTAAAACATTTCTTAAGTTTTTTTTTTTGATTTTATACTTTTTAGAAAAGGATAACACATATTTTGGGTGACAATCCATCGTGTTCAACAAGGCCGCGAGACTAGAACCTAAAACCAAAGGGAGACAAGGGTGCATCGCCTACCACTGGCCTACGTGATTTCCTAGTTTGTATAACACAGTTTTTTTTGGTACGATAGATTAAGTGTAAATTCATTTTTTGGAACCCTATACAATAAATATAAATAGAATATTTTTGAGTTTTATTATCTTTTGAAGAGAAAGATGAGTTTGTGGTAGGAATTAGTTAAAGGATGAAACTCTACATGTCAATTAAATATGATTCCTTGTTTTCTTAATCTATGAAGTAAATTAATTCTACAACACTAGGTAAAGGATCATAAAACCAAAAATGTTTTCCTTGTACTTTCTTTTGCGATAAATCAAATGGTCCCTTAGATCATCACAGATTTATAGCTTTCTGGTTGCTAACTTTCTCCTAATAATGTTCACTATCACTCTCCATCAGAACTTGATGGTTATATTTTTTGTCATGTCTATTTTTTCCTATATGGAACCCTAGTATGTGTTATTTCTGGTAACCTTCATACTTTACTTTCTTTATTTTAAAATAGGGGTCTCATTAATCCATTTTTCGATGTGGGATTTAAACAAAGATATTTTGAAATGTCAAACACCTAGTTTTAAATACCGAGTTTAAATTTCAAGGATGCAGTTTATTGAAGTAGTTAATAATGTAACACTCTAATCTTCCATTGTACGCTTCTCTTTAAATAATTCAATAGCTTACACTACACGCAACACCGAGTTCGAGCGCACCACGACCTATCAAACTAGTCATTTAAAAAGAGTTTATGAATAGTATTAACCACATTTTTAATTTCATATATCCCATATAATTTTAACATTCATATTATGTGTTTATTATAAATAATATAAGGACAAATTCAATTTTTTAGATAAAAGAAGTATTTTTCAAAAAAAAGCAGTTTTTCCGCCTTTTAATGGAGATTCCTTTTTAAATCCAATATTTGACACTTTTATATATTCAATTTGAAAAACTTAAATTCTTATTTAGAAATAGTAAATAAAAATTTAGTTTGGGTAAATTTTTAGTGTTTTTCGAATAACATTCATATTTTAATAAATAGTGAAAAATACTACATTTTAATTCAAAACTGCTTTTTCATCAAATTTATTTATATTGTTAGATTATACTTCTAATTGGTTTTAAATTATAATTAGAATAGGTTTTTATCATTTAATATAATTTAATTCATTGAAATTAATTTTACAATGAAATTTTATATAAACACATATCAATCTTTTGATGGTTTGTACTTTTAAAAAACTCATTTTCTTATTTTGACAACAGGGATTAATTTTAAATTAATTACAGAAATTTATATGTTTTGAATTTTTAAAAATGGATTCCATATTTGGAATAAAAAGGTTCAAATTATGTAAATAAGTCTCTTTTATTTTTGGGCATTATGAATAGTAACTTCAGTGATTATTTTTATTTACCACAGTTAAAGGGTAAATTCAGTGAATAAAGGTAAAAATAATATTATAATAATATAAAACTACCCTAACACATATCCTAATATTATTTTATGAGTCATTAACGACCAAAAAAATCCTTATTCCTAATTTTTGGCCTTTGGGATCTACTTGGGTGTGATAATGACATGTTATAATAATTTTTTTAAAGTAAAGATAAATATAACATAAACATGTATCTTTTTACTAAAACAATTTTAATGTGGGGTTATATAACTGATCTTTTTAACTATAAATATTCATTATAAATATTAAAATATTTAACAAATCATGTTATTTTATTTATAATTTTATAATTAAATAAATTTATTTATTTATGACACAATAATGATGCAGTGATAACCTTATTAACAAATGATTGTAATAGATAATAATATAAATATTAAAATAAATGTAATTTTAGCTTTTTGATGCTCTGAAAGAATTTTTTGGATAACATTGACATGTTAGGGATGAGTTAATGACTTTTTTTCAAAGGAATATTGTTTTTATGACTTTAAAAAAATCAATTACTAAATAGTGTCAAAATTGATGTAAATGAGTTTTTAAAACAAACGTTATTTTATTAAATGATATAATAGTCATAAAAATATAAGATTAATAAAAATGACTTATATAGTGTTAAAATTTCATTAATAATACACTTGATGTTATCTTGGAATTTTATAGTAAATATATTAACCATATAGTATAAAAATACAAGAAGACGCGATAAGAGTTAACTTAATCAACTAAGGGTTAAAGCCAAAAGATAAGGTCAAATTTGTGACCTAAACTTGTCTAAAACCTATTGTTTGAGAACATTTAAACTCATAATCATATTAAAATATAAATAAATTACTTTTTATCTATTATAAACTAAAAATAAATTTTTAATAAATTAATATTTCAAGATTTTCCTAAAGTGCCCCTAATCTCTCTTATAAAAGGGTACTTCTCCTTCTCTTTAATTCACACCTCCAAATCCCTTTTTCTCAGCCAAAAGATACTAAATTATTCTCCCAACTTACCTTAATTATTCCTAGAGGCCACCCTTTCGGTAGAAAACCAACTTAAGGAGTCCTTTTGTGCAAATCAAAAGGAGACACCCGAAGAATAGGTGATCATTTTATCTCCTATTTCAAAGTTCTATTCTTCTTCCACTTCCTATTTATATTTTGTTTCCATACCAAAGTAATAAATCCAGTATTATAAATATACTTATATGTTATTGTAATCATGGAACAACCATATTCATAATTTTATCCATTCTTTGAATAATAATATCATTATGTGTGCGTACGTACGGCTTACTATCTCCACACCGTGGTGTAATTTGTTATTTAACATTTCTTTATTTAGATGAGTATAATGATGAGTATAATAGGAATAAATAATGAATATTACATTATTATAATTCTGTATAATTAATATATCATCCATTTCCATATCATTTAACCATTAAAGTAATGATATTGTCGCTCGTACGTACGTACGTCCTACCGTCTCCACGATGCGATGAGATTAATTCTCCACATTAACCATTCAAGAATGATTATAAAAATAATATGATAAGTAAATATAATATTTATGAACTTAATATCATTATTTATTTGAATAAAATATACCCTATTCACAATAAACAGAACTTACTTAACAAAACATGCATAGGAAAACAAAGCAGTTTGCACCCGAAATAATGGTAATATTGAAATATTATTAACAAAATGAGATAAGAGGATAGTCTATGATATCATAAATATGTATATGGTCCTTTTATAATTTATTAACAATCTTTAACCATTATACATGAGGTTAACTCACCATCAACTAAAGAAAAGTACAAGGTAAGGGTTAATTTTGCAATCTCATTATTATCCAAGATTGTTTATACGTAAGTATCTACTAGGACATATTTATCATTCACATTCATATTTCTTATACATGTATTTCAAAATAATATTTATATTCCTAGACTATTGTTGAAAGTAATTTATACCCATGTTTTAATTTTTATAAAACATTTTGAAAGGAATCTTTCTGTCTTTTTCCACACAAGGTACTATATGACCTTTTTGAAAAATTAAGAAAAGAATTTTTTTTTAACTTATACGGCACGAGCGGATATTTTTTGCCATTATGATGCCTTAACATTTTGAATGTTCCATTACAATCTTACTATGTTATTTTCAAAGGAAATTTTTTCTTTTATAATTACGCAGTCTTTTAAATGATTTCAAAGTAAAAAAAGGATATTTATAAAAGAGTTTTAATGATTTTTGTTAGATCACTTTCATTTATGTCAACATCCTTTGTTGGATTTGATGCTTAATTAAGATTAGTATGTTAGGATACAATCTTCCATATTGTATTGAAGGTTTTATGATATTTTTTACTGTGGATGTGTTATTTTGATATCATTCATTGCTTATGGTTTAAGTATTGACATTTCATATGCTAGTTTTAATATGAATGTTTATGTTGGATATGTTTTACCCCTTTCATAAGAGGAATGCATTGGACTTTGTAAGTGTCAGGCGGGGACCACTGTAGCCCCTCGATGCATTAGTAGGTCTCAAGAGACAATTATGTTTGGGTTTTGGCTAATGTCTTACCCAATTATGCATGGTGTCTTGGCCGAAGCTTTGACAGTGTGTTTAAGATGTCCCACATTATATATTCCATAATTATAAGGTTAGTTATTACATGTGATTATTCGATTAGTAGAATATCCATGTGCATGTTTATATGATAATTTTTTATTTATTCTTGTTATATTATGTTCAAGTTTATGTTTAAAAGGATGTTGTTTTTATTATACATCTTTCCTTAAAAGTTTATACTTATTTATGATAGCTTCTGCTGAATTATTTACCCTTACTGAGCATCTGAGCTCAACCCATTCTTATGTTTCATTTTCCCCAGGATACGAAGATGTACATTATGAATGAATTATACAGATGAGGAAAGGGAATAAGATTGTTCTCAAAGGATTTTTTATGTTGTCTTTCATTTTAAGATGTAATGTAGAAAGTTATGTTTGTATCTAGTTCTTATAAGGCTACTAAATCGATCTATCCTTCAGGATTCGACTTTTTTATGATCATGTCAATGTAATAAATAATGCACCAGCTCCAGGAAACTGGGGTCAGGGCATTACTGTACCCTCAAGAAAAAGGACCAAGGGAATGCACTCAACCTATACTAGTCCAAACTAAGAAAAAGAAGAGCCTAAAGCACTCTTGATGGGAGTACACAGTGTGTCCCAGGGGGTACATGGTGTGTCTAGCTATCCCAAGTCTTTTCCATGTGAAGAAACCTCAAACATCATGTAGTCTCTATATAAACGGTATGTAGTATTAGTACACAACGTGTAGAGACACGTTGTTCCTTTCCCATGTCACCTGGCCATGTCCATGTACCGAATTCGTGTTTGGGTACCGGTCTGTGTATGTCAAGTTGTGTCTGTGTCTAAGTACATGGAATTTCATATGGCCATGTATTGTTACCCATGTCTATGTACTCTCCGGAGTACACGCCAACTCAGCCGAGGAGGATCACACACCCTGTGACAGGGGTCACACGTTGTGTGATCATCATCTCGTACCCAAAACCCTAGTAGTCGCTGAAGGGGCCCCACGCGGCATATAGTACTGAGTTACACATTGTGTGTTACAAGATTTTACAGAATCCTTGTATCTTCCTCCTGCTCATTCCCACGTTGTTGTCGCCTTCGGATTCGGTTTCAATCAAGCTGAAAAAAACATGGATCTGCTCTGGTCAAGCCTCATCATCGACGAGAAACGCACTTTGTCAGTCGAATCTGGTCAGAAACAGGAGTTGTTCATCTAGTTCTTCTTCTATATATAAAGCTCAAAAATTGAGGGTTTCATCTGCCACCATCACTGTCGCACCCCTGTTGCATCATACCGAGCTCAGATCTATAATCATAGATCATTGCACATAACAATTAATCCATTGGTAGGGCGTCGAACCATGGACCAAGGGGTCACCCACGATGAATGAGAAAAGAGAGAGGAAAAAAAGAACAACCTTGAGGAACAAACCTCAGTCATTGTTCATGATGGACTCAATCTATTTTCATAAGAATGATAAATAAAGAATAGTAATCAATGAACTAGAAATAATAATTTCTATAAAATTGAAATATATCGATGATGTGTGGGTCAATCCATGTTCATTGAATTGATCCACATTCATTCGGGATTGATATTATGACAAAATTCAAAAAACAAAACACCCTAACTCGATTCATATCATTCACTGATGAAGATCGGTCACTGCGTCATTGTCGTTGGCAGGATCCACCAAGTTTGGTGTGCATTGATCACTGATTTGAGGTTTTTTCGTAGTTTGTCGCCTGCTTGAGAGAATTATCTAGATCTATCTCCTTCCAATATCTCCAAAGGATTCCAGGGTTATAAGTCTAACCCTATGTCTCTAACATAGGGATATTTTTAAAGAGAAAAATTCTAGTCGTTGCATCAAAAACTAAAATAAAATGAATTTTCTTAATTTATTTTATTCATTTGAGTATCCATGATGACTTTCTATAATTAACCCATGCCAACCAATATTAGGTTTCACCTATACTTCTATCATTCAACCTTGACTTATTAGTTTACCAAGCATCAAGAAACGAATTCCATAATCTCTCTCTTTATGTTATCCCACCAGAAATTTTGTTTCAAATCTCCATACATCTTAGTGATTCCAATATGAATGGATAAGGATGAGTTATGTGCATCATCTAGAATTTTTCTCTTTAGTTATAGCTTTTATGGGGCACATATCTAGGTTACAAACCTTATAACTCTATCTTCAGCAAAGTTGAACTCTTGAATATTCATTTCCTTTTTCTGTAGCACCTCATCATCCTTCTGGGCCTCATTAATCCTCTTAAGAATGGATGGTTGAGAATTTATTTGATTAAGGTAGTATAAAGATCCTTTTATTATTCCCATATCCATAATTTTCAAGTCCAAGAAGATTAGATCCATTAGAATCCTCATCATGGATAGAGTTTCATAATCCTTCATACACAAAGCATCTACCATATTGTTTCTTTCCCATGATGGTAATGGATTGAACAATCATAATACTTTATCAGATCTAACCACCTCTATTTTTTCATATTAATCTCCTTTTGTGTTAATATATACTTGAGGATTTTATGATCCATATATATGTCACAATTCTCCCCATAGAGATAATGTCATAAAATCTTTAATGTGAAGATCACCAAAACCAATTCTAAATCATGAGTTTGGTAGTTATGCTCATGGTTATTTAGTTAGAAAGAGGCATAGGCTATCACTTTGTCATATTGTACGAGTACAAAACCCAATACCTTTTTGGATGCATCGCTATAGAACACAAATCCTTCCTCACTAGTGGGTAATGTGAGCATAGTTGTAGTGATAATTCTCTTCTTCATCTCTTTAAAACTTTCCTCACATTCATTATTCTAGAAAAAATTGACTCCTTTTGAGTTATATTGGTTATGGGGATTGAAAATCATGATAATTTTTAAAAAAATCGATCATAGTACCCAACTAATGCAAGGAAACTATGAATATCCATCACAAAGGATGGTCTGGGTCATCCTTCAATTGCCTCTATTTTTCAAAGCTCAATATATATCCCTTTGCTGGTGATAACATGCCTCATTAATGTTACTTGGTCCGGGTATAAGTTCAATTGATAAATCAACTACTCATTTAGGAGGAAGACTAGACAATTCTTTGAGAAATGCATCAGCGAATTCCCTTACAATGGGTATGTCACCAAGGATGGTCATTTCCTTAGTATCAATCATTTTTTCTAGATACAATTTCTTATAGGGAAATGATATCCACGCTTGAGATGATAATACCAGATAGGATTAGTCCTCCTCCTTGCACTTGTATAGAATTAGAGGGTAATATGTGGTATGAAGGGTGAATTCCTTCTCCCATTAATTTATGTTGGTTTTATAAAATGAAAACCATTCCATAATTAGGATAATATCAAAATACACTATAAGGAGATTTATAATATTATCAATAAGAACATTCCCACAAACTTCAACTTGTGATACAATAATCATAGAAGTTTTTTCTAATGATATCAAATCATTTCAGGTGGTGACTTGATGTTCTTATAAAACTTATAAGATATGATAATATTGAATAAATTGAAATACAACATGACATACACAACTATGGAGTATATGTTACATGTACTTTAGTCATCATGATCCATCTCAGCATAGGACTTTCCTTATTCCCTTTGTCTTGGAGATTTTTTGTTCTCATCATGCTTTTTATCCCTTAGAAGATAGCATTGGCTTGGATAATGACTAACTTCTCCACATTTACAAAATATAATTATTAATGGTAACTTAGATTGAACTTTATTTACCTCCATCATGTTATTCATTTTTACATGGTAATTGGATACTTTATGCCCTATTTTTTCACACATAAGACGTCTCCTAGTTCCTTTGTGATATTTCCCTTTGTACGTTTTTTCACAAAGGAAATTGGGTCTTTTTTCTTTATCACCTTTATCAGATGAAATTCCTTGAGACTCTATCCACCTCTATTTTAATTTATTTGGATATTCAAATGTGTGTCAGTTGTTAATCGTGACTTTTTATAGTTGGTTTGGCATAATCACAAGATGTATTACTTGAGCTCCCATTATGTTAGGCATCTCATTTGGGTAGTCATCACATTGCCCCTCACATTGGTTGTTGACTCGGTTCCTCCTATTTCTAGCCATTGACTAGAATAAAGTTAAAATTAGGGATTAGTATTTTTAAACTATTAAACACATAAATGGGAAATCGTGAACATTAAATGGATAGCTCATGAATGACATATATTCCTTAACCTATGAATTTCTAGGATTTAATCTAAGTTTTCCATGATTTATTTACTAACATAAAATCTTATGGGAATTTTTATACCCTTAATAATGGTTCATAATGAGCTTGTGAATTTTCCAAAGTATATCCCTCAATATTGTTAAACCAGTTGTGAAGAAAGACCCATTTTCATGCATTAGTTCATGATTGATTCTATCTCAATAGGTTGTTTTCGGGGTTGTTACCCCTAGGTATATATGTTTCAGAACCACATCTACTTATAGTATCCATACAGGGATTTATTTGTTTAGAAACCACTTACTCTATAATTTACCAAAATTTAGGGATATTTTACTATGCTTAGCATTATCCCTAAGGTTTTCTATAGAGTTTTCTAATCCTAATCGCAAAAATAACTAAACTTTTATCTGATACCAACTATAACAACCCATATTTTAATACACTTTATTTCATGATTTATTACATAAATGTGTGCATAAAAAATCCCAAAAGATCATAAAACCTAGTGTATTTGGGAGATTAGGTACATAGAATGTCAACTTGACACGTTGATATAATATAATTGTTGAAAACATCCTTAACATGCTCTAAAATTCCATTGCTCTTTTAAAATTGCACAGGAGAACATGGGGACATACATAAGAAAGGGGTGAGATATAAAGACCAATAAGGGAATAAAAAAAGAATAACATAAAGAAAGTATTACATTTTATTCAATAGTAATTTCAATGGGACATAAAAGGGGTGCGAAGCATAATCATGAACAACGATGCATGACATAACATGATAGCATAAAGGTAGCATGGGAATGTGGAAACAACTTAAAACATGGAATCATAAATATAAGTCAAGGATAACTGCCAAGAAAACATAACATAGTGTTCCTAGGATAACCTCTCATGAACTATATGTGTAATCTTGTGAGATTAAACATTACCCAATGCATTGGAGGGATATATAATTTTTGTCTCTCCCATCACTTTCATATCATGTACATACATAAGTGTGTCACACAGATCATTCAACATATGATCATATTTCATCAAATTTAATCCCATAATTAAGGAGTGTGAGATACATACATGGAATACCTCAATCAATGAAGGATAGGTACATCTAGGTGAATACCCTTGTGTGGAAATGGGGATGAGTATTCACAAAACAAATGTTTGGCATGGAAAATCGTAGGATAAATTCGGCAACATAACGGGGGTACTCAAAGATTCATGGGAGGTATTGATGAGAGTGAAAGGGATCTATCATCATTTGGACATCATAAGGATAGTAAGAATGATATGTAAGAACATAATACAACATGAAAAATTGGTAATTAAAAGGAATAAGACAAAGATGGTGCTTGAATAAAGAAGAGAATGAGGGGATCATTTACCTTGAGAGGGTGTTTCCAAAAGATTGTGAGGAGATTATTGAGAGCTTGGGGGCACCTTGGGAGATCTCTAGAGACAAAGGGTAGAGTAATTTCATGCTCCAAGGTTTTTGAGTGAAGATACATGGGATTTTGGGTGGGTTTATAGAGGAAAAGAGAGGGGAGTTTGTTGACGTCACCTGTTTTGATAATCCCAATTATGCTTTCATATACTTTGATAATCTCAATCTAATGTTTTTCTATATATTAATTCTTTAAATCTGTGATCAAGATGATAATAATATTAAAATAATCCCTGATATATGTTAATCCATATCTGTCTATTTTTATATGAGTTCTGAAGTTCTTCTAACCCATTCGGATATGCTTTGCATAAAACAGACAAGTGTTAAGTCACTGATATGGGTATAGCTACTGATATAGATCTACTAGTACTCAGTCTACTGATAGACAGAGTCACCGATACACAAAGGTCACCGATATTTAGAAGAGCTACCGATAGACACCAAGTCTACTGATAGGATAGAGACCGAGCTACCGGTAGAACAGGTCTACCGATATGCATAAGTCCACCGGTAAGAAAGTCTACCGACAGATTCATTTTACCGATACAGGACACTAAGAGCTACTGATACGAGCTACCGACCGGCCTACTGATACAGACCAGTGACTGATATGAACCGACTGACACAGTCTACCGATACAAGTATAGATCTACTGCTAGAACCAGTCTACCGAGCTACCGATAGAGTAAGTATACCGATATGAGTTGCTGATACCTAGAGCTACTGATACCAACAAGCTACCGATGCAAGTTCAAAGATCTACCGATGGAAGGTTCTGCTACACAAAAGACCACCTTACACATTTACCAACATGAGCTACTAATGATTGACCAACCAGTAAAACTCTATACTCTCAATACTATTTATTTATTAAGCTAACGGTTACATGGGATGTTTTTAATTTAGTTAATGTTATTTAATGATCTCTATTTCCATGTCAGGGAACCGTACCTAGTACCCATGCAAAAGGTAATCATTCCCATTTACCGGAGCTGAAAGCTATAAAAGGGAAGATAAAGTCCTAGCTGAAAAACATGAGAAGTAGAGAACACTGGGTGTGCATACGACAAGCATCATGGAACTAAGAAGGCACACGGTGAAAAAGAAAAAGGTTGAACATCATTCAAACGTGGTGTATTCGTGAAAGGCTAAATCCATACTCCAAGAACACTGGATAGACACGAAGCTACTCATTTTCAAGGAGAACACAAGCCGTGACTTGATTGAAGAACTACCAAGAACACTTCATGCAGTCAAGCTGACAAGTTGTACCAAGAATCAAAGAAGAAAACGACACTCTGTTTTCTGAGCAGAAAACATAGATGGACTCAGAAGTTTTTCTGACCAACCAAATGAGTCCAGAGTTGCACTTACAATCACTAAATATTTTCTAAACTCTTTCTCACTTTCTTTAGTGATTATATCTTTACATTTCAAGCAGTGTGTGTACCCTATTTATTTTACACACACACTGTCTCCTAAGCTAAACTGGAGGATTCTTAAATCCTCACTCAAACTTCATAACCCTTTTTTTCCCACTATGGATAGTGGTAGAGGTTGAGTAAGACCTGGACAGCCTGTGTGATGTTGTTTGTGTTTCCCATGTAGAACTGTGGTAGAGGTCTTTGGACCTAGACAGTAGTGTACTGTTGTTTACCCCGATCCAGGGTGTGGATCAATTTATATAAATTGTTGAGAGGACTAAGTCTCAGCTTGAGACTAAACCTCTTGGTTATCTTTGTTGTGCTTTTTAGTTTAAGTCATAAGCATACTATATATATTTATTTCATAATCTGTTGCTATTACTTTGAAATACAAAACTATTTTAAAGCTACTTTGATAGTTAAATTACAAGTGTTTATACTTATTGTAAACCAGTAAGTTAGTTTCAAAAGTTAATTTAATCTTCAGATTAAGTCAACTGAGACCTAATCAATCTTTGAGAAACTGATTGAACATTTACACTCTGTATATATTCACTACAGTTTAACTTTGTTTTTAAATTGGGGGATTTTAAGAGAAATATTTTTAACAGAAATTTTTATTGGAACTCAATTCACCCCCCTCTTGAGTATCCACCCCGACCAACATTTGGTATCAGAGGACTTGTTTTTGTTACAGGATTGTTTACATAATCTATTTTTCAACTGTGATTTTAGTTTCATCTTTAAAGATCTTAAATTTCTGTTGGTTCTAAATTTTATCTCTTTAAAATTTCTTTTCTAAAATCTAGTTATGGACAATAGACTAGAGGGTGCTGCTAATAATAGGACACCTTTCTTTAATGGAACTAATTATGCCCAGTGGAAACTTGAGATGAAAATACATTTGAAAAGTATGGGTTTTGATATCTGGAATTCTATAAAGTCTCAATATAAAATTCCAAAAACTGAAAGAACAACTTGAGATGAACCTACAAAGACTGCTTACAATAATAATTATAAAGCTATGAATGCCTTGTACTGTGCTTTAGGAGATGAAGAGTTTAATAGAATATCTGCTTGCAAAACAGCTTATGAAATATGGGATACTTTGGCTGTTTCTCATGAGGGAACAACCAATGTTAAAGAAATGAGACTGAATACTTATACTATTAAATATGATAATTTTAAAATGAAAACTGATGAACCTATTTCTGATATGTATCTCAGGTTTAATGAGATAGTCAATACAATGAGTTCACTTGGAAAAGTTGTTCCAGCTAAGGAACAAATTATGAGTATACTGAGATTTCTGCCAGAACAATGGAGGGGCACTTCTATTTCAATCAGAGAGTCATGTGACATTGGAGCACTACCTGCAAAAGAGATTATTGGTAAATTAATGATGTATGAAGAAAAACTCAAGTTAAATAAAGGGGAAGATGATGAACCCAAGAGAAAATTCGTAGCTTTCAATTCTACTGCCTCTAAGAGCAAAGACAAGGAGACAATGAAAATACAAACTGAAAGTTCAACCAGTGAAGATTCAAACTCTGACAGTGATGCTGAAATTGCTCAAATAGCTAGGAGATTCAATAAGTTCTATAGGAAGAAGAAATTCTTCAGAAAATTTAACTACAAAGGAAATTATGATAACAAAGGACATTGGAAAAAGGATTGGAAAAAGCCTGACAAGGAAGATGATATAGTCTGCTATGAGTGCAAAAGGAAAGGACACATCAAGGCTGACTGTCCAAAACTGAAATTCAAAAAGAAATAAGATTATAAGGACAAGAAGTACAAGAAAGCTATGAAAGCTACTTGGAGTGCTTCGGAGGACAGCACAAGTGAATCTGAAGTTTTTGATTCTGAGAAGAATCGTTCCAACATGTGTATCATGACCAACACATCTGAGGTAACTTTAGATACTCCTGTTTTGAATTCCTATTATTTTGGAGATGATGCAGAATCTAATTCTGATTCTGAAAATATGTCTAAGGATGACTTTTTTGAATACTGCAATATGTTGGAAGAAACATGTAATGAACTTAAAGACAAATATAAGTCATTAAAGAAATAGCATGCTCTCACTGTCACTGCTAGATCTGCTTTTGATATAGAAAAAGAAAAGAATACTCAACTGTTAAAGGAAAATACTGAATTGAAAATGTATAATGAGAAACTTAAAAAGGACTTATAAAAGTTCACAAATGGAAAATATACACTTACACAAATGTTAGGAAAGCAAGTTTCACCTAAATACACTACTGGTTTGGGATACCAACCTTGAAAAAGACAGTTCACTAAAACTCGATTTATTCCTAAGTCTGGACAAAATTATGCTTATTCTAGTTCTGGAAATTTGTATGCTTCAACCAGTTATTCATATGGTTATAGATAAAATAAAGTTTATCTTTCAAAATCTATTTATTCTATAAATTATATGAGACCCATAAGACAAATATGGGTACCTAAGGCTTTGATTGCTAACCTATCTAGACCCAAGAAAATTTGGGTACCAAAATCATTTCCTATCTAAACCTGTTTTGTAGGAAACATGTTTGAAGAGTTCTCACAAGAAGGTATGGTACTTGGATAGTGGATGTTCGAGACACATGTCTGGAGATTATTCATGCTTCAAAATCTTAATAAAGGTTGATGGAATCCATGTCACCTTTGGTGATAATTCTAAAGTAAAAATCATCGGCCTAGGCCAGATTGGTAACACTAATTCAGTTTTAATTTCTAAAGTTTTATTTTTTGATGGACTTAAATATAACCTATTAATTATTTCTCAATTATGTGATGATGGATTTAATGTGAAATTTGAAAATGATTCCTGTAATGTTTTTAATTCTAAGAATGATTTAGTATTTTCTGCTTTAAGAAATGAAAATGTTTATGTTGTTGATTTAAATGCTTTAGCTAAACAACATGTTACTTGTTTAAATTCTTTTCATAGAGAATATTGGTTGTGGCACAGAATATTAGGACACTGAAACATATATTCACTTAGAAATCTGACTAAGAAAAACTTGGTTAGAGACCTACCTAAACTTAAATTCCCAAATGACAAAGTTTGAAATCCCTACCAAAAGGGAAAGCAACATAAAGTTTCTTTTAAATCAAAGAAAGAAGTTTCAACTTCTAAACCTCTTGAGTTGGTTCACATGGACTTTTTTGGACCTTCAAGTGTTTCTAGTTTAAATGGGAAGCACTATGTCTATGTCCTAGTAGATGACTTTTCTAGATATACTTGGGTATACTTCTTAGCTCACAAAAGTGAAGCTTGCTCTTACTTTGTTAAATACTCTAAGTCTGTAGAAAACCTTCGTGGACTTACGATTAAAACCCTGAGAAGTGATCATGGTCGTGAGTTTGAAAATCAAGAGTTTGAATCTTATTGCTCACACAATGTCTATAGTCACAACTTTTCTTATCCTAAGACACCTCAGCAGAATGGTGTAGTAGAAAGAAGGAATAGAACCCTTCAAGAAATAGCTAGAACCATGCTTAATGAGTATGATCTGCCTATTTACTTTTGGGCTGAAGCTATGAATATAGCTTGCTATATTATCAATAGAGTCTTAATTAGACCAGTTCTCAAGAAGACCCCATATGAACTGTGGAATAATAGAAAACCCAAAGTGATTTACTTTAGAGTCTTTGGCTGCAAAGTTTTTATTCTTAATACAAAGGATAATCTGGACAAGTTTGCTTCTAAGAGTGATGAAGGAATTTTTCTTGGTTATTCTTTAACTAGAAAATCATATAGAGTCTTTAACAAGAGAACCAAATGTGTGGAAGAATCTGTTCACATCAAGTTTGATGAAACTGATCCACATGAGCCTAAAACCTCTCTGGAAAATCTTGAAGAAGATTTGAGTGTTCTGGACCTTAATGATAAATCTAAAGAACCTGCTATAAAAATATCCAGTTCTGGACATATTCCAGAATCTGATTCTGTTGAACCCGAACTTGGAGATGAACCTGAAATTTCTAGTCCTACCTTTACTAGATCAACTAGGATTCTAAAGAATCATCCTTTAGATGATGTTGTTGGTAATCTTGATAGGGGACATAGACTAGAGCTTATCTAAGAAACCTGGTTGAACATCAAGCCTTTCTTTCATAGCTAGAACCTAAAAATATCAATGATGCTATCAATGATGAATTTTGGGTAATGGCTATGCAAGAAGAGTTAAATCAATTTGAAAGAAAAAAATTCTAAGAATTAGTTGACAGACCTAAGGACACTTTAACAATAGGCACTAAATGGGTTTTTAGAAACAAAGTTGATGAATCTAGAAACATAGTTAGAAACAAAGCTAGGCTAGTTGCACAAGGATATAGTCAAGAGGAAGGTATAGATTATGAGGAAACCTTTGCACCTGTAGCTATATTAGAAGCTATTAGGATCTTACTTTCCTGTGATGCTCATCTGAATTTCAAGTTATATTAAATGGATGTTAAAAGTGCTTTTCTAAATGGTTTTATTGTCGAAGATGTTTTTGTTGAACAACCACCTAGATTTACTAATCCTCATTTTCCAAATCAAGTTTTTAAACTTTCTAAAACTTTATATGGTTTAAAACAAGCTCCAAGAGCTTGGTATGATAGACTTAGTAATTTTCTTATTTCAAAAAGTTTTACTGAAGGGATTACTTATCCAACTCTTTTTATTAAAAGAATCTCTAAATATGTTTTAATAGTTCAAATCTATGTTGATGATATTATTTTTGAATCTTCTAAACACTCTTTATGTAATGATTTTTCAAAGAGTATGCAAAATGAGTTTGAAATGAGTTTAATGGGAGAACTCAAATATTTTCTTGGATTTCAAGTTTTCCAAAATGAAAATGGTATTATTTTGAATCAAAGTAAATATACAAAGGATCTTTTAAAACATTTTGGTTTGGATAGTATTAAGGAAAGTGATACTCCTATGAGTACTGTTTGTAAATTGGATGCAGATGAAACTGGGAAACCAGTGGATCAAACCAATTACAGAGGTATGATTGGAAGCTTACTTTACCTTACTGCTAGTCGACCAGATATTATGTTTAGTGTGTGTATGTGTGCAATATTTCAAGCTAATCCAAAAGAATCTCATTTACTTGTTGTTAAAAGAATTTTTAAGTATCTTAAACACACTGTAAACTTAGGGTTTTTTTTACCCAAAAGGACAACCCTTTGAGTTAATGAGTTATTCATATGTTGATTTTGTTGGTTGCAAGTTAGATAGAAAAAGAACATCAGGAACATGTCATCTATTGGGAAAATCCTTAGTATCTTGGTGTAGTAAAAAGCAAAATTCTGTATCATTGTCCACTGCCGAAGTAGAGTACATAGCTGCTGGTAGTTGTTGTGCACAAATTCTGTGGATGAAACACACTCTTTTGGACTATGGATATGACTTTAAGCACGTTTATATCAACTGTGACAACACTAGTGTAATAAATATCTCGAAGAACCCTATGTCTCACTCTAGGACCAAACACATCGATGTAAGGCACCATTTCTTGAGATATCATTACCAAAAGGGTGATATTATTCTTGAGTTTATTGGTACTGAACATCAATTAGCTGATGTTTTCACCAAACCTTTGAGTTCGGAGAGGTTAATTTACATTAGACATGAGTTAGGTATGTTTAACCTTGATCGGTAGCTAACCTCACCGATGTAAAATTCTCACCGATGTGAAATTCTCACCGATGTGAAATTCTCACCGATGTGAAATTCTCACCGATGTGAAATTCTCACCGATGTGAAATTCTCACCGATGTGAAACTCTCACTGATGTAACCTCACTGATAAGAATTCTCACTGATAGACCCTACCGATGATTGCGTTGTTTTAAACTTCTGCCTGCTGCCAGAATCTGGATCGTTTTTGTGTTATTTCATTTTATTTATTTATTTTATGATTCCTAAATGATAAAACTAAAGTCTGAGCTGTTTCTCAATCCAACGAGCCTCGAACCTTTACCCTCAAACCTTAGCTCCCGAATCCTTAGAGAACCCTAAATCCCTTGAATCCAAGATAGCAAAAACCAAACTCGCTTCTGTTAGAGATTTTGCTGATGAGCCGAAATCAAAGAAGAAAAAGTTTGTGCCAGAAGCAAGTGGAAGTGCTAGCAGGACAAGATCAGGAAGATGAACAGTAAATCCTCATCTGCAAAATCGAGTTATTGTGATTGAAAAGGAGATGTGTGTAGAATGGCTGCTTCCTAGAAAGTCCTTAGTGCTCGAAGTGCTTGAAGATCAAAAATGGGTGGAGTGTTTTTCGAACAACAATGGTCCCTACTTTCCAATGTTAGTGAAACAGTTTTACGAGTTTGTAACCTTTGAGAAATCTGAGAATGAAAATCGAGTGACTTAGTTTGTGAATGGAAAGGAGATATCGTTTTCATCTGTTGAATGGGTTGAGTGCTTAAAAGTTCCGCATGAAGGGGTATTTGGATATGTATCGAGATCCATGCCACCTACTAGTGATATTTTCGACTATGAGACTACTTTGGAAGAGCTGACTAGTGATGGAAGTCAAAGACAAGTAGTTGCTGCAGAAATGGATGGAGAGAACAGATTGCTATTCAAATTCGTTCAACATGTCTTGATATCGAGGAGAGGAGACTTTTCCAATTTGAGATATCAGGATATCTATCTCCTGTATCTCTTAAGACATTGTGTAAAAGTTAATCTGTGCAGATTACTGATGATCCAAATGGAATACATGACAAGGCCGAAATCAAAAACAAATGCCCTATTCTTTGCTAAGTTAATTTATGTGATGATCAAGGTAAAAGGGGTAGTTGAGTCTCAAGATGAGACAGTGGTAGTGAATAATAACTTTTGTATCACATAAACAGTGTGCAAATACATAAGGATAAATTGGAACCCTTGGAGAGGAGAATGGTTCAATGATGACCAGAAGGTATATGAAAAATTTAATCCTGTAGATCATCCTTCAAGACTAAAGGATGTGAGGGATCCAGGTCTGGGACCTGATGAAGAGGAGCCAGAATACAGTGATGATTCAGAAGAGGAAGAGTCCTCTGCTGATGAAGGAGGAGACCCTGACTTACCTCCTAGCCCAACTCCTGAAGATCAAGATCAACATAAATCAGATAAGTAATAAGATGCTTTAGAGGATGTTGAATTGGATGTTGTATAGAATGAAGAATATGTTCATGAAAGTGAAGCATCTTTGTCAGCTAACTTGAGTCTGAGTCTAGTGATTGGACAATCCTTAGTGCCTGCTATGGATGAAAATGAAGTTGATATACCCTTGCCTAGTTTGGAAGACTCTCCAGCTATTGCAGAGAAAGAATTAATAGTAGAAGATTCTCCTGAGAAAAGAAGACCTGCTGATCATGCTGAGAATGTTGTTATCTTAATTGAGGATGCACCAGTTGAGGGGGGCATCAAACCAATGTTGGAAGTGTTACAGTGGCTGTTGGAATTGAAGATTGGGTAGAAGACCCAGGTTTTATAGTCTGTGGTTTAGACTATCCTGAGTCTGACAATGAAGCATCTCTCAATAGACCTAAGATTACTTATGATGTTGAGACTGAGTTACTACCTGAAGATGTGGTCAGAATGCATGACCTAGATACTTTAAAGAAAAAGCTTAAGGACAGTTTTGTGGAAGAGGTAAATAAGATGAAATTTTCTCTGGTCTCTTCAGTTCAATCGATCATGACTGACTCAGTGGTTAGTTTAGCATTTGAAAGAGTACCCACTGTAGTTGCACCTGCTGATATGATCACCAGGGCTGATCTGGAATCCTTGAAGGATGAACTGAAATAATCTTTTAATGCATCAGTTGCTGAGATGAAGCTTTGTTTTACTAAAGAGATGAGGATGTTGGAAAGATCATTTGAACTCTCTCTAGGTTGTAATTTGTCAACCTTCATGGCAGAAATAGTGGAAGAAGTTAAAGACTGCCAGGCTTAAGTTTCTAGAATTGAAGCAAATCTTGAATCTCTAAAGGAATCTGTTGTTTCTTTAGACTCTTACATGAGCTCAAAATCCCAAGCAGACAAGGACTTAGCCTATGTCAAGAGCGTGGTAAGCTAGATGGTTTCAGTGTTCGAAAGTTTTAAAACTTCCATGAAAGATCATGTTAAAACCCAGGACTCTCAAGTTCAAAATCTTATTAGTGGGTTGACCAAGAACTTCAAGGAAACAGTAACCTTCTCTGTTGGTTCTATTACATCTAAACCCTCTATAGATCTGAATCAAATTCGAGCTGTGATGAAGGAGGATCTTGGTCAAGCTTCAACTAGTGGCTCTGTGGACTCATCCGAGCTGAGCAGAGTTGTGCTTTCTACCAGAGATTCAGCTAGAGAGATAATGAAGATAGTTCAAGACTATATGAGAGAAGCATATGCCTCTCAGAAATAAGTGAAAGATAATGTGGAATCCTATTTCTCTAATATTTTCACCAAGAATCAACTCAACAATCACTTCAAACTTCTGTTGGAAAATATGAACTACCTCCTGTCAATCAAGCTTTTAGAGAGAAAGTTAGCAAGCTAAGGGAATTGACTCCAGCATTGGAAAAGTTTATGGAGAACAAGGATGAATTCATATCCGGTATGGAGAGAGGAGGAATAATTATGGATTTCATAAATATGTTGTTGTTTTTTCTGCATGTTGATGCTATGCCAGTGATTGTCCCTCCTGCCTTACCAGCCTCTGTCTCTACTGCTTCTCCAGTTCAGATGACTCCTGCCCAAGCAATTCGAAGCCTCACTCCTATGATCACTCAAAGATCTCCTCAGTACAGACCAGGAACAGTTTCTGTGGCTCGGCCTCCAATGATCATTTCCGGAATTCCAAAGTCTTCACCTGCAACCACTTCACCTAAATCCTCTTTTACTCCCAAGGGAAAATCTCACATTGAGGATGTGGATTGAACAAGTGGCTAGAAAGTTTGATAGGAATCCATTGTATTTTGTTTATTTCTTTGTACCTTATCTGGAACATGAAATGAAACTGGTTTTTATCTCTTTTCTAATTTTTATTTTTATTCCTCTTCTCTTTGGTTTCCCACTATTTGATTATCACAAAAGGGGAGAAATATTTTACCAAGCTTTTACAAAGGGGGATAAATACTCTCTAAGTATCAAAGAGGGAGAAATATTCACCCAGGGGGAGAGATATTAATGAAAGGGGGAGAAATTTTATCTAAGGAAAAGCTATCATGCTTTACTCCTCTAATACTATTACCTTTCATTCTCTGATACCTTTTTCTCTCACTCTCTGATGCCACTAAATTTTACTTTTGATATCATTACATTTAATTTTATCTCTGATACTATCACATTTTCTTCCACCTCTGATCCATTATGTTCTATAACATACTCTTTCTCTGAGATAATTTCATTTAATGATATATCCTCTGATACAACTACTCACTATTTTAAAATGATAATATCATAGGTTATGATTATCAAAAAGGGGGAGATTGTTGACCTCACCTGTTTTGATAATCCCAATTATGCTTTCATATACTTTGATAATCTCAATCTAATGTTTTTCTATATATTAATTCTTTCAATTTGTGATCAAGATGATAATAATATTAAAATAATCCCTGAGATATGTTAATCCATGTCTATCTATGCTTACATGAGTTCTGAAGTTCTTCTAACCCATTCGGATATGCTTTGCATAAAACAGACAAGTGTTAAGTCACTGATCTGGGTATAGCTATTGATATAGAGCTACCGGTACTCAGTCTACCGATAGACAGAGTCACCGATACACAAAGGTCACCGATATGTACAAGAGCTACCGATAGACACCAAGTCTACTGATAGGACAGAAACTGAGCTACCGGTAGAACAGGTCTACCGATATGATAAGTCCACCGGTAAGCAAGTCTACCGACAGATTCAGTTTACCGATACAGAACACTAAGAGCTACCGATATGAGCTACTGATACGAGCTATCGACTGGCCTACTGATACATATTGGCAATTGATATGAGCCGACTGACACAGTCTACTGATACAAGTATAGAGCTACTGATAGAACCAGTCTACCAAGCTACCGATAGAGTAAGTCTACTGATAGGAGTTACTGATACCTAGAGCTACCGATACGAACAAGCTACCGATGCAAGTTCAAAGAGCTACCGATGGAAGGTTCTGCTACACAAAAGACCACCATACACATTTACCAACACAAGCTACTAATGATTGACCAACCAGTCAAACTCTATACTCTCAATACTATTTATTTATTAAGCTAACGGTTACATGGGATGTTTTTAATGCAGTTAATGTTATTTAATGATCTTTGTTGTCATGTCAGGGAACCGTACCTAGTACCCATGAAAAAGGTAATCATTCCCATTTACCGGAGCCGAAAGCTATAAAAGGGAAGATAAAGACCTAGCTGAAAAGCATGAGAAGTAGAGAACACTGGGTTTGTATACGACAAGCATCAAAAAACTAAGAAGGCACACGGGTGAAAAAGAAAAAGGTTGAACATCATTCAAACGTGGCGTATTCGTGAAAGTCTAAATCCATACTCCAAGAACATCGGACAGACATGAAGCTACTCATTTTCAAGGAGAACACAAGCCGCATCTTGAGTGAAGAACTACCAAGAACACTTCATGCACTCAAGCTGACAAGTTGGACTAAGAATCAAAGAAGAAAACGACACTCTATTTTCTGAGCAGAAACCAGAGAAGGACTCAGAAGTTTTTCTGACCAACCAAATGAGTCCAGAGATGTACTGCCAATCACTAAAGCTTTTCTAAACTCTTTCTCACTTTCTTTAGTGATTCTATCTTTACATTTTGAGCAGTGTGTGTACCCTGTTTATTTTACGCACACACTGTCTCCTAAGCTAAACTGGATGATTCTTAAATCCTCACTCAAACTTCATAACCCTTTGTTTCCCATTGTGGATAGTGGTAGAGGTTGAGTAAGACCTGGACAGTCTGTGTGCTGTTGTTTGTGTTTCCCACGTAGAACTGTGGTAGAGGTCTTTGGACCTGGACAGTAGTATACTGTTGTTTACCACGATCCAGGGTGTGGATCAATTTATATAAATTGTTGAGAGGACTAAGTCTCGGCTTGAGACTGAACCTCTTGGTTATCTCTGATGTGCTTTTTAGTTTAAGTCATAAGCATACTATATATATTTATTTCATAATCCGCTGCTATTACTTTGAAATACAAAACTATTTTAAAGCTACTTTGATAGTTAAATTAGCAAGTTTTTATACTTATTGTAAACCAGTAAGTTAGTTTCAAAAGTTAATTTAATCTTCAGATTAAGTCAACTGAGACCTAATCAATCTTTGAGAAACTGATTGAACATTTACACTCTGTATAGATTCACTACAGTTTAACTTTGTTTTTAAATTGGGGGATTTTAAGAGAAATATTTTTAACAGAAATTTTTATTGGAACTCAATTCACCCCCCTCTTGAGTATCCACTCCGACCAACAGAGTTCTTTATTATTTCTCAAACATAGGTTTTGGACTATATACAATAAAGTATTCAAAACCTCAAACCTTCTCATGGTTTCTGCCAAAGTGAAGTGGTTTTCGTTATTTTACAATTTTAAGAATTGGTATCATTAAAATATTACCTTTGGTGATGTAGAAGTGAGTCATGTTCATAAAAAAATTGATTTTAAAACCTTAATATATAGTATAGGTTTTGGAGGATCCATAAAGGGTTTATAAAATTAATCAAATTACTACAAAAACACATTATTTTAAAGGGTAAATATATACTTGGTCTTAGATACCCTTTATGGCATATACTACATCACTTTTGGATCACTATGATATCATAATACACACCGTATATTTATACCGTATTTAATTTTGATCCCTAAATTCGATTATCTCCAAAAATTATGAAAAAATCACCGTAAGCTAATTTCGACATGCTGATTCAAAAATAATATTTATTTTATCCAAAAAATCTTTAAGTATGAGAATTTACACTTTTAAATCAAAAATCCATATTTATTGAAAAATATTGGATTCTTTTACAGTAACAGTTTTCTGACCCTTATAAAATTTATTATTGACTTCATAAATTTATACAATCATTTCTATTTAATAAAAATTATTTAATAATAATATTTTATTAAAATCTCATTTATTTCAAAAATTCTTGAATTCGTTAAAATTGAACATCTTGATCGAAACTATTCATTTCCCAAGAAAAATACAATTTGTGTTTCATTGTATCAAAATCTAATTTTTATCAAACTCGTTATATAATCATTAAAAAGTAATAATAATAATAAAAGATAAATATAATCATTATTTTATACAAATTCATACTATTAGAGTCATGATACATAGCTCTTTATTACACTAGAACGTCATAAGGGTAAGGTGCGCGGTGGTGAGATTTTCATAGGGTGGTTCAACGTACATGGTTTGGGTCGTGATCTCGATGAGTTTGAACTTCTCTCGTAAACAGTTTCGTTCATGCTTTAATTGTTGAATCTCGACTTGGGCTTGATTAAGGGCAAATCTTAGTGATGTTATCTCCCTCTAAAGCACCGATGAATGGGCTTCATATGGTGTGATCCTGTTAGTCGAGATCATCACCTATTTCATCTGGTATCAATTGGACTTTATCATAACCCAATACATATACTGATCATATGATCACCGTTCAACGGTTATATTATCAGCGGTTATGATGCTTAACAATCTTTTAAATCCTATGGGATATAACTTATAACAGTCCAAAATAACCGAAGAAGTGAATATGTTTTCTATAACCACATTACATAATAGGGCATTTAATTTA
Organism: Viscum album; assembly: GCA_963277665.1. Lineage (NCBI taxonomy): Eukaryota > Viridiplantae > Streptophyta > Magnoliopsida > Santalales > Viscaceae > Viscum > Viscum album. The sequence goes on along the minus strand of OY728122.1, from coordinate 1,735,429,331 downwards.
ATCACAAAGGGAATTTTATTTATAAATGTTCGGGTGATCTCAAAATCTATCTATAGAAACAATTTTCACACAAAGGACCTAGGGCCCATGAAGTATTTTCTCACCATTAAAGTGTCTTGTAATGGCATGGGTGTCTCCCTCCTAACTATGCCATGCCTTGGATATCCTTTAGATGATTGGCCTATCTTAGGAAACTTCACTTAACACACCACTTGAGCCTAGTGAAAAGGCTTTACATGTTGATAATATGCATTCTCTCATGCATATCGCTATCATCATCTTGTTGGGAAGCATAATTATCTCACCATGACTTGGCCCAACTTTGCTCGTGCCATCAGCAAAGTCACCCAATTCATGGAGCATCATACACAATCTTTATGGTTGTCTTGTACATTATTTGCAATGTTAAATAAGAACATGTATGTGATCCGCTTTACTCAAATCATGGGCACTCGCTTAACGGGACATTTTGTTATACAAACTATATCAGGTTCTTATATCACAAAAGTCCGCCTTAGGCTTTGTCGTCTTTATTGGTGGAAATCTCATCCTCTGGATATGTAAGAAACAAACAATTATCTCTCATTCTAGTGTTGAATCCAAGTATCATGCATTGGCTCATGTCATTATTGAGATTCTTTGGGCACAACACTTCATGAGATCGGTTTCCAGTTCATTAATTAACCCAGATATAATGTGACAATCAAGCAACCACGATGATTGTGAGAATTCATATCTTCCATGAGTGCACAAAACATATTGAGGTTGACCGACATTTAGTGATGCAAACCGGGCCTGCGGCCCGTGGGCTTTGCAGGTATGGGGTGGATACGGGGCGGGGCGGGCCTAAAAATTTTGACCGCTAAGAATGCGGGGCAATGCGGGTTGAGCTTGCGCAGGTGCGGGCTGACCCGCAGGGCTAATTTAAATTTTTTTTATACAATATATGTTGTTTTGGCATTTTAGTTTAAAAAAACATGATTAAACCATGACATATGATTTCTCACCGTAATGATCATACAAATTCACCATTTATTCTGCACTTGGTTTCAATTCTAAAAGAGTTATTATAATTATAATAGTTGTTTGGAGCGATTTAATTTTATTATTACTTAGTTTTATTTTGTTATTAAGAAAACATGAAAGGACCTCATGAGACCCTAATAGCCTCCTCTGAAACCAGTCATTGCTTGAAGTGTCATCGTTCATTCATAGGTCTCGCCATTCGCATCGCCACACAATCAACATTGTCATTTTTTGCCCCTCATTGATCACTCACCAACTTTGCATTGCAACAGTTCACCACCACATCGGCGGCACATGACACAATTAACTCATAGAAAAATGTTCAATCACGTCTCTTAAAACTGTTGCTATTGTAAATTCATACTTCTCCCAACAACTAAAATTAAGAATGAGAAAAAAATACAATATTTAAATGATTTGTAAATAGTATTTTTTTAAATGTGGGCTTATGTGGGGCGGGGCAGACTTGATTTTTTTTTTGTTCGCATTACATGCGGGCTTTTGCGGACAAACCCATGTGGGCTCAAACCTGCACGGGTTTGGACCGCCCCGCCCCGCCCGTTTCGCATTACTACTGGCATTACCTTTGGCTTTGTCAACAGTGTCGACCTACTCCTCACCATCTTTACCAAGGGTTTATAGGGCCCGCAAATCCTCTTTCCATACTCCACACTTGGGTTGCACAATATATACATCTCACCTAGAAGAAGTCTTATTTGGTTTTATTAAGGTTTTATTTTTATTTCAAGCAGTAACACCGGGGGTGAGTAATTAGGGTATTCAAATGTTTAATATATAATTCAATGGCCAAAAATTTGACTGGGTCAATGTTCTCACTTGTAGTTATGAACCAGTTTATATCTGCATTCCTTCGTCTATAAATGACAACAACCCGACATTACAAAGGTATGGATTAAGAGTATTCGCGTTCTACAATGTGTTTATGAATCACCTCAATGACCTGTCACAAATATTCACTTAAAAAACTATGAAATAAAGTGTGCATGGAGATTTTTTGAAATTTTAAACGAAAAAAGCCATAAAAAACCACTTCAAAGTAATCAAATTAGAAATTTATGATTTGAAACCAATTGAATTTTATTCCAAAACTATTTTCAAAATTAATTTTTGGGATATGATAGTCAATTAAAAGTATATATATCAAATGCACAGTTTTATTTTTTGCAAAATAAATATTGAATCTGAATATAAAATTATATTGTTTAAAATTTTGCCTCATGAAAACTAATTTTTTATATTAAATAAATCTGTAAGGGTGTATATTGTTTCTATTTGAACAGCTCACGTCAACAATAATAGATATAATTTATATTTGTCAACTTTTTATTGACTAAATGCTCTCTTTCATCGTTGTGGATTCGAAAAAAAAAAACAACTTTAGCGAGATTTGTTCTTGACGTACTTGATGTTAATAAAATAAACATAGACTTAATTAAAGTGCTTGACTTTTATGCCCTTCGTTTCTTTTAATTCCTTTAAAGGGAATATCACCGTTTTTTATAAAAGCGACGATGCAAATATAATAAGAAACTGATAAAAGCGTGGGAATTTATTTTTTCCACGGGCAAAATACATTTTAGCAGGGGAAAGGATTCACTGTAGTTTTTCTTTTACTTTACTTTAAATAATGAGCGCCGCTTTTATAGCCCGGAGTGTGGAATGGAATGGTGGGGCCCACGCCATCACGTAAAATAGTTGAAAGCAATCCTTATTTTAGTCGAAACAGTTTTGAGAGGATTCATCCAGACGGTTCCCATTCTCATGTAGCATGTACTCAGGATGATGATAATAGAAAACAAACTTTTATCTTGATTGGTTTCTGATTTCTTCAGTCTCCTTCATTTGCATTAGTATTTTGATTGTGTGTTTGTATTTGGTTGTCATCATGTTGTTCATGATCGACAACGCCCTCCATTTACAACCGACATCACACTTCTGATTTCAAAATATTTATAGTTTCAATTGAAGTTATGATCTTGTTTTTTAATCACATTATCTACACAAACTCTACTCTACTTCAAATGTTTGTTTTATCAATTATGTTTCATTTGTCGTAACATCCCGACTCGGGTGCCACATGCCGATGCGCCGAACCAGTTTGCCACATGATCTCAGACGCGCATCCTCTTACACCAAAGGTTGCAGACTAGCAGCGATGGTCTAATATCGATCATGGGGAGATTATACCCTCTTTATCAGAGTAATACACCAACAAAAATAAATAAACAATAAACAAATGATACAAGAATAATATCAATATCACATGGTGACCAAAATAAGGAATAAAATATTAAAACTGAACATTAGATATGTCATGTCAATGTACGTGTCTAGTGTCAATATGCAAAACCCAAAATAAATAGACACTAACAACTCTCAAGTGAGTCCTGACGCCGAGTCTGGTTTCCTCATCCAAGCTTCATCACATCTCACCAATCTAACATATGACATTTTCTCTTAACATGTTCTGCAATCATGAAATCCATTCGGGTACCATTCAGACAACTCAAGTAGGGTGTGAGTACAACTGAGTAGATGTAACACCTCAAACTTCCACGATACGTTTCTCTTTGAACAATGCAATAGCCTGCGTTGTACGCAACTTTGAGTTCTAGCACATCACTACCAATCAAACTAACCGTTATGAAAAGTAGTACTCACTTTTTAAAATTTTATAAATTTTATTTTTCAAAATGAACTTCATTTTTTGATTCGAAAATATCAAAATTAACTTAGGGTGAAATTTTGGTATTTTTCTGAAAACTTTCAATTTTCGATGAATAGTGAAAAAACACCGCGTTATTGTTTAAAACCGATTTTTTATTTAAATAATTAGTTATTATATTTAAATTTGTTTTAGGTCAAAATAAATACATAATACTTATATTGTGACGATCCATCGTTGTCGGGTCGTTACCCTTCGGGACGCTCTGCCATCTCGGCTGGCAACGGCTCCTTCCCCGGCTGGAGAGCTGCTTTCGGGAGCTACCCCTTCGTGGGGGAGGGGGGTTTCTCTGTGTGGAGGGTTCGAAAAGGTCACACTGGGAAATTCACTTTCTAAGAAAAAAAAGATACATAATACCTATATATGTTCAATTTAATTCATTAGAGTCATTTTATAATAAGATTATATATATATAATTTTATTGAACTTTTAACATATTTTACCTACTTTCTAGGCACATTTGTAAATTTGCATAAAACATAATTTTACCGCTTCTGTGAAATGAATTTAAAAAATCTGGGAGACATGATTGACATTAGTAAGTAAAATGTGGTTCAATAAGATGAAAATATTTTTTGGTAAATAGTAACTTTTGAATTTTATTTACCACGGTTAAAAGTAAATAGAATAATTAAAGGTAAAAATGATATTATAATTACCCCAACACATGTCCTAATTCTATTGGATAAGTGTATTTCGACAAAAATCAACCTTAGAAATAAAATATGATCTTATTTGATCCACTTGGATTAGATTATGACATTTATTATTATTTTATTTAAAGAAGTGTTAAAAATGTGAAATTCAAATTTTAACAACTAAAACATTTTTAATATAGGGTTATACATAAGATAAATTTCACTATAAATATTCATTAGAAAGATAAAAATATTTCCCACATCACGATATTTTATTTATAATTTTTACACATTAAATAATTAAATTTATTTATGACACAATAATGATGCAGTAATTACCTTATTAATGAAAGATTAAAATAATTGATATTATAAATATTAAAATAAATGTAAATTGAGACTTTTGATGCATTCCACGAATTTTCTAGGTTAATATGACATGTTATAATTGATTTAATTTATTTTGTTCGAAGTAATCAAGTTTTGTTGACCTTCACAAAAACCAAATACTAAATAGTGTCAAAATTGACATAAATGAGTTATTAAAACAAATACTATATTATTAATCGATATAATATTTCTAAAACTCTAAGGTTCAACCCAAGGACTTAGATAAGGTTAGATATGTCAATAATGAGCCACTTGGGGTTATCTTGGTTTTTTATAGTAAGTTTATTAACCATTTATTATAATAATACAATAATACATAGTAAAAGTTAAACTATTTAACTAAGAGTTAAATCTAAAAGATAAGGTTAATATGGTGACCTAAACCTGTTTAAAACCTATTTGTTGAGAGGTGTTAGACCCAGCTCCACCTTAGCCTCGAAATAAATCCTTGTGATTCTATAATAAATTAATATTTCAAGTTTTTCCTGAAATGACCATCACCTCTCTTATAAAAGGGTACTTTCCTTTCTCTCAAAACCACACATCCAAATCTATTTGACTCGGCCAAACCCTACTCAAATATCCCTCCAACTACCCTCACTTAAACCTAGAGGCCTTACTTTGATTAGAAAGCCAACCTAAGGAGCCATTTTGATCAAATCAAAAGGAAGCACCTGAAGAAAAGGTAATAATTTCATCACCTCTTTCAATGTTCTTTTCTTCTTCCACTTCATCTTTCTTTGTTGTTTTCATACCAAATTAATAACTCCAATACCTTCTACATACTGTGATATTATTATAAATATGGTACAACCATATTCATTATTCTATCCATCATATCAATGACAAAATCACCATACGTGCTTATGTACGACTTATCGTCTCCATGTCGTGGTGTAGTTTGTTATTCAACACTTCATTATTTGTATGAGTGTAATAATGAGTATAATTTGTGTAAATAATAAATATAACATGTTAATGATTCTGTATATATGATATAACATCCAATTACATACGATTTTACCATCAATAGAATAATATTGCCGCTCGTGCGTACGTACGGATTACCATTTCCATGAACGCGATAAGATTCATTTCCCCATCGTAACCATTCAAGAATAATTTTCATTTTATGATTAAAAATAATGTTTAAGAACTTGATATAATTCTGGATATGAATCAAATACATCCTATCCATAACAAACATGACTTATGTAACAAAACATATAAAGGAAAACAACCCGAAACAATGATACTACTAAAATATTATTAACAAAGCAATATTAGAAGATCATATATTATATCATATTTATGTACGTGGTTCTTGTATAATTTAATAACAATGATTTAACTATTATACAAGAGGTTAATATACTTTCGACCAAGGAAAAGTATAAGGTAAGAGTTAATTTTATAATCTCTTTATTATCTGAGGTTGTTTTTACGAAAGTATCTATTGTGACTTCTTTATCATCCACATCCGTGTTTCTTAAAAATGTATTTCAAAACATCTTTACTATTTCCTAGATTATGGGTTAAAGTCATTTATACCCTTTTTTGACTTTTTATAAAATGTTTTGAAAGGAATCTTTCCGTCGTTTTCCAAACAAGGTACTTTATGACCTTTTCGACAAATTAAGGTAAGAATTTTTTTTAACTTATACAGCGGGTGCAACTATTTTCTGCTGTTATAACACCTTCAAAGTTTCCCTTACAAGCTTATAATAATATTTTCAAAATAAAGGTTTTCTTTTATAATTATGTGACTTTTAAATGATTTCAAAATAGAAAGAGATATTTCTCTCAAATAGTTTTGATTTCATCTATGTCAATATCCTTTGATGGATTTTACACTTGTTTGAAGTTGATTTATTATGATACAATCTTCCATATTGTATTGAAGGTTTTGTGATATGTTTGACTATGGATGTGTATTTCTATACCATTCATGGTTTATGGTTAAAGTATTAACATTTCACATGCTAGTTTTAATACAAATGTTTATGTTATGTTTCAACCTTTTCATATGAGGAATGCATTGGACTTAGTAAGTAACGGGTGAAGCTCGCTATAGCTTCTCGATGCTTCAATAGGTCTCATGAGACAAACTAGTGTCTTGGCATAATGCCTTGGCAAAATCTTATTGTATTCTTGGCACAAGGTCTTTACTATGTGGTTATGATGTCAGTCATTATGAATTCCATCATTATGAAATTAGCTATTGATATTACATGTGATTATTTGACTAGTAGAATATCCATGTGAATAAGTAAATGACATTATTTGACTTATCTTTGCCATATTATGCTGAAGTTTAAGTTTAAAAGGATTTTGTTTTAGTCTTATACATTGTCTTAAATTTTTATTCTTATTTATGATAGCTTCTGCTATATTGTTATCCTTACTGAACATCTGAGCTCACCCATTTCTTATGTTTTCTTTTTCTTAGGATGTGAAGAAGTATATTACGATTAATCTATAGGAATAGGATAAGGGATATGAGTGTGTTCAAAGGGGACACAATGTTTTTGTTTTTCCATTTCATAATGTAATGTAAAACTTATGTATGTATCTAGTATTTCCAATGCTACTAAACTAATCAGTCTTTTGAGGCTTGATATCTTGTGATCATACCAATGTTATATAATAATTCATCGACTCTGGGTAACTAGGTTCAGGGTGTTACAGTTGGTATCAGAGTAAGTTTAGTACAAACCTTGGAAGCTAGATTTAGAAAAACTCTGATTAGAGAACATTACCCTAAGATAAACTTTGAGGATTAGTATAGAAGAAATTCCTAGAATTTTGGTAATGTAGAGATTTTGTGTATTTTCTAAGTAATACATCCCTATCTAGACACGAGCATGTAGAGGAGGCTCTGGTAAAGATGTACCTAGGAGTGAAAACCCCAACAAGGAGTTTTACCCTTGACCCGGGGTATCCTGGTACACGACAACGGGCCTTACTGCACTCTTGGTTATGACACTCCCGGGGGATATGCTTAGGATAATTCACATTTTTTTTACAAACCATTATGAAGGATTTATGAGTAAATGCCTCCTCAAAGAAAACATTTTTATGACCGTGGATTATATGCATAAACTGTTCAATTTATGTTAGGTATTTTACTAGTTTGGAATTATGTATTGCAATTCATAAACTAATCTAGTGTATGTCATTGTTTAGAAATGGATCCCAGAGAAAGGAATGGAAACCGTATCAATGCACGTAATCCATGTAGGGATTTTTCTCCTACTCAAGATAATTATAGTGGAGTTGGTGATGCATATAACGCCCCGAGCCCGCTCTTCTGGACTCGGTGCATCAAAATGCTGTGTAAATTTGTTTTTATAAAAGTGGAAAAATAATTACACAATACTTTAAAGGAAAAGAGGACCTTTAACCGGTCTAGGTACTAGAGTATTAGAAAAAACATTACATTTATCAGAGTTTTAAACAATAATAATAAAATTTTCTATTATGTTTCCGCACGTGCTAACTCCATAAGCGACGACATCTACGATAATCTCCTAAGATACCTGAAAATCATTTAAAATAAAAGGGCGAGCGTTCAATTTCCCAGTAAGGGGTTTTGAAAACCTTTGATAAATCCCTTTTAAAAATATCACTTTGATAATACATTTGAAAAATTCCAATTATAAATTCATTTGTAAAACAACCTTTCCAAAATAATGTAATGCTTTTGATAATAATAATAATAATAATTATACTTTGAGAACATTTTTAAACAAATCCAGTGATTTTCTTTGGAAAATATTAAGCAAACTTCATTAAAACAAAACATCATTTTGAGGCAACTTAATTCATTGAAGGCTGTCTTGGGCCTACCCACTTAGCAAAGGATGGGTTCACTTCCCAATGACCTTCTATTTTTACAACGAGCACGCGCTGATATATTCGAAAACGTTTAAAGTTTTCTTTACATATATATTTATATATACTAGTATTGGTCACTGGAGTTTTTGATCTTAACTTATCAATGCATTTAAAATACACATGTATTTATAAATAAAACATAATTAAATAAAGACTTCCATATTTTTATCATCTACAAGTTTGGTTACGACCAACACTTCACATACGCTTTACAAGGTATATCCTTGAAATTAATCATTCTTTCTCGAATCCTCTTTGTTTCACATATGCGCAGTTTAATTTAAATTAATTATAACAATTAATGAAGTTTTTTACATAAAATTATGAATGAAAAATTATAAATGTGACATTCAATTTTCTAATGAGATGAACTTGAAAATAAACCTTTATTTTTTAACTTGAAATTATAAGTTTTCTTTTAGTGCAATGAACGTCGATGATATGCATAAACACATGAAAGTAAAATCAACATCCACGCACTAGAAATTTCGAAGAAATGTTTATTAAATTTCTTTTATGCATGAAGGTATAAACTAATCACCATAGTGAACATATAGTTCCATCTTCTTAAAATCAATCAATAATAATGGATAATTATGTGTGCGTACAAAAACTATTAAAGCAGCATTTCTTAAATAAAACCATCTGTTTATACGCACTTAAGTTTTAAGGAACATGAATTTAAGAAGTACTTAGATATATACGTGATCATAGAACTGGAATTAGAAACCAATGATCTTGAATGTTAAATAAATTATTTATATATATATGTGTGTTTGAATTAGCATATACACATGTATCTCACACCCATAATTAGATACTTGTATGATTTTTTGAAAAATAACACTTCAATATAAATATATATACATATATTTACATATACTATGAATAAACATGATAATTTATAAATGTTCATATAAATATATCATGCATGAAGAAAGCACAAATGTATTCAATTTGTGCGTTCAAAGTATAGATTTGGATTTCATAGAATTATAACACATGAAATTAAAATATTTAAATAATTAAAAACCACAAAAACGGGGATTATAATTTTAAAGGAGAAAACTCCCCTACAAAAAAACAGAACTTATAATTTGAATTCAATAATTAAAATTCCCTTACTAAAATAATAATCCGAATTGTAATGAAATTATACCTAAATCCTTATACACAAAAATAATTAATTTTTGAAAACCTTAGATGAAAAATGGAGAAAAACTCCATTGCGATCAACTTTGAAACATGAAGAAACCAGATATGAAATAAATATTTATTGCGCAAATATAATTTGGGTAGAATTTTTTTTGGCATGACATATATAATGAAGTAGCAGAGTACGTATTTGAAAATAAAGTCCCTTACAAAATTATAATTTTAGAAAATAAGAATGAGTTGCCAAAAATAACTTTAAGAAATCTCTTAAAAAAATAAAATGGAATTGAAAGTGTAAAAGAATTAATCTCTTACAAAAATAAAATAGAACAACATAGTGAGTATTTGAAAATAAAAAGTCCCGTACATGATATTCGAAGACCAAATCCTCAAACTTTTCTTCTTCAGGTTGGTGCCTCACGAACTCTTATACACTTAGAATTAGAAATTATACTAAGGGGGAAGGAAGACAGAGGATAATACTTTCCTTGCAATCCTCACTTGTATCACACTTATCATATATCTTATTATCAAAGCAGAACTGCTTTATGTATAACAGTTCTCAAGTGGAAAATTAAATTTTAATTTACCACAAACTAAAACACAATTTAAAATGACATAAAACATAAATTATTCAATGTACAGTGGATGAATATCAATGTGGACAAAGATAGGAAAATTAAATGATGCTTCCTTGCAAAGCTTTGTAGATGGGAAACAAAAGAAGACGGAGCAACGTTAAACCAATAGAATCAATACAGTTTTAAATATCGATGTTTGTAGAAAAATCCAAAAAAAAGATTACATATTCAATCAATTTGATGTAAACAAAAAATAATATATAAGATTCTAGGAAAATTCATTGACAAATGAGACACACGCACTAAAATCAACCCTATCGGGTTGTATAAAATTCAACAAATTGATTAGATGGTGATCGAAGATGACAAAAATTGTTGAAGAAAAATGAATAAATAGAAAAATAAGGTATTTATATATCTGATTCGATCAAGGCGATAATATTTTTGTGAGTATTCGTATAACAAGAACTAATTAAATAATACCTACTTGTATAACTGGAAAACACAAGAAAAAACTCAGAAAATCAGAGCTAAAATTCGATCGGAACTTTACGCAACTCAGAAAACTCGAATCGAACATCAGAAAAGGTTCGATTTCTATACTTACCATTGCTCGAAACCCTCGGCTTCAACATAGATTTTCGATTGGGCTTTGACCAGTTTTTGAAACCACACACGTCGCACTCAGCCTCAATCCTATTCGGCTTGGTCCGATTCAATACCGGCGATTGACTCCTGAAGATGAAACATGCTCGACCTCTTCAGCTTCTGGTCCTGCTCTCCTTCCTATGCTTGACTATATAGCATCGAGGAAGACTCGATCCCCCAGCCGAACTCATGAATTGAAACCCACAAATCCCGATTCTTTTTTTTATTCTTTTTTTATTCGTTTCATTCTTATTGTTTTATCATTATATATATATATAATCTATTTTATTTTCAAATCAAACTATATATATATATATTAACAATAATACATTTTATATGTTAAAATAATAATAATAATGATGATACATTTTCTTTATAATTTCCATATTATATTTTGTGAGTACGAAATCATTATTTATTTATGAGTATTATAAAAACAATCTTTATAATCCATATCATTATAAATTATAATAGTTTTATTAATTTATCATTATTAATATCACCTTTACTTATTTTTTTTGAATATCCTTTGTTTCTTTAAAATTAATAATTTCAATTATTTATATATTTGTACATTTAAATTATTAGTTAAAAATAATAATTTATTTTGAAAAAATGTAAAGTAATATCTTATATTTTGAATCTAATCATGTTTTGATTAGAACCAAAATTTATAATGTTTTTTTTATTAAATATTTTCTTAATTAGTTTTAATTTTATAGACAAATTATTAAATAAATACTTAATTACTATTTAAATTTTTTTGGGGTGTTACATTCTCCCCCCTTAATGGAATTGCGCACTCACAATTCTTGCATCGAACTTAAGAAAATTATGAATTTCCATCTTCAGAATTAAAGAAACACTAAGTGGACTTAACTAACTAAAGGAAATTATAAAGCATAGATTTGTTTTTCCTCAAGAGATGTCTGATCTCCAAAATTTTCTAGACCGTTCCTCTGATACCAATTATAACGCCTCGAACCCGCTCTTTCGGACTCGGTGCCTCAAAATGTTGTATAAATTTGTTTTTATAAAAGCTGTAAAACAATTAAACAATACTTTAAGGAAAAGAGGACCTTTTACCGGTCTAGGTTCTGGAGTATTAGACAAAATATTACATTTATCAGAGTTTTAAACAATAATAATAATATTTTCCACTATGCTTCCGCGCGCGCTAACTCCATAAGCGACGAAATCTACGATAATATCCTAAGATACCTGAAAATCATTTTAAAATAAAAGGGTGAGCGTTCAATTGCCCAGTAAGGCGTTTTGAAAACCTTTGATAAATCCCTTTTAAAAATATCACTTTGATAATACATTTGAAAAATTCCAATTGTAAATTCATTTGTAAAACAACCTTTCCAAAATAATGTAATGCTTTTGAAAAAAATAATAATAATAATTATACTTTGAGAACATTTTTAAACGAATCCATTGATTTTCTTTGGAAAATATTAAGAAAACTTCATTAAAACAAAACATCATTTTGAGGTAACTTAATTCGTTGAAGGCTGTCTTGGGCCTACCCACTTAGCGAAGGATGGGTTGACTTCCCAATTACCTTCTATTTTTACAACGAACAAGCGCCGATATTTTTGAAAACGTTTAAAGTTTTCTTTACATATATATTTATATATACTAGTATTGGTCACTGGAGTTTTTGACCTTAACTTATCAATGCATTTAAAATACACATGTATTTATAAATATAACATAATTAAATAAAGACTTCCATATTTTTATCATCTACAAGTTTGGTTACGACCAACACTTCTACCACATACGCTGTACAAGGTATATCCTTGCAATTAATCATTCTTTCTCGAATCCTCTTTGTTGCACATATGCGCAGTTTAATTTAAATTAATTATAATAATTAATGAAGTTTTGTACATAAAATTATGAATAAAAAATTATAAATGTGACATTCAATTTTCTAATGAGATGAACTTGAAAATAAACCTTTAGTTTTTAACTTGAAATTATAAGTTTATTTTTAGCGCAATGAACGTCGATGATATGCATAAACACATGAAAGTTAAATCAACATCCACGCATTGGAAATTTCAAATAAATATTTATTAAATTTATTTTATGCATGAAGGTATAAACTAATCACCATAGTGAACATATGGTTCTATCTTCTTGAAATCAATCAATAATAATGGATAATTATGTGTGCGTACAAAAACTATTAAAGCGGAATTTCTTAAATAAAACCATCCTTTTATATGCACTTAAGTTTCAAGGAACTTGAATTTAAGAAGTACTTATAAATATACATGATCATAGAACTGGAATTAGAAACCAATGATTTTGAATATTAAATAAATTATATATATATATATATATGTGTGTGTGTGTGTGTGTGTGTTTGAATTAGCATATACACATATATCTCACACCCATAATTAGATACTTGTATGGTTTTATGAAAAATAACACTTCAATATAAATATATATACATATATTTACATATACTATGAATAAACATGATAATTTATAAATGTTCATATAAATATATCATGCATGAAGAAAGCACAAATGTATTCAATTTGTGCGTTCAAAGTATAGATTTGGATTTAATAGAATTATAACACATGAAATTAAAATATTTAAATAATTAAAAACCACAAAAATGGGGATTATAATTTTAAAGGAGAAAACTCCCCTACACAAAAATAGAACTTATAATTTGAATTCAATAATTAAAATTACCTTACTAAAATAATAATCCGAATTGTAATGAAATTATACCTAAATCCTTATACACAAAACTAATTAATTTTTGAAAACCTTAGATGAAAAATGGAGAAAAACTCCATTGTGATCAACTTTGAAACGTAAAGAAATCATATATGAAATAAATATTTATTGCGCAAATATAATTTGGGTAGAAAATAATTTGGCACGACAGATATAATGAAGTAGCAGAGTATGTATTTGAAAATAAAGTCCCTTAAAAAATTATAATTTTAGAAAAGAAGAATGAGTTGCCAAAAAGAACTTTAAGAAATCTCTTAAAAAACTAAAATGGAATTGAAAGTGTAAAAGAATTAATCTCTTACAAAAATAAAATAGAACAGCATAGTGAGTATTTGAAAATAAAAAGTCCCTTACATGATATTCACAGACCAAATCCTCCAACTTTTCTTCTTGAGGTTGGTGCCTCACGAACTCTTATACACTTAGAATTAGAAATTATACTAAGGGGGAAGGAAGACAGAGGCTACTGCTTTCCTTGCAAGCCTCACTTGCATCACACTTATCATATATCTTATCATCAAAGCATAATTGCTTTATATATAGCAGTTCTCAAGTGGAAAATTAAATTTTAATTTACCACAAACTAAAACACAATTGAAAATGACATAAAACATAAATTATTCAATGTATAGTGGATGAATATCAATGTGGACAAAGATAGGAAAGTTAAATGATGCTTCCTTGCAAAGCTTTGTAGATGGGAAACAAAACAAGATGGAGCAACATTAAACCAATAGAATCAATACAGTTTTAAATATCGATGTTTGTAGAAAAATCCAAAACAAAGAATACATATTCAATAAATTTTATGTAAACGACAAATAATATATAAGATTATAGGAAACTTCATTGACAAATGAGACTCAATCACTAAAATCAACCCTATCGGGTTGTATAAAATTCAACGAATTGATTAGATGGTGATCGAAGATGACAAAAATTGATGAAGAAAAATGAAGAAATGGACAAACAGGGTATTTATATATCCGATTTGATCAAGGCGATAAGAGTTTTGTGAAGATTCGTATAACAAGAACTAATTAAATAATACCTACTTGTAAAACTGGAAAACACAAGGCAAAACTCAGAAAATCAGAGCTAAAATTCGATCGGAACTTTGCGCAACTCCGAAAACTCGAATCAAACATTAGAAAATGATCGATTTCTATCCTTACCATTGCTCGAAAACCTCAGCTTCAACATAGATTTTCGATTGGGCTTTGACCGGTTTTCGAAACCACACAAGTTGCACTCGACCTCAATCCTGTTCAGCTTGGTCCGACTCAATACCGGCGATTGACTCCTGAAGAAGAAACATGCTCGACCTATTCATCTTCTGGTCCTGCTCTCCTTCCTACGCTCGACTCCATAGCATCGAAGAAGACTCAATCCCCCAGCCGAACTTGTGAATTGAAACCCTCAAATCCCGATTCTTTCTTTCTTTTATTATTATTATTATTTTTTTTATTCGTTTCATTCTTATTGTTTTATCGTTATATATATATATAATCTATTTTATTTTCAAATCAAACTATTTATATATATATATTAACAATAATACATTTTATATTTTAAAATAATAATAATAATGATGATACATTTTCTTTATAATTTCCATATTATATTTTGTGAGTACGAAATCATTATTTATTTATGAGTATTATAAAAAAAATCTTTATAATCCATATCATTATAAATTATAATAGTTTTATTAATTTATCATTATTAATATCACCTTTACTTATTTTTTTGGAATTTCCTTTGTTTCTTTAAAATTAATAATTTCAATTATTTATATATTTGTACATTTAAATTATTAGTTAAAAAAATAATTTATTTTGGCAAAATGTAAAGTAATATCTTATATTTTGAATCTAATCATGTTTTTATTAGAACCAAAATTTATAATGTATTTTTTATTAAATATTTTCTTAATTAGTTTTGATTTTATAAACAAATTATTAAATAAATACTTAATTACTATTTAAATTTTTTTGGGGTGTTACA
The DNA here is from genome assembly GCA_963277665.1 of Viscum album. Classification (NCBI taxonomy): domain Eukaryota; kingdom Viridiplantae; phylum Streptophyta; class Magnoliopsida; order Santalales; family Viscaceae; genus Viscum; species Viscum album. Next base: position 1,735,413,471 of record OY728122.1, on the reverse strand, counting down.
TTCTCCCCCCCTTAATGGAATTGCGCCCTCGCAATTCTTACGTCAAACTTAAGAAAATTCTGAATTTCCATCTTCAGAATTAAAGAAACACTAAGTGGACTTAACTAACTAAAGGAAATTATAAAGCATAGATTTGTTTTTCTTCAAGAGATGTCTAATCTCCAAAATTGTTTAGACCGTTCCTCTGATACCAATTATAACACCCCGAGCCCGCTCTTCCGGACTCGGTGCATCAAAATGTTGTGTAAATTTGTTTTTATAAAAGTGGAAAAACAATTACACAATACTTTAAGGAAAATAGGACCTTTTTCCGGTCTAGGTTCTGGAGTATTAGACAAAATATTGCATTTATCAGAGTTTTAAACAATAATAATAAAATTTTCCACTATGCTTCCGCGCGTGCTAACTCCATAAGCGACGACATCTACGATAGTATCCTAAGATACCTAAAGATCATTTTAAAATAAAAGGGTGAGCGTTCAATTTCCCAGTAAGGGGTTTTGAAAACCTTTGATAAATCCCTTTTAAAAATATCACTTTGATAATACATTTGAAAAATTCCAATTGTAAATTCATTTGTAAAACAACATTTCCAAAATAATGTAATGCTTTTGAAAAAAAATTTATTATTATACTTTTAGAACATTTTAAACGAATCCAGTGATTTTCTTTGGAAAATATTAAGCAAACTTCATTAAAACAAAACATCATTTTGAGGCAACTTAATTCGTTGAAGGCTATCTTGGGCCTACCCACTTAGCGAAGGATGAGTTCACTTCCCAATGAACTTTTATTTTTACAACAAACAAGCGCCGATATTTTCGAAAATGTTTAAAGTTTTCTTTACATATATATTTATATATACTAGTATTGGTCACTAGAGTTTTTGACCTTAACTTATCAATGAATTTAAAATACACATATATTTATAAATATAACATAATTAAATAAATACTTCCATATTTTTCTCATCTACAAGTTTGGTTACGACCAACACTTCTACCACATATGCTTTACAAGGTATATCCTTGCAATTAATCATTATTTCTCGAATCCTCTTTGTTGCACATATGCGTAGTTTAATTTAAATTAATTATAACAATTAATAAAGTTTTGTACATAAAATTATGAATAAAAAATTATAAACGTGACATTCAATTTTCTAATTAGATAAACTTGAAAATAAACCTTTAGTTTTTAACTTGAAATTATAAGTTTTCTTTTAGCGGAATGAACGTCGATGATATGCATAAACACATGAAAGTTAAATCAATATCCACACACTATAAATTTCAAAGAAATGTTTATTAAATTTCTTTTATGCATGAAGGTATAAACTAATCACCATAGTGAACATATGGTTCCATCTTCTTAAAATCAATCAATAATAATGGATAATTATGTGTGCGTACAAAAACTATTAAAACAACATTTCTTAAATAAAACCATCCTTTTATATGCACGTAAGTTTCAAGGAACATGAATTTAATAAGTACTTAGAAATATATGTGATCATTTAACTGGAATTAGAAACCAATGATCTTGAATGTTAAATAAATTATTTATATATATATGTGTGTGTTTGAATTAGCATATACACATGTATCTCACACCCATAATTAGATACTTGTATGGTTTTGTGAAAAACAAAACTTCAATATAAATATATTTACATATATTTACATATACTATAAATAAACATGATAATTTATAAATGTTCATATAAATATATCATGCATGAAGAAAGCACAAATGTATTCAATTTGTGTGTTCAAAGTATAGATTTGGATTTCATAGAATTATAACACATGAAATTAAAATATTTAAACAATTAAAAACCACAAAAATGGGGATTATAATTTTAAAGGAGAAAACTCCCCTACACAAAAATAGAACTTATAATTTGAATTCAATAATTAAAATTCCCTTACTAAAATAATAATCCGAATTGTAATGAAATTATACCTAAATCCTTATACAAAAAACTAATTAATCTTTGAAAACCTTAGATGAAAAATGGAGAAAAACTCCATTGAGATCAACTTTGAAACGTGAAGAAATCAGATATGAAATAAATATTTATTGCACAAATATAATTTGGGTAGAAAATAATTTGGCATGATAGATATAATGAAGTAGCAGAGTACGTATTTGAAAATAAAGTCCCTTACAAAATTATAATTTTAGAAAAGAAGAATGAGTTTCCAAAAAGAACTTTAAGAAATCTATTAAAAAAATAAAATGTAATTGAATGTGTAAAAGAATTAATCTCTTACAAAAATAAAATAGAACAGCAAAGTGAGTATTTGAAAATAAAAATTCCCTTACATGATATTCGCAAACCAAATCCTCCAACTTTTCTTCTTCAGGTTGGTGCCTCACGAACTCTTATACACTTAGAATTAGAAATTATACTAAGGGGGAAGGAATATATAGGCTATTGATTTCCTTGCAAGCCTCACTTGCATCACACTTATCATTTATCTTATTATCAAAGCAGAACTGCTTTATATATAGCAGTTCTCAAGTGGGAAATTAAATTTTAATTTACCACAAACTAAAACACAATTGAAAATGACATAAAACATAAATTATTCAATGTACAATGGATGAATATATATGTGGACAAAGATATTAAAATTAAATGATTCTTCCTTGCAAAGCTTTGTAGATGGGAAACAAAACAAGATAGAGTGACGTTAAACCAATAGAATCAATACAGTTTTAAATATCGATGTTTGTAGAAAAATCCAAAACAAAGAATACATATTCAATCAATTTGATGTAAACGACAAATAATATATAATATTCTTGGAAACTTAATTGACAAATGAGACACAAGCACTAAAATCAACCCTATCAGGTTGTATAAAATTCAACGAATTGATTAGATGGTGATCGAAGATGAAAAAAATTGATGAAGAAAAATGAAGAAATGGACAAATAGGGTATTTATATATCCGATTCGATCAAGGCGATAAGATTTTTGTGAAGATTCATATAACAAGAACTAATTAAATAATACCTACTTGTAAAACCGGAAAACACAAGGAAAAACTCAGTAAATCGGAGCTAAAATTTGATCGGAACTTCGCGCAACTTAGAAAACTCGAATTGAACATCAGAAAAGGATCAATTTCTGTCCTTACCATTTCTCAAAACCCTCGGCTTCAACATAGATTTTCAATTGGGCTTTGACCGGTTTTTGAAACCACACACGTCACACTCGACCTCAATCCTGTTCGGCTTGATCCGACTCAATACCGGCGATTGAATCCTGAAGACGAAACATGCTCGACCTCTTTAGCTTCTGGTCCTGCTCTCCTTCCTACGCTCAACTCCATAGCATCGAGGAATACTTGATCCCCCAGCCAAACTCGTGAATTGAAACCCTCAAATTCTGATTCTTTCTTTCTTTATTTTTTTTTATTTTTTTATTCGTTTCATTCTTATTGTTTTATCGTTATATATATATATAATTTATTTTATTTTCAAATTAAACTATTTATATATATATATATATATTAACAATAATACATTTTATATGTTAAATTAATAATAATAATGATGGTACATTTTCTTTATAATTTCCATATTATATTTTGTGAGTACGAAATAATTATTTATTTATAAGTATTATAAAAACAATCTTTATAATCCATATAATTATAAATTATAATAGTTTTATTAATTTATCATTATTAATATAACCTTTACTTATTTTTTTGAATATCCTTTGTTTCTTTAAAACTAATAATTTCAATTATTTATATATTTGTACATTTAAATTATTAGTTAAAAAAATAATTTATTTTGGAGAAATGTAAAGTAATATCTTATGTTTTGAATCTAATCATGTTTTGATTAGAACCAAAATTTATAATTCTTTTTTTCTATTAAATATTTTCTTAATTAGTTTTAATTTTATAAAAAAATTATTAAATAAATACTTAATTACTATTTAAATTTTTTTGGGGTGTTACTTTGCAACCGGTGCTGAACAACTTATTACTATAATGGGAAAACGCACTCAGGTTATGAATAATAACCTTACCCATATGGAGAACCCTAATACACAATGTGGATGATCAATGTTAGACCGCTTCATGAGGCAACAACCACCAACATTCAATGGGACTACAAATCCATTTGTAGCTGAGTAATGGATAAGTTCCTTAGAGAAAATATTTCATGCTTTGGGGAGTAGCAAAAGGGAAAAAGTTGTTATTGCAGTTTATCGCCTCACAGGAGATGCAGATCAATGGTGGTCATTAATTCAAAACAAAAAGGAGGATGAAGAAGTATCAAATATGGAATAGAGGGAGTTTAAAGAGCTTTTATTAGAAAAATACTTTCCTCATGAACATCGAGCAGATATGGAAAGACAATTTCTGAGTCTGAGAAAAAAAGAGGATAAGAATATTGCAAAGTAAGAGGGTAACTTTACATGGTTAGCAAGACATGATTTATATTATATACATAACCCAAGGAGTAATATTGCTCGCTTCTTTGATGGTTTAAAACCATTTCTCCATCGAGCATTAGTCTCACAATCCTTCTCATCGTATGAAAATATTGTCTCATGTGCTAGAAAGACAGAAAAGGAATTCTCTAAGTCTTACTACTTTAAAGAAAAGAAAGAGAAGATAAGATCTTCTGAACACTCTGGAAATGGAAATAAGGGGTAGAAGGGAAAATTTGAATTTCCATCCTACAGTAAATGTGGAAAGAAACGCCCTAGTACTTACTTGAAGGGAATGAGAGTCTATTATAGGTGTGGTGAAAAAGGCCACCAAGCTCTTGATTGCAAGAGAAAGAAATAGGCTTTCAATGTTGAATGCTACAATTGTAGAGAAATAGGGAATTATAAAAATGAATGTCCTAAGTGCCAAGGAAACTTACCTCAGAAAAGGCCAAGGGAGTAAGACCAAGCTTATGTGATCACTACTAATGAGGTTGAAGCTCTAAATGATGTGGTGGTAGGTAATTTAATAGTTTCCTCAAGTTTATCCAATGCTTTATTTGATTCTAGATCATCGCATTGTTTCATATCTTCCCAGTTTTCTAAGAAAATTACTTATTTCCAATTTGATTTAACAAGGGAGTTGTCAGTCAAAACTCCTAAGGGAAGTATCATTGTAACAAAGTTTTGTGAATCAGTTCCCATTAGGGAATATAAACGTTCTTTATCTACTAATCTCATCATCATACCCATGATTGAATTTGATATAATCCTTGGTATGGATTGGATTTTAGAACATGATGTGAAAATTTATTGTAAGAAGAGGGAGGTTATAATTTTCGATGATGATAAGAAATAAATTATCTTTAGAGAAGAAATGTCACCATATGATTCTTATCTAGATCCAAACCTAGTATCTATACTAAATTCAATTATTAGGGGGGAAGAGAGTGAAATAACCATGGGTGAGTAAATTAATGTTCAAATAGAGTACGTACTTATTGTGCAAAAATATGTTGATGTGTTTCCACAGTATTTACCTGGACAACCTTCAGAACGAGAAATTGAGTTTTCTATTGATTTAATTCCTGGTTCAAGGCCCATATCAAAGACCCTTTATAGAATGGAAACTATGAAATAAGTGTAACTAAAGAAACAACTATAGGAATTTAGTAATAAAGTATTTATTCACCCTAGTGTTTCTCCATGGGGAGCCCCTATTATTTTTGTTAAGAAGAAAGATGGATCTATGAGGTTGTACATTGACTATAGGGTGATCAATGCTATAACAATAAAGAACAAGTATCCTCTACCTCACATTGATGATTTATTCGATCAACTTCATGGAGATCAATATTTTTCAAAGATTGACCTTAGATCTGGATATCATCAGTTGTGAGTAAAGAAGTAAGACATTATGAAAATAGCATTTTGAACCAGGTATGGGCATTATGAGTTTACAGTAATGCCTTTTGGACTAACTAATGCACCCTCTGTTTTCATGGATCTAATGAATAGAGTTTTCAAGGAATATGTTGATGAATTTGTAGTGGTATTTATTGATGATATCTTGGTATACTAAAAAAGATACTAAGATCATGAAAATCACTTGCGCACTATTTTGAAAACCCTCAGAAGAAATGAATTATATGGGATGTTTAGCAAGTGTGAATTCTGGATTCAGGAAATTTCTTTTCTTGGACATATTGTCTCTAAGGATGGAATCTATGTCGATACTTCAAAGAACAAGGCAATCCAAGAATGGATAGCACCAATAAGTATAATTGAGGCACGTAGTTTTATTGGTTTAGCAGGTTGTTATCAGTGTTTCGTCCAGAATTTTGCCCGATTGGCTAACCCATTAACCAAGCTCACACGTAAAGTGGTTAAATTTGTTTGAACAAAAGAGTGTGAAGAATGTTTTGAAGAACTGAAAATAAGATTAGTCAATGCTCATATCTTGAATCTAACATTGGGGAATGATGGGTTTGTTATTTATAGTGATGCTTCAAAGAATGGACTTGGTTGTGTCCTTATGCAGAATGATAGAGTTATTGCCTATGCATCACAACAGCTAAAAATTAATGAACAAAACTATCCCACTCATGATCTTGAGTTAGCAGCTATAATATTTGCTTTGAATATACTAAGACAAAATCTCTATGGTGAAAATGTGATATATATACCGATCACAAGAGTTTGAAGTATATTTTCTCACAAAAAGAACTCAACATGATGAAAATGTGATGAATTTAACTACTCATGGATTATGATTTCACTATATACTACCACCTAGGGAAGGAAAATAATGTGGAAGATGCTTTTAGTAGAAAGGATCATAGAATTTTGAAAAATATGAGAGTTGAAAGAGATTCTATGTTCATGGATCTAGTAAAGATGGATATGGGAATAATCATGGAAGGTGAAACATCGATGATTTTTCAAATGGTTTCCAATCCATCTTTACTATAAAGAATAAAAAGTTCTCAGAATAATGATGAAGAGTTTCAAAAGAAAATTAAAGTTGCGAATGGTGGGAGATTGATCAAATTTGAATATGAAGATGGAATTTTAAAATTTGGGAAGAGACTTTGAGTTCCTGACATACTTGATTTAAAAAGGGAATTGTTGGATGATGCTCATAACTCCAATTTCTCTATACACCCTGGTAGCACTAAGATGTATAGTGATTTGAAGGAACATTTTTGGTGGGACAACATGAAGAGGGATATTACTGATTATGTATTAAGATGTATGGTTTGTCAACAGGTTAAGGCTGTAAGATAACATCCTAGAGGAATCATGAAACCTATTCCCATACCTGAGTGGAAATGGAATGATATTACGATTAAATTTGTCACGGGGATACCAAAGATTCCTAGAAGGAAGGATGCAATATGGGTCATTGTTGATCATCTTACTAAGTTAGCACATTTTCTTGCTATAAGAGAAGATTTACCACTTGAATGTTTAGAAATACTATATATTAATGAATTTGTAAGGCTTCATGGTGCATCCTTATTGATTGTTTCTGATCGCGATCCCCATTTTACATTAAGATTCTGGAAAATTCTTCAGAAATCCCTAGATACTGAACTTCGTTTGAGCACTGCCTACCACCCTCAAACTGACGGACAATCAGAATGGACTATTCAAACCTTATAAGACATGTTGAGATCTTTCTCACTTGACTTTCAAGGTATGTGGGATCAATATTTACTTATGTTATAATTTTCCTACAATAATAGCTTCCATTCAAGTATTCAGATGACACCATATGAAGCGTTATATGGAAAGAGATGTCGCACACCAACTTGTTGGGATGATGTTGATGAAAGAAAACTTGTAGGACCAGAACTTGTTGAGGAAACAATAGAAATGGTGAAGATTATCCAAACCCACATCAAAGAATCTCAAAGTAGGAAAAAGAGCTATGACGATAACCGAAGGAAAGATTTAGAATTTCAAGTAGGAGATCATGTTTTCTTGAAGGTATATCCATGGAAGGGTGTTGTACAATTTGGTAAGAAGGGTAAATTAAGTCCCAGGTACATCGAACATTTTGAAATTCTAGAATGAATTGGAGTTGTAGCTTACTATTTGGAAATGCCTCCAAGTCTCTCCAAAGTTCATGATGTGTTTCACATATCACTGTTAAGAAATTACATGCCTGACCTAATGCATGTACCCACCTATGAAGAAATAGAACTAGAACCCGATTTGTCTTATTGTGAAGATCCTGTCAAGATTCTTGATACTAGAGAACAAGTGTTGAGAAACCAGATGACTCTTCTGGTAAAAGTTATATGGAGAAACCATAAGATGGTAGAGCCAACATGGGAACCTGAGGAACTTATGATGAAGAACCACTCAAATATTTTTATGTAGTATTATTCTAGAAAATTTGAGGATGAAATTATTTGAAGGAGGTAAGAATGTAACACCCCAATCTTCCACGGTATGTTTCTTTTTGAATAATGCAATAGCTTGCGTTGTACGCAACTTTGAGTTCTAGCACACCACGACCAATCAAACTAGTTGTTATGAATAGTAATACCCACTTTTTAAAATTTTATTAATTGTATTTTTCAAATTGGACTTAATTTTTGGATTCTTAATATCAAAATTAGCTTAGGGTGAATTTTTGGTATTTTTCTGAAAACTTTCAATTTTTGATGAATAGTGAAAAACATTGCGTTATTGTTTAAAACCGAATTTTTATTTAAATAATTAGTTATTATATTTAAAATTATTTTAGGTCAAAATATAAATATAATACCCATATATGTTCAATGTAATTCATTGGAGTCATTTTATAATAAGATTATATATATACAATTTTATTGAACTTTTAACGTCTTTTACCCACATTCTAGGCACATTTACAAATTTGCATAAAACGTAATTTTACCGCTTCTGTGAATTGAGTTTCAAAAATCCGAGACACATAGTTGACATCAGTATGAAAAATTTGGTTCAATAGGATGAAAATAATTTTTGGTAAATAGTAACTTTTGAATTTTATTTACCACGGTTAAAAGTAAATAGAGAAATTAAAGGTAAAAATGATATTATAATTACCCTAACACATGTACTAATTCTATTGTATAAGTTTATTTCGGAAAAAATAAACCTTAGGAATAAAATATTATATTCTTTTATCCACTTGGATTAGATTAGGACATTTATTATTATTTTATTTAAAGAGTTAAAAGTGTTAAATTCAAATTTTAATAACTATTTTTTTTAATATAGGGTTATACATAAGATAAATTTAACTATAAATATTTATTAGAAATATAAAAATATTTCCTACATGATGATATTTTATTTATAATTTTTACACATTAAATAATTAAATTTATTTATGACACAATAATGATGCAGTAATTACCTTATTAATGAAAGATTAAAATAATTGATATTATAAACATTAAAATAAATGTAAATTGAGACTTTTGATGCATTAAACTAATTTTATAGTTTAATATGACATGTTCGGATTGATTTAATTTATTTTTTTCAAAGTAATCAAGTTTTTTTGACCTTCACAAAAACCAAATACTAAATAGTGTCAAAATTGACATAAATGAGTTTTTAAAATAAATACTATATTATCAATTGATATAATATTTCTAAAAATCTAAGTTTAATCCAAAGAACTTAGATAAGGTTAGATATGCAAATAATGAAAAACTCGGGGTTCTCTAGGCTTTTTATAGTAATTTTATTAACCATTTATTATAATAATATAATAATATATAGTAAAAGTTGAACTATTTAACTAAGAGTTAAATCTAAAAGATAAGGTTAATATGGTGACCTAAACCTATCAAAAACCTATTTATTGAGTGGTTTTTGACCCATCCCCACCTTATACTCGAAATAAATCATTTTGGAGCCATTATAAACTAAATATGATTGTATAATAACTTAATATTTCTAGCTTTTCCTAAAGTGATCCTCACCTCTCTTATAAAAGGTTAATCCCCCTTCTCTCAAAATCACACCTCAAATGCCATTTGGCTCAACCAAATCCTACTAAAATATCCTCCCAACTACCCTCAATTAAACCTAGAGTCCTTAATTTGATCATAAATCCAACCTAAGGATCCCTTTTGATCAAATCAAAAGGAAGCACTCGAAGAAGAGGTAATAATTTCATCACCTCTTTCAAAGTTCTTTTCTTCTTCCACTTCCTCTTTCTTTGTTGTTTCCATAACAAAGTAATAACTCCATAACTTATACATAATGTGATTTTATTATAAATATGGTACAACAATATTCATTATTCTATCCATCCTATTAATGACAAAGTCACCATACGTGCGTACATACGACTTATCGTCTCCACATCGTGGTGCAGTTTGTTATTCAACACTTAATTATTTTGATGGGTATAATATTTAGTATAATTGATGTAAATAATAAATATAACATGTTAATGATTCTTTATATATGATATGACATCCAATTACATACAATTTTACCATCAATAGAATGATATTGTCGCTCTTGCGTATGTACTGATTACCGTCTCCACGAACGCGATAAGATTCATTTACCCATGGTAAACATTCAAGAATAATTTTCATTTTATAATTAAAAATAATGTTTAATAACTTGATATAATTCTGGATATTAATAAAACACATCCTATCCATAAAAAACATGACTTACGTAACAAAACATATAGAGGAAAACGAATTAGTTAACACCTGAAACAATGATACTACTGAAATATTATTAACAAAGCAATATTAGAAGATCATATATGATATCATATTTATGTATGTGGTTATTTTATAATTTAATAACAATTATTTAACTATTATACATGAGGTTAACATACCCTTGACCAAGGAAAAGTACATGGTAAGGGTTAATTTTACAATCTCTTTATTATCCGAGGTTGTTTTTATGAAAGTATCTACTGAGACTTCTTTATCATCCACATCCGTATTTCTTAAAAATGTATTTCAAAATATTTTTACTATTTCATAGAATATGGGTTTAAGTCATTTATACCCTTGTTTTACTTTTTATTAAATGTTTTGAAAGGAATCATTCCATCGTTTTTCAAACATGGTACTTTATAACCTTTTCGACAAATTAAGGTAAGAATGTTTCTTAACTTATACTGCGGGTGCAACTATTTTCCACCGTTATAACACCTTCAAAGCTTCCCTTACAAGCTTATAAGAATATTTTCAAAATAAAGGTTTTATTTTATAATTACACTACTTTTAAATGATTTTAAAATAGAAATATATATTTCTCTCAAATAGTTTTGATTTCATCTATGTCAACATCCTTTGATGGATTTTACACTTGTTTGAAGTTTATTTATTGTGATATAATCTTCCATATTGTATTGAAGGTTTTGTGATATATTTTATTGTGGATATGTATTTCTATACCATTCATGGTTTATGGTTAAAGTATTAACATTTTATATGCTAGTTTTAATACGAATGTTTATGTTATGTTTCAATCTTTTCATATGAGGAATGAATTGGACTTAGTAAGTGACGGGTGAAGCCCACTATAGCTCCTCGATGCATCGGTAGGTCTCATGAGACAAACTAGTGTCTTGGAACAAGGCCTTGACAAAATTTTATTGTATTCTTGGCACGAAGCCTTTACTATGTGGTTATGACGTCCGACATTATGCATTCCATCATTATAAAATTAGCTATTGACATTACATGTGATTATTCGACTAGTAGAATATCCATGTGAATAAGTAAATATAATTATTTGACTAATCTTTACCATATTATGCCGAAGTTTAAGTTTTAAAGTGTAAGAACCCGGGTTTTTGGAACGGGTCAAAATCCCCACCCTATTAAATTTTTTGACTTGTTTCCGAGGAAACTGGATTAAATGGGCAGTTTCTGGAAATTTCCAGACTACATGCCGTGTACTTTAAGTACACACCGTGTATGTGCAGGCGAGTGACCGACCGTCTGCTCACTGAGTACATGCCGTGCACTGACCGTGTATAATTTTCTCACTACACGGCGTGTAGTTTTGAACACGCCGTGTATACCCCCGACCGTGTGAGGCCAAACATGGCATGTAGGCCATTGGCCAGGTAGAACTAGGAACACGCCGTGTCCCCATTGGACACGCCGTGCAGTCTAGCTGTGTATAAGGAATTTACGTGGCGTGTGGGTAAGTTGGTGTGGAAGGGAAAAGGAACCAAGTACACGCCGTGTACCCCTAGGTACATGCCATGTACTCATGTCGGTAGGTTCGGAAAGTAAGTCAGCAGAATCTTGTCATATTGTGAACAGTTAAATGAACCATACACGGCATATAGTCCCAAAGTACACGCCGTGTACTTTCTTTTTTTTTTAAACGGGCAGCAGCCTCGTTTTTGAGGCAGAACTCACCTCCTCCACCCGGATGTGCGAACCAGGCCGGACAAACCTCTCTTCCCGTCCCGATCGTCCGTCTGAGACCCAATTCGAGCTCTGATTAGTGCATTGGAACCCCCTTGGTAAGGCCTCGATTCCTCTTTGGTCATTTTGTTTGATTTTTGTTCTAGAACGAGTTATAACCCTTTGAGCGGTTTTGAATCTTTTGTAGATTTACCGCGTTTTAGATTGAATTGGCGGGTGCTACCAGAGGAGTAGCATCATGCAAGTCTCAGGTAGGTGGTGCATACTTCATTTTGTGTTTTCGTGGTTGTTTGGGTAACGCGGCCTATGGCGCATTTTCGGGTATTTTGAGCGGGACCTGTTTTATCTGCTTTTTCATACTGTAATGCTTATGGGACCTCTGGGATGCTTTTGGGTATGCCCCATTACCAGTTTGCGTGAGCAGGGCCGGGTGAGGGGCCGTTGCTCGTCGGGACATTTTGGTCGGGGAACGCCAAAATGGTTTTAACTGAAATGTTAATGGTATAAACTGTTAGTTTAATTTATTGATGTTTTATATAACTTGTGGAGGCATTTAATACCTCAGTGTTGGTATGGGACAACACTTGGTAGAGTGCAATTCAACTGTTTAGTTTGTTTTACCGGTTTATATTTTCTGTTTAAATATGTTATATATGTAATTTATGGATTGCATCTACTGGATCTTTTTGGGTTGTGTTGGGCTTGGCCTGGTTACGCTAGAGTGATGATGATCACAGGGTGGGGCTTTGCCCGGGTTACTTTGGGTGGTCTTGACCACGGGATTGGGCGTCATGGACGTCGGCTTGAGGTAGTATGACTGTCAGGTAGGGCATGGCCCGGGATACTAGGGTGGCGATGCCATCAGACTTGAGCGACATGGTCACAGGGACACGAGGTGTCAGATGTGTTGGTGGCTTAGGACTATTTTGGTGATTACTGCTCAACCGGGACTTGAGTAGTGTGCACACAGAGATACTCCGTGATGAGGCGGTTTTGAACACTCGTGTGGGTAGAGGTCCCCGTAGTTGCGGTTAGGTATTTTGCTTGGGGGTGCTTGCCGTAGAAAGCTACGTGGGAGGTGAGGAGCCTTCGGGGAATGGGTGTACCTTAGGGATGTCGGTACTTGAGACACGAGGTGTCAGGAGGCACATGGTGCCAGGTTACTAGTCTTGGGCGTGCCTTCGGGACGTCGGTACTTGAGACACGAGGTGTTAGGAGGCACATGGTGCCAGGTTACTATTTTGGGTGTGCCTTCGGGACGTCGGTACTTGAGACACGAGGTGTCAGGTGGCATGTGGTGCCGGGTTACATGACAGATATTCCGACGTTGGCCGAAGCAGGTGATAATCCATGGTGGCTGTTGAGCACCAGTGGAGTTTGTGTTTACTTGTGCATAGTATTGTTTACTGCTTTCCTTGAAATGCATGACTGCTTAAACACATATATTTGGTACGCACCGTTGGGTGGTATCCTACTGAGATTTGTCTCACACCCTGCATGGGCCCTTTGGGACGCATGCAGACTTTATGGATTTACATGCAGGAAAGAGGCCGACTTTAGGAGCTGGGCTGCATTAGTTGTTGCATGGAGATGGTATGGACCTTGAGGTCATGCCTAGCTGGGTTTACTTTATTTTGTTTACTTTTCTGTATCAGCATGCCTACTTGTTGTAGCTACTGTGGGTTAGCCATGGGCACCCTTTTTATATTCAGTTGTGTATGACCTTCTTTGGATGCATGTGTTACTGTTCAGTTGTAGTTACATGATATCAACATGCTGTTGTGTTTCTTTTTGCCGCTGTTGTTTATAATTATTGCTTCCGCTCTGCGGGTCTGGTTCGAGTCTGCTGAGTCTTTCTTTCCACTGCATATTTAGTATTCTACTCAGATCAGTACCCTTACTATGATCCTCCGAGAGGGTATAGCCTCCCCACTATACCTATTTAGACCCTCACTGCTAGTCGGCATCCTTTGGCGTTCAGGGGAGGTGCGCCTAAGGTAGTGAAACCCGACCCGTTCGGCACTGTTTGGGTGGCTGGACGGGTCCGGGACGTTACAAAGTGGTATCAAAGGAGATTTCTTGACAGGGACTTAGTAGTTGTGTTTTCCGGATACTAATGAGTTTGAGGCTTCATGTTTATTTATGCTGGTTCTACTATTTGGGATATGGTACAATGGAGATAGGTTTTTACAGGGACTGGGTTTCTAGCTTGTGCTTGGGTGCCTGCAGCCCCATGTACGAGGGATGGACCAAGTTGCCATGGGCGAGAACTGCTGTTTTCTTTTTCTCAAATTATAGTTTATATGATTTCCACCTTGGTGGATCACTTGATGTGTGATGTTCATGATGGTGATATGTGACCCTTGACCCGGTATGGTAGGGAGAATTGGACCTTGGCCCGGTATGGAAAGGCTGGTTTCTTGGCTTTTGATAGGCACATTTTAGGGTATTTCAATTTCATAATTGCACGCATGCTTTGTGAAGTGATAATGCCATTTGAATGAAATATCAAATGCCATGCTTTATATGCTTTAAAATGTGAATTGGTGAAATTCCTGATAGAACTTATAGTTGTTAAAATGAGTATGCCATGCTTTATATTTTGTAGAATTGCATGTGGTAGGATATTTGGGTCTGGCTCTTATGAGAGCAGGCAAGTACTATGGCTGAGGCAGTGTAACTGTCAGGATTGGGCGACTCGGTCATCGGTTTGAGGAAACGTGAGTTTTCGGGATGGGCATGGGCCGAGGTACTTTGATACTTGGCTCTGTTGAGGGCGGGTAAGGAGGCCATGAGGCCGGGATGCCATGGGGCATGGGTTGCGGTGAGGGGGAGTAAGGGTAGTTGTTATGCACTACCTTTTACTGCTTTCCTTATCTGCATAGAATATATTGTTATATATATATGGGATGTTTGACCATTTATGGTATTCAGCAGGTTACTCCTTCACGAATTGATGGAGCGTCAGGTAGGAGATGATACAGTGCCCCAGGATCAGGGACAGAATTCGGTACAGGCAGAGCATGAGCCGCAGGTACAGGCTCAGGGGCAGGATCAGGTTCAGGATCCAGTGCAGGCAGGACAACAGCCGGGTTTGGCATCGTTCGGGCCGTGGCTCGATGAGCAGCTCCGAGCGAGCCTGGTACGCATCTTGTAGGGGATTGATAGAGGCGCGCAGATTACAGAGCCTTCTATGGCATATCTGACGCGGGAGTTCCAGTCGCAGCACCCGCCACTTTTTCAGGGTGAGGGTGGTCCGCAGACTGCCGAGAATTGGATAGAGAGTATGAAGATGATTTTCGAGCAGCTCGAGACGCCTCTAGGGCGGAGGGTCAAGCTGGAGACGTACATGCTGATAGGACCGACGAAGCGTTGGTGGGATGTACAGGTACAGGCTCGTAGGCACAAGGGACTAGCATGGAAGGACTTCGAGGACAGGTTTTTCGAGCACTTCTATCCAGAGACACTGAGGGCAGAGAGAGCTCGGGAGTTCTTGAGTCTTCAGTAGGGATATATGTCCATCATGGACTACGCAGCTACTTTCACTGAGCTATCTCGCTTTGCACCTGGTATGGTAAGTGATGACGCAGCTAGGGTAAGGCGCTTCGAGGATGGCTTACAACATGCCATCCGGGTCCAGGTGAACATATTCAGGCTGGGTTCCTTATCCGAGGCGGTGAATCAGGCACTCATAGCTGAGGGCAACGAAAGGGAGAAATCTCGCTTGGGCAGGACAACATCTTCGGCTAACGGTTCAGATAGTAGGAAGTATGGACGGGATGAGTCTCCACAGGGCAGTCAGGCCAGGTATTCAGCTAGACCACCTCATGGGAGTTCTTCGGTGGTTTGCTTCCAGTGTGGACAGCCGGGACATGTTTGGGCGCAGTGTGATAGGCCTCCGAAGGAGTGCCGGGCATGTGGACAGGACAGACATCTGGAGAGGTTTTGCAGGCAGCCTTCACAGATAGCCGGCAGGCAGGGACCAGGACATATTGCAGCGTCTGGAGTTGGTTCAGGTTCGGTACTCGGAGAGGGTAGTCGAGGTTTAGCTGTGTGCGGAGGTTGTGACAGAGACGGTGGGACCCATATGAGGGGTCAATGGCCGGTGACTGAATCAGCATCATAGGGAGGTCAGGTGTGAGGCAGCCGTGTTTCAGGGCAGGTGCACGCCGTGGAGCTGCCAGAGGCTAAGCAGGCTGGTGAGCCAGTGACAGTTAGAGGTACACCGCGGTGTGACCGTGATCTCCATGTTTCCTTTTTGGCATGACCTGTAGAGGTATGTCTGTTTTGAGTGCACGAGGTGCACAAGATATTTTTGGACTGACTAGATTCTAGTCAGTGGGATTGGCACCATATCGGGTGCGTGATATATATATATATATATATATATATATATATATATATGATGTGCCTTGGGCATCGAGGCATCGTGGATGCGGGTTACTTGAGGTGCTAGGCACCAGGACCTCGTGGAGGCAGACACCGATGCAGTGCGGGTTACGTTGGGTGTCGGCAGTGACACAGGATCACTAACATGGTTCAGGAGGGAAGATGCATCACGGGAGGACTATGCGTCCGAAAAATGGGTTAGTAAACCTTGTTTGCTTTAAATTTTATTGGTTGAGACCGAGTAGGAAATTCCTAAGGTGGGGAGCCCCTTGAGGAATTTAGCCAGAACCATGGGACCGAGGTAGTCCAGGTTGTTTAAATGGGATGGGCGTGTTTGGTTCCATCTCCGGGTTTCGTTTGGTAGCTCGGGGACGAGCTACGTTAAGGTGGGGAGTTTGTAAGAACCCGGGTTTTTGGAACGGGTCAAAATCCTGACCCTGTTAAATTTTTTGACTTGTTTCTGAGGAAACTGGATTAAATGGGCAGTTTCTAGAAATTTCCAGACTACACGTCGTGTACTTTAAGTACACGTCGTGTATGTGCAGGTGAGTGACCAGCCGTGTGCTCGCCGAGTACATGTCGTGCACTGACCGTGTAGAATTTTCTCACTACACGGCGTGTAGTTTTGAACACGCCGTGTATACCCCCGACCGTGTGAGGCCAAACATGGCGTGTAGGCCGTTGGCCAGGTAGAACCAGGAACACGCCGTGTCCCCATTGGACACGCCGTGTAGTCTAGCCATGTATAAGGAATGTACGTGGCGTGTGGGTAAGTCGGTGAGGAAGGGAAGAGGAACCAAGTACACGCCATGTACCCCTAGGTACACGCCGTGTACTCATGTCGACAGGTTCCGAAAGTAAGTCGGCGGAATCTTAACGTATTGTGAACAGTTAAATGAACTACACACGACGTGTAGTCCCAAAGTACATGCCATGTACTTTCTTTTTTTCTCTTAAAATGGGCAGTAGCCTCGTTTTTGAGGCAGAACTCACCTCCTCTGCCCGGATGTGTGAACCAGGCCGGTCGAACCTCTCTTCCCCTCCCGATCGTCCATCTGAGACCCGATTTGAGCTCTGATTAGTGCGTTGGAACCCCCTCGGTAAGGACTCGATTCCACTTTGGTCATTTTGTTTGATTTTTGTTCTAGAACGCGTTATAACCCTTTGAGCGGTTTTGAATCTTTTGTAGATTTACCGCGTTTTAGATTGAATTGGAGGGTGTTACCGAAGGAGTAGCATCGTGCGAGTCTCAGGTAGGTGGTGCATACTTCATTTTGTGTTTTCGTGATTGTTTGGGTAATGCGGCCTACGACGCATTTTTGGGTATTTTGAGTCGGACCCGTTTTATCTGTTTTTTCATACTGTAATGCTTATGGGACCTATGGGATGCTTTTGGGTATGCCCGGTTACCAGTTTGCGTGAGAAGGGCCGGGTGAGGGGTCGTTGCTCGTCGGGACATTTTGGCTGGGGAACTCCAAAATGGTTTTAACTAAAATGTTAATGGTATAAACTGTTAGTTTAATTTATTGTTGTTTTATATAAATTGTGGAGGCATTTAAGACCTTAGTGCTGGTATGGGACAACACCTGGTAGTGTGCAATTCAACTGTTTAGTTTGTTTTTCCGGTTTATATTTTCTATTTAAATATGTTATATATGAAATTGCTGGATTGCATCTGCTGGACCTTTTTGGGTTGTGTTGGGCTTGGCCCAGTTACGCTAGAGTGATGCTGATCACAGGTTGGGGATTTTCCCGGGTTACTTTGGGTTGTCATGACTACGGGATTGGGCGTCATGGACATCGGCTTGAGGTAGTACGACTTTCAGGTTGGGCATGGCCCGAGATAATAGGGTGGCGATGCCATCAGACTTGAGCGACATGGTCGCAGGGACACGAGGTGTCAGATGTGCTGGTGGCTTAGGACTATTTTGGTGATTACCGCTCACCCGAGACTTGAGAAGTGTGCAGACAGAGATACTCCGTGATGAGGTGGTTTTGACCACTCGTGTGGGTAGAGGCCCCTGTAACGACCCGAAATTTTGAATAAATCTTGTTTACTAATTTCATGTGTTATTTTATTTTATTTTTATACTCAACAAAAATGTTTTATTTGATAAACATGATTATAATTAAAATGAGATCAGTGGGTTTTGACTATTATATAACCATCGGTCAATATGACCACTGTGAACAAAATGTTTTGATTATTGTCTCTAAATATAAGTAATCTTGGTTAATTATTATAGAAAGAAGATTTGAGGGCCTCACCTAGTAGTCATGGAGCGATCGAAGCCCATCTAACAGAGCTTGGGAAGGAGGTAGCACCATTGGCCTTTGCTCTGGACCAAACCCAAGCCGAACTTCATCATGTGAAGCTAGAACGGAATCGCCTTCGCGAGAAGTTCAAACTGATAGAAATTACTACTCGGGCAATGTTGACCGAGCCGCCCCAAGATTCTATCACCCTAGCACACCTTACTCTTAGGTCCTATGCTGGTATTATAAGGGGCTATGTAACGAGACCGTAATTGCCTTGTGTAATCCTTGTTTTAAATAAAAATTGGGATTTCTTCTTATGATGAAGTTTATGAATTTTCAAATGACTAGATAAAAATAGTATGCATATTTTTGATTAATTTT
This sequence comes from Viscum album, assembly GCA_963277665.1. Taxonomy (NCBI): domain Eukaryota; kingdom Viridiplantae; phylum Streptophyta; class Magnoliopsida; order Santalales; family Viscaceae; genus Viscum; species Viscum album. The sequence goes on along the minus strand of OY728122.1, from coordinate 1,735,394,073 downwards.
CAAAAGGATATTTTAAAAAAAATGTTTGTGTAAACCTTAAATAATTTAAAATGTGTAATGATTCTCAAAAAATGGTCTTCTACAATTATGTTCACTACGAAATTTAGAGTCTAATAAGATCAACATGATTTTTGATGAATAGTAAATTATGAATAGTGATTTTATGATTAGGATTAGTAATATGACCAAATGGATTAGTAATCTCACTTAAAGAAAGTTTTAAAATAATCTAGGCACCTTGATTAAGTAATGTGATTCAATAAAATGGTTAAATAACGGTTTCATAAATTATTATTCAAGTATTAGTTTTTTCGGGTGAATAGTGTTTTTTTAATTAAAAATTTAATTAAAAATAATTAGAAAATTATTTTTATAAAAAGGACTTTATTTTTGAACTCAGAGCATCGATATTATGTTATGGTAATTTTTGGGGATTTTTCTGAAAAAAATGAATTTTCGATGAATAGTGTTTTTATTTAAAAATTAAATTAAAAATATTTAAAAAATTATTTTTATAAAATGGATTTCATTTTTGAAATCAGAGCTTTGATATTTGGTTAAGGTGAAATTTTGGGATTATTCTGAGAAAGTTGAATTTTCGGTGAATAGTAAAAATACAGTTTTAGGGTTTCGGTATGTTTAATGACATCATAACTGTGTCATGATGATGTCATGAGCTTTTTTAAGGGTTGGCCGGCCAAGGGTGATGAATTATTGTTTTGGGGGCCCCATGTGGCCTAACTCCATGATAAATGCCAAGGGAGAGCACATGGGTTTGAGAAAAGCACATGTGAGGTGTCCCTTGGTCATTAATGCCTTGTCCCCTCACTTTCCCTATAAATACCAAGCCCTCCTCTCATCAATTAGACTCCCAACTCTTCCCCAACGAAGTTGTGGTCTCATTACCTCCCAAGGAGCCCTCACAAGGTGCCCCCAAGCCCTCAAGGTCCCAACCTTTGAGGTTTAAGAGTTACATTTTAAGGTAAGGGATCCGACCTCTCTCTTTCTTTTCAAGTAATCTCTTTTATGTCATTTCTTTTATACTCCATGTTCTTATGTTGGAGGATGTTCTTTTATATTCATCCTACTGCCTATTTCATGTTCATATGATGAGAGACCCCCCTTTCTCTCATCAATTCGTTTTAAGAATGTTTAAGCGGCGCAGTTAGGCTGCCGAATTTTTAAGGGATTCTTTCACCTTCCTCGTTTTCAAGTTCTATTTTCATTCAAGTCTTTCATGTTACTTTTTATTATGTTGGGGTATGATCTCTAAATTATCATACTGATCTTTTATGATCATATGATGAGAGACCCCATTTGATCGCTTCAATTCAGTATTTTGAAGTTTTAAGTGGCGCCGTTAGGCTGCCGAATTTTTAAGTGGTTCTTCACCCTTCTCGTTTTGAAGTTCTACTTTCATGTCAATTATTTCAAGTTCTTTTTTGTTATATTGGGGTATGATCTCTATATATATCATACTGGACTCTTATGTTCATATGATGAGAGACCCCATTTGATCTCTTCAATTCAGTTTTTTTGATGTTTTAAGTGGCGCCGTTAGGCTGCCGAATTTTTAAGTGGTTCTTCACCCTTCTCGTTTTGAAGTTCTACTTTCATGTAAATTCTTTCAAGTTACTTTTTGTTATGTTGGGGAATTATCTCTATATCTATCATACTGAACTCTTATGTTCACATGATGAGAGACCCTATTTGATCTTTTCAAATCATTTTTGTTGATGTTTAAGTAACGCCGTTAGGCTGCCGAACTTTCATAAGAGAAATCTAATTTTTTTTCTTCCTTCCATGTTTTTCATTTCAAATGGTATGTCCTTGAAATTTCATTACCATGATCATGTATCCTTCTTATTCTGTCCATGTACTATTTTATGGGTCATTTATGAATTTTTGACCCATTTTACCTCTCTTTTATTGTCTTCTAAAACCTCGGAACATTGCCGTTATGCTGCAGAATTTCTATCTCAAAATGTCTATCTCTTTTTCTAAAGTTATTTTATTTTATTAAGTGAATACTCAAAGCTCTTTCTTCTAAAGGGGTATTCACATATATACCAAAATGTTCTATTTTAAATTCTGGGATTTACATACATGAGACCCACCTTCCTTTTCTGTGGGTTTTAAAGTGACGTAAAGATCTTGTCTTTAAAGCAGTTTTAAAACGTTATGATTATGAAATGAAACCCATTTATTTTATGTTATATGGGTTACTTATGAAATGTTTGATGATGATATATGTGGCTCACATGATAATAAAGGCAAATTTAAGGGTGCGCCCTGATAGCGCTCCAATGCATTGGGTAATGATGTAACCACTAGAGATTACAATTTTCACGATACCTTGGTGAATAACCTTGGTAATTTTCAAATGACACCTTGGGGATGGACCTTGGTGATATGTTCATGATTGTCTATGTTAAATGATGTAGCCACATCTTCAAGTTATGAAAAATGTTGTTTTTATTATGAAATGCCTCATGATTTCTTTCTCATGCCTTAAAGTTCTTTTCATGTCCTTATTGAAGTATATCAAGTTTACATGTAAAATGTTCCTCTTGTTTCCCTTACTGGGCCTTCTGCTCACCCTTTCTTTTGATGTATGTCCCCAGGTTATGAGATGCAGTAATGAACCTAGAATGAACTTAAGGAGATGCCTTTCAAGTGTTTAAGAAGAATGCTTTATGTTGTTTTCATGTATTTTGTTCCTGGTTTCCAAGACACTAAACCTTAAAGATCCTCGGTTTTGTAAAATGTAATGAAAGATTATGTGATAAAGAGGCGGGATGCTATAGCCCCCGTAGTTGCGATTAGGTATTTTGGTTGGGGGTGCTTGCCGTAGAAAGCCACGTGGGAGGTGAGGAGCCTTCGGGGAATGGGCGTGCCTTCGGGACGTCAGTACTTGAGACACAAGGTGTCAGGAGGCACATGGTGCCAGGTTACTATTCTTGGGCATGCCTTCGGGACGTCGGTACTTGAGACACAATGTGTCAGGAGGCACATGGTGCCGGGTTACTATTTTGGGTGTGCCTTCGGGACGTCAGTACTTGAGGCACGAGGTGTTAGGTGGCACGTGGTGCCGGGTTACACGATAGAGATTTCGGCATTGGCTGAAGCAGGTGATACTCCATGGTGACTGTTGAGAACCAGTGGAGTTTGTGTTTACTTGTACATAGTATTGTTTACTGCTTTCCTTGAAATGCATGACTGCTTAAACACATATATTTGGTACGCACCGTTGGGTGGTATCCTACTGAGATTTGTCTCACACCCTCCATGGGCCCTTCGGGACGCATGCATACTTTATGGATTTACGTGCAAGAAAGAGGCCAGCTTCAGGAGCTGGGCTGCGTTAGTTGTTGCATGGAGATGTTATAGACCTTGAGGTCATGCCTAGCTGGGTTTACTTTATTTTGTTTACTTTTCTGTATCGGCATGCCTACTTGTTGTAGCTACTGTGGGTTAGCCATGGGCGCCATTTTTATATTCAGTTGTGTATGACCTGCTTTGGATGCATGTGTTACTGTTCAGTTATAGTTACATGATATCAGCATGCTGTTGTGTTTATTTCTACTGCCGTTGTTTATAATTATTGCTTCTGCTCTGCGGGTCTGGTTCGAGTCTGCTGAGTCTTTCTTTCCGCTGCATATTTAGTATTCTACTTGGACAAGTACCCTTACTATGATCCTACGAGAGGGTATATCCTCCCCACTATACCTATTCAGACCCTCGCTACTAGTCGGCAGCCTTTGGCATTCAGGGGAGGTGCACCTAAGGTAGTGACACCCGACCCGTTCGGTACTGTTCGGGTGGCTGGACGGGTCCGGGACGTTACAAAAAGGATTTTTTTTAGTCTTATACATTGCCTTAAATGTTTATTCTTATTTATGATAGTTTCTTCTATATTGTTATCCTTACTGAGCATCTGATCTCACCCCTTTCTTATGTTTTTTTTCCAGGATGTGAAGAAGTATATTATGATTAACCTGTAGGAATATACTAAGGGATATAAGTGTGTTCAAAGGGGACACAATGTTACTGTTTTTCCATTTCATAATGTAATGTAAAACTTATTTATGTATCTATTATTTCCAAGGCTACTAAACTAATCGGTCTTTCGAGACTTGATCTCTTGTGATCATGTCAATGTTATGTAATAATGCACCGACTCTAGTAACTAGGGTTGGGGTGTTACAATAGACCACCAAAAATGTTGTCTAATACAATATTCAGTCAATAATAGTGTATGAAATTATATAAAAAATAAAATACAAGCAATAAAGTAAATAATTTAAATTTATTCAATTACTCTTTATTTAACCACATAACTCTCAGGTTCCTGTGGACACCCGAACCACAATACCTATTTCAGCCCATGCCGAATTCTGAAATATTCCCAAAGGATATTATATATTATAATATCATTTTTATCATTCATCATCTCATTTCATACCATGCCCAATTAAAACCATTGTTTAATTTCAACTCATGGGCGTAGAACGTCGTGTCTAGCACCCCGTTGGTATTTGGAGCCTCAGTCTCTGTTTCACACATCAATGTCACTATGGTCTTTTGAAGTAGCAGTCCATGAATCACACTCATTTTTCAATTTATTGTTGGATTAACTCCTTTAATATTATGTTTAATATTATTATAATGATATAATGAGGGATAAAATTGTCAAAGTTAATTAAATAAACAGTGAAACTATTTTATCCCTATTTAAAAGGTCTTGTCCTTGCCAATTATGTCTCAATTAAAATTTTGGTACATTCCATCAAAATGGAAGAGATAAAGGACAAAGGATAAAAATCCTTTTTTAGTGGGAGAAAATTAGGGAGACTCAAATTTAGAAGTTCAATGGATCAATACGTATCTATTTTATTTTGAATTTTATTTATCTGGATATGTGATAAATACATATTTTAAAAATATTAAATTAAATGAAATTAATTTACATCTGGTATTAGAAAATCTAGATCACATTAGTAATGAGTTTTCTCTATTTCCCCTTATTTTAATGGCCTTTAATAATAATTATAATAGTGTAGAATTTTCTTTAATCCAAATCTGCTGTGGATTTTTTTTTGGGAAATCCCAATACGTTTTTCAAAATAGAATCTGATGTAGAAATTTTCTTCCCAATAGGCTATGGTAATTTAATATTTGAAGGTGATTAAGTTTGAAATTAAATCTAAATAAGAAATGTTGAGATTTATACTGGGTATTTTTACTTGAAATAATCGTGCTAATCGTCTAAAATTATTAAATAGATATGATTGGAAATATTAATAATAATAATAATATTTGATATTATGATGGATATTATATTTAAATTTTCTTTAATTATTAAAAACATATATTCCCATTCACAAAAACTGTTTGCACGGTTTTCCTCTCTTCATTTTTTTGGAATTTGAAATTTCTTTTATTTATTTAATTATTAGTTTGCCTCTCTCCTAATATAATGATTCTCCCTTTATTATTATTTTTAATATAGTTATTATTTTTGATTTCTAGGATTACAAAATGGGTTAAGCAATTATGTTGTATTGTCCCCCCCTGATTTTCTATAATAATAATAAATGGATAAGTACTTAATTGTCATGGGTTTTCAAACCCCATGAAAATTATTAAAAGTAAATTAAGGATTTAAAATCCTTCCTGGAATGGTTAATAATGATTGTTATTACAATTTATTATTATTATTATTATTATTATTATTATTATTATTATTATTTAAAGAGAGATTTTGATGGATTATGTTAATTTGGTATTTAAAAAAATGATTTTCATTATTTGAATGAGAAAATAATTATTATTGTTATAATTATTTTTTAAATTCCATTTTAGATGTTGGATTATGTTAAATTTTATAATTAAAAAAATTATATTATTGATTTGTCTTTATTTGAAATAATTATTAGAATTTTAAATTTGATGGCCAAACAAATTTAAGAAAGAGTAAAGAACATTTGGATTTATGTTTATTAAAATTTATTTATATTTATAATTATGTTATGATTATGATGTTTTATATTTGGAACATTACGACATGATATTTGTTAATCACCAAAGTGGTGAAATTATAAATTTAAAATTTCTCCAAAATTATGTTAAAATGATATATATTAATTGTTCATAAATTTGATATTATTATGATATTTTAAGAGTAATTGAAATTCATTATTATAATATATTTACTAATTTTCTAAAGGAAATTTACATATTCTTATAATGAATGAATATAATTGTTGGTGATATATATGTATTATGAGATTTATTTATAAATATAAATACAATGAATAAATCTAATTGATTCGTATATTATTTCCAACTAAAGTAAATTTAATTAGAATCAATTGTGATTGTGTATTAGTGTATCACCCAAAGGGGGACACTAATGCACATTTTATGTTAAATAATTTGTCTAAATCAATGTATTATTATTATTATTCAAAATATTAATTTTAAGCATGCATTTATTATAGTTATCTTTTCATCACCATTGAACTCACAAACATCGATTGTTCCGATCTTTAATGGATTAAATTTCTTTTATTGGAGTGAGAAAATCCAATTTCACCTTGTTGTATTGAATCTTGATTTAAGACTCTAAGTAGAGAAACCTACTACTATAATGGATGATAGTAGTGATGATGATAAATTATATTATACAACATGATAAAGATCGGACAAATTAAGTTTGATGTTCATGCGAATGAGCATAACAATTAATATCAAATCTGGTCCCCCTAAAACTGAAAGTGATAAAGAATTTATGAAATTTGTGGGAGATCAATCTCAAACTGCTGAAAAATATATTGTCGAGATATTAATGAGTACATTGACCACCATTTGATAGTTCTTTTACTATGCATGAGAATGTCATTGAAATGAAAAATATTACAGCAAGACTTAAGTCTTTAGGAATGGAAGTGGATGAAAGTTTCCTTGTACGAATTTTCCTAAACTCATTACCATTTGAGTATGGATCATTCCAAATGAACTACTACACTATAAAAGATAAATGGAATGTGCATGAATTGAATAGTCTGCAATTTCAAGAGAAAACACGTTTAAAGAGTCAAGGAATACACTCTATCCATTATGTACATCATCAAGGAGGAAAGAAGCATGGTATAAAGAAGCATGAAAAAGGAAAGGAGTCGTTGAAGATTAACGAGTCCTATAACAAGAACCAGGAGAACACAAATAAAGATAAATGCCATTTCTATGGGAAAGTTGGACTTTTCCAAAAAGGATTTCCTAAAACAAAAGGCTTGGTTTGAAAAGAAAGGTTAGAAAAATGCTTATACATGTTATGAATCAAACTTAGATGAATTTTCATATAATACATGGTGGATTGATTTTGGTTGTATGACTCATGTTTCTAATACGATGCATGGATTCCTTTCAACCCAAATCACAAGATCAACTGAAAAGTTCATCTTCATGGGAAATAGAGTGAATGTTCCAGTTGAAGCTGTTAGGACTTACCATTGAATCCATGACAGTGGATATAGTTTGGATTTATATGAAACCTTTTATATACATAGTATACCTAGGAATTTGGTTTCTTTATAAAAACCTAATGCAGTTAAATAATAATTTAATATTGGGAATAAATATTTTAGTTTGTTTAAGTATACATGCATGATTGGATCTGGTTTATTGTATGATGGTTCCTATAAACCAAATCTGGATAATATGTATGCTGAAACACTTATGACCTTCCATCATAATTTTTGTACTAAACGTGGTTTAGTAAATGAAGAATTTGCTTATTTTTGGCATAAACATTTAGGTCATATTTGTAAATAAATATCAGAGAGATTGATTAAAATTGAAATCCTTCCAAATTTGGATTTTACCAACCCAAACATTTGTGTGGATTGTATTAAAGGAAGACAAACAAAACACACAAAGAAAGGTGCCACCAGAATTGCTCAACTCCTTTAGATCATACATACTGATATATGTGGACCTTTTGATGTCAATTATTTCACTAAAGAAAAATACTTTATCACCTTTATTGATGATTTCTCACGTTATGTATATGTCTATTTATTACATGAGAAATCTTAAGCAATAAATTCCTTATAAATTTATGTAAATGAAGTTGAGAGGCAATTAGATAGAAAGGTAGAGGTCATAAGGTCTGATAAGGGTGGTGAATATTATAGAAGATTTGATGAAAGTGGACAAAAACCTGATCTATTTGAAAAGTTTCTATAAATTCATGACATATGTGCATAATACACTATGCTAGGTACACCACAAAAAAGTGGTGTAGTGGAAAGACGTAATAGAACATCAATGGATATGGTTAGGAGTATGTTAAGTAATTATTATTTAATATTATCATTGTGGATGTATTCTTTAAAAAATGCGGTGTATTTATAGAATAGGGTTCACTTGTAAAGCAGTTCCAAAGACTCCTTTTGAACTTTGGACTGGTAGGAAACCTAGTTTAAGACACCTACATGTATGGGGTTTTTAGGCATAAATAAAAGCATATAATCCACAATAAAGAAAACTAGATTCAAGAACAATCAGTGGATATTTCATTGGTTATCCAAATAAATACAAGGGGTATATTTTTTATTTTCCTAACCATAATATGAGAATTGTTGAAACTAGAAATGCTAGATTTATTGAGAATGGTGAATCCAGCGGGAGTGAAGTTCCACAAAATGTAGAAATTAAAGAAGTTAGAATTCAAGTTCTATTTTCTTGTATTCCAACTTCAAATGTTTTTGTTCCTCAAATTATTTCATCATAAAATAATCATTTAGAACAACAACAGATTTTTTCCCAAATTCACAATAAAGAAATGGTGGAAGAACCATAAGAAATGGTGTTAAGAAGATCCCAAAGGGAAAGAAGGTCAACTATTTATGATGACTATGTGTTATATCTACATGAAATATAAATTGTTCTCGGAATTGATAATGATCCAGTTTCATATTCTCAATCCATAAAGTGAAAATTTTGATAAATGGTTAGATTCCATAAAATGTGAGTAGAATTATGTGGAAAAAACAAATTATGGGACCTTATGGAATTACCTGAAGGATGCAAGATATTTGGATGTAAATGGGTCTTCAAAACCAAACATGACTCTCATGGTAACCTTGAATGTTAAAAGACTAGAATTGTTTCTAAAGGATTCACTCAAAAGGATGGTATAAACTATAAGGAAACCTTATTATCTATTTCTAAGAAATATTCTTTCAGAATTATTATGGAATTGGTAGCTCAGTATGACTTATAGTTATATCAAATGGATGTTAAAACATCCTTTATAAATGGAAACTTAGAGGAATATGTATACATGGATCAACCAAAAGGTTTTTCCATTAAAGGAGAGGAACACATGGTATGTAAATTAAAGAAGTCAATATATGGAGTTAAAAAAGCTTTCTGATAATGGTATATTAGGTTTAATGATACCATTGTATCTTTTGGATTTAAGAAAAACATTGTTGATCAGTGTATATACCAGAAGATCAGTGGGAGTAAATTTATATTATTGATTCTATATATTGATGATATTTTCCTTGCTGTAAAGGATCTTGGTCTCTTACGTGAGACCAAGAAATTCCTCTAGAATAATTTTGAAATGACAGACATGGGAGAAGCCAAGTATGTGATTAGAATAGAAATATTTTGTAATAGAACTCAAGGTTTATTGGAATTATCTCAAAATTCATACATTAATAAAATTTTATAGAGGTTTAGGATGGAAAAATGTTCAACATCACCAGTTCCAATTCAGAAAGGAGATAAATTTATTCTTAATCAATGTCCCAAAAATGATTTGGAACAAAAAAAGATGGAATAAATTCCTTATGCACATGTTGTTGGAAGCTTAATGTATGCTCAAACATGTACAATGCCATATATTAGATTTATAGTTGGTATGTTGGGAAGATACCAAATAAATCATGGATTGGATCATTGGAGAGTTTCAAAGAAAGTTTTACAATATTTTCAAGGAACAAAGAATCACATGCTTACTTATAAAATATCCAATGATCTTGAGGTGATTGGATACTTTGATTCAGACTTTTCTGGCTGTGTTGATACTAGAAATTCCACTTTTAGTTATGTGTATCTTCTAGCTGAAGGATCAATATCATGGAAAAGTGAAAAAAAATAGTTATAGTTGCTTCTACCATGGAAGATGAATTTGTAGCATGCTTTGAAGCTATAATTATGGGTATGTGGTTGCAGAAATTTATTTTAGAACTTGGAATTATCGACAGTATTACCAAGCCCTTGAAAATTTATTGTGACAATAACACATAATTATTCTTTTCCAAGAGTTACCAATATTCCAAAGGTGTTAAACACATGGAATTAAAGTACTTTACAGTTAAGGAGGAAGTATAAAAGTGTAAGGTGTTAATTAAACATATTAGTACAAATCTTATGATTGTCGACCATTTGACAATAGGGTTGTTTCCCAAGACAATTATTAGAAATGTTGAAAGTATTGGAATTATCACTAAGTAGGTTTCATTGTATTTATTGATTGTTATGATTATTACAGTTGACACTTAGACTTACAAATGTTCTGATCATGTTTTTTGTGTATTTAATAAGTATACATGATTGAATTGAATAATCATAATAGGAATTGTATTTAAAAAATAAAACATCATTGGTCCAATTATATATATATATATATATATATATATATATCCCATTTTAGTTATGATAGGGGAAATGTCAATATTGTAGTACATGGAAGGGAGTACATTAATAGAGAATATACGACTGCCATGACTCATGTGGACATTATCCTTAATTATGATGAATATTTTATACATGATAGAATATATATAAATGCGCATAATGACCGATTGAATATATTGAACATTATAAAGTAATATTACATGAGTTAAGTGGGAGAATGTTGGATTAACTCTTGTAATATTATGTTTAATATTATTATAATGGGATAATGAGGGATAATCTTGTCAAATTGTTGGACATTGACTGTTAATTAAATAGCCACCCATGAAAACTATTTTATCCCTATTTAAAGGGTCCTTCCCTTTCCAATTATGTCTCAATTAAAATTCCGATACATTCCATAAAAACTGTTATGGATGAGAGAAAATGTAATGGATAAAAATACTTGTAAGTGGGAGAAAATCAAAGAAAATAAAATAAAAAATTTCAATATATCAAGTTATATATTTTATTTTGATTTTTATTTATCTAGATATGTGATAAATACATATTTTCAAGGTCTTAGATTAAATGAAATTAATTTACATTTATCACTATGAGATTTTGATGCAGCATACCATGTCCCACACATGAATATCAAACAATCACATGTATAACAATATCAATATTTATCACTATGGGATTTTGATGCCATGTCCCACACACGAATGTAAATATTTATCACAATGGGATTTTGATGCATTAGAACATTTCCCACACATGATTATCATATATATTACAATTTCACATGTATCACAACAACCCTTTAATTAATTAACCAATTAATTAATCCAATTTAATAATTTCATATTCATATAATTCTATTAATTAATTCAAAAATTAATCAATCACATAAATTCCATTAATTAATTCAACAATTAATTAATCACATCATTCCCATTAATAAATTAAATAGGTAATTAATCACATCAATCTCATTAATTAATTCAACAATTAATTAATCACATAATTCCCATTAATTAATTCAAAAATTAATTAATCACACCAATTCCATTAATTAATTCAATCAATTAATTAATCCAATTCAACAATCTCAATATCCCCATAATTAATTCAATAATTAATTATGCCAATTAAATAATCTCAATGCCCCTAATTTTACAATCCCTTAATTAATTAATTTACCAAAATAATTAATTTAATTCAAGAACTCAATTTCTAATCATCCAATAGCAATTCTATAATTACATACATGTAATTGAAATCAATACTTTGGAATTTGAATAATAGACCACCTACCTCAATTCGTTGACGAGTGATCACCCAATAGAAATCCCAAAATTGAAGCAGAAAGGTCAAACCCATGATGAAGAATGAGATATTGAATAAAATCCTAGAAACAAGATTAAAAAAATAATGATCTATCAAACCTAGATCTAGATCGATAACCAACAGTGGATAAACTGCCCTTTAAAGATGGCATAAGAACGATAAAGATATGGGAAATCGAGCAGGATGAGATCCACTTATTGAGAGAGGTGAAAATCTTCAATCTGGACTTCGAATCACTAAGAACGGAGGTCAAGAGCCCTATAAATTGGTTCAAGAGCCTAAAAAAATGATAGTAATAGGTTATGTCTGATTTGGGGTCAATTTTGGGTCAATATGGGGGTTCAGGTATTTTTATAACAAATTTTTGGGTTAATTAAAAGGTCACACACAATTTTCTTGGAAGGGGCATACAGTTTTCCAAATTGTGTGCATTAAACACGAACCTATTTTGGGGGGTGCATGATTTCTCCTAAGAGGGTGCACTGTTTGAAAAACTGTGCGCTAGCTGTGCGAATACCCTATGTTTGGGTTCAAATTATTTTCTAAGCTAGGGAGCATGGTTTGGGAAAATCATGTGCCAACTGTGCACTTGCCATCTTCCTTCCAAAATTCTCAATCATCACTCAAATGCACCCCAAGGTATAATCCAAAACAAGAGTAATCAAAAATAGGAAAAATAGTACCTGTAAATAAGCCTGATAAATCTCCATAAAAGGTCACGATCTTACACTTTTTATACCAAATATTTCTAGTATTATCACCAAAACCTAAAAATGAAACGATTATTATTTTCATCATCTTTAACAATCACTGATAAAGGTTCTATTTCTCAACTCTAAAATTAAATCATTAATAAAGGTATTCATTTATCAGTGCTAATAATTATCCCCAATAATAGTTAATTTATATATAAATCAAATTCCATGTATGTGTGTGTGTGTATTAAACATAAACCTTATCTCCCCCACCAGAGTGGGCACATGAACCAAGGTCTTAGATGTGCCTTGTGAAAGTGAAATGTAAAAATGTCATCTCCTATGTTTCTCATTGTTGGACAAGTTAAATCACTAGTCATGAAATTATGACGTTGAAGCTGCAGACACCCAAGAATTGTAAAACACACTGATATAAAATCTAAGGAATAAATTAGAAGAATTTATGAAAATTAGAAAGTAAGATGCCTTAGTCAAAACTCAATAGGTGACTAGGGAGGTTTTGGTGTGTGTCATACTTCGAAACTCTACATTCCCCACTATAAACTAGTATGATCACTCTACTCTAAACCAATGTGAACCCTACACAAGTTAGGGTGTCATCTGTACCATCTATAATGCAAGGTACTGCCTACACCCTCTATTAGGAAGTGTGCTCGCACCTAGGTGACCAAGAATGTTTTTTTAATAAATATGCCTCTTTAATTCCAAATTTTAATAACATAGATACATTTAAATTGGAGGAAAACTAATATAGGAAACCAAAGTTCCATGTTTAGTGTGACAATACCACATGAATTTAGGTGATTTTTTGATCAAAACTTAAGGGGATGAATGAAAGGGGGGTACTTGAGTTACCTGAGGGTTTCACACATAATAATTTCATGAAATACCACTAATATAACATCTCATTTCCTAGTGGATTTATTTAACTATGGAATTTGGATTCAATAGTGGCTTTCAAGTGTTAGAGGTGAGGGATTATTGGAATTTTGGTTTTTTATTAGGGGTCAGTTTTCATTTTGGGATTCAAATTGAAATTTTCATGATTAAGAATAGAATTTGAGTTTTTTTGGGTGTGGTTTTAGGTTCAATAAGAGGTATAGAACTGTAGATTGAGGCTTGGGTATGTTCAGTAGAGAAAAATCCATTAAGAGGTGGCATCAGGAGGCTACTCGCATTCTATTAGATACAATTAAAAGTATGGTGGTCTTACCCAGTGGAAAACCTTGATGCTACTTAAGTTCTTCTTGGATCTATGATGCTTTTTTCCTAAGAGATGGAAAAATGGTATTTTCCCCTTGATTCATTTAAAACCCCCTTTTAGGACCCTTCGAACAAATTTTCCCTTACCATATCATGCACCTAAGGGGGATCTCATAATCTATTTAATTCTTCCCCATCTTAGCCAAAGATCAAGGATGGTTCAAGGTGGTTTATCCCAAATATTTGAGGTAGGTTATCTCCCCCACTTTCACTTTTATTCCTCTACTCCCTTTCCTATGTTTTATTCCAACTTGGAAGGGTATTTGGAGTTTTGATTTCATCAAATCATGGTGAAATCACCTTTTTTCTTGGGAATTATTCCTCTTTTACCTAAAGGAATCCCTTTTAGGTTGTTTATCACCCATTAATCATTGTTTTGGTATGTGTAACTTGGGATGTGGTGTATTTTAGTATTTTAATAATATCATATTTTAATTTTTTATTTTTTTGGAGTTATGTGGGTATTTAGGTTGTGTTGTATTTGGGGGAATTTTTGGGGTGTATTTCTTAGGTTTTTCTTTAAGTTTAGTTTTTTTCTTCATAACATTGATTGTGTAATTGAAGTTTATTGTTCATATAATCTTGTGTAAGGGTTACTAGGGGTTATTTGGTTTCTATTGTGGTGTTGTTTGGTGATTTTTGGAATTGAATAAGATCTTCATTCATATTTATATGTGGTCTTGATGCCTTCGGTGAATTTATAGGCTATGTCAGGCACATGTCTTCCACTTCTTTTCCTAAACTTATAGTAAATTTTAAGCCTTATTTTCATAAATCTTGAAGGGATGGTACTCCAAAAGTATTTTGGTATCACAAGTCAATTATACTTAATGAGTTTTCATTTGAGCTATGTCTAAGAATTACTTCATTCTTTCTTTTCTCAATGAAATTTGTTATATGATTCTTAGTATAAATTATTCTTATAGGTTTTTTATAGTGATTATAATTTAGCATGTCATTGATTGATAGTATTTTTTTATCATATAAAAATCATGCCTAACCAAATACATATGTATTTATAAATTAGTTAATATATTTAAAGAAATTAGAGTTTATCTTGTTTTCCTAGGCGTAGTTTAAAACAACCTTGAATCTTGAACATTCATTCCTATTGGGTAGCAGTGTCCCCTTTGACCAAGGTAATTGAGAACTTTTAGAAACATGGAACCTGTAACAACCCAAAGTTTCATTAATGTAAATCCCTCTTGATCTAATTAAATGCCTCTTTATGTTTATATAAAATGTCAACTTATTTGGTTTTATGTTAAGAATTTTGATCATTGCTAATATAGCTGTTGAATAGTGATCACATGATTAGTATAAATATAGGGCTTGAACATATCCAAATTTACTCAGACAAAGGAAGCGATGACCTCATCCGGTAGAATTGCCCCATATGAATCCCATTTATCGGAGCTCGGAAAAGAGGTGGCATCCTTGGGCTTCTCTCTTGACCAAGCCCAAGATGAGCTTCATCATTTCATGCTCAAATGGTATCGTCTATGGGAGAAGTAGAAGTTGATAGAAATTACCACACGAGCGATGTTATCCGAGCCACCCCAAGAGTCTGTCACCATCGCACACCTTACCCTTAGGTCTTATGTGGCTGTTTTAAGGGGTTATGTAACTAATCGATAGTACTATGTTCATGTACATTATTTTTGTATATAATAATGAATATAATTTCTTGTCATTATTGATACTTTGTAAGTAGTTTTTAAAGTACAAATTGTGTTTTAGTTATTATTTAATTAAGAAATCTATTTTATTAAATTAAGGGATTTTTGAATTAAATAATATTTTAATAAATTATTATTATTATTATTATGAAATTAATTTTATTATATATAAATGATCAAATAATTGTATGAATGCAATTATAATTTTTATTAAGGTTTGAAATCCATTTTTGTCAAAACCCGTGAATTTTCGATAAATGTCAGTTTTTATTTTAAAAGTGAAAATTAACATATTTAGAAAATTATTTAGATAAAATAAATTTTATTTCTAGAATCAATATGTCGAAATTATCCAATGGTGAATTTTTCATAATTTTCTGAGACAGTCAAATTTTTGGGTAAAAATTAAATACCGTTTAAATATATAATGTGTTTTATGACATCATAATGACCCAATAGTGATGTAATAAAATACTATAATCTTTATGTTAGGCCAATATATGTTTTAGAATTAAAATAATGTGATTTTGGGTTTGTTTTACTTACTTTTCAAAGCATTAATGGACCCCTCAAGACTTATTAAACACCTTGTCTTTTTAAATTAATTTCCATGGGAGTGTGACTCACCTCCACATAAGCAAACCTATTATTTTAAGAATTTAAGAATTTGGACTTATAAAATATTATTTTCCTCTTACCTTTTCCAAAAACCATGGGCAAAAACCATGGGATGGTTTGTGGTTTGGATTAATTTAATGTAAGGGGTCCCAAACCTAAATAATAAAGAATTCCCTCACCTTTCCTATATAAACACAACCAAGATCCCACTTCCTCCTCACTAAAAGCCTTTGGATTTCGTCCAACCTCTGCCCTAATCTCTGTAGAATCCTCCCAAGGTTCTCTAAGCTCCTAAGAAGCCTCTCACAAGCCTCTCTCTAGCCTTTGGAAGCACAATTCCAAGTAAGGGTTTTTTTCTTCCTTCCTCATTTTTGTCCAATTTTCTTTAAGTTGTGTTACCCTTTTAATCTCAATTATGAATGTTGAGGTATGTTTTCTCACCTAACTCATACTGTCCTATTTATGTTTTAATTATGGGATACCCCTTTCTCTCTCATTAAATTCCTCCCATGTACACCCGTTACTATGCTGAAATTCCGAAAGGAAATTCTCTCTCCTCTTTCACATCCAAGCAATAATTTTGTATCATGAATCTAAATTCCATTACAATTGTTGGGACATGTATCTATATGACCTACTTACTATCCATTACATGTAAATATGATGAGGAACCCCTTTTTCTCTCATCAAACATTTTTATGAATTCTTATGTCACGCCGTTACGCTGCCGAAATCGCATCGATTTTCTAAGCCAATGTCATTGTGTAGTGAATACCATGACCATTTCTCCATCAAGGGTATTCACCTTTATGAACATTTACTTATTGATTATAAAGTTTCATGTATGAATTCAAAATTCCTTTATCGTGGAATAAATGATTATTTTTTATGAATCCATGTTTTATGATCCATGTGACACACTTATGCATGAAATGAAATGTTTAAGAAGGGTGCGCCCTTATAGCGCTCCAATACATTGGGTGAAGTATAGTATCATGATACGTCATGTGAAATGAGTGTTGACTCATGCTAATTTAAGTGCAACTAGGGTTTATTCATACTTTATGTGCAATAAGGATTTACTCATGCTCCATGTGCAATGAGCCTTGGCTCATGCTAATTCCATGTTAAGTGTTGTTGCCACATTTCCATGTTATGATTATCATGCTTTATCATGCCTTTATGTTCATGTTTCTCTTGTGCTCTATTTATATGCCTAATGTCTAAGACATATTGTACTCCTCACGTTATTCCATTTGTATTCCGTTACTGGGATTTATAGCTCACCCTTTTCTTATGCATGTCCTCAGGTTATCCCATGAAATGTTAAGTACAAGGGAGTGTAGTGGTCATGTAAAAGAAGTTTTCAATAAGGATGTTGTATTTCATGTTTTAAGTTTTTATGTAATGATCCTAAGGACCAAAGACACTAAACCTCTCTATCTTCTTTGTTGTATCAAGTGAATTTTTATGTAATAAATCATGTTTAAGTTGTAATAAAAAGCAGGGTTGTTATAGTTGGTAATAGAGGATAGGTTTAGTTATTTTTGGGATTAGGATTAGAAAACCCTAGTAAAGCCTTAGAGACAAGACTAAGTATAATAAAAACATCCCTAAGTTTTGGTAAGTAATGAGTAAGTGGTTTATCAAGAAAATACATCCCTATCTGGATACGAGCAGGTAGAGGCGGCTCTGACACAGATGTATCCTAGGGGTAAAACCCGAAAACACCGCTTTGAGCTAGACTCAAATGAGAACTGGTGCACGAAAATGGGCATTGCTGCACTCTTGGTTACGACATTCCCGGGGAATATGTTTTGATAAATTCACAAGATTAGTATGAACCCTTATTAAGGGAATTAAAAAAAATGCCCCTAAGAATATATGTTAGAAAGTAGATCATGAAAATTCTAGATTGAAGCCTATAGACTCATAAGTTAAGGAAATAAAAGTTTATTTACAAGTCATAAACTTTTTTCTTTGGATTACCCTTTATGTGTTACCCCTAACTTTCCTTTTATTCCAGTCAATGGCCGGTAATAGGAGGACTCGGGCTAACAACCGTTGTGAAGATCAGTGTGATGACTGTACTAACGAGATGCCCAATCCAATGGGAGTGGGAATCGTGAACTTTGTCACGCTTCTCTCTCAGCTAACTCAAGTTTTGAATAGAGACACAGGTCAAGAGGAATGTTAAACCCCCCTAAGAAAGAAAAAGTTGCTATCAAGAGCTTCACGTGACAAAGGCCTCCTACTTTTAGTGGATCATCCGATCCCACGATCGCTAAACAATGGATCAAATCCATTGAAAATATCTTCTACATTCTTCAATGTTTTGAACAAGAGAAGGTTCTCATAGAGGCTTATCGTATGGAGGGTGAAGCTGATCAATGGTGGACATTGATCAAAAATAAGAATCCTGAGGAGGAGATCGAGGCGTTGGAATAGAAGGATTTCCAGAAGATGTTTTTCAATAAATATTTTCCGCACACCCTCCGGCTTAAGATGGAAAGTGAATTCCTTTCCCTCAAGAAAAAAGACTAAGAATTTGTTGGAGCATATGAGCAAAACTTCACAAGGCTTGCGCGATACGCTTCCTGCTTTATCGTTACCCCAGAATGCAAAGTTGACCTCTTATTTGGTGGGTTTAAGCCTAGCCTACGGAAAGCATTATCAATCCGTGACTTAGACATCTATGAGGAAATTGCACGATGTCCCTCAAGGTCGAAATGGAGATCAGAGAATCACAAGGGTATCATGAGGATAAGAAACGTAAGGTGGACTTCAATGCTGGTGGTCTAATGGATAAATACAACAGTGCTAAGAAGATCCAGCACCCCACTTTCCAAAAGTGCAGAAAGAAGAACCCTGGAAATTTCCTTAAGGGGACGAGGAAATGCTTCAGGTGTGGAAGAGAAGGGAACCTAGCTATTAACTGTCAGCAATAAAGACCCGCAACTACGACAGAGGAGAGTAACGATCCGTTCAAACCTCAACGCGTTGTTCAATGATACAAATTCAAATAACCAGGTCATTTTTCAAATCAGTGCCCTAATCCAAGGGTTTTTGGAGGCAACCAACAACCTCTAAGGCAGCAAGGAAGAGCTTTTTCCATCACTTCTGCCGAAGTGAAACCCGACAACGAAGTGGTGACAGGTACGCTAGTTATTCATTCAAGAATAGAGAATGTACGTTTTGATTCAGGTTCAACACATTCTTTTATATCTCTAAAGTTTAGTAGAACAATCCCCGCACCACTATAAATCATGGAAGTGAAGATGTCGGTGAGTACGAAAAATGGGGCAATCATTGCATCCCATGAATATAAGTCCTCCCGTGTTATAATATGTGGATTAAATTTCCTGGATAACCTCGTCATACTCCCTCTGGTGGAATTTGATGAAATTCTTGGCATGGATTGACTTTCCTTTTATAGAGCCAACATAAATTTTCGAGAGAGGGAAATCACATTCCATATGGAGAATCAACTCCCGATTCTTTACAAGTTTAAGGAGGAATATGAATCTCCTTTAGCTCCATCATCTCAAGAATGGATATTACTGACCTATGAGCAAACATATTTGGATTAGATGATTGAGTCCAAGGAAGAAACCATCCTTGAAGAAATTCCTATTGTGAGGGAATTCGCTGAAGTGTTTCTCGAGGAACTGCTTGGTCTTCCTCCTAGAAGAGATGTTGAATTCTCAATTGAACTTATACCTGGGGCTTTACCAATAACCAAGAATCCATATATAATGGCTATTGTAGATCTTGAAGAGCTGAAGAAACAATTACAAGAGAATCTGGATAAAGGGTTTATACGCCCAAGTGCTTCACCATGGGGTGCACCAGTCCTCTTCATCAAGAAGAAGGATGGGTCATTGCGGCTTTGCATAGATTATCGTGAACTTAAAAAAATCGCGATAAAGAACAAGTATCCTCTCCCATGAATTGATGATTTGTTCGATCACCTACGTGGAGCACAATACTTCTCCAAGGTGGACTTGCGGTTGGGATATTATCACGTAAGGGTGAAGAAGGAAGATATCCACAAGACTGCTTTACGCACAAGATATGGGCACTATGAATTCATAGTAATGACTTTCGGACTCACTAATGCTCCAGAAATCTTCATGGACTTAATGAATAGAGTATTTAGAGATTACCTAGACAAATTTGTGGTAGTCTTTATAGATGATATTCTAATATACTCCAAAACCAAGGAGGATCATGAGGAGCATTTAAGAACTGTACTGGAGACTTGGCGCAAGGAGAAGCTCTATGCAAAGTACATCAAGTGTGAGTTATGGTTGAAAGTAGTCTCATTCTTGGGCCATATCATCATAAGCAATGGGATATCTGTGGATCTCTCCAAAACAGATGCAATTGAGGGATGGTCGAAGCCAACATCGGTAACAGATATCCGTAGCTTCTTGGGGTTAGCTGGATATTATCGACGATTTGTGAGAAATTTCTCACGATTGTCCAACCCTCTTAACAAGATAACTCGAAAGGGAGTAAATTTTTCTTGGAGTGATTAATTTGAAGAAAGCGTCAAGGAGTTGAAAAGGAGGCTTATCACTGCGCCCGTGCTCACTTTACCCACAAGTGGGGAACTTTTTGTTGTTTTTAGTGATGCTTCAAAGAAGGGCTTAGGCTGTGTGCTGATGCAGAATGATAAAGTTATATCATATGCCTCAAGGCAGTTGAAAATCCATGAGCGAAACTATCCAACGCATGATCTGGAGTTGGCAGCGGTGATCTTTGCCTTGAAAATCTGGCGGCATTATCTCTATGGAGAGAAATTTGAGATAAACTGACCACAAGAGTCTTAAATATATATTCACACAAAAAGAGATTAATATGCTCCAGAGAAGATGGATAGAGCTCATTAAGGATTATGACTGTTCAATCCATTACCACCCTAGGAAAGCAAACAAGGTGGCAGATGCCCTAAGTAGAAAGGATCTAGAGATTCTATCAATGATGAGAATTGAGAAGGATCCAATATTCTTAGACTTGATGAATATGGACATGGGAATCATAGAGAAGGTAAAATCATCAATCCTTTCACAAATTATTACTCAACCATCTCTTTTGGAAAGGTTAAAGGATGATCAAAATGATGATGTGAGAATTCAAGAAAAAGTGGAAGCTTTTGAAAAAGGTAAATCCTCGGAGTTTAATGTTAACGAAGAAGGAATTGTGCGGTTTGGGAAAAGACTATGTGTTCCATCAAGTCTGGAGCTGAAGAAGGAACTTTTGGATGATGCACATAGTTCAAATTTCTCTATTCACCCAGGGAGCACAAAGATGTATCGAGATATCCAAGAAATCTTTTGGAGGGATAATATGAAGAAGGAGATCGCTGAATATACATAAATGTGTCTGGTGTGCCAGAAAGTGAAGGCAGAGAGGCAGAAGTCTAAGGGGATGATGCAACCATTGCCCATACCAGAATGGAAATGGGAGAAAATCACCATGGATTTTGCTATTGGACTTCTGAGGACATACAAAGGCAACAATGAAATCTGGGTTATTGTGGATCGTCTTACAAAGAGTGCACACTTCATTGCTATTCGGGAGGATTTCTCATTAGATCAAATGGCACAGATATATATCAGGGATGTTGTAAGGTTGCATGGAGTACCACTATCTGTTGTGTCTGACCGAGATCCAAGATTCACCTCTAATTTTTGGAAGAGTCTTCAACAAGCTCTGAATACTGAACTGAACTTCAGTACAACCTATCATCCTCAAAATGATGTCCAATCCGAGCAGACTATCCAAACACTTGAGGATATGTTGAGAGCGTGCTCAATGGACTTTAAAGGAGGATGGGATCAACATCTTCCTATGGTTGAGTTCTCTTATAATAACAATTTCCACTTGAGCATCCAAATGGCACCATATAAAGCCCTGTATGGGAAAAGGTACAAAACACCGACATGTTGGGATGAGGTCGGTGAACGTAAGCTGCTTGGACCAGAAATGGTCGAGGAAATGGTGGAGAAGGTGAAAACCATTCAGTAGCATATCAAGGCAGCCCAGAGTCAACATAAGAGTTATGCAGATAATCGTCGATGAGACCTTCAGTTTAAAGTTGGAGACATGGTTTTTCTTCGTATATCTTCGTGGAATAAGGTCATGAGGTTTGGAAAGAAAGGGAAGTTAAGTCCAAGGTACATCAGCCCCTTCGAGATTCTTGATCATGTTAGGGCTGTGACCTATCGACTAGCACTTCCACCTACCATGTCCAATGTACATGATGTCTTTCATGTATCCCTCTTAAGGAAGTACATACCGGACCCTTCACATGTACTCTCTTATAAGGTGGTACAATTGGAAGATTATATTTCTTATGAGGAGCAACCAGTGAAGATCTTAGATCATAGAGAAAAAGTTATACAAAATAAGACAATTCCCCTCATCAAGGTGTTGTGGAGAAACCACAAGTTTGAAGAAGCGACTTGGGAATCGGAGGAAATGATGAATCTGAGTTACCCACATCTGTTTTAGTGTGGGAAATGGAAAATTTCGAGGGCAAAATTTCTTAAGGGGGGAATATTGTAATGAACCAAAGTTTCATTAATGGAAATACCTCTTGATCTAACTAAATGTCTCTTTATGTTTATATAAAATGTCAACTTATTTGGTTTTATGTTAAGAATTTTGACCGTTGCTAATATAGCCATTGAGCAGTGATCACATGATTAGTATAAATATAGGGCTTTAACAAATCAAAATTTACTCAGACAAAGGAAGCGATGGCCTCATCCAGTAGAATTGCCCCATACGAAGCCCATTTGTCGGAGCTCGAAAAAGAGGTGGCATCCTTGGGATTCTCTCTTGACCAAGCCCAAGCTGAGCTTCATCATGTCAAGCTCGAACGAGACCGTCTACGGGAGAAGTGGAAGTTGATAGAAATTACCACTCGAGTGATGTTATCCGAGCCACCCCAAGAGTCTGTCACCATCACACACCTTACCCTTAGGTCTTATACGACTATTTTAAGGGGTTATGTAACTAATCGATAGTACTATGTTCATGTACATTATTTTTGTATATAATAATGCATATAATTTCTTGTCAATATTGATACATTGTAAATAGTTTTTAAAGTACAAATGGTGTTTTTAGTTATTATTTAATTAAGAAATATATTTTATTAAATTAAGGGATTTTTGAATTAAATAATATTTTAATAAATTATTATTATTATTATTATTATTAAATTAATTTTATTATATATAAATGATCATATAATTTTATGAATGAAATTATAATTTTTATTAAGGTTTGAAATCCATTTTTGTCAAAACCCGTGAATTTTCGATAAATGTCAGTTTTTATTTTAAAAGTGAAAATTAACATATTTATAAAATTATTTAGATAAAATAAATGTTATTTATGGAATCAGGACGTCAAAATTATCCAACGATGAATTTTTTTTATAATTTTCTGAGACGGTCAAATTTTTGGGTAAAAATTAAATACCGTTTAAATATATAATGTGTTTTATGACATCATAATGACCCAATAGTGATGTAATAAAATACTATAATCTTTATGTTCGGCCAATATATGTTTTATCATTAAAATAATGTGATTTTGGGTTTGTTTGACTTACTTTTCAAAGCATTAATGGACCCCTCAAGACTTATTAAACACCTTGTCTTTTTAAATTAATTTCCATGGGAGTGTAACTCACCTACACATAAGCAAACCTATTATTTTAATAAGTTTGGACTTTGGCCTTATAAAATATTATTTTCCTCTTCCCTTTTCAAAAAACCATGGTCAAAAACCATGGGATGGTTTGTGGTTTGGATTAATTTAATATAAGGGGTCCCAAACCTAAATAATAAATAATTCCCTCACCTTTCCTATATAAACCCACCCAAGCTCCCACTTCCTCCTCACTCAAAGTCTTTGGAGTTCGTCAAACCTCTGCCCTACTCTTTCTAGAATCCTCCCAAGGTTCCCCAATCTCCCAACAAGCCTCTCACAAGCCTCTCTCTAGCCTTTGGAAGCACACTTCCAAGTAAGGGTTTTTTTCTTCCTTCCTCATTTTGTCCAATTTTCTTTAAGTTGTTTTGCCCTTTTAATCTCAATTATTAATGTTGGGGTATGGTTTCTAACCTCCCTCATACTTCCATATTTATTTTTGAATGATGGGATACCCCTTTCTCTCTCATTAAATTCCTCCCATGTACACCCATTACTATGACGAAATTCCAAAAGGAACTTCTCTCTCCTCTTTTACATCCAAGCAATACTTTTGTATCATGAATCTAAATTCCATTACAATTTTTGGGACATATATCTATATGAATTCATTACTTTACATTATATGTAAATATTATGAGTAACCCATTTCTCTCTCATCAAACATTTTTATGAATTCTTATGTCACACCGTTACGCTGTCGAAATCGCACTGATTTTCTAAGCCAATGTCATTGTGTAATGAATACCATGACCATTTCTCCATCAAGGGTATTCACCTTTATGCACATTTACTTATTGATTATAAAGTTTCATGTATTAATTCCACATTCCTTTATCATTTAATAAATGATTATGTTTTATGAATCCATGTTTTATGATCCATGTGGCACACTTATGCATGAAATGAAATGTTTAAGAAGGGTGTGTCCTTATAGCGCTCCAATACATTGGGTAAAGTATAGTATCATGATAAGTTTTGTGCAATTAGTGTTGACTCATGCTAATTTAAGTGCAATGAGGGTTTACTCGTGCTTTATGTGCAATGAGGATTTACTCATGCTTCATGTGCAATGAGCCTTGGCTGATGCTAATTACATGTTAAGTGTTGTTGCCACATTTACATGTTATGATTATCATTCTTTATCATGCCTTTATGTTCATGTTTCTATTGTGCTCTATTGATATGCCTAATTTCTAACATGTATTTTACTCCTCATGTTATTCCATGTGTATTCCCTTACTGGGATTTATAACTCACCCTTTTCTTATGCATGTCCTCAGGTTATCCCATGCAATGCTAAGTACGAGGGAATGTAGTGTTCATGTAAAGGAAGTTTTCAATAAAGATATTTTATTTCATGTTTTAAGTTTTTATGTAATGATCCTAATCCCCAAAGACCATAAACCTCTTGATCTTATTTGTTGTATCAAGTGAAGTTTTATGTAATAAATCATGTTTAAGTTGTAATAAAAAGAAGGGTTGTCATAGAACCAATCCCTGAACACAATTTATATTAGGTTTTTTTTATCTTGGATGATAATACATTCATAATTTTTTTTATCTTTATTTATAATAAGAGATCATTTATTCCCACTACAACCTATGTGAATTGAAATTAATGATACATGTTTAACCTTCATCTAAGTGAATGCATCAATGATGGATATTTTAACCAAGAGGGTATAAATGGTTTGGGCCTAAATCATATTTGTTTTCATAATGGAAAATATAATTCATTTTAAAAAAATTGTGTACATTTTATAAAAGGCAGAGTTCATGCTTAGCTTATATAAAGACCATTACTTTGAAAACCTTTCCATTATAAACACTTTCATAGGAAGATTATCATTCTTTCATTTTAAAAGGTTTAGTCAAGAAACTTATCTTTTTTAATAGGCTTATAAAAGTATTTATTTAACACATTTTCAAACCCATGTTTTCTTTAAAACATTCTTTTCTTTTCAATGGTTCTTGTGTTTTCCTTTAAATTTTTTTATTCCAATGCATTATTCATGTAAAAAATATCCAAACTAAAAGTAAAACCTCTCCCTATGAGTGTATTTGATTGGTATCTAGGTCACCAATAGAAAATTCTTCAGATCATAATGAATATACATTGGTAATAAAATTTTTCACATTTGACTATTCACTAAGTATTCCACTAGTTTAGATTAGTCATTACCCATACATTACTTTGTGCTTGATTTTTATGGATGTTTTCATATTTTTTTAGATTCCATAACATATTATTAATGGATTATAAATTTTTTACGCCATGGTTATGTGAAATAATTAATTATGATATGATAACTAATGTAATATATGGGAAAATATCAATCTCTTATTATATTGTGCATAATGATTTCCAAAAATTGGATTTTTTTCTTGAACAAGGCTATTTCTTTGATTGAGGATGAGCATGATAGATAAAATAGATATATATATATTGTTGTATATGAGTATGAAATGGTACCCAAAAGTCAATGAACAAGAGAGTGGTTTGGGACGGGACCACAACACCCTAATTCAGTATTGTGAAGGGCTCACAATGCCTCAACTTATTAATTCTCTTTCCCCATTTCTCAAAGGGATAAGTTGCACAGTTTTTAGACTATGCATACACTAACCCCTTTATCAGGATGTGTGGAATAGCCAAATTTTTTATTTGGTATTCCATTACATAGTTCATCACAAACTCTAGGGTGAGGCCCTAATGAGGTACCCATGGTATGGATCCTCCCTTAGTTATGAGTTCTTTGTAATCACCCATGTTATGACAACTGATAATATACATTGTTCTTTGAATTTATTTACTAATGTTTGTTGTTATGATCTGATTGTTAAATTATTGTAAATATATTTTATATATTTATATAATGATTAGGTATGTTCAAGTATATGTTGTTCAAAGATGATGATGATGAAGACCCAAGAGGGGGGTGGATTATGAACTTTTAAAAATATTGACAAATTTTATAGGTTCGGAGAAAAACAGAAGCATGTAGTGGAAGGTGATATATTAAAATTTATTTTAATATTCACATCAAATTTATAAATAATTATTTAATATTAAAAGAAACAAATACCTAATATGATAATTATTTCTTTGATGTAGATGTCAATCTCCTAAAAAACCCTTTCAGATTACCTTTTTTTCTTTGTGAGGGTCCAAGGATAGAATCCCTTTAGCGGTGATCCACACATGCTTATTTGATCTCCGAGCAATTCCAATAAATCTCTAGGTACGAGCGTAGCGACTCAATTGTCTTTTGTTATTCGTTTTGATTGATTTTCCTTTTATCATGAAGGGATCTAACTTGTGTTTCTCATTCTTGAGAGGAATAGATAAAGGAGGATTCAAGAGAGTGTTTTGTTATGCGCAATGATTCTCAAGTTTGGATTTTGGATGAAATACACAATAGACAAAATGGTATATTTATAGAGCTAGGGTTTAGGTTAAAATAATTATTTAATTGCTCATTGAACCTTAAATAATATAATAATCCTTAATAAAATCCATGCTACATAATAATAATAATATTTTGTGGTTCATGTCAACTTTTGCAATAAAAAATATTATTTAATTGACTTGTTAATTAATATTTTTCATTGGAATTGGTCTTAGTCTGTTTGAACTCCTTTTCTATTTATTGAACTCCTGAATAAATATTTAATTTAAGTATTTCATTCATTAATAAATATTTTCAATAGATAAAAAATGAATTAAATTATCCTTCTGTATTGATAATAATATTTATTCAATTAATCAAATTCAAATATAATTTAATAAATATCATTGGAAACACTTATTGTGTGACCCTCTAGGATTATTTCTCATTAGAATTAGTAAGACTTGCCTAAAGTCTATGATTACTATCTAGAAATAGGTTAATTCACCCAAGAGAAAGAACATAACGTCACAATTATGGCGAAACACTCTATTTACGATCTAAATCTCACTTCTAATTTCAAAATATTTATAGTTTCAATTGAAGTTACAATCTTGATTTTTTAACACATTACCAACACAAACTCTACTCTCCTTTAAGTATTTGTTTTATTAGTTATGTTTCACTTTTTATACCAAATATTACTATAATTATCACAAAAACCCAAAAATTGAATGATTATCATTTTCATCATCTTTGAAAATCACTAACAAAGGTTGTATTTCTCAACTCTAAAAGTAAATCGTTAATAAAGGAATTCATTTATTTTCACTCATTATTACCAGCAATAAAATTTAATTTATGTATAAACAAAATTTCATGTGTGTGTGTATGTGTATTAAATATAATCCTTAGCTAAAAGTCATTCCCTTCTCAACATAGCTCTCCACCCACTGGAGTGGCTACATGACCTAAGGTCTCAGATGCACCTTGTGAAAGTGCAATGTAAAACTATCACTATCAGATGAGTTAAATAATTGGGCATGAAATTATGATGTTGAAGTTATAGACACCCAAGAATTATTAAACACACTGATATGAAGTCTAATGAATAAATTAGAAGAATTTATGAGAATTGGAAAGGCAAACAACTTGGTTAAAACTGAATAGGTTCCCTAGGAAGGGTTTGGTGTGCACCATAATTTGAACCTCTACACACCCCACTCTAAACTAGTGTGCTCACTCTAATAAAAACTAGTGTGTTCCCTACAAAATATAGGGAATCATCTATACCATCTTTAATGCAAGGATCTTCCAACACCCTCTATGAGGCAGTGCACCCACAACTTAGTGACCAAGAATATATTTTTTTCAATAAATAGTCCCCTTGAGTTCCAAATTTGAAAGAAAAAGATACATATAAAGAGGAGGTTAACAAATAAAGGAAACCAAAGTTACATGTTTATCATACCAATACCACATGAATGTTGGTGTTTTCTAGATCAAAAATTAAGGGGAGGAATGAAAGGGGGTAATTGAGTTACTCAAGGGTTTTGCACATAGGAATCTAATGAAAGAAAACTTATGCAACATCCCATTTCTTAGTGAATTTATTTAACTATGGAATTTGGATTCAATATTGGAATTCAAGTTTCATAGGAGAGGGCTCTTTGGAAATTTGGTTTTTTATTAGGGCTTAATTTTCATATTGGGATTCAGATTTAAGTTTTTAGGATTGATAATGGGATTTGAGTTTCTTTTTAGTGGTGGTTTGAAGTTCGATAGGAGTTTTGAAACTACAAATTGAAGCTTGGGTATGTTCAGTCAATAAAACACCATTGGGGGTGGTAGTAGTAGGCCATTAGAGTTTCATTAGATACCATTAAAAGTTTTGTGGTATTACCTAGTGGAAAACCTTGCTTCCACTAAATTTATTGTTGTCTCTAAGAAGTTTTTTCATAAGAGGTGGAAAAATGGTATTTACTCTAATTCATTTAAAACCCCCTTTTGGGACCCTCAAAACACATTTTACCTTTCCCTATCATGCACCTAATGGGGTACTCATAATACATTTAATTATTCCTCCTCTTATCCATAGATCAAAGATGGTTCATGGAGGTTTATTCCATATATTTTAGATAGGTTCTCTCCCCCTCTTTCCTTTTTCTTCCTCTATTCCCTTTACTATTATTTATTCAATATTGTATGGGTATTTGGAGGTGTGATTTCATCAAATCATGGTGAAATCGCCCCTTTTGCTTTTGGATTCTTCTTCTTTTACCTAAAGGAAGCCATTTTAGGTTGTTTTCACCCATTAATCATTGTTTTGGTTTGTGGCACTTGGGATGAAGTGTATTTTAGGATTTTCATAATCTCATAGTTTAATTTGGGATTGTTTTTGTATTTATGTGGGGCTTTAGGAAGTTATGTATTTGGGATAATTTTTGTGGTGTATTTCTTGGGATTTTCTTTAGGTTTGGATATTTTTTCACAATATTGATTATGTAATTGGAGTTAATTGTTCATATAATATTATATAATGATTCCTAGGGGCATTTTGGTTTCTATTAGGGTGATATTGGGTGGTTTTTGTAATTGAATAATCTCTCCATTTATATTTATAGGTGGTCTTGACACCTTCAGTGAATTTCCAGGCTATGTCGGGCACATGCCTTACACTTTTTTCCTAAACTGATAATAAATTGTAAACCTTAATTTTAGAAATTATGAAGGGATGGTGATACAAAAGTATTTGGTATAATAATTCAATTATACTTAATGAGTTTTCATTTGATCCACATCTAAGAATTACTTCATTTTTCCCTTTCTCAATGAACTTTGTTATATGATTCTTAGTTTAAATTATTCTTATGGGTTCTTGTGTAGTGATTCTTATTTATCATGTCTCTGATTGATAGTATTTTTTGTCATATAAAAATCAAGTTTAACAAAATATATATGTAGTCTTAAATTGGTTTCCATCTTTAAAGAAAATATATTTCATCTTGTTTTCCTAGGCGCAGTTTAGAACAAGCATGAATCTTGAACATGAATTATGATTGGGTGGTGGTGTCCCCTTTGACCAAGGTACTTGAGAAAAATTAGAAAAATGGAACAAATCCCTAAACAGAATTCATATTAGGTTGTTTTATCTTGGATAAGAATACATTCATGAGTTTTTTATCATGCTTTATAATAAGAGATCATTTCTTCCCACTACAACCTATATGAATTGAAATTAATCATCCATGTTAGACCTTTTAATAAGTTAATACATCAATTATTTCATGGATAGTCAAGTGGGGAGAAATGGTTTGGACCTAAATCCTATTTTTTCACAATGGATAATATATTTTTTACATAAAAACTAAGTACATTTTATAAAAGTTCGAGTTCATTATTAGCTTATGTTAAGACCATTACTTTGGAAGTCTATCCATTATAAACACTTTCATAGGTAAATTATCATTCCTTCATTATAAAATGTTTTTTCATAAATGTTATTTAAAAAAAAGATTATATAAATATTGATTTAATACATTTTTAAACTAGTGCTTTCTTTAAAACATGCTTTTCTTTTCAAAGGTTCTCATGTTTTCCTTTAAAAAAAATTCTTCCAATGCATTATTAATGTAAAAAAACTAACCAAAATAAGAAGTCAAACCTATCCATCTATGTGTCTTGGATTATTATCTAGGTCACCTATATAGAATTCTTTATATCATAATGAATGTAAATTGGTAGTACATTTTCCACATTTTACTATTCGCTTGGGATTCCACTAGTTTGGATAGTTATTACCCACACAATACTTTATGCTTGATTTTTCTTGATTCTTTCATATTTTTTATATTCCCATAACATATTATTAATGGATTATAAATGTTTTATTCCTTGTTTATGTGAAATAATTAATTATTATATGGTAGCTAATGTAAGATATGGAAGAATATCCATCACTTATTGTATTGTGTATAATGATTTCCAAAAATTGGAATTTTTTTCTTTAGCATGACTAATTACTTGATTGAAGATGATCATGATATAAGTAATATATATATATATATATTGTTGTTTATGAGTATTATATGGTACCCACAAGTCAATGAATAAGAGGGTGGTTTGGGATGGGCCCAAAACACCCTAACTAGGTATTGTGATGAGCTCATAATGCCTCAATGGAGTAATTTTCTTTCTCTATTTTCTGAAGGGATGAGCAGAAAGATTGCCCAAATATGCATACACTAACCCATTTACTAGGATGGGCAGAATGGATTGACTTTTTATTTGGTATTCCTTTACAAAGTTCATACCAAACTCTAGGGTGAGGCCCTAATGAGGTACCCATGGTATGTATCCTCCCTTAATTGGGAGTTCCTTATAATATTCCATGTTATGAATGCTAATAGTTGATATTGTTTTATGATTTTATTTACTGATGGTTGTTATTATGCACTATTTATTAATTGCTTGTAAATTTATTTGATATATTTATATAAATTATTTGACACATTCATTCATATGTTGGTTGGAGATGATGATGATGAAGACACAAGAGGGAGTTAAATTATGACCTTTTAAAAATCTTGAAAAAAATTGAGGTTCTAGGCACAGGGGAAGTGTCTAGTGGAAGGTGATATATTAAAATTTATTTTAATATTGAGTTTACCAAAACCCCGACCGAGGACCATTCACATAAAATTTATAATAATTTATTTTATATAGAAATAAATTAATACCTAATCTGACAATTCTTTCTTTTCTATAGACATCGATCATCTAAAACGACCCTTTTAGATAACCTTCGTTGCACTATGGGGATCCATGGATAGAATCACTCTAGCAGTGATCCTCACACGCTCCTTTGATCTATGAGAAACACCAATCATTTTTTGGGTTATAGTGTGTGAAGTTAATTATCTTGAATTATTCATGTTGATTGATCGTCCTTTGATCTTGAAGGGATATCTCTTATATTTCACATTCCTAATAGGAAGATAGAAAGGAGGAGTCAAGAGAGAGTTTGGTTGTGCATAATGATTCTCAAGTTTTGATTTTGGATACAATAAATAATAAAAATAATGGTCTATTTATAACATTAGAGTTTAGGTTAAAATACCTATTTAATTACATGTCGTCCCTTAAATAATATAACAATACTTAATAAACCCCATGCCACATAATAATAATAATAATAATAATAATAATATTTTGTATTGTGCACCAACTTATGAAATAAAAAATATTATTTAACCAACTTGTTAATTCATATTTTTCAACGGACTCAGTCTTGGTCAATTTGAACTCCTCTAGAATTTGTTCAACTCTTGAATAAATATTTAATTTAAATATTTCATTCATTAATAAAAATTTGTGATCAATAAAATTTGAATAAAATTATCCCTCATAATTGAGAATAATATTTATTAAATTATTTAAATTCAAATAGAATTGAATCAAGATCATAGGAAACACTTAGTGTGTGATCCTCAAGGATTCTTTATCATTGTAATTAGATGAACTTGTCAAAATTCCAAGATTACTGTCTAACAAAGAGTCAAGGCACCCAAGGGAAAGAACTTAATGTATCAATGATGAAAACTTCATACAAATGATCACTGTGTAATATAATCCCTTTTATCTCAATATCTCAACAAACAGGTTACAATCTATATCACCAACCTATATGCTCAATAGGTATTTCTTTGAAAATCAAAAATAAACATGTAGCTTCACCATGTCCATGGAATTTAATGCTACAATTCTATTCCAATCAAAGGTATGATATATCAACTTCCATAAAGATGGAAAAGAAAAATACTTCCTTGACGTATCCATTAATGACATGTCAATCATGACACACCCAATGCACCATACCTCACCGCAAACATATGGAACCATAGTTTTCATCATCAAATCTAAGTATGCGAGTCATGAAATGCATTAATGATAATATTAAATTCTGAGGACCATTACACATGCTCGTAGATAGGAATATCTGATGACACCAAAACATGTGGAATTCCTACTAGAGAATCTGTTCTCATAATATTCTATCTTGGATATTACCAAGTGATAAATTCATGATAAGATGCCTCATTTTCTTATGAGTAATCTCACCTAACATTATATATACTATATGTCCCATCATAGTATGTTATTTGACTATAGATCTATATTTAATAATATCTTCCTAGCACTTCAAGGTTCTCATCGTAGTAGGGAACTATTATGACCTTATCAATGTGACATATACTCTAGGAAATTATTACATTTGATTCATACAGAATAATGAAAAATAAGTAATAAGAAGTTTTATTAATATTAAATACATCTAATATACCTATAATCAAAGTACAAACAGTTGGTCTTAGGACACCAATTCTAATAAAATTACACTCAGACTAGATCCTACTACCTATGAATTTTAGTATGCTATAACTCACATAATAATCATGTTTCTACTAAGTCAAGGAATCCAAAACATTTTATTCCATATAAATACTACTCACTGCAACCTCACTTCTCTGAGAAAAATTCCTCCAGAGATGATACTTCTGAAGTTTGTGTTTCGTTTGCTGATGTGACCTTGGCCTTTTTGTAAGAGTCATTGTTGTAGTATTATCACAATAGAGTTTGATACAATATTTAATGGTAGGAAATACATCAATATATTGGATTAATTTTCGCATCTATACTTATTCTTTAGCTTCCTTAGAATCTGTAATATACTTAGACTCTGATTTAGAATATACAACCACATCTTTCTTTGAGCTCTTCTAGCTCACAGAAAACCCCTTAAAAGTGAAGACGTATCCTGTTTATGACTTCATGACATCTTGATATATTTGAAAACTAGCATCTATATATCCTATGATGAAAATTTCTTCATCTCATCCATAAAATAAGAACATATCATTAGTAAGCATCATATACTTAAGGATAGTCTTTACTTCCATATAATGGTAGTCACCTGGGTCAGCTTGATATTTTCCTACCACACTTAATGACTCGGCGACATCTAGCCTATTACAAAGCATAACATACATGAATAACCCTATCACTGAAAAAAATGCATTCCTTTCCATTATATTTTATTTCCTATTGTTTTTAGGTCACATATTCCAAGAAAGATGAATACCATGTGATGCTGGAAACAATCCCATCTTAGATTGTTCCGTATTGAATCTATTTAGTATCTTGTTAATGTATGTACTTTGACTTAGTACAATTAGTCACCTGGGTATATCATTATAGATCTTGATCTCATGAATATATGTTATCTCACCCATATCTTTCATGGAGAAGCATTTATTCAACCACACATTAATAGACTGTAAGGATGGTATTTCATTTCCAATAAGTAATATGTCATCGACATATACTATTAAGAAAATTATTACACTCCCACTAAACCATTTATAGACACAAGGATCAAATTCATTATTTATGAAACCAAATTTCATTATGGATTCATCAAAATGAATGTTCCATGACCTATATGCTTTCTTTAATCTAATTTTTTTTTTCTATTTGTATATATTTTTGGCATCCTTTGGAGTCCTAAACCCTTAGGGTTGTGTCATATATAAATCTTACTAAAGGTTATTGTTAAGGAAGGCTATTTTGATATCCATTTTTAGAATCTCATATTCATGGTAAGCTATAATTTAAATTATAATTCTGATGGATTTTAGTATTGAAAACAGTGAAAAAGATTTGTGTTGCTAATCCCTTGAAGTTGTTTAAACCATTTTACAACCAGTCAAACCTTATAGTTACTGAATTTTCCTTCCATATCCAATTTCTTCTTGAATACCCATTTTAAACCAATGTTATTTGAATCCACTATAGGATATACCAAAATATAAACTTGATTTTTGTACATGGAATCCATTTTATAATTCACGAATTATTTCCACTTGAAAAAATCTATGACAATTACTACTTACTTGTAGGTTAGAGGATCATTATTATCAATTAATAATGATTCAACATCCATGGTGACTATAAAACCATACCATTTTGCTTCTTTAACCTCTTTTGTGATCCTATACAATACTTGTGTCTCTGGGACAATTTCTTCTTCCATGAGTCTTTTTTGAATCTATTCTCATGACAACTCTTGTGTACCCTGATCCTCAACTTAATCAAAGTCTCTCTCACTCCCACCATAACTTTTAGAGACATGATACCTCTCAAGTAATATGAAATGTATTTCCACTATAACCTTTTTTCTGAGGGATCATATAAGTAATATCCCCTTTTTTCGCTAGGGTCTCTTATAAAGTTACACTTTTTGCCTCAATTTTAAAGTTTGTTACCTGAAGATGCCTTAAAAAAAGTTTCACAACACCACAGATGTAATATGAAAACACACCATTCCATAAATGTTATGGTATATTGTATGCTACTTTAGTTGGAACCTAGTTTAGTATTTGTGCTACTTTTTGTAATGTGTATCCCCAAAAAGATAATGGAAGACTCGCACGACTCATCATTGATCTCACCATGTCCAAAAAGGTGTGGTTCCTATTTTCATTTACCCCATTCCATAGAGGTGTATAAGTAGGATTTATTTGAGATAGGATCCCAAAATCTCTTAATTAATCAATTAAATTTTGATTAAGATATTCTCCACCATAGTCTGAGCAAAGTTTCTTAATATTCTTACAATGCTAGTTGTCATCAGTATTCTTATATTTCTTAAATTCTCAAAAGAATCCAACTTATACATCATTAAGTATACATATCCATATCTACTAAAATCATCAGTAAAAGTTATAAAGTATGAGTACCCATCCCTTCCCTCAATAGGGAATGGTCCACACATGTATGTCTGAACTAATTAAATAACCTCTTTGGACCTTTCACATTTTACACTAAACGGGGAATTAGTCATTTTATCTTTTAAACATGAATGACATATTCCAAGTGGTTTTAGTTCAAAAGAATCTAAATATACATCTTGGAATAATTTAGTTGAATGTTTTTCATTTACATGACCTAGCTGATGATTCCATAGTCCAGTGTGGTATGAGTCAAGTGAAGTAGTTTTTTCTAAATACATTACTTAGTTTGGGTAATACAACACATAAATAAAATTATTTAAATGTGATTTACCATAACAAAAGATACCTTTATAAAAGAAGCAACATTTATTTCTAAACTTGAAAATAAAACCATCTGTATCAAGTCTGGATATAGAAATAATGGTTTTTTAACTGAAAGAACCTAATAACAACCCGTAAAAACCAAGATTATTCCAGTTGGAAACATGATGTGGTTGTCCCTGATAGCTATAACATCAAGTTTATCTCCATTGGCTGCTCATTGATCTACCTCCCCTCATTCAATCTTTCCTAATATACTTGGTTTCAATATTTTAATACATATATAAGCACCACTAGCTATATCTAATACCCAATTTATAGAAAAAAATAAATTTCACTTGATAGAAAATTCACCTAAAGCTTCCTTTTTCTTCTTTTGGATGATTTCATTTTTTCTTCCTATACCCCCTCTTTCCACATGTGAAAGAAAAAAATCTTGTTCCTTTGATTTCCCCTCGATCTTTTTCTTCTTGTAAGGGAATAAAGAAGCCTTGGGCTTACAGATCTTCACTTTCCCTATACTTTTATTCACTATAAGGAATAAATTATTTTTGCGCTTTGCCTCCTTTTATATTTGGAAAATAAGAGTGAGAATATCTGGAAGATACTTTTAAATGTTGTTCATATTAAAATTTACAAAAAATATAGAGAATATCCGTGGGGGTGATTCCATAAAGAGATTGGTACCTATTTCTTCAGGGAGTTTAAAATATAGAACCTCTTGTCACTAAATGTAGCTAATGATCTTGACTACATGAGACCTAGTTGGGGAACCCTCTCTAATATTTCTCTGAAATAGCACCTTGTAAATATCAAATCATTCTTGTATAGATCTATCTTGTTAAATACCATGGAGGTGCTCAATCATGATATATGCACCCATGTTTTCATGAGAATTCATGTGTTCAATAGATATAAATGAAATCATTAAACAATGAATGTTGACTGTATCACTCAAATGTTTTTCATAGATGAGGAACTCTCCACCACTCTCCTCTTGTGTAGGCAGATCAGGAAGTGAGAATTCTAGAATGTAACATTTCCATTCATGGTGAAAACAACCCAAATGTGTTTGAACCACTCTTGGAAGTTACTTCCAATGAGGAGATTATCTTTATCTAATATAGATTGAAAGAATAATGTGGATAATGAACTTTCCATTTTATTCTAAAATTAAAAGAGCATATTATTAGTACTTTTCTTGATTAAAAAATATGTGAGAAATAATAAATTAATTAATTTTATTAAATCTCCCACTATTTTATGAAGTCCAAATATCCCTCACCATTGAACGCAGAATGTCTAGTTTCTAGGATATTCAAGTGGAAAGGATCCATATGACCCTTTTCATAACCCCAACAAGGGTTGGACAAGATAATTTAATGTATTTAGGTAGATATATCTTTGCCAACTATGTGCTTACAACTCTTTAATCCATTGAGTGTACTCCCATATACTAAAGCACTGGCTTGGATTTACTCAACACTTGACTCTAAGTTACATCAAGTCTAGAGAGGGCTACTTCACTTGATGTAATATGGTTAAGTCAACCCACAAACATCATAAGAACTCCATGTTAAAAGTATGTGTCCCAATGAGGGTTGGTCAATCACTTAGTTCTAAGGATTTTATTCCTGATCAAGTGATGGAAGGCCAAGTATGAATTAATATATATTTGAGGGATTTTAATTTATTATGCATAAATTTTATCTTATTTTATCCTTACACGTATTGTTAATATTAATTGGATGTTACTTAAATTATTAACCATGATTGATAAAACATTTATGCACAATCTATTTATTTAAATTCCATATTTTCACATTAATTCATTCATTTATATGATCGTGGTCTCGCATCTATAAAATTAAATAATGTATAGACAGAAATAAATAATTAATCAAATGACCTATTCATGAGCTTTATCTAATGGTTGATTTAATGAGTGAAAATTTAATCAACCTATGACCTAGGGGAAATAAATCTTGTTGCTGGTATTGGCATGATTTATAGAATTCCACTTATCCACCTATGTGACACTTGGGTTGGCATTATTCTGGTATTGTCTTGAACCACCTCCACATGCCTTGGGAAACTCCATTAATTACAAGTATTTATAACTCACACACATGTGAGGGGAACC
Organism: Viscum album; assembly: GCA_963277665.1. Lineage (NCBI taxonomy): Eukaryota > Viridiplantae > Streptophyta > Magnoliopsida > Santalales > Viscaceae > Viscum > Viscum album. Next base: position 1,735,355,373 of record OY728122.1, on the reverse strand, counting down.
AAAGGATTGGTAAAATGGGGGTTACAAAAATATCTTTGGACATGCAGGTCCTACAAAATAATGGAGGGAGGGATGACTCATGGGCCATCTAATTTAATTTAATAATAAATTATTACAAACCCGTGCAATAAATTAAATTAAATAAAATCCAACATATAAAATGGTCTTGGTCTAGATCATGAATGATTATACATGAAATGTACATGCAAAATTCAACTGATTAAAATTTATTTATATTATTTCTTCATTATTAAGATAAAATAACTTTAATCAATTAATTCCATGTTAGCTTAATTACCATCCAAATTTAATTTGGAGATACCCATAATTTATAGAATTCATTGAAAATAAACAACAAAACAAATAAATATAGATTTATTACAATAAATTAATTGATCATTTAAAATTCTTTAAAACCATTATTAAATTATCAAACACAAATGGTGACAATCAATAAAATATGGTATAAATGCTGAAATTTTCAATTTAATGTAATTTAATTCAATGAATTTGTTTGGAGACTACATGGCGTGTAATATCTAGCTACATGTTGCATACGTTGTTTGTCACATAACTAGGGTACATGACTAGGGCTTCATCAAGTACCGTTGTTGGACTACACAACATGTACTAATGAGCCACATGTCGTGTGTTCCTCTTACTGAGTGATTAAGATACATGCCCATGTATTTGATGTGTATCTTGATGGATTACATGGTGTATACATGCCAAATACATGCCGTGTGTTCTGAATGTCATGTGCCCATGAAACCCATTGAAATACTCACTGTGTTCTTGGGTGAGAGATTACACAACATGTGCTGCTAACTACACATCCTGTATCTCTAATGTTGTGTATCTAGATAACAATAACAAGGACTCAACATGTATCATGGACATGAGAATTGATGAACTGCATGATGTTTTCACCACATACACGTCATGTATACCATAAATTATTTATATTTTGAATCTCACATGGATTGACCAGGTATAATGACCACATGGATTGTACGATTTATGCTGCTGAACCGTGTAAACTACACAACTTGTACGCCGTATACACACTGTATTGTCACATTTGTGGATTTATGTTGAGGTAATTTATCTTTAATTTTTATTTTTATCTTTATTACATTGATTTACCAAGATTTTTTGAGAAAAATGGTGGTTTTTGGGTTTTACATAAGAAGGTGTATGACTGGTAGAAATTATGCTCTATCCTAGTGAAAATCATGCACCTTGGATAGTGGCACTATCCAGGTCACATGACTTAGTGTACGGGCGTGAATCCCTCTCAGAAAAAAGCATGTGTCCAGGATAGTGTCACTTTCTAGGTCACATGACTAGGTGAATAGGCATGTTCCCCATCTAGGTAAATAGTGCGTCCTCTTTTCCTCTTGGATAGAGGTGACACATGATTGGCACATGGTTTAGAAAACTATATAGTCAAACTATGAGACCTTCTAGATCTTTAAAAACTTTAAAATTATAGTTTTCCACCTCCATTATTTTAACCCCAAATAAACCATTTCTCTTCCTATTTTTGTCTCCCCAGCCCTAGGCGCGCCTATTTTTTCTTCCCATATCCCTTTGGATCCAAATATTGAGTGTTTTGTGTTGGGTTCTTCAAAAAATCATCAAGTAAGCTCCCCCCTCTTCTCGTTTCCATTCTTCTTGGTTCCCTATTTCTTATTTCTTAATTTCTCTCTTATCCAGCTGATAAGTTGAACTAAAGTGGGTTCGATCTTATATCTTTGGTTCATATATCGATGGATTTAGTGTGCTCTTACCTTTATCGGGTCTCCTCTTGGTACATTTGTGGTTTCCACCTAGATTTGTGAATATTTCAATAAAGGGGTAGGTGGTTCCATGCTTTGAAATTATTTAATGATTTTATTATGATTTATTTGTTTTCAAAAAGGATTTTATAAATTGTGTGGGTGCCATGAAAGGCATTTTTCATGGTATTTGGTATGTGTTCATGATTAAATGGTGAATTACACTTTGTAATTGGTTGTTTGTTAAGTGTTATTTCAATTTTTAATATTGTGATTATATAAGAAGTGTTTTCATTTGATATAGGGATTGTAATAGAGAAAAATTGAAACTGAGGTATTCAGGTGGTCAGACCAGGTTTAGTACACTAGGTGAGTCAGTTGGGCTGAAACTCGGTCTCCCTAAAAGGATTATGTAATAACACTAACTAAAATTAAATGATGGGGATTGTTTGGCTTGAGCAGGAGATAAACTATCGGGTCTAGGTTTTGATCACCTAGAGTATGATGATCCCAGGCCCAACTAACCCTAGTACCTTTGGAATTTATATTAGTTCTCATGTTATGCTAATTTTCTCATATTGTTGTCTCATTTATTTCCTTGTTTATTTTAAATCATTTTTTATTTAAAAGTGTAACTTTATTTTTCTTGAAAAAATATCATGTTAATTTGTCTCTTAATATCATTGCATGGAATTTATTTTGGTGGTATCCTACTAGGAACTTTGGATCACACCTTACACACACCCTCAGGTGTATGTAGACCTTATTATGTTTGACTTAGGTAAAGGTAAGGCCTTCTTTAGTGGTGATGGTGGATCTATGTACTAATGGTTCCTTTATGGACAGGTGTTGGTGGTGGTGGCACGAGGGTGTTGACCCATTTGTTGTATAGAGGCTTGGTCGTTTAGTTATCTCTCTTCCCCATTTTTTGTTAATTTAGTTTTTGGTTGTAAATGTTAAATGTTAACTCATGATTTTTGGTTATGAATATTGGTTATGATGTGATGTGATATGAATTTACAAATGGTTTGTAGTTGGATTTCATGGGAGAAATCATTCCCAAAGCTGTTACTCAATGCCCAGGCACTAGTTTCCAGCCCATGGGGATTGAGAATGACCTTAAAGCCATGCCACTTTCCAAGTTGGGTATTGGGTTGGATGGAATCCCAACCTAGTTTATGAAAAATGTTATCAGATAATGATTTAGCCTTTCAATGGGTTATTTTATTTGGGAGAGTCTGTATAGACAGGATCCAAGATTGTTGGGGCTTGAGGTTTTGGTTGCAAGTGGAGTGTCTGGACAACACACCTCATGAAAGAACTTGGGTCACCATGGGATTTATTGGATTTGGTTTGACTTCTCCTCTAGGTGTGATGTGCAGGATGTGGAATGTGAGTATACACTGAGCTGTGGTGGAGTGATTTTATCTTTTATTATTTTTTTTATGGTTTCATTTTGACTTATGGAAATGTTTGAATTTTTTTTGCTGAAAGTTTTTATTGGTGATGAATTGATGGTTTTTTATGTTTGTTAAATGTCGCAGCATCATTCCTCTCAATAGATTTCCTATGCAACCACAGGAAGAGGCTGTATAGAATTATCTCTCACCAATTAATCATATATTAGTGGAAGTAGTGGTTTAGGATGTCCGAGCATTGGATCAAGGAGTGGGATATGTTCTTTCTCAGGTTAGGGAATCCAAACTAGGTCAGGAAAAGGAAAAATCTCATGAGTTCCTCAAGAAAAAACCTCCTTCCTATGGGGGAATAATAGAATCCTAGGAGGTTGAGGATTGGATTGAAAAGGTTGAGAGGATCTTTGGGTTTCTTAAGATTCTTAAAGAAATCAAGGTGGAATGTGATTTGTCCATGTTGGAAGGCCACCGTCGCCGGTGGTGGGACTCAGTGATCCTGGTCAGGAAGCATGAGCCGATGGGTTGGAAATATTTAAATTTTATCTTCAATGAGAAGTATTTTCCTAAGAAATTTACCCTTTCTAAGACCTAGTATTTTTTGGATCTATATAAGGGGGATCATACCATGTTAGAGTATGCTAACCATTTTAAAAAATTGGTCTGTTTCGCACCCAAAGTGGTTTCTAATGAGTAAATAAAGGATCAACATTTTGAAATGGGGTTTCATCTATACATTAAATACTAATCCTTTTTGTTTAAGCTAAAGACATATGCTGAGGTGGTTGACCAAAACTGTATGGTGGAGATTGATTTCGCTGGTAAATATTGTTTTTTCTAGGTCAGTCTCAATAGTGGGCCAAATAAGTGGTTGTACGTTTGAATAGAAAAGGAAGCATGATGAGCAGGAGAATAAGGGATGTGGAGTCTTAGTATACCCTTCCTAACGACCTTCGTCTTCTACCACTAGTGGTGGTTCAGTCATGTTCTACCAATGTGGAAGTTTGGGGCACGTGCGAGCAGTCTGTCGAGTTTCACATAGACCCTACCATTCAGGCATGCACTTGGTTCACTTGTAGAGGTTCTGTAAGAGTGTCTTTCCAACTCAGAGTGGAGCAGGCTTCTTAGTACATAAGGAACTACCAGATCTGTCTGGTGCATCAAGGGATATGGGTTATCAGTCTGTTGGACATGGTGGAAATGCTCGATCTTATTATGGGTAGAGTCAACTCAAGGAAGAGCTGGAAGTCAGTAATCAATCACAAGAATTGGAAAAAATGAAGCACCTTTATGTTATGGATTAAGAATCAGGGGAATTGGATGCAGGAACTACAATTATTCTAGGTATTGATTTTATTGCAACATCCATATCTATTGTTTTATTTTACACTAGTGATTCTAATTATTTTATTTCTTCCTTTCTTGTGGAACTTTTGAAATTACCAACTGAGCTTATTCCTTATTTTATTGAGTTGGTGACACATCTTGACAAGAAGAGGAAGAAGGGTTTCAAATTTCCGTCCTACACTCTCACTCTGTTATGGTTTGAATTGGAATTAGACTTCTTGGTTCTAGAAATGGACCTCTTAGACATGATTCTGGGCATGGATTTGATGGTGCATTTTAAGGTGAAAAATAATTGTTATCTTTAGCGAGTGATCTTTGGGGAACTTGATGGGAGCACTCAGGTAATTCAAGGTGAATGGGATCCCTGATCATGGTGATTTGGACCTCCACTTCCATATTTGGGTAACCTTATTTTCCAAGTCTCTTCTCTTATGCTATAGGATGATGATAGAGGTTCTGAAGTTGAGTTTCATTCTGTAGTGTATGGGTTTCTAGAAGTATTTCTAGAGTAATTCTCTGGTTTACCTCTAGAACAGGATGTGGAGTTCACCATAATTTTGGTATCAGGAACACACCTGATATCTCTTCCCTCGTATCATATGGACCCCACTGAGTTGAGGGAGTTAAAGATATAGTTGGATGATTGGGAATCCAAAGGATTCATTCACCTGAGAGTCTCACCTTTTGAAACTCCATTTTTGTTTTCTAAAAGGCTAGTGTATCCCTCCAATTGTGCATTGATTACTGAAAGTTGAGTAGGGTAACAATCAAGAATAAATATCCCTTTCACCACATTGATGACCTCTTTGATCAGTTTAAGGGGGAAATGTGATTTTCCAAGATCGACCTATACTCTGGGTATCATCAGGTCAGGGTTAGAGAGGTAAACATTTCCAAGACAACCTTTTGAAGTAGGTATGAAAACTTTGAGTATTTTTTCATTCCATTTGGGCTGAAAAATTCTACGGTAGCTTTCATGGCACTTATGAACCTGGTGTTCCACTAATACCACAAATCCTTTGTCGTAGTGTTTGTGGATGATATAATATTCTATTTAGGGACTGAAGGAGAGTATGGGAAACACTTAAGTATCATTTTAGGCACACTATGGGATCACTATAATTATGTTAATCTCTCCAGGTGAACCTTCTAAAGGTTCCATGTGTAGTGAAATCATGCGTTGGGAAATGTGATAATTAAAATTTCTTTTAATTTCAATTGACCAAAACCCTAATAAAGGATCGTTCACATCAATTTTATAATTAATTTATTTAGATTAGAAGGAATTAATTGCCTGATCTTAGGTTTATTTCTTCATAGTCGATGTCAATAATTTGGAAATACCCTTTCGAATTTTCTTCATTGGGCTTGTAAGGATCTAGGGGTAGAATCTCTCTAGTGGTGATCTACATGTTCCCCAATGATCTCTAAGAAACACCACTCGATCTTTGGTTCTAGCATGATGAATCAAATGTTTGAATTTTTTTCTTGATCGCTCATTATTTGGTCTTGAATAAATATCTCTTGCATTCTCATTATTGAGAAGAAGGGAGAAAGGAGAAGTTACGAGAGAATTTGTTGTGCATGACAATTCTCTATTCTCGATTTTGGATGCCCGACATAATAGACACAACCACCTATTTATTGAGCTTGGGTTTATGTTAAAAAGTTTATTTAATTGTATTTCATCCATTAAATAATATTATAACTATTAAAAAACCTCATTCCACATAATAATAACATAATTACTATTTTGTGGTGTGTTTCATATAGCATAAAAAATAAATAATATTTACTATCTTGTAAATAATTATTTATGACCGGATGCGGTCTTGGTCCATTTTAACTCTTTGGTATTTATTAAATACCCAAATAGATATTTTTATTCATAAATAAATATTCCATTCACATACCAGTGAATAAATATTTATTAAATATTCAATAAAATAAATAAATATATTTTTATTCACATACCGGAGAATAAATATTTTATTAATTTATCCAATCAATATAACTTGAATAAAATTATTCTTAGGTATTGAGAATTATATTTATTCCATTAATTAAATTTAAATAGAATTTAATCAATATCAATGGAAACACTCAGTGTGTGACCCTCTATGATTCTTTATCATTGGCATTAGGTGGGATTTTCCAAAGTTCAAGAATACTATCTAGCAATGGGTCAAGGAACCCAAGAGAATGAACTTACAGTTGTTACATTGACAACCAAATATAAATGCTCACTATATAATATAATTCATTTTTCACAATATCTCATCAGGAAGGTTGCACATCCATGTCACCATATGTTCGATATGTATTTCTTTGGATATATGAAATAAACATGTCGTTACACCATGGACATGTAATTTAATATGACGGTTCTATTCCAATAAAAGGGAATAGATATCAGTTTACATAAATATGGAATAGAAAAATCCTTCCTTGACTTATCCATTAATGACATATTACTCGTGACACACCCAACGTATCCAACTTATCCATGAACTGTTATCATCATGGTTTACAAAATAAATATAAGTACATGAGTTGTAACACATATTAATAAAATCTTAAAGTCCAAGGACTATCACACATGATAATAGATAGGAGTATCTGATGACACCAAAACACGCAGAGTTTCTACTGGGGGGTCTATTCTCATAATCTCCCATCCTGAAGATTACTAAGTGAAAACTTCATGACAAGAATCCTGATATGCTTATGAGTATTCACACCTGATATTCTATGTACTGTTTTTCCCATCATAGTATGTTATCTAACCACAAAACATTATTTAAGAATATAATTATAGCACATCAAGGTTCTTATCATAGAGGGGAGTTTCTATGACCATATCAATGAGATGTATACTATAGGATATTGTTACATTAGAGTCATATAGAAAAATGAACAATATGTAATAATAAGTTTTATTAATATTCAATACATTGAATATACATGTAATAAAAGTACAAATAATCGGTCCTAGGACACCAACTCCAAAAAATACCACTTATACTAGAGCCAACTATCTACAACCTTCGGTCTGATATACCTCACATGATAGTCACATTTCTACCGAGTTAAGGCTTTAGTCAAGGGGTCCACTATGTTGTATTCCATGGAAATATTTCTCACTACAACTTCAAATCTCTGATAAAAATCCCTCAAGATATGATACTTCTGAAGTTTTTTCTTCATCCAATGATGTGACCTTGTCTCTTTTTCAAGATCCACCACTGCAGTATTATCATGAAACAATATTATAAGATCTTTACCACTAGGTACCACATCAATATCTTAGATGAAGCTGTGAATACATACTGTTTCTCTAGCTACCTCATAAGCTAAAATATACTCATACTCAGTTATATAATCTACTACCACAACTTATTTTGCTCTCTTCCAACTCATAGCACCACCATTCAAAGTGAAGATGTATCCCATTTGTGACATCATTTCATCTTGATTAGTTTGAAAACTAGAATCTACATATCCTCTAATGACTATTTTTTCATATCCACTATAAACCAAAAACATATCCTTAGTATGCCCCATATACTTAAGCACAGTCTTGACTTCCATCCAGTGACAGCCACCTAGATCATCTTGATATCTTCCTACCACACTTAATGTATAGGTAACCTATAGCCTAGTACGTAGCATGACATACATGATTGATCCAATCACTGATGTGTATGGAATCCTTGTCATTATGTTTCATTCCTCATGTGTTTGAGGAAACATTTTTTGGGAAAGATGGATGCCATGTGACATTGGAAACAATCCCCTCTTAAATTATTACATACTAAATATCCTTAGTATCTTGTCAATGTATGCACTTTTACTTAGGTTGAGAAACCTCTTAGATCTATCACGATGTATTTTCATCCCAATAATATATGCTTCCTCACCCAAGTTCTTCATAGAGAATCACTTACTCAACCATTCCTTAATAAGATATAATAATGGTATTTTATTTCCAATGAGGTATATGTCATCAACATATACTATTAAGAAAATTATGGCATTCCGACTAAACTGTTTATCAACATATGGCTCACATTCATTCTTTATGTAACCAAATTACATTATGACCTCATCAAAATGAATGTTCCAAGACCTGGATGCTTTCTTTAATATATAAATGGATATTTATAACTTTTATACCTTGTTGGAATCCTTTGGATTCACAAACCCTTTGAGTTGAGTCATATAGACATCTTCCTAAAGGATCCCATTAAGGAAGGTTTCTTTGACATCCATTTTCAAGATCTCATAATCATGGAAATCTATAATGGAAAATAGAAATTTGATGGATTTCAGCATTACAACTGGTGAAAAGGTTTCATAAAATTCAATACCTTGACATTGTTTAAACACTTTTGTAACTATTCATGCCTTATATGTACTAATTTTTCCTCCCATCTCCAATATATTATCGAATACTCATTTGAAAAAAATGGTATCTACATCTACTGGAGGGTCTCACAAAATCTAGACTTAGTTTTGGTACATGGAATCCATTTCATAATTCATGGTCTCTTTCCACTTGGAAACATCTATGACACTTACTACTTCCTTGTAGGTTAGAGGATAATTATTATCAACTAATAATGAGCCTCTATCCTCGGTGACAAGAAAACCATACCTTTATAATTATATAACCTCTCTAGTAATCCTATGCAGTAATTTTTTCTCTTGAACAATTTATTCTTCCATAGGGCTTTGTAAAATTTATTCCAGTTCCAACTATTGTGTATCTTGAGTCTGTATTTTATTGAAGTCTTTCTCGCTACCACAATCTCATTTAGAGAAAAGATATCCCTCAAGAAATGTGGGGTAACTTCTAACCATAACCTTTTTATCTGTAGGATTTTATAGGTAGTATACCTTTATTTCTTTGGGATATCCTATAAAGATACACTCTATGCCTAAGGGTGCATGCTTGTTACCTGAAGATACTGTATGTTGCTTTAGTTGACACTCAGTTTAGTATGTATGATGTTGTTTGTAACATGTACCACCAAAGGATAACAGAAGACTCACATGACTCACCATTGATCTCATCATGTTCAATAAGGTGTGGTTTGTTTTTTCACTTACACTATTCCACTGAGGCGTATACTGAGGAGTGATTGGAGATAATATCCTAAACTCCCGTAAATAATCAATGAAGTCTTGATTAAGATATTCTTCACCATGGCCTGAGTGGAGTTTTTTAATATTATTACCAATATGGTTCTCAACTTCTGTAAAGACCCAAGATTGACATACATGGACATTATATTACATTTGTAGAATACCTAATACATGACACAAATAGACACCCAAAAATCATATTATTTTAGTGTCTTTGGAAACTTAGAACATAATCTTCTAATATGATGAAAGATCTTCAACATCTCCCATAAAGATATTCCCCTTTTTTTCCTACCTAAAACCTTTATTTATATCCTGGGGAAAAGAAAACATATGAAAAGGGTGAGCTCAAATAATCAGTAAGGATAATCATGGAAAACATCATACATAACATAATCATAAGAATTTAAAAACATTAACATAACTTTTGAATATCAAAATCTTGAGTTATGAAATAAATCTTGGTAGTATGTAAGGCACATATGATAATGTAAAATTATCCATGATAAAATATCATTGTCATAAAACATGGAATTGTGGAACATAATATGATGTCCATAGTATCTAACGCATTGTTTCTAATACCATCATAGTGGAAAAAGACTATTACTGAACTAGGTTTACTTTCCATTATAGCCATGTATTACTGAACCAGATTTACTTATCATTATAGCCCTATATTACTAAACAAGATTTACTTTTCATTCCAGTAATGTCTATCTCATGAGATATAAATCTTTACCCAATGAATTGTAGATATATATAGGTATCACCAATCACATAATGAAATCATTCTTACCTGTGCCACAAAAACATAAATCATTAACCATATCATAACCTAAGGAACAAAAAAAATGGGTTTCTTAAACATCGTTCCATCATAACATAATCCATATAAGATAAATGGATTTCATAAAAATAATTATATCATAAAAACAATCAAATCAAAGTAATAATAGGGATATAAAAATAACCCTATGTCATCTTAGATGGAAAATAATTTTGATAAAATACTTGACCTTAATTCCTGATAAAAATATCATTTATTATTTTTTTTTCTATTATCAAAATATGAGGCAATTTTAAAAGAAAAGAATTTAGTTGAAAATAAACTTGGAAATTTAAAAGAGAAAGATTCATGGAAATAAGGCATTATGAATACATAAAAATCCATTCATGCCATATAAGTTAAAAAAACATTCTCCTCATACTTTTTTTTCGAAAAAGTCAAAAAGTACCTTGTACGGTAAGCAAAAGAAATATTCCCTTCATATCATGTAGTACAAGTAAAAAAATGGGTAAAAATGAATTTGAAAATATATAGAATAATATTAAAAATTTATGAAAATTTTTCTAGAAAAAATAGACATGGATGATAAATATATCCGTAGTAAATACTTACGAATAAACAATCTCGGATAAAAATGAGATTTGAAAAGTTATCCCTTACCAATTTTTATTCAGTAGAATCGTATGCCTCATAAAATAAATAAAATTATATGAATATGTAAATATCATAACCTTCATAATAAGAATAATAAAAACATTCATGGGTAACATAAACACCACACAAAATAATTAGATGGTCTATAAGGCATATGTCCCATAGAAATAAAAGTGAGACAAAATAGTCACTTACCTTAGGTCCGATATGATTTGTATGTATCCAAACCTCATACATAACAATTTAAAAAATTATACTAAATTATTTCAAAATAATATTAATTTTTATGATATCATATATGATTATATTATCATCTTTTGTTAGTAACATTTCATTGTTACTTGTTATTCGGGTGTTAACTGCTTTATTTTCTTATGCATGTTTTATTGAATAAGTTATGGTTCTTCTTCTTAGGTCATATTTATATCATTATAAAATTATATTAACATAATAGATACCATTTTTATTCATCCCGTACATTTATATAATCATTCTTTAATGAAGATCATATAGAATGAATCACATTGCATCGTGGAGATGGTATGCCATAGTACGTACGAGGGTTGATATCATTTGAATAGTTGTTGAATGGTTTTGAAGTGGATGGAGTATAAAATTTCAGAATCAATATCATATTATAATAATCATATATAGTTATTATTTCCATCATTTTACCCATCCAATTAAGGTGGTGGTTAAAAACAGAGTACACCACGGTGTGGAGATGATAAGTCGTACATACGCATGCTTGGGGATTTCATTTTTCATAGGATGGGTAGAAGGTGGACTATGGTTGTTTCATAATCATAATAAACTCTCAGTATATAAGTACTATTGGAGTTATTAATTTATAATGAAACAACTCATGAGGTTGAAGTAGAAGAAAAATAAGTTTGAAAGAATTGGTAAATAATATTACCTCTTCTTCGACATGCCTCCTCTAAATATACTCTTAGAGCACTAGAGTTGGTCATTAAAGAATACCAGCACCTATATAATGTTTCTAGGGAAGTTTTATATAAGAAATGGATAGGTAATAGGTTAACTTGAAGGCTTAATGAGCTATGGAGAAATGAGGGAGGAGGGGTCCTTTTATAATTTGGGTGAGAGACACTTGGAATTTCTAAAACTATTATTTTGTAATAATTTGAAAATCAATTCAAAAATACCTCCAAAATGAGATATATTCGAAGCTAAGATATGATAAGATTTAAATATCATCAACCAATATAATTTAGACAAGTTTTGATATCAATTTAAACATTATCATTTTAATTAACAATTAGTTATTATATTTAATTTTAATTAAGATAACAAATGTTTCAATATAAAAAGGGTGAATTATTTACTTATTTGACTTCAATTATACAATAAATGAATAATTTAGAAAATTTTAGACCATATAATTTTTATTCTATATTTTTCTAAAATACTTTTATGATTTCTAAATAATTTCATAAAACATTATTTTAACAAAATATCAATTGTGTCAATTTTGATACTATTCATTTCATGGATTTTTAGAAATATCAAGATAAGGTGTTATCCTTGAAAAAAATATTTTATTATATACCTAAGAGGTCAAGGTAATCTATAAAATTCATTGGAAAAATTAATTATCAAAAATTATATTTATTTTAATATTTTTTAATAACATTTATTATATATTTCCCTTAATAAAATAATTACTACATCAACATATTTTAATTATTTAGTATACTTATTTGAGGAATATAAATTAAAAATAAAATACTATTTTGAATAAAAGTTTACTATATTTTAGAAGAATTTATTTAGTAGAATTTATCTATTTGAAAAAGAAACATTAAAAATTTTATACTTATTAAAGTATGAATGTGGCAATTTTAACATTACTTTAAATAAAATAATACAAATGTTCTAATAAATTCCATATGGGTCCAAATGGTACATAATTATACAATTAGATGATTGTGGTCTATATATATCAGACCAATAAAATTTGGTAAAGTGTTTTGGCCCTTTGATGGTTATTATCATTTTAATAAAAAATACTTTACTGTTCTTTCATCAATTACATATTTTCTGCATCATCCATATATAAATATTTAAGGTAATTATTTATTTACTAAAAATTAAAAATAAATTACCATGATAAATATAAATATTTTAGATTTCAAATAAGTATTTATAGTCAAATTTATCTTCTGTATAACCATATTTAAAAATAATATATTATTTAAAACATGAATGTGACATCTTTAAATTTTCATTAAATAAAATATTATAAATACCATAATATCACCAAAATGGCCCAAAAACATCAACAATAAATTTATATTATGGAAATTTCTTTATTAAGTTAAAATTTTCCATTTATATTCGTTGATATTACCCATTGTTTCATATGTGAACACATAAAAGATATTAATGACAAAGAAAATGACACTTTGAGTCTTTCTTTGATTTAAATATTATTTAAGTCATTGTCATGTAAAAATGTCCATTAAATGACATAATTTAGATCATTAAGTGTTAAGGGTCGAATTAAATTCATCATATAAAATTTTTCCATTTGTTTTGGTCATTTTATAGTCATTATAATTTTATTTTTAACCTAAATTGCCTAATTTACCCTTTACCGTGGTAATAAAATTTTTCATGGTTACTATTCATATTGGTCAAAACTAAAAAGGACCTAATTAACAAATTTGAACCTTATAAATACAAATTTGAAATCCATTTTTCAAAATTCAACACATATAAGTTACAAAATTAAATTTAAAATAAAACTGTTAAAATGTCACGAAAAACGGTATTTGGAAAAATGCCCCTTTTTAAATGGAAAATGTTTTTATAATAAATTCATGTATAAAATAATTTTTAAAAACCATAATTGGATAAAAATTTACTAATTAAAATTTAAAACTAATCCAAAACATAATTTTACTATTTAATGACTTTAAAATAAAAAAATCTGTATTTTCACTATTTATCAAAAAAATGAAACTTATCAAAAAAATACCAAAAATTTAACCAAAGTAAATTTTTATATTACTCAAAAAAAGAATAAGTTTATTTTTTTAAATAGAATATATAAAATTTTTAAATACTATATTTAAAATGGGTAGGCCATCAAAAGGCGGAAAAACTGCATTTTTTGAAAAAAATAATTCTTTTATCTGAAAAATTGAATTTTTTCTTATATCATGTCTAGAAAATACATAATACGAATGTTAAAATTATATATAATTAAAAATATGGTTAATACTATTCATAAAGACTAGTTTATATCCTATTAAATAATAATATTTTAATAATATGTCGCTGTTTAGTGAAACTCAGTATTGCGTACAACGCAAGCTATCGGGGAAGGTCACTATTGTGTGTAACACAAACCAAGAATAGTGTTGCATATACTGTAATCTAATACTGTGTTGAGTATAGTGCAAGATAATATTTTCGTAACATACAACAAAAGATATCAAATAAATTAAAAAGAATATATCTCATAAAATCTTGGGGTGTTACATTCTACCCCCCTTAAAATGAATTTCGACCTCAAAATTCGTTGGGGTTATAAAAGGTTTACTGCTTGAAAGTTTCTTTTATAGAAACCCACATCATAAAAAGCAATACAAAAACTTCATTTTAAAAAAGAAATTTAGAAACATAGTGGTTACCCAAAGTAACTCATCACTGGGTATTTACATAGGAGAACACAGGTGGGAAGTGAAAACATGGATATGAAATAGAAATATAACCATAAAGTTATGATGGATAGTGATAGAGAACAAGGTTTGGAGAAAGTTAACTATAAGATAGACATAAATCTATGATGATTTAAGGGAACTTCTGATTCATCAGATAAGAAGGTACTAGGATAATATTTTTTGTTTTCAAGATCCTTTTCCTAAAGTTAAACAATTTTTCATCAGAATAAATAATTACTTGATTTTGGTACAATATCACCATTGTTCATGCCTTGAACAATTTCTACTTCATATCTTATTTAAAGAAATGAAGTTGAATTTTTCATTATTGAAGTATTAGCAGATCATGTGATAGAATGATAGGTCATTCTATCTGTCTCAACAAAAAGGTTAACACAGGTAATCAAATATTAATAAGGCCACCTATAGTGAGATAATAAATTAATCTAACAAACTTCAATCATAATATAACTTATACTATCCATAAATGGATAAGATTACAATCCTTTTAAAAACTAAAATTATAAAACTTTAGAAATAGGTGAAGTAAATTGACATAAAATTTATCTCCCATATCTCATAAGGTAGTTTTTGGTTGTCACATTCCAAACATGTGAATACCGTAATCATGTATTCTATTAAAACATTGTAATAATATCAATTACCATAGAACCTTAGTGAAAAAATGCATTCAGTCAAAATTAACTCTTTCCACACACCAAAAATACCAAAAAATCTATATACTCAAACCATGATATCACTTTTTCCTTATATCAGTCCCGAGGTCATTAATACTATCAAACAACTCTTTATCTCCTTATCCCATTGTTATTTCACATATCATGTGTTTTCTAGAAATATATGAATAACTTTTCATGGTTACTAGTACCATCAACCTATACTTTCAAATAATTAAGAAAAAACAATATTGTGACAATCCTTAGATGTTTCTTTATTCCATAGTAATATAAAATTACTTATACAACAACATTCTTGATAAACATGCAATCATTCCACTATCATCTTAAACCATTGACTGAGCTTCATCGTTTTATTCCTTAACACATCTTTCATCTCATATATCATTTGTAGTCTATCCATCGTTACCAATATAAATACTACCCATATGACCATGCTGATTCTATTTATGAGATTTTCCCTTAGGGCATCGATTTTCCTCATGCTCATACATTCCAAATTTAAAAAATTTAACTATCTTTGATGTCTTAGTAATACTATTATCCTTGTCCATTATGTTAATTGAACCTTTTCCATAGAAATTACTAGATTAGTGTCCTTCTTTTCCACACCCAAATCATCTTCTAGTTCATTCAAAACATTTTCCTTGATGCCTCTTCCCACATGATTTACATGAGAACAATTGAACTTTATTTCCTCTAGGATCACCATGAAACTACATATTTCTATTATTAGTTGGGTCAGGAAACTCACCAAAGTTGAGATTATTGATCATATTATGAGATTTCTAATTAGGCATAATAATGATATTTCGCCTTCCAACTCCCATTTCATTTGATTTCTCATGAATAATATCATTCTACTGTCCATCATATTCTTTATTAACATGAATCCTCTTATTTCCAGCCATTTTCTAAAACCCAAAAAGAATAACGTGAGAGGTGAAAATCATACTAGGAAAACAATATAATCAAGGGGGATTACTTTCAATATCTAACATCTCAAGTTTAATCCTAGGTTATTAATTATTGTTATCATAATTATAGTACTATAACCTATAGTTAGACTTAACCTTAGGGACATCCCTAGATATACCTTTGAAATAACTCTAGGAATATCACTAAATTTTTCGCACCCTATTTTCCAAAGGTTGACTAACCCTTCACTCTGATACCAACTATAAAGACCCAAGCTTGATGTACATGGACATTACATTAATTTTGTGGAATACTTAATAAAAGACACAAAAAGATTCCCAAAGACCGTATTAGTTTAGTGTCTTTGAAAACTTGGAACATAATCTTCTAACTTGGTGAAAGATCTTCAACATCTCCCATAAAGATCTTACCGTTTTTTTCCTACATAAAACCTTTCTTTATATCCTGAGGAAAAGAAAAAATATGAAAAGGGTGAGATCAAATGCTTAGTAATGATAAACATGTAAAACATCATACATAACATAATCATAATAATGTAAAAACATGAACATAACTTTTGAATATAAAAATATTGAGTTATGAAATAAATCTTGGTAGTATGTAAGGAAAAGGCCATAAAGGAAAATTATCAATGATAAAACAGAATTGGTATAAAACATGGAATTGTGGAACATAATATCATTTCCATAGTATCCAAGGAATTAATTCTAAGACCATCATATAGGACAAAGTCCATTACTAAATCAGGTTTACTTTCTGTTCCATCCATGTATTACTGAACCAGATTTACTTGTCATTTCAACCCCATATTACTAAACTAGATTTAATTTTCATTCTAGTCAAGTATATCTCATGAAATATAAATCATTACCCAATGTATTATTGGGAGATATAGGTCCCACCCATCTCATAATTAAATCATTATTACATGTGCCACAAAAACATAAACCATTCACCATAACAAAACCTAAGGAACAAGAAAATGGGTTTCTCAAACATCATTCCATCATAACATAATCCACATAAGATAAATGGATTTCATAAAAATAATTCCATCATAAAAACAATAAAATCAAAGTAATAACATGTATAGAAACATAACCCTATGTCATCTTAGATGTAAAATAATTTTGATAAAACACTTGACCTTAATTCCAGTGGAAAATATCCTTTCTTATTTAAAAACGTTTTCTATTCTGAAAATTCCATGAAATTTTAAAAGAAAAGAATTTAGTTGAAAATAAACTTGAAATAATGTAGAGGAAGCTTCATGGAAATAATTCAATATGAAGACGTAAAAATCAATTCATGCTGTATAAGTTAAAAAAACCCTTTTCCTCATACTTCTCTAGAAAAATTCAAACAATATCTTGTATGGTAAACAAAAGAAAGATTCATTCTATAACATGTAGTAAAAGTCAAAAATGGGTAAAAATGACTTTAAAAATAAATAGAAGAAAATAAAACATTTTATAAAAACATTTCTAGAAAACATGGATAGAGAAGATAAATATATCCCCAGAAAATACTTACGAATAAAAAATCTCAGATAAAAATGAGATTTGCAAAGTTATCCCTTACCAATTTTTATTCAGTCGAATTGTACGCCTCATAAAATAAAGAAAATTATATGCATATTTAAATATCATAAACTTCATAATAAGAATAATAAAAACATTCATGGGTAACATAAACACCACACAAAATAATTAGATGGTGTATAAGGCATATGTCCCATAAATATAAAAGTGAGAAAAAATAATCCCTTACTTTAGGTCTAATATGCTTCATATGTATCCAAACCTCTAGTATAATGATTTAAATAATGTTACTGAATTATTTTAGAAGCATATTAATTTTTATGATATCATATATGATCATATTATCATTGTTTTGTTAGTATCATTTCATTGTTACTCGTTATTTGGGTGCTAACTGATTTATGTTCTTATGCATTTTTTATTGAATAAGTTCTAGTTATCCTTATTAGGTTATAATTATATCATTATAAAATTATATTAACATAATATATACCATTTTTATTCATTCTGTACGTTTATATAATTAGTCTTTAATAAAGATCATGTAGAATGAATCCCATCGCATCGTGGAGACGGTAGACTGTATGTACGCACGAGTGATGATATCATATGAATAGTTGTTGAATGGTTTTGAAGTGGAATATATATAGAATTTTAGAATCAATATCATGTTATAATAATCATATACATTTATTACTTTCATAATTATACCCATTCAAGTAACGTGGGGGTGAAAAACAAAGCACACCACAACGTGGAGACGGTAAGCCGTACATACGCACGCGTGGTGATTTCATTTTTCATAGGATGGGTAAAAGGTGGAAAATGGTTGTTTTATAATAACAATAACCTCTTAGTATATAATTAATACTGGATTTATTACTTTATAATGAAACTACTCATGAGGTGGAAGTATAAGAATATATAAGTTTGAAAGAATCGGTAAATGATTTTACCTCTTCTTCAACATGCCTCCTCTAAATCTGCTCTTAGAGCACTAGAGTTAGTCTTTGAAGAAGACCAGGACCTCTATAATGTTTTTAGGAAAGTTTGATAAGAGAAATGGAAATGGTATAGACAAAATTTAAGGCTTAACGAGTTGTGGATAAATGAGGGAGGAGGTCCTTCTATAATTGGGGTGAGGGACACTTTTGGAATTTCTGAAACTATTAATTTATAATAATTTATAAATAAATAAAAATAACTCTAAAATGATATATATTCAAATCTAAGATACGATAATATTGAAATATCATCAACCAATATAATTTAGATAAGTTTTGATGTCAATTTAAACATTATCATTTTAATTAACAATTATTTTTTCTATTTAATTTTAATTTAGATAAAAAATGTTTCAATATTAAAAGGGTGTAATATTTACTTATTTGATTTCAATTATACCATAAATAAATAATTTATAACATTTTAGACCATATCATAATTATTCTATATTTTTTTAATTTTTTTTTATGATTTTGAAATAATTTTATAAAACATTATTTTAATAAAATATCAATTGTGTCAATTTTGACACTATTCATTTCGCGGATTTTTAGAAATATCAAGATAAGATGTTATCCTCGAACAAAATATTTTATTATATTCCTAAGGGGTCAATGGAATCTATAATATTCATTAGAAAAATAAATTATCAAAAATTATATTTATTTTAATATTTTTTAATAACATTTATTTGATATTTCCCTTAATAAAATAATTACTACATCAATATTTTTTAATTATTTAATTTACTTATTTGATGAATATAAATTAAAAATAAAATACTATTATGAAGAAAATTTTACTATATTTAAGAAGAATATTTATTTTCGAATTTATCTTTTTTAAAATCCAAAATTAAAAATTTTATACTTATTAAAGTATGAATGTGACAATTTTAACATTACTTTAAATAAAATAAAATAATTGTCCTAATCAATTCCATATGGATCTAAACGGTCCATAATTATACCACTGGATGATTATGGTCTATATATACTCTACCAATAAAATTTGGTATAGTGTTTTGGCCCTTCAATGGTTATTATATTTTTAATAAAAATTATTTTATTTATTTTTTATCAATTAAATATTTTCCCCATCATCCATATATAAAACATTAAGCTAATTATTTATTTTCTAAAAATTAAAAATAAATTACCATGATAAATATAAATATTTTATATTTCAAATAAGTATTTATAGTCGAATTTATCTTCTGTATTACCATATTTTAAAAATGATATATTATTTAAAACATCAATATGAAATCTTTAAATTTTCCTTAAATAAAATATTATAAATACTATAACATGGTAATAAAATTTACCATGGTTACTATTGGTATTGGTAAAAAATAAAAGGTACCTACTTAAAAAATTGGATCCTCCTAAATCCAAATTTTACATCCATTTTTCCAAATTTAACCCACAAAAGTTGTAGAATTAAATTTAAAATAAAACCATTAAAATGTCATGAAAAAAAGTATTTTGAAAAATGCCCCTTTTTAAATGGAAAGTGTTTTTATATTAAATTCATGTATAAAATCATTTTAAAAAACCATAATTGGATAAAAATGAACTAATTAAATTTTAAAACTAATCCAAAACATAATTTTACTATTTAATGACTTTAAAAAAAATCACTATTTTCACTATTTATCAAAAAAATAAAACTTATCAGAAAAATACCAAAAATCAACCAAAGTAAAATTTTATATTCCAAACTAAAAGAATAAGTTTATTTTGTAAAATATAATATATAAAAGTTTTAAATATTAGATTTAAAATGAGCGCGCCATCAAAAGGCGGCAAAAATGCATTTTTTGAAAAGAATACTCTTTTTAGCTGAAAAATTGAATTTGTTCTTATATCATGTCTAGAAAATACATAAGCTGAATTTTAACATTAAATAAAATTCAAAATATAGTTAATACTATTCATAACAGCTAGTTTATATCTCATTAAATAATAATATTTTAATAATATATCATTGTTTAGTAAAACTCAGTATTGCATATAATGCAATCTATCATGGAAGGTCACTCTTGTGTGTAACGAAAGCCAAGAATAGTGTTGTGTATACTGCAGGATAATATGGTGTTGCATATAGCGCATGGTAATATTGGTTTAGCGTACAACACAAGATATCAAAGTAATTAAAAATAATATATCTCATAAAATCTCAGGGTGTTACGAATTCATTCTTGTATTCCTTAAATTTATCAAAAGAATCTTACTTATACCTCATTAAGTAGACATATCCATATATACAGAAATCATTAGTAAAATTTATGAATTATGATTACTCACTCCTTGCCTCAATAGGAAATAATACACATACATCAGTATGAACTAATTTAATAAGCTCTTTAACTCTTTCACCTTTCCCAATAAATAGGGGTTTGGTCATTTTTTCTTGTAAACATGTATGACATTAACCAATTGGTTTTATTTCAAAAGAATCTAAATATCAATCTTGATGTAATTTAGTCAATCACTTTTCAATTACGTGACCTAGTTGCTGATTCCAAAGTTGGGTGTGGTATGATTCATGTTAAGTAACTTCACTATCGACCACCATTACTTGGATTGTGTATCCCAACACATAAAGATTGTTATTTAAATGTGTCTTTCCATAACAAATGATATATTTATAAAATAATCCACACCTATTCCCAAATTTTAAAATAAATCTATTTGTATCTAGTATAGATACAAAAATAATGTTCTTTGTAACTAAAGGAAGATAATAACAACCCTTTAAAACCAATACCATTCTTTTCAGAAATGTGAGGTGGTAGTCCCCAATAGCTACAACAGTAAGTTTAGATCTTTAGGATGCTCATATATCTACCTCCCCTCGAATAATATTTATGAATTAACTTGGTTCCTATTTTTGAATACATATGTGAGCACCAAAAGTTGTATCTAATACCCAATTTGTAGAAATATATAAATTTCACTTGATGTAAAATTCACCTAAAGTTCCCCATTACTTATTTGGATGTGTGAAAATTTTCTTCCAATGTCCCTTATTTCCACATGCGAAACTGATAGCATCATACTCCCTTACTTTCTCCTTGATCAGTCTCTTCTTTGAAGGGCATGAAGAAGCTGTGATATTAAATATATTTTTCCCTTTCTGTTTGTTCACCATAATTGTGGAAAGTTTTTCAAGCTTTTTATCCTTATCTACTTGGTGAATAAGAGTAAGAATATCAAGTAGAGACTTCTCAATGTTGTTCTTCTTAAAATTCAAAATAAATCTAAAGAATTTCTGAGGGAGTGATTCCAAAATAAGGATGGTGCCCAGTTATTCAGGGATTTTAAACCCTAGAACCTCTATGATCTCAATGTATCCAATGATCTTGACTTTGTGAGGCCCATCTAGGTCACCCTCTCTAACCTCACTCTGAAAAAGGTCCTTGGGAATTTCAAAATTTTCCCATCTAGCTCTCTCCTGGTATATACCATGGAGGTGCTCAAGTATGCTATACACATCCATGTTTTCATGAGACTTCATGAGTTTACTAGACATAAATGAAAGCATCAAACATTGAACATCAACCACATCACTAAAATGATTTTTTAGGACCAATAACTCTTCATCACTTGCCTCTTTAGTAGGTGGATTAGAAATTGAGGATTATAGAATGTAAGATTTCTGTTCATGGAATAATACAACCCAAAGGAATCTAAACCACTCCTAGAAGATACGTCTAGTTAAGAGGTTATATTTCTCCAATATTGATTATTGGGATAGTGTAGATGTTGAACTTTTAATTTTATTATATAATTAAAAATAGCATATTATTAGTATTTTTCTTTATTATAAATTAAGTGAGATATAATAAATTAAATGTTCTTATTAAATATCCTACTATTTTATTAAGTCCTGATAGCCCTCACTATTGAACTCGAAATGTCCAGTTTCTTTAAAATTCTAGTGGTACAGATCCTCATTACTTTTCTTAATGATCCAAACCTTGGACATGAAAACCATAAGAAATTAATTAGGTAGGCGATCTTTCCAATTGAAAAATTGTTTCTCCTTGATCTATTGAGTGGGTTCCCCTATCCTAAAAATCCTGACTTTTATTTCATCAACACTTGCCTCCAAATTTTTATTGAATAGAATTTGGATGTTAAAATCATTGTAACTTTAGTTAATTCAACCCAAAACCCTCTTGAGAACTCCCCAATAAAAGTAAGTATCCATACTTTAGCCATGTACTACACTTAGTTCTATGGTTTCATTCCTAATTAAGTAATGGAAGGCTTAGTCTAACATTATATTAGGTTGAGGGATTTTAATTGATTATTTATTAATTTTATCATGTTTTATAATTTACATGTATTGTTAATATTAAGTGGATTTTACTTAATTAATTAACCATGTTGGATAAAAAAATGCATAATCCATTTATTTAAATTTCATCTTTGCATATAAACTCATTTATTTATGTGACTGTGGTCTTGAATACATAAAATCAATAATGAATAGACACAATTAAATAAATAAAGTAAATTACTTGACCATGAGCTTATCTAACAGTTGATTTAATGGGTGGGTATTAAATCAACCTATGACCTTGGGGAATAACTCCATATACCAATCTTGGCATGATTTATAACATTCCATCTGTATATCTATGTATCACCAAGCTGAAATCATCATGGTTCCATCTTGAACCACCTCTAGGTGCCTTGGGACTCTCTATTAATTACAAGTATTTATTACTCATACGCATGTGAGGGGAACCAAAGGATTTGTTAAAGGGGATTACATATATATATCCTTGGACATGCAGGTTGTAAATAATAATGGAGGGAGGTATAACACATAAACCATCAGTTAATTTAATATTATATAATTGAAAACCCATGCAATAAATTAAATTAAATAAATGTCAACACATACATAGGTCTTGTTCAAGCTCATGACCAGTTATACATGCAATGAATATGTAAAAGTAACTAGCTAGCATTGATTTATTTATTTGTTCTTTATTATTAAGATAAACATGATTTCATTAATTAATTAATTAATTCCCTTTCATATTAATGATAATCCGAACTTAATTGGAGATACCAATCAATTATGGAATTCATGGAAAATAAATGGAAGAACCATTAAGGATATATTTATTACAATAAATTATTTTAGCATTTAAAATTATTTAAAACCATTATTAAATTGTTAAACACATAACGATGTTCCAATCGATAAAATAATATTCTAAGGCTAAAATTTTCAAATTTAATATAACTTTTAATCCTTTCCTTTAATGAGAGACTACATGACATGTACATCCAGCTATAGGTTGTGTATCTTGTTTTTCGTGTATCTGGGTTACATGCTTGGGTTTTCGGTGTGTACCTTAGCTAGACTACATGGTGTGTATATTTCTGCTACACACGGTGTATTTTCTTTCTATTTTCTCGTGATGCATGCCTAGGTCTTTAGCATGTGTCTCAGTGGACTACATTGTGTGTACTAGCCAACTACACACCATGTATCTCTTTGAGTTGCATGTCCATTTTCTTATCGAGTGGCTCAGCATGTTCTTCAGACGCGAGATTTGATGAAGTACATGATGTATACACCACCTACACATTGTTTATATCATAAATTCTATAGGTTTTCAGTCTCATGTGGTATTGACTATGTATAATGACTACACAAATTACATGATTTATACCGCTAATTCTTGTAGATTACACGACGTGTACACGAATACCCACTATGTAATCTAACAATTGTGTGCCAAGTTTTCTACTCAACATGTGGAACACACCACATGTAATTACTGTGTGGTACAACATGTATCCCTTTACACATCCATATACAATGCACTAGGGTACATGGCATGTACTTCTAAGTACACGCTGTGTAATACTGTCTTACTGAACAAAATTTGGTAGTTCCCGATGGAATCTTTGATCATTATTCACCTTTTCTTAGATCTTTAAGAAAATGAAACACTAAACAAATATGATTAATTTGTCAAAACATGTTAATTAAAATAATATTAAAGGATAAATAACATGAAATGAAAATCTAACTATAATTACGCATAGATAAACAATAAAAAAATAATTATAAATTTAAACGTGACCCATCTGACACCACTTGAAGATTTTTGGTGTAGCAGAAGTGCACGATGGGTGATGTGGTAATTAAAATTTCTTTTAATTTCAATTTCCTAGAACCCCAATAGATGATCTTTCGTGTTAAGTTTATAATTAATTTATTGAGATTGTGAGAAATAAAATCCCTATATTAGGTTTCTTTCTTCATAGTATATGTCGATCATCTAAAAAAACCTTTTAGATTTCCTTCATTGTGATTGTGATGATGCAAGGTTAGAATCCCTCTAGTAGTGATCCACATGTGCTCCAATGATCTCTGAGCAATGTCACTCAATCTATAGGTGCTAGCACAGAAAATCGAATGTATTGCATTGTTTTTTCTTGATTGCCCACTCTTTAGTTTTAAAGAAATCTTTCTTGTGTTATCATTATTTATAGAAAAAGAGAAAGGAGGATTCTATGGAGAATTTGTTCTGTGAAACAATTCTCAATTCTCAATTTGGGATACCCTACACAATATACATAACCGCCTATTTATAGAGCTTGGGTTTAATTTAAAAATTTTATTTAATTATATGTCAACAATTAAATAATATTATAACCTTTAATAAACCCCATGTCATATAATAATAATATAATTATTATTTTTTTCCATGCTCCATCTTGAGAAAACAATAAATAATATTTTTTAGTTTATAAATAATTATTTATCACCCGATGTGGTCTTGGTCCATTCGAATTCCTTGGTATTTATTGAATACCCTAATAAATATTTTTATTCACAAATAAATATTTCATTCACATAACAGTGAATAAATATTTATTAAATATTTAATAAAATAAATAAATATATTTTTATTCACATACTGATGAATAAATATTTATTTAATTTATGAGATCAATATAACCTAAATAAAATTATTCCTCGGTCTTGAGAATAATATTTATTCCATTAATTAAATTAAAATAGAATTTAATCAAGATCAACAAAAACCTTTAGTGTGTAACCCTCTATGATTCTTTCTCATTGGCATTAGGGGAGATTGTCTAAATTTCAAGATTACTGTCTAGCAACAGGTCAAAGCACCCAAGAGAAAGAACTTAATGTCGCAATGTCGAAAACCACATATGAATGCTCACTGTGTAATATAATACATTTATCAAAATATCTAATCAAGTAGGTTTCACATCCTTTTCACCAACCTATATGCTCAATATTTCTTTCTTTGACTGTCTGAAATAAACACTTCATTACACCATGGACATGGAATTTAATGTGAAGGTTCTATTACAATCAAAAGTTTGAGATATCAACTTTCATAAAGATGGAAGGGAAAAATATTTTCTCTACTTATCCATTAATGACATGTTACTCGTGACACACCCAACACATCCAAAATAACCATGAACTATTATCATAATGGTTTAGGAAATACATCTAAGTAAATGATCTATAACATGTATTAATTAAAATATTAAAGTCTAAGGACCATCACAAACACTTGCAAATAGGAATATCCGATGACACTAAAACATGCATAATTCCTATTGATGGGTATGTTCTCAAAATCTCCCATCTTGGAGATTACCAAGTGAAAACATCATGAGAATAAATCTCATATGCTTATGAGCACTCACACCAAAAAATATATGTACTATGTTTCCCATGATAGTATGTTATCCAACCATAGAATATTATTTAAGAATATTGTCATAGCACATCAGGGTTCTCATCATAGTGGTGAATTTCTATGACCTTATTAATGTGACATATACTCTATAACATTATTACATTAGAGTCATAGAGAAAAACAGATAACATATAATAAAAAGTTTTATTAATATCCAATACATCGAATATACATGTAATAAAAGTAAAAATAGTTAGTCCTAGGACACCAACCCCAACACCTTCTAGATATGGGAAGTTAAGTTTCTGGGTCATGTGATCTTAGAACATGGGGTTTTATTAGACCCTGAGAAGATCTAAGTAGTCATGTATTGGGATCAACTGAGGAATGTCTTTGAGATCATGAGTTTCTTTGGCCTGGCCAGGTATTACAGGGAGTTTATTATAGATTTCTCTCAGCTTGCTTCACCCATGACTACACTTACCCAGAAAGAGGTCAGGTTTGAGTGGATTCTAGAATGTCGAGAATATTTTGAGGAGCTCAAGCATAAGTTGACCACTACCTCTATTTTTATCTTACCAGGGTCTTGAAAGAGATGTATGGTCTACTATGTTGCTTAAGGTATGAGTCTTAGGTGTGTTTTGATTTAGGATTACTTTATGATGGCGTATAGATCTCCCCAACTCAAACCACAAAAAGCAAATATCCAACCCATGACCAAGAACTAATGGTGGTGATGAATGAATTGAAAACATGGCACCACTATATCTTCAGGGAGTAATTAATGGTTTACTCAGACCATAACAGTTTACCCAAAATTTTCTATTAGAAGGAATTTAATTAAATGTAGAAATAATGGTTTGATTACCTTTAGGGGTTCAACTTTCATATTGTATACACCCCAAGAAAAGGTAATGCAGTAGTAGACACTCTAAGCAGGAAGAAGCCGGTAAAAGTGTAACAACCCAAACTTTTATCAATGGAATTGATTCCCTTATTATAATTATATTATATAGTATAAAACACATACTATTCATGAAGATCCCAATAAAAACATCATTCTAATAAATTAATAATTAAATAAGTAATATTTATAGAAATTAAGGAACATATACCGAAGGAATAGTAACTTAACCCTTGGAATAGTAACATGACCATTAGGAATGGTAATCTGGATAATAGAATAGTAACCTCACTTATGAAAGTAAAAATAAAATTTATTTTTATTATAAATTAAAATATGATATAATTAGATCATAGTATAAGTAAATAAATGCTTTAAAAATGATAAATTAAGTGTTAGTATTTTTTATAAAACATAGATGTTTATTTACAATTTTATTATTAACATAATGATTTAAAAGAAAATATATTTTCATAAAATGTATTCCTAAATTTAAATTTTTTTCTTAGTATTATAATATAATTTTATGAGACCTTAATTGATTTTTCAAAGTGTTTTATATAAATTATAATATTAAAATCGGTATTTTTCGAATAAATGATGATTTTAATTAAAAATTAAACTTATCACATTTATAAAATTATTTAAATAAAATGGATTTAATTTTTTCATTCAACATGTCAAAAATGGTTAGGGTGAATTTTTGGTATTTTTTTAAAATAGTTAATTTTTTGTGAATAGTGAAATATGATAATTTACAGTATTTAACAAATACATGAATTATTGAGTCATAGATGATGTATGGATGATGTAAGCTCATAATATCAAACTATAATTTATTATTTAATATATTTAGTGATAATATTCGAACTATTGATGGTATTTTTTCAAAATAATAAAATAATTAATAAAATAATTAAAAAACACCCCTCTCCTCCCCTATAAATACCACCCCTCACCACTTATTCTTCTCACACCTTACAAGATTTGAATAATTTACAAATTATGCCCAATAATCTTACACATCATCTTACCCACTTCTAGGAGCCTTTTTTATAAAAAATGACCAAACGTAATTTCCCTAGGGATGTTCTCATGGAGAAGAAGTTCAATAGGTAAAGCCCTCTTCTATTTTCTTTTACTTTATTTTCAAGTTCTTTTCTCTTCTTATTATCTCCTAACATACTCTCATCCAAGTGGCATGATAAATATATTATATTATATATACTGTAATTTTATTATTTTAATATAATAATCCATCATTAAACCTCTTCTCTAATCCCTTTTATTCTAAAGATGAAAACCTCATCCGTGAGGTGTTGATTTATCACCTTCGAGGATGACAAGTTTTAATTTTTCTTTACCAAATTCAATTTTGGTCATAAAAAAATTATAATGGTTGAAAAAGATTTAAAAATTTAGGTTATAACATTTTTTATGTTATGGAACCAACATATATGCATAATATTAAATAATAAAACAAAATAAGTTCATTGTGAACGAAAACTACCAATATTAATCTGTACTATTATCATTAAAATTTTATCTAATGAACCATATTAAATCTAGAAAAAAATATATATAATATTAATTAAAATTTTATAAGTTCACTAATAAAATATAATTTCAATTCTATAAAATTATTCTCATCTTACATGAACATCCATAATTGTATACAAGCGAACCGATCATGAAAACCAAGAAATGAACACTCTCCAAATAATGAAATTGAACTCTATAACTCATTATAATGGCCATAAATTAACTTAATAAAATTTTAATAAATCTAATAAATATATAAGATGTTATTAATTTATGAATTAATTAATCTAATTTTATTATCGAGGATATTAAAGTGGAGAAAGAATTCAGACATAAGGTAAGAGGATATCTCAAACCCAACTCCTTTTCTTTGGGTTATTCCCATTTCATTCCAAATTTCAGTGTGGATTTTATTTTAATATTCCTAAATCATAATTTTATTGTTATTCTATTTTATTTTCAAGTATATACATGTTTCCAATCTGATTTTATGACAAACTAAATGATTTTTTTCCAAAAGAACTCTTATTTCTAAAAACACACATTTTACTTCTCCTGATATAGTTTATTCTTCACTCAAGATTGATGATTCTTATACCAAGTGTGTTATTCATTTTTTATTTTGGAAACACCAATGTTTATTCATGAATTTATTCTTTATGAAATTATCAAACCTATTTACTTTCCATGTGTTATTTTATGACAAAGATTGTTATATATTCTATGTGGCCTCCATGATTATGTAAATGTTATGATGTGACGGGTGTTTCCAGAATTATATAGTACTTCAATGCATTGGGTAATGTGATGTATCTCATTATATAAGGTGAAATATGTGTGAACGTGATGTTATATTTGTTAAAAATGTTAATTTTATGATTATTCACATATGTTATGAATGAAAATTATGCTAGATTTGTTCACAACTATTTGTGGTATTTGACCACTAATACATGATGTTTCATTTTTATGTATTTTCACATTCTATTACTTTATCTAGTTCTTCATATCATGATTATTATTATGATCTCATACTTATGTTATGATGATGATGTTGGAGTTGGTGCCCTAGAAACTAACTTCTTTTTACTTTATGATAAACATGTATTCATTTGATGAATATTAATAAACTCCTTATCACATCATGATTGTTCTTCTGCATGACATAGTATGCGATAATTTCCTAAGAATAGTTGTTGCATTAAAAGTTCATAGTAGATCCCTACTATGATGAGAACCCGGAAGCTCCATGACACTATTCTTGAATATACGTTCTATAGCCGGATGATATCATTTGAAAGGACACAAATGATACTGGCTATGAGGGGTGGGGACTCATAAAACTTTAAGGCACCTTCTCATGGTGTGCGCCTTTGGTAATATCTAAGAGGATATTATGAGAACAAGACCTTCTATTAGTAAATCCACATTCATAAGTTTCACTGGATGTTTTTTTATGTGGACGTGTGTATTGGTCCTTAGATTTCAAGATTATTATTAATGGGTATTATGACTTGCGCATTTAGATGTATTAATGAAAACCATGGCTCCATATATTCGTGGTGAGTTAGGATATGTTGGGTGTGTCATGAGTAATAATGAATTAATGAATAATGAAAGAAATGATTTTTCACTTCTATAGAAGTAGATATCTTAGGGCCTTTTATGGAAATGATATAGCCAAACTAAATCCTTGGACATGGTGTTCTCTAGGCAAGTTCAATTCTGGGAAGTTAAATAATGAGAAATAAAGAACATGGGTTAATGGAACTTGCATACAATCCACTTGATTAGAGATATCAGGACAAAGGGATTATATTACATAGTAAGCGTTCATATAAGGTGACATGTCATTGCAACATCAACTTCTTTCTCTTGGGTTCCTTAACACGTTGCAAGACAATAATCTTGGAATTTAGGCAAGATCACCTAATTCCAATGAGAAAGAGGCCTAGAGGGTCACACACTAAGTGTAGCTAGTATCTCAATTAAATGATTTATTTATTTAACAAGTTGAATAAATATTATTCCCGGTGGTGGTTTAATAATTATTCAAGTATGCTTGATCACATTTATTTCATTTCAAGTTATTCGAGAGAATATATTACAGACATAATATTTATTTATCCACGAATAATGAAATTATATTTATTTTATAAATAAATAGTCATTATTCAAGGTTTGGTAAATATTGTGGAGGATTGGCGGACCAAGTTATGGGTCTGGTAAGAAAGGCAGACATCACAAACACGAGGATCTTCCGCGCTAGCAGCTAGAGACTCCTTTGGCAACATCCAAAGATACGTGGAGCACATGTGGATCACCACTAGAGGATTTTTATCCTTGGATTCTACAACTCAATGAAGCCACACCTCAGAACCGTGTTCAAACGCATCAATGAAGAAAGAATCACCTTATAGGTAATTCTATAATTTAATTAAATTAATTATAAACAAAATATGTTGATCCTATATTCTTGATTTATCGAGTTCTCTTCTTTTTCTTTTATCTTTGATTCAATTCCATGGATACTGGCATTCATCATCATATTGATCCCAAATTAATCATCGATTATGGAAATTTTCAAATTTGGGTATATACTTATCCTGCACTTTCGCTGCACCCAAAACCTACAAATGATTATTATTATCACCCATGTTATGTTGATTCGTGTTATTATCTATCCTATTATTGGGATTTTATCTCACCCATTTTTTTGTTTTATATCTTTAGGCGACTACTTGTACTAAGGGGAGAATTAGGGTCACTAAGAATATAGAGAAGAAGGAATTAAATTAATGTTTATTCTTTATTTTGTAAAAGTTGTGTATGGCCCTAATTTTACCATGGCACTAAACCATTGGATCCTGAATACATAACACTATTATATTGTTTATCTTTAAAATTATTTAGTAGTAATGTAAGAAAAATAATGGTAAATATAGTTGGAATAAGATCATGGTTTTGTTAATTTGGGAATTAGGATTAAAGAACATTAGTGAAAACCCTCAGTATGAGACTAAGTATATTTAAGCACCCAAGAATATTTGTTTTAGGAAAATTCTAAACACAGGGATCCCACAAGATATTCCATAAAAGTTAATTTCAAAAAGGAATAAACTATTTTTTTATAACGTTTTGACTTATGTTTTTTTAACCCTTTCTATTTTAGAAAATGGTGAGAACCAGGGGAAAGCTTATAACATCACTACTACTGCAATGGATCTAGAAAATGATGTGGTGATAGGCACACTATTTATTCATTGAAGAATTGAGAACATGCTATTTGATTCTGGTTCTATGAATTATTTAATATCTTGAAAGTTTATTAGAACTATTCAAACACCACCTAAAAATATCAAGGTTGATTTATTTGTGAGAACAACAAATTGGATGATTATTAAATCCATAGTATAACTCCTCCATGGTTATTTTTTTGTATAGAACCTCCCAGTAAATATTTTTTTTCCTTTGGTGGATTTTGATGATATATTAGGCATGGATTGACTATTTGTATACAAATAAAACATCAATTTTTGGGAAAGGGAGACCACTCTTGACATCCCGAGGCATCCTCCAATTATGTACAAGTGTAAGGAGTGGGATGAATATCCTTCACATTTATCATCTCAATTGTGAATATTATTTCTTTATGAGAAATAATAGCTATCTAAAATGATTTAGACAAAGGAAAGAATCATGCTCTAAGACATGCCCACTGCGAGGGACTACACTAATGTGTTCCCTAAAGAATTTCCTAGTATTCCTCCTAACTGATAGGTTGAGTTCTCAATTGAGCTTATACCTGGATCTTTTCCTATATCAAAGAAACCTTTTATAATTACCAACATTGAGTTGGAGGAACTTAATAAGTAGTTATAGGAGAATCCTAAAAAGGGATTTATACACTTGAGTGCATCATTGTGGGTTACACTAGTCTTCCTTGTCAAGAAGAAGGATGGATCAATGTGCCTCTAAAATGATTATCGAAAGCTCAATAAAATAATTATAAAGAAAAATTATCCCCTTCCATAGATAGATGACTTCTTCAATCAACTACATGGGGCTAAGTATTTCTCTAAGGTGGAACTTCAATCGGGATATCACCAACTAAAGGTGAAGAAGGAAGATATTCCCAAGAGTGCCTTTCGAATGAGGTATGGGCACTATGAGTTAAAAGTGATGCCCTTAAGACTCACTAATTATCCAAAAATTCTCATGGAATTAATGAATAAATTCTTTAGATATTACCTCAACAAATTTTTTGTAGTCTTTATTGATGATATTCTGATATACTCCAAGAAAAAGGAGGAACTTGAGGAGAATTTGAATATTTTGATAAAGAATTTTTGAAGGTAGAAAATATATGAAAAGTAAAGTAAATGTGAGTTATAAATGTAGGAAGTATCATTATTGTGTCATGTTATCACCTTAAAAGGAATATATATGGACCCTTCCAAGATAAAGGAAACTGAGGAGTGACCCATGCCAATATATGTAATAAAGAACCATAGTTTACTCGGTCTAATTGGGTATTAATAATGGTTTGTGACTAATTTATCACAATTTTCAAACCCATTAACCCAGATAACTTGGAAGGGAGTAAAGTTTTTCTAGACCAATGAATGTGAAGACTGCTTCAAAGAGTTGAAAATAGGATTATCACTGCACCAGTACTCACACTTCCAACAAGTGGGAAACTCTTTGTAATGTACAGTGATGCTTAAAAGAAGGGATTAGGCTATGTACTGATACAAAATGATAAAGTGTTAGCCTATGCCTCAAGGTAGTTTAAGATTCATGAGAAACACTATCCCATGCATGACTTTTAGTTCACAGTTGTGATATTTGTGTTGAAAATCTGATGGCATTATCTCTATAGGGAGAAGTGTGAAATATATATTGATCATAAGAGCCTCAAATATATATTAATGTATAATGATATTAATATGCGCCAACAAAGATGGCTAGAGCTCATTATGGATTATAAATTCTCAATCCACTTCCATCCTGGTAAGGAAAATAGAGTGGAAGGTTCTCTAAATAGAAAGGATCTTATAACTTTATCAATGATGAGAATTGAGAAGGATCCAATATTTTTAGATTTGCAAAGGATGGAAATGAGAATCATTAAGGAAGGAACATCATCAATCCTTTATAAATTGATTATTCAACCATCCCTTATGGAGAAAATAAATGATGTGGAAACTCAGAAAAAGTTAGATGCTATCAGAAATGGGAAAACCTCAGAGGTCAAAATGTATGAGGAAGGAGTCATGAGATCTGGGTTATGACTATGTGTACCATACAATCTAGAGATAAAGAATGATCTTATGAATGATGCACATAAATCAACCTTCTCTATTCACCTAGGGAACACAAAGTTGTATCAAGATCTCCAAGAGAACTATTGGCGGGACAATATAAAGAAAGAGATCGAAAAATATACATCAAAGTGTTTGTTGTGTCAGTAAGTGAAGGATAAAAGAAAAAAAAGTATAAGGGGATAGTGTAACCATTACCCATACCAACATAGAAATGAGAAAATATCACCATGGAATTTGTCACCAGACTTCTGAAGACATCCATAGGAAATAATGAAGTATGGGTTGCTGTGTATCATCTTAAAAAGACTACTCAATTTATCACAATTTGATAGGACTTCGCACTGAATCAACTTGCACAAATATACATCAGAGAAGTGGTAATGATGCATGGTGTACCACTATTGATTTTATCTGATCAAGATTCAATATTCACCTCCAATTTTTGGAAAAGTCTTCAACATTATCTAAACACAAATTTTTTCCTCTATAACTTACCATCCTCAAACTTATGGTCAATCAGAGTGGGCTATTCAGACACTAGAAGACATGTTGTGTGCAAATTCTATGGACTTCAAAGGAGTATGAGACCAACATCTTCCTCTGGTAGAGTTCTCTTACAAAAAAAATTTCCAATTAAGAATCCAAATGGATCCATATAAATCTATTTAATGGGAAAAGATGAAAAACACTAGAATTCTAGGTTGAAGTCAGTGAACTTAAGCTGCTGGGACCTAAAATGGTCGAAGAAATGGTGAAAAGGTTAAAACCATTCAGCAGGACATCAAGGTAGTCCAAAGTCAATAGAAGATCAATACAGACAATCATCGATGAGACCTAGAGTTTGAGTTTAGAGATATGGTATTCTTCTATATATCTGCATGGAAGAGTATCAAGAGATTTGGGAAGAAAGGAAAACTGAGTCCCAGGTGCATCGGCTCCTTTGATATTCTTGATCATGTTAGAGTTTTAGCCTATTGACTAGCACTTACACCTACCATGTCTTAAGTACATGATGTATTCTATATAACCCTCTTGAGGAAGTATATACTATATACCTCACATATACTAAATGTAAGGGTTGGTGTTCTTAGAAACAACTGTTTTTTAATTTGATTACATGAATGTTCAATTATTATATATTGTTCATTGTTCTTCATGACTATAATATAATAATGTCCTGGAATATTTGTTGCATTAATAAGGTCATAGCAGATCCCCGCTATGATGAGAAACTTGAAATGCTATAACAATATTCTTAAATAAAGTTCTGCGGTTGGATGAAAAACTATGATAGGACACATAGTATATAGACCGTCATGTGCGAGTACTCGTAAGAACACGAGACTCTCTCTCATGGAGTTCGCACTTGGTAATCTCCAAGATGGGAGATTATGAGAACAGAACCGCCAATAGCAATTCTTTATGTCTTGGTGTTATCGGACATTTCTATCTACGAGCGTGTGTAATGGTCCTTAGACTGGAAGATTATCATTAACTCATTTCATGACTCGCGCACTTAGATTTATTGATGAAAACCGTCACACAAACAGTTGGTCAGAAGTAGGGTACGTTGGGTGCGTCACGAGTGACATGTTGTTAATGGATAAGTTGAGGAAGGATTTGTCCCTTCCATTTATGGAAGTTGATATCTCGGCCCTTTGATTGAAATAGAACTGTCGCATTAAATTCCATGGCCATGGTGTAAATGATGAGTTTATTTCAGGTAGTTAAAGAACGACGGATCAAGCATATAGGTTTATGAAACTTCCATGAAACCTTCTTGATGAGATATTGAGACAAAGGGATTAAATTACACAGTAAGTGTTCGTATGAGGTGATACGTCAATGCGGCGTCAACTTCTTTCTCTTTGGTGCCTTGACCCGTTGCAAGACAGTAATCTTGGACTTTAGGCAAGCCCACCTAATTCCAACTAGAAAGAGGCCTAGAGGGTCACACACTAAGTGTATCCAAGTATCTCAAGTTGAATAAAGATTATTCCCGTAGGTGGTTTAATAATTATTCAAGGAAGCCTAAGTTGTTTTAAATGATGGAGGAAAAATAAAATAAAATAAGTACACACCGTGTATTATTAAATGTACATGCCGTGTAGTTTTACTTTGGAAAGGAAATGAATAAATGAAAACAAGATTTACACGTTGTGTACATTTAATGTACACGCCGTGTAGTTTTCAATGAAAAAGAAGTACACGTCGTGTATTTATTATTACATGCCGTTTAGTTTTTCCAGTCGGGATTTTGAGGATATAATATCATTTTATTAAATGATATTTATTATAATCAGTGTGAGCACATGTCAAGGAATTAATTATTCAACATGGGGGTTTTCAATAAGAGTTAATGAAATAAATGAAATGCATAACGCGTTTATTTATTGTCATAACTCTACAACCTCAAACTCGATTATAAATATCCTCCCAACCCCAACTCTTTTCTGACACAAGAGAATCATTGTGCACAACATCTCTGGAGAATTATTTCAAGGCCAAAAGAACCTCTTCCTCTAAGAACGCTCTCAAGACCGAGAGAGATCCTATTCCATCAGATCAAGACAATCTAAGGCGGACAACGCAAGCAAAGGCTTCTCCACGCTAGCACCCAGATAATCCTTTGGTGACGTCCAGAGATACGAGGTATACGTGTGGATCACCGCTAGAGGGAGTCTACACTTGGCTTCTGTGACGCAACGATGGATCACATCGACAACGTGATCAAGAACATCAACGAAGAAAGAACACCCAAAAGTTATTTCTTTATAATTAATTAAATTAATTATAATCAACCTGTAACGATCCTTGTTTGTGGTTTCAGGACAAACCAACTTCTTTGTCTTTTTCTGTGATTCGATCTGTGGATACTGGCGTTTATCATCGTATTGATCCCGGATTGATCATTGCTAATGACAAAAATCCAAGTGGGCACATCCACCCACGCGCTTCCGCTACGCCCGGAACCTTCAAATGGTATCAAAGGGAGGTTACAACGTTGATTATAGTTATTTAATTTTCGTTGATAATTTACGCATTTATATTTGATTCAATTCGAAATATATCATTCTATTAATCTGAATAAATGAGATTTATTCTTCCTCCTTCGTTTCTCGATTCATATCACAGAAACAACTTTTTAATTTTAATTTTGATTAAAATAAAAACGAGGAATTCATCCAGAGGAGTCTCTCTTTCTGTCTGTACAACACGGGATTACACGGCGTGTACTTAAAACTACACGCCGTGTACTTAGGCTCAACGAACCGGCACTGGTCCTCCAAACCATGCCGTGTGAATTGATTATGCCTATGTTTTAATCACGCCGTGTTGACCAGAATTGTACGTCATGTGGAAACTGGAATACACGGCATGTATGTTGGAGCAACACGCCCTGTAGTCTGTTCCGGCCCAGGTGAAACCGTGTACAAAGATAAGCCGCGTGCCGCGTACACGGGATCACCAGGCCGGTTACCGCGTAACAAGGAAGTACACGCCGTGTATGATTCATCTACACACCGTGTACTCCAAGATTTCCAAAGTATAGAAAACACGCCAAATCCCCGACATGTACTTTGGATAAAGGGTGAAAAGAAAAATACACGCCGTGTAATTATAAACTACACGCCATGTACTTTCCAAAAATGGAACTTCACCAGGTTTCCTACAATGTACAAAGACCCGTACAAGGAATATGGATGAGAAGAATCTCAAGGAAATTCAGAAAGGAATTTAAGATAAAGAATTGATTAATTATAAGATCATATTTAATTGAATTCGAGTGCGACTTATCTTAAATGAAAGAGCGATTAAAAGAATTTGAATTCTAATATGCGTAAATGTCGTTGCATGCTGTGGATGATCATCAGCTAGACCAAAGACCCTTTGTATGTGTATGGTTTTATTTAAATTTATTTAATTTAATTTTTTTGGCCAGCGAACCTTCTTCCAATAAAATGTAGGGCCTACATGCCCATGGTTTCTTTAATGTAAAACCATTTAATGGAGGATCTCCCAAGCTATAGGAGACAGTTCCAATCCTGAAGCCGAGGTGAAACCGACACAAGAAGATACAAAGGTGGACAGGTGGGAGCTGCAATACACGAAACAACAGGTTAAAGGTGTTTTCTCTAGGTCAGGGTTAGCTTATCAAAACCGCTAGATAAGCTAACCAATAGAAGCTCATGATCATGCCATATTATTTTATTTCTGTCTGATTGCATGGTTTATTTATTATTTATGTGTTGTCACGATCACATAATTAATAAAATGAACAAGCATGCAAAGATGGAATAAAATAAAAACCGGACTATGCGTAAACATTATTAGAACATGGTTAATCACTTAAGCAAGCATCACTTAATATTAACAAGCATGTGATAATGCGAAACTACGCATAAAGGAATAAAATCCCTCAATACCATATTAAGTCAGACCAAGCCTTCTGTTACCTGATTAAGGGAAAGACTCAATAAAACTATGTGTTTGACCAACCCTTGTTGGGACACTTACTTTTATAAAGGAATCCCTTATGAAAGGTTTCGGGTTGACTTAACCATATTACATCAAGAGAAGTAGCCCTTGATATACTTGGTGTAATATTGGAGACAAGAGTTGAGGAAATCCAAGTCAGGATTTCAGGATTGGAGAGTCCACTCAACAGATCAAGGAACTGTAAGCTCACAGTTGGAAAAGACCTGCCTACCTAAATACCTTCAAATAGCTAGACCGACCCTTGTTGGGGTTATGCGAAGGGAAATATGGATCTTTGCCACTAGAATGTCAAAGCAACTGGACATTCCAAGTTCAATGGTGAGGGCCATTTGGACTTGATAAAATAGTGGGAGAATTAATTCATTCATTCATTATTTCTCATAAATTGTAATCAAGAAAGTACTAATAAATATGAGCTTTTAAATTGTAGAATCAAGATGAAAAACTCATAAAACACATTTTCTCTACGATCAATACTGGATAAAGAAAATATCCTCACCGATAGTAACTTTCAGGAATGGTTTAGGTGCCTTCGGGTTATCCTATGCCATGAACAAAAGTTTTACGTGTTGGAGTCCTCACTTCCTGATTCTCCTGCCCCAGGGGAAAGTGATGAATATTTCCTGGTCTATGATCAACATTTGAACGACACTCTCGACGTTCAATGTTTGATGCTATCATCGATGTCTAGTGAGCCCATGAAGTCTCATGAAGACATGGATGCCTATAGCATGCTCAAGAACCTCCGTGGTCTATACCAGGAGAGAGCAAGATAGGAAAGGTTTGAGATATCTAAGGCTCTATTTCAGAGCAATCTTGGAGAGGGTGCCCCATCCGGGCCTCATGTAGTAAAGCTCATTGGCTACATTGAGCGATTGGAGGTTCTAGGGTTTAAACTCCCCGAAGAACTGGGTACCGACCTCATTCTTTCATCACCCCCTAGAGATTCTCAAACTTTGTTGTGAACTTCAATATGAACAACATTGAGAAGTCTCTGTCTGATCTTCTCATCCTCATTCTCCAAGTGGAAACTGACATGAAGTGTGAAAAGCCTTCTGTCCTCATGGTGAATAAAAGGAAAGGGAAGGCGAAGAGCTTTAAGCCCAAAGCTTATTCAAGGCCTTCCAAGAAAAGGAAGATCGAAGGGGAGGCAAAGGAACATGATGTTGTTTGTTTTGCATGTGGCAAGAAGGGCCACTGGAAGAAAAACTTCACCCAGCCAAGGAAGCAAGGGGAATCTTCAGGTGCATTTGTTATTGAATGAAATCTATCTATTTCTACTAATTGGGTATTAGATACTGCTTGTGGTGCTCACATCTGTATCAAAATATAGGAACAAAGTAGATTCAGGAAGATTGATTGAGGGGAGGTAGATCTACGAGCAGCCAACGGAGCCAGACTTGTTGTTGTAGCTGTCGGGGACTACCACCTCACATTGCCTACGGGGATGGTCTTGGTTTTGAAAGGTTGTTATTATGTGCCTTCTGTTACTAAAAACATTATTTCATTATCCAGATTAGATACTGATGGATTCATATTCAATTTTGGAAATTAATGTTGCTACTTTTACAAAGATAGCGTTTGTTTTGGTAGGGCACATTTATATAATGACCTTTATGTGTTAGACTACACAAACCAAGTAATGGAAATCAATAACAAAGTTAATTCACATGACTCATACCACACCCAACTTTGGCATCACCGGCTAGGTCATGTCAATGAGAAACGTTTGACAAAATTACATCAAGATGGGTATTTATATTCTTTCGAACTAAAACCACTTGGTGTATGTCATGCGTGTCTACAAGGAAAAATGACCAAAGCCCCATTTAGTGGGAAAGGTGAAAGAGATAAAGATCTTCTAGAATTAGTTCACACAGATGTGTGTGGACCATTTCCAGTTGAAGCAAGGGGTTGTTTCTCGTACTTCATAACTTTTACTGATGATTTTAGTAGATATGGATATATCTACTTAATGAGGTATAAGTCAGATTCTTTTGATCGGTTCAAAGAATACAAGAATGAAGTTGAGAACCAGCTTGTTAAGAAGATTAAGAAACTCCACTCAGACAGAGGAGGATAATATCTTAATCAGTACTTCATTGATTTCTTACGGGAGTTTGGGATTCTATCTCAACTCACTCCTCCTTACACGCCACAATGGAATGGTGTAAGTGAAAGGAGGAACCACACCCTGTTGGACATGGTGAGATCAATGATGAGTCATGCAAACCTTCCATTATCCTTTTGGGGATATGCATTACAAACAGTAGCACACATACTAAACCAAGTACCAACTAAATCGATAAATGGTATTCCATACAAGTTATGGAGTGGACGCAAAGCCATGTTATCGAATTTACATGTGTGGGTTAGCGAAGCATTTGTTAAGGCCTCTTCAGGTAAAAAAATCACATCCCGATGCACAAAGTGTATCTTTATAGGATATCCCAAGGAAACAAGGGGATATTACCTATAAAACCCCTCAGACAAAAAGATTACAGTGGCAAGACACGCCATATTCCTTAAGAGGGAGCACATCTCCAAAAGAGATAGTGGGAGCGAGATAGAATTCGATGAAGTCGAGGCTCAAGATACACATGAGTTGGTACAAGAATAGATTCCACAAAGCCCCGTGGAAGAACAATCTGTTCCAGAGACACAAGAACTGCATAGGAGCACAAGAGAGGTGAGAGAACCAGAACGATATGGTTTTCTTGTCACCGAGGATGGTGACTCATTATTGGTTGACAATAATGATCCTCTTACCTACAAGGAAGCAGTTGAAGGCATAGATGTTGCCAAGTGGAATGAAACCATGAATTCTGAAATGGATTCCATGTACCAAAACTAAGTCTGGATTTTGGTAGATCATCCAGTTGATGTAAAGACTATTGGTAATAAATGGGTATTCAATAAGAAACTGGACATGGAGGGTCAAGTCATCACCTATAAGGCACGACTGGTTGCAAAAGGTTTTAGACAACGTCAAGGAATTGACTATAATGAAACCTTTTCACCGGTTGTGATGCTAAAATCCATCAGAATCCAATTGGCCATTGCTGCTTACCATGACTATGAAATTTGGCAAATGGATGTCAAAACAGATTTCCTTAACGGGAACCTCCAGGAAGATGTCTACATGACACAACCTGAAGGGTTTGTGACTCCAAATGATTCCAATAAGGTATGAAAGTTGCAGAAATCCATTTATGGATTAAGGAAATCATCAAGGTAATGGAACATTCATTTTGATGAAGCTGTTACAAAATTTGGCTTTGTTAAGAACGAATGTGAGCCTTGTGTCTACAAAAGTTTTAGTGGAAGTGCAGTCGTTTTCCTAATAGTATATGTTGATGACATATTGATAATTGGAAATGAAGTACCTGTATTATAGTCAGTTAAGGCATGGTTTCATAAATGCTTCTCCATGAAAGACTTGGGCGAGGCGGCATATATTCTTGGGATCAGGATCCATCGTGATAGATCCAAGAGAATGCTGGGCCTGAGTCAAAGTACATACATTGACAAGATACTAAATAGATTCAGTATGGAACAGTCCAAGAGGGGATTGTTGTCAGTGTCACATGGCATTCATCTTTCCAAGAAAATGTGTCCTCAGACACATGAGGAAAGAAAGAGGATGGCAAGTATCCCTTACGCATCCGCGATTGGGTCAGTCATGTATACTATTCTATGTACGAGGCTAGATGTTTCTTACGGATTAAGTGTGGTAGATAGATATCAAGCTGATCCAGGAGACCGCCATTGGATGGAAGTCAAGACTATACTTAAGTATCTGAGGCGTACTAAGGATATGTTCCTGGTTTATGGAGGAGATGAGGAACTAGTTATCAGAGGAAATGTAGATGCTAGTTTCCAGACTGATCAAGATGACATGAAGTCGCAGACTGGATACATATTCAGTTTTAATGGAGGTGCAGTGAGCTGGAAGAGCTCAAAACAAAGTGTGGCGGCAGATTCTACAGCAGAGTCCGAGTATACCGCAACTTCTGAGGCAGCTAAAGAATCAGTATGGATACGAATCTTCATCCAAGAGCTGGATGTTGTACCGAGCAATAAAGATCCTATCACACTCTATTGTGATAATACTGCAGTGGTGGCACTTGCAAAAGATCCAAGGTCACATCAGCGGACAAAGTACATACTTCAGAAGTATCATCTCTTGAGGTATTTTTCTTAGAGAGGTGAAGTTACAGTGAGCAGTATTTCCACAGAAGACAACGTGGTGGACCCATTGACTAAAGCCTTGAATCAGCAGAAACATGATCATCATGTGAGGTCTAGAGGACTAAAAGTCATAGGCAGTTGGCTCTAGTCCAAGTGGGAGTTTGTAAGGGTTGGAGTTCTCAGAACCAACTGTTTTGTACTTTGATTACATGAATGTTCACTTATTATATATTTTTCATTGTTCTGCATGAGTATAATATAATAATGTCCTGGAATATTTGTTGCATTAATAAGGTCATAGAAGATCCCCGCTATGATGAGAACC
The DNA here is from genome assembly GCA_963277665.1 of Viscum album. Classification (NCBI taxonomy): domain Eukaryota; kingdom Viridiplantae; phylum Streptophyta; class Magnoliopsida; order Santalales; family Viscaceae; genus Viscum; species Viscum album. Next base: position 1,735,311,854 of record OY728122.1, on the reverse strand, counting down.
TTGAAATGCTATAACAATATTCTTAAATAAAGTTCTGCGGTTGGATGACATACTATGATAGGATGCATAGTATGTAGACCATCATGTGCGAGTACTCGTAAGAAGATGAGACTCTCTCTCATGGAGTTCGCACTTGGTAATCTCCAAGATGGGAGATTATGAGAACAGACCCGCCAGTAGCAATTTTGCATGTCTTGGTGTCATCAGGAATTGCTATCTATGAGCGTGTGTAATGGTCCTTAGACTGGAAGATTATCATTAACTCATGTCATGACTCGCGCACTTAGATTTACTGATGAAAACCGTCACGTAGACAGTTGGTGGGAAGTAGGGTACGTTGGGTGCGTCACGAGTGACCTGTTGTTAATGGATAAGTCAAGGAAGGATTTGTGCCTTCCATTTATGGAAGTTGATATCTCGGCCCTTTGATTGAAATAGAACTGTCGCATTAAATTCCATGGCCATGGTGTAAACGACGAGTTTATTTTAGGTAGTCAAAGAATGACGGATCAAGCATATAGGATTATGACACTTCCATGAAACCTGCTTGATGAGATATTGAGACAAAGGGATTAAATTACACAGTAAGCGTTCGTATGAGGTGATACGTCAATGCGGCATCAACTTCTTTCTCTTGGGTGCCTTGACCCGTTTCTAAACAGTAATCTTGGACTTTAGGCAAGCCCGCCTAATGCCAACGAGAAAGAGGCCTAGAGGGCCACACACTAAGTGTATCCAAGTATCTCAAGTTGAATAAAGATTATTCCCCTATGTGGTTTAATAATTATTCAAGGAAGCCTAAGTTGTTTTAAATGATGGAGGAAAAATAAAATAAAACAAGTACACGCCGTGTATTATTAAATGTACACGCCGTGCAGTTTTATTTTGGAAAGGAAATGAATAAATGAAAACAAGATATACACGCCGTGTACATTTAATGTACACGCCGTGTAGTTTTCAATAAAAAACAAGTACACGCCGTGTATTTATTATTACACGCCATGTAGTTTTTCTAGTCGGGATTTTGAGGATATAATATCGTTTTATTAAATGATATTTATTATAATCAGCGTGACCGCATGTCAAGGAATTAATTATTCGATATGGGGGTTTTCATTAAGAGTTAATGAAATAAATGAAACGCGTAACGTTTTTATTTATTATCATAACTCTACAACCTCAAACTCAATTATAAATATCCTCACAACCCCAACTCTTTTCCGACACAAGAGAATTGTTGTGCACAACATCTCTGGAGAATTCTTTCAAGGCTGAAAGAACCTCTTCCTCCAAGAACGCTCTCAATACCAAGAGAGATCCTCTTCCATCGGATCAAGACAATCTAAGTCGGACAATGCAAGCAAAGGCTTCTCCACGCTAGCACCCGGAGAATCCTTTGGCGACGTCCAGAGATACGAGGTACACGTGTGGATCACCGCTAGAGGGAGTCTACACTTGGCTTCTGCGACGCAAAGATGGATCACATAGACAACGTGATCAAGAACATCAATGAATAAAGAACACCCAAAAGGCATTTCTTTATAATTAATTAAATTAATTATAATCAACCTGTAACAATCCTTGTTTTTGGTTCCGGGACAAACCATCTTCTTTGTCTTTTTCTGTGGTTCGATCCGTAGAGACTGGTGTTTATCATCGTATTGATCCCGGATTGATCATTGCTAATGACAAAAAGCCAAGTGGACACATCCACCCACGCACTTCCGCTGCGCTCAGAACCTTCACTAAATCCAGAGGTGGTATATTTGGAAAATGATCACTCTTATAAGGAGAATCCATTGAAGATCTTGGACCGTAGAGATAAAGTTATACACAACAAGACTACTCACTTGATCAAATTGACATGGAAGAACCATAAAGTATGAAGAGGAAACATCGGAACCAGAAGAAGCGATGAAGGATAAGTACATTCTCCTGTTTAAGTAAAATGAAATTTCAAGGGTGAAATTTCAAAAGAGGGGAAGAGTGTAACAACCCAAAATTTTATCAATGGAATTTTTTCCCTTATTATAATTATGTTATATAGTGGAAAACATATACATAGCATATAGAGACCAATAAAAACATCATTCTCATAAATTAATAATGAAATAAGAAATATTTATATAAATTAAGGAACATATACTGATGAAATAGTAACTTGATCCTTGGAATAGTAACATGACCATTTGAATAATAATCTGGCTAATAGAATAATAAACTCACTTATTAAAGTATAAATAAAATTTAGGAATCTTATAAATGAAAATATTATATGATTATATCATAGTATAAGAAAATAAATGCTTTAAAATGATAAATTAAGTGTTTGTATTTTTTAAAAACATAAATGTTTATTTACAATTTTATAATTAATATAATGATTTAAAATAAAATTTATTTTTATAAAATGTATTCATAAATTAATATTTTGTTTTCTTATGATTATATGATAATTTTATGAGACCTTAATTAATTTTTTGATGTGTTTTAAATCGATTATAATATTAAAATTAGTATTTTTCTAATAAATGAAGATTTTAATTAAAAATTAAATTACTCGTATTTAGAAAATTATTTTCATAAAATGGAGTTCATTTTTTAATTCTGAAATTCAAAAAATGGTTAGGGTAAATTTTTGATATTTTTCTAAAATAGTTGATTTTTTCTGTAAATAATGAAATATGATAATTTGCGGTATTTAAAAAATACATGAATTATTGAGTCATAGATGATGTATGGATGATGTAAGCCCATAATATCAAAATATACTTCATTATTTAATATATTTAGTGATAATATTCAAACTATTTATAGTCTTGAGGCAAAATAATAAAACAATGAATAAGATAATAAAAACACCCCTCTCCTCCCCTATAAATACCACCCCTCACCACCTTTTCGACTCACACATTTCAAGCTTTAAAGATTGTAAAAATTCTACCCAATAATATTCTTAAGCATATTACCCATGTCCTTGAGCCTTTTTTCTCAACAAAAGACCAAATCCAATTTCCCTAAGGAGATTCTCAAGGAGAATAAGTTCAAGAGATAAAATCCTCTTCCGTTTTCTTTTAATTTCTTTTCAAGATATTTTATTTTTTTATTATCTCCTCACCTCCACTCATACAAGTGGAATGATAAATCTATTATATTATATATAATGTAATTTTATTATGTTAATGTAATAATCCATCATCAAACCTCTTCTCCTCTCCCTTTTATTCAAAAATGAAAACATCACCCATGAGGTGTTGATTTATCACCTTCGAGGAAAACAAGTTTTCATTTTCATTTAACTCATTAAAGGCAGGTAATAAAACCATTATAATGGTTGAAACAGATTGTAAAATATATGTTATAACCTTTTTTATGTTCTATAACCAACATATATACATAATATTAAATAATAAAACAAAATGAGTTCATTGTGATAAAAAACCATCAAGATTAATATAAACAATTATCATTAACATTTTATCTAATGAATCATCCTCATATGTAATGAACTGACCCGAGTTTCCCTAAAGAATTACACTCGAACCAACCCTCCATATAACTTAAGGGTGTTCCCGATCCTGACAGACTGATGATAACCACCCGAGCATCAAATAGCAAACCAGAGGGAACGATTTCTCCCAACCTGTAAAAACGCATGACATATATGTACACATGGAAAAGAAAGAGACAATGGAAGTATAAAAACATATGCCATAACCGAAATAAGACAGTATAAACAAAAAAAACTAGATGAAACTCCAAAATACAAGTCCAACTGCAAAGGACCCAAACGCAATAGCGGCTCCATGCAATGGTGCAAATGAACTCCCACCATCTCACCACCAGCTACCCAACCCAGCTGACACAAAACCCCATCGCCTCTCTGTGGCACCTTGCCTTTCCCTACAATAGAAGACATACTAACAGGATCAATAGGATCTCACCTAGGTGTTCCATAACAAGTATTTTTGTAACAATTCTTGTATTCTCATTTTAAATAAAACATGGCATGATAAGTAGTAAAACAATTTTATAGAAAACATGGTAAACATTCTCCTTTTAAAATAGTTCTAAAAAAAGTAGGTATATTAATTTCAAATAACATTTACATATCATTATTTCACAAGAATAAACATGCTTATAAATTTTGAAACAACAAATCCTAGAAATACAAAAATAGAATCACAGGTATTAGCACCAAGGATCACTATAGGTCAGACTAGTAGACCACTCACACCACAATCAATCAAGTGCACAATCTGGATCCTAGAACACATGCCTAGGAAGCAGAGGAATACCCTATGAGTAAAACCCCTAACAAAGTCAATATCAATCCCCTAGAACAACATTCCTAGGAAATAGAGGAAATCCCTATTAGAAACCTCCTGAGAATCACAAAACCTAGATGATGGCCTCAAGCTAAACCTTCCACCCAAGTACCCAAAGTAACCAGTGTTCTCGTTTTCACAATTCATTTCAATGATTTGAAAACCATTTCAAAAACCATTTCACAAACCCATATCAATTATTTGAAAATACCACTTCTCTTTCCATCTATCGACAGCCCAGGAAAATCATTTTTCTTTAAAAACCTTTTTCAACTCATGAAAAACAATCATGCCAATTCCATATATAAATCAATTTTTAAAACAAGAATAATAAGGTTCATCAACATAGGCTAGAGACGAAACCACCTACCTTAAAACTCAAGTCACACATGCCCACAATGGGATCCACTGAAAATGAAATCCCAAATATAACAATGAAGGCCCTAGAGTCCAACCCACATCACAAGATTGATCCTATTTTGAAAACAAGGGGTCGAAAGAAAGAAGAAAACCCGCGTTAGTCAAGAAAGAATGCCCGTCGCACCACGAACAAGAAAGGAATGGCCTTCAGAATGAGATTTCAAAAAGGATATAGAATAATTCATGACGATAAACCAAATTAGACCAACATATCTAATAACGAAACATAGGGGTGCTACCACGATTAAAGTCAATGAAGAAGCAGAAATATCACTCACTCAGAGAGATGTACCATGATCACAATGAAGATCGCATGTGATCAGATCATTCTAGAATGAGTGGAGTCTCCCAAAATCACATGGGAATTTCCCTAGTTCGAGAGAAAGGGATAACTGGATAAAAAGCTGAAACAAAACAGCTACATGCCTATTTTAAAAACTGTACGTGGGCTGTTACATGGCGTGTAACCCAGTTACATGATGTGTAATTTCTAGATTCCCACATATGCTGAAAAAACATGTCGTCTCAGATTAAAATCCCGACCATTTATTAACTCATGATGTGTATGGTCTATTCACATCATATAACCTCTCATGGTTATAATTCTTTCATGACTTGCATCCAGAAACTCTTACAAATCATGTGACCCAGTTATATGGTGTCAAATCCTTCTACATCCTACATAAAAAGCTGGTTAAAACTAAGAGTATAAAAAACTAAAACTTCACCATTATAGGTATCCTACAAATTATTTCTCAGCCTTATACCAATAGTGAAAAAGGGGAAATCATGATGAGGTTAAGGGAATACCTAATAGATTGGTAACAGGATGTTACAAACTCCCCACTAAAAAGAATTTATGACCCCAGGAAGTCATATGGTAGATAAAATCCCAATAAAAAGATGATTCCACTACACCCTCATTAATTACTCGCATTCTTAAGTTTTGTGAGAATCTGATCCGTGTTTCCATAGTACTCTGACCAACAAAATCAACTTCCCACATAATACTTACACTTGAGTGTCAACAATCTCAACCGGTTTCTCCAAAATAGAAACATCTAGCTCTAACTCAATTTCTTCCCAACTCAGAACGTAATCAGGATCAAGATGATACTTCCTAAGATAATATATGTGGAAAACATTATTAATACCTATCAAATGAATTGGTAATTCTAACTAATAAGAAACCTACCTGAGCCACTCAGTGACCTCAAACGGTCCAATATATCTCGAAGCCAACTTTCCTGGCTTTCTAAGCCGACGATGACCCAACTGAGAAGCTTTCCAGAAAACCCGATCACCAATGGAAAACTCCAGAGGATGACACCACTGATCCACATAATAAATCTATCAACTTTGGGATGTAAATAGACATCGATGCACATCCTAAGTATTTTTTGACGTCTCATGGACCGAACTTGGTCCAACTAAAGACACTTAACCCAAATCCACGCAATAAAGAGGTGATCTGCATGGGTGAACATAAAACACCTTGAAGGGATCCATTATTATAGATGAATGATAACTATTTTTGTAAACAAACTCAACTACTACTAGATGTCTATCCCATGATCCACAAAAATTCAATACATAGTCATGAGGCATATCCTCCAAGATCTGAATCACACACTCCATCTGACCATCTTTCTATGGATGGTAAGTTGTGCTCATCTTGACCTAAGTTCCTATTGCCTCTTGGAGAATTCTCGAGAACCTTGAGGTGGACATAGGATCCCTGTACGAAACAATGGTATAATTACTCACATAAAACCACACAACCTATTGCACAAATAGCTTACCCAGTTCTTCAATCTTAGTGGTGTCCTTGATCGGAATGAAATGAGTAGACTTCAACAACCATTCAACAACTACCCAGATAATTTTTTTCCCTTGGGGTGTTTGTGGAAATCCAAAATCAAAATTCATGGATACCTCATCCCATTTCTAGACTGACACTAGAAGAGGCTAAAGAAAACCAGAGGGTTTCAAGTGCTCTGCCTTTATTAGTAGGCAAGTGTAACAATGAGACACATAATCTAAAATGTCACGCTTCATAGCTGGACACATGAATCATAATATCATGTCATAATACATATTATTAGTGTCTTGATGAATGAACCACAAAGAACTATGAAAATTAAGTGAACTAAAACTCTTCACAGATGCTGGGATGACAACCTGCTTCCCAAATTGGAGCATACCATCTGAAGAAATAGACCAACAAGAAATGGTCTCCCCACCATAAAGGATTTCTTGAATTTTTCTAAACTCATAATCCTATTGTTGGACCTGCAGAATAGACTCCATAAGAGGTGATGATAACTGAACATCAGTCAGAACCACACCAGAAACATCCTCCTGAGCATCCAGATGCAACTAAGAAAAAATCCCCCTAAGGTTTCACTCCTTCGATTCTAGAACAACATGTGACTATAATGACCCAAAGTTTTATCAATGGAAATTCCTTTCTCATAATTATTTCATATGGTATAGACACATAAAGAAAAAAATAAAATCTTTATAAATGATGAATGAATGAAATAAGAAGTATTATAGAAGTTAATGAACCTATACCGATGAAATAGTAACTCGACCTTTGGAATAGTAATGTGACCCTTATGAATAGTAAACTGACCAATTGAATAGTAAACTCACCAATAAAATTATAGATAAAAATTATCCATATTATAAGTGAAAATATGATATAATTATATCATAGTATAAGAAAATAGATATTTTAAAAATTATTTATTAAGTGTTGGTATTTTTGTAAGTCATAAATATTTAATTACAATTTTTGACTAATTTAATAATTTAAAAGATTTTTTTTGGTAAAATTTATTCATAAATTAATATTTTTATTTCTTAATATTATAATATAATTTTATAAGAACTTAATTATTTCTTCAAAGTGTTATAAAATCAGTTAAAATTTTAAAATCAGTATTTTTCAAGTAAATTATGATTTTAATTAAAAAAAATATTTCTCATATTTAGAAAATTATTTTCATTAAATTGAGTTCATTTTTAAATTATAAATTTCAAAAAATGGTTAGGGTTATTTTTTGGTATTTTTTTGAAAAACTTAAATTTTTGGCAAATAGTAAAATACGGCAATTTACGGTATATATACATTATAAGTAAAATACATTGTTCATTAAGTCATGGATGATATAAACACAATTGGTTAAAAATCACATTATATAATTACTTTATTTAATCTCAAGAATCAATACTATTTATTTTCTTGAGAAAAATAAAAAAATATTGAGTAAAATAATGAGAAATCACCCCTCTCCTCCACTATAAATACCACCCCTTTCCACCTCTTCTCTTCACACATCTCAAGCCTTTATCCTTGTCCAAATTATACCCAATACTTTTATTAAACCTCTACTACATGTATTTTATATTTTTTTCTTTACAAAATACTAAAAACAATCCCTTAAGGAGGTTATCAAGAAGGAGGAATCAAGAGGTAAAACCCTCTTCTATTTTCTTTAAATTCCTTTTCAAGTTCCTTTCTTTTACTTTTCTCTAATCACCTTCCCTCCACAAAATGGAATTAAAAATTCAATATATTACATATAATTTAATTTTATCATGTTTATGGAATAATTATTCATCAAATCTCTTCTTCTATATTTTATTTTAAGAATGAAAACATCGTCCGTGAGGTGCTGATTTACCACCTTCGTGGATAACATGACTTCATCTTTCAATTACATCTTCAATGATGGTCATGAATACATTTTTATGGTTGAAATAGTTTATAATAAATGTATTATATCTTATTTAATTTTCTGGAATCATTTCATACACATGATATTAATTTATAAAACAAAATGAGTTTTTTGTGATCAAAAAATGCCTAAATTAATATAAATGATTATCATTAATGATTTATCTAATGAATCATCCTAAATTCTAGAAAAAATGGTATTTTAACATTATATAAGTTAATTAATATCATATAAGTTTAGTTATGGACAACTATCCTCATTGTACTTAATTTTATATACACTTATACAAGTAAACCGATCATGAAAACCAAAGAAACTCGTGCTTCCAAGCGATGAAATTGAATTTCATAACCCATCAAAAAGGAAATAAATAAACATAATAAAGTTATAATAAATAAAATAAATATATAAATGGTTCTGTACTTATTAATTATTGAATTTAATTTGATTATTCAGGACACTAAGATCAAGTGTTGAATCGTTTCAGATATAAGTTAAGGAATTCCAACCAAACCTCTATTATTCCTTCAGGTTACTCTTTCTCTCTTTTTAACCAATTGAAATTATATTTTAGTTTTATTTAAATCTTCTAAATTCTATGGATATTTTCAAAAATCATGTTTTAATATCCATTCATCCTTCTTTTTTGGGGATATACATGTTTTTAAAAGGTTTCCTACTCAATTCTTCCTGATAAGCAAGCCCAATTTGAGGGAACTTCTAAAATTATTACCCAATTTCAAGTGCACTATATAGTATATTTTAATCAACCTTTATTTTTATAAAATCACTCATTTTATCATGAAATACTACCTTGGTTTATTTCTAGTTTTATACAAACAATTATGCCTTTTTTATTTTAAAGAATCGTTAAAGTTTTCCCTTAAATTGTACTAAAATGTTTTATTTATGAAGTTTCTTAAACACTATTTTCACTTCAATTTGATATCAATTTTATTGATATATGTATATATTACCTTATTAATTTACATGTATGATTTAAATCCAACCCTTCATGGAAACCACAATGATATTCCCTTTTGGTGGTCCTTTTTTATATAATTATGATACCCAATTCTTTCCATGGGTAACCCTTATGTTTATGTTTTATTGTTTATGTATGATTATTTATGAGGAAAACATATTCATGAACAAGTCATTTTGGGTGTGATTATATAATTATCTAATGCATTGGGTAAATTTTAGTCTCATGAGACATTATGTGCAACGATATTGATGGTTAGCCTTAACTCGTGCACCTCTATGTGCAACGAGCCTTGACTCGTTCCCCTCCATGTGCAACGAGCCTTGAATCGTGCTAAATTCATGTTTTATTTTGATACTAAACTACTATGAATCCATGATTGTATGATCCCATTTTATGATAATCATGTTCCATTCATTTTTTTATCATCGTGTTATGCCTTCTAACCCATGTGTTAAACTTTATTATTATGTTTATTCCCTTATTGGGATTTTAGATCATCCCTATGTTCATGTTATACCTAGGTTATCCTATGAAGATATAATGGCAAAAAGAAAGTTAGGATATCATAATGGATTATAAATAAAGAAATTTTTTATTTCTTCCCATGTTTTCAGTTTTATGTACCTAGTCTTCCAAGACACTAGACTTTATGATTTTTGGATTGTAATTTGATGTTTAATTATGCTTAAAATCATGTAATTATATGTATAAAAGGATAAGGTTTATATATTTGGTGTTAGAGGGAAAGTTTAGTTATTTTTGAAGACTAAGAATATATCAATTTAGTAAGAACCTTAGGGATAATACTAAGTCTAAAAAAATTACTTAAATTTTGGAAAATCATAGAGTAAGTGGTTTATCAAGAAAATACATCCCTATCTGGATATTAGAAGAGGACGTGGTTCTAGAACAGATGTACCTAGGAGTAACAACTCCGACAAGGTGTTCCCGACCTGACTCAGGGTAACCTAGTACATGACAGGGGGCCTTACTATGCACCTAGTTTTACACTCCTAGGGGATAGGCTTTGTAAATTCATAATATAATTAAAAACCTTAATATATGTTAGGTAAAAAATCATGGATAACCTAGATTAAATCCAAGGGAATCACAAGTTATGATATACTTTTCCTTTAAAATTTTATCCTTTTATGTTTAAAGTTTCCTTTTTATGCTTATTTTCTAAGTATCCAAGCCCCCTAATTGCACTTTTTTCTTAGTTAATAGAGAGAAATAGAAGAACACCTGCCAAAAATCAATGTGATAGGTAATGTGATGATTGCCCTAATGATATGCCAAATATGATTGAAACAGGTGTTCAAAACTTCATGATAGTACTTTCTCAATTGGATCAAGTTATAAATAATAAATTGAATCATGTAGAATTCCCACCTTCTCCAAGGAAAGAGAAAGTTTCCATCAAATCCTTCATATGGAAAAGTCCTCCCATGTTTAGTGGATATTTGGATCCCCTCCTCATAAAAAAATGGATTAACTCCATTGAAAATATATTTTTTATCCTCAAGTGCTCAAAATAAGAGAAATTTTTTATAGTATTATATCATTTTTATGGGGAAGCTGATCAGTGATGGACACTAATCAAAAATATGAAGTCCAAGGAGGAAATTTATTACATGGATTTAGAGGAATTCAAGAAAATGTTTTCCAATAAATAATTTCTCCAAACCCTCCATCTCAATATAGAAAGAAATTTTCTTGGACTTAAGCAGAAGGAAGATGAGTCTATCAAGGCGTATAAATCAAACTTTACCGGGATTGTAAAATACACCTTCGAATTTTTCATGAAACACTGAAAGCAAGGTGAATTGCTTCTTTAATGTACCAAAGCTGAGTCTATGAAAAGTATTGGCGATTAGAGATTTCAAAAGTTATGAGGATATTTTCTATTATGCCATTAAGGTTGAAATGGAGATTAGAGACTAAGAGGAAGATGGAGTCTAATATGGGTGGATCAACAAATAAATCCCATGATGGAAAAAAGACCAAATATCCCATGTGTCAAAATTGTGGGAAGAAGCATCTTGAGAACTATCTAAAGGGAACAAGGAAATGATTTAAATGTGGAAGAGTAGTAAATTTGTTTAAGAACTACTAAAGTGATATGAAGAATTCTACTAATGTGGAAGAATAAAGGAAGGTTCAGATCAACACTCATCCTGTAGTGCAGTGTTTCAACTTCAAGGAACATGGGAATTTTTCAAACCAATGCTCTAAGCCTAGGGTTTTAGGAGGAAATCAAGAACCTCCAAGGAAAAAAGGAAGGGATTATGCTATCACTACTACTGATGAAGATCTGGAAAATGATGTGGTGATAGGTACACTAGTTATTCATTCAAGAATAGAAAACATACTATTTGATTTTGGTTCTATGCATTCTTTCATATTTTAAAAGTTTTGTAGAACTATTCAAATACCACTACAAAATTTAAAGGTTTAGTTATCCATGAGAATAGATAATGGGGAAATTATTGTATAAAAAGTACATAACACTTCCCTGATAAATATTTGTGGACTGAACCACCCAAAAAATATTTCATACTCCCTTTGGTAGTGTTTGATTCCATTTTGGCCATGGATTGTCTATCTTTATACAAAGCCAACATCAACTATCGGGAAAGGGAGATCACTCTTCACATCCCAAAGCATCCTATAATCCTTTACAAGTGTAATGAGGAATATGAGACTCCTTTATAATCATCCTCTCAAGTGTGGATATTACTGCCTTTTGAGTAGGTATATCTCTCTAAAATGATTGAGACAAAAGATATGACCATGCTCAAAGATATTCCCATTGTGAGAAATTATATTGATGCATTCCCTGAAGAGTTTCCTAGTCTTCCACATGACATAGAAGTTGAGTTCTCAATTGAACTCATTCCTAGATATATGCCTATATCAAAGACACCTAATATAATGGACATCGTTGAGCTAGAAAAACTGAAGAAGTAGTTACCGAAGAATCAGGACAAGGGTTTTATACACCAGAGTACTTCACCATGGGGTGTTCCAGTCCTCTTCATCAAGAAGAAGAATGGATCAATGAACATTTTCATTGATTATCATGAGATCAATAAAATCATGATAAATAACAAGTATCCCCGACCATAGATATATGACTTGTTCAATTAGCTATGTGCGGCCAGTTATTTCTATAATGTGGACCTTTGGTCGGGATATCACTAATTAAAGTTGAGAAAGCTATATGATGGATCTTGGCTCTAGGTGACTCGCCTATAACCTAGGTGACCATGGCCGATGCCTCCGCCCCTCCCCCTTCTTCGGGGGAGGGGGGTTGCTCTTCCTCTCCGACGGAGAAGCCTCCTTCCTCTTCCCCATCTTCCAATTCTTCTTATTTTCCTCCTTTACTTGAAATCACCATCTTCCCTAAGATCCTGGACCTTCATGATGACTAACCTTAGCTCGATATTTCAACCTCAGAAATTACGGATGCTTCTGCTCTTCTCTCCCATACCTTGGTTGCTCGGTTCACCTCACTAAGTCCACCGTTTGACGGCTTCGATAGATATTTTTTTCGAAAATGGGTGTTTTGGGAACACGCATCTATCAGGCTCCTTGACAAACAACACATCATGATTAGATTCACCTCCTTGGAAGATCTGATCACCGCGTGGTTGAGGGCTCCTCGATCTTGCACTGGCTATCACTTTAATCTCCTGAAATGGTCTTTCAATATTCGTATGAAGCGGGAAACCCCAAAAACGTCTTTGTGGGTATTCTTTCCTGATCCCCCCTCCACTTTCATAACCCTTCTATCATCTGAATGCTTGGGAACTTGGTAGATCGTTTTCTCTGTTCAGATTTGAGAACCAGTTCAGTATGCCACCCAATATCTCCACACATCTGTGTTGAATTAAATTTTTCAAGACCCCTAGTCGAATGGATTTTTATTTCATTAGGAGAGGAATTTTGTTGGAAGCAACCAATTGTGTTTGAGTGTTAGATGCACTTTTTTTCATTGTGTCAACACCTTGGGCACCTATCCCATTTCTGCTGGTGTGGAGGAATAAAATACCAAGGGGGTTACAGTGCTGGTGACCCTCCCCTAGGAAAGGATGGGACTGTGGATGGATCTTTATTTGATGATGTTTGTCCACGGTTTGGGGTTGACCACACTACCTCTCCTTCTTCCAGGATCCTATGTAAGGAAGCTACCGTTCCTCAAAATTTGTCACTATTTTCTCAGGTTAACCCAAGAGTCGCTGATATTATATATTGGATGAAATGTGATTTAGGCATGGAATTCTCATATAAGGATGTTTTTGTGCCTTTGTTTGATAGTGGGATTTGTGCGGGATTGGACCAAGAAGGTGTTGGGAGGGATGAAAGGGAGTTCCACCTGGATGCTTCACAAGCATTGAAAATTGCTCCACTAAATCCATCCAATGATACTGTAGTGACTGAGGCTATCTATGAGGATGAATACACTAGTGTGGATTCCCAGTTTTTAGTTTTGGAAGACACCTCAATGCATTTCCAATTCATGGGTCGAGGATTTGACCAGAAAGAATCTATAGACAAGTTACAGAAGGTCTCACAACTAGAATTTCTTATGCTGAGAAGGTTAATTCTAGAGGACCAATTTCAAATTCTCTAAATGAGTATACAGTGTTAGGAAAAGAGGATAGCCATACTAGTGGGGATTATAAAGAGGCAGAGTTCACCCACAGAGAGGATCCATTGGTGGATGTGGGTTTTTCTCAAGAGTACATGGAAAATTCTTTAGAACCCACTAAGTCCAAGGAACTGGTCATTGAAGAGGAATATCTTAGATCCTATTCATGGAAGTGCAAGAATTATGGATTCTGATGGCTTCATTATGAAAAACTGGAGGGCGCATCCTTGGAGGGATTACTCCAACCTACCTAGTCCTCTTGTTACTAGATCCACAAGCAAGGGAAAGCTTCCCCCAAAGGCTCCTACAAATACAGGCATCATCCCCTTGAGAAATAGTAATGGTTCTGACAAGAATGAGGTGGTTGACACCTCCATCGACCCCATGTTTAAAGTATGGAAGGATATGGGCCTAGTCATCCCCTTAGGTGACAAGGTAATGATGGATTTAGGACTGTAGTGTGAGATAGGATCTAATGAATAAATGGTAAAGGAATCTCAAGACATTATGGCATTGAAGAATATGGGGGATGTCCCACTCGAGGAGACATGGGAAGTTATCATCCATTATGAGGAAGAGATTTTGGAGAAATCACCGCCATTCAATGCCTTGAAATAGGATTGTGATAAGATGTTTGAGAGAGATCTCAAGGTGGAAACTAGCAAGATGCAGATGGAGTGGATTGACAAACAAGATCATATTTTGGCAAGAGGGTTTAATGCAGGGAAGTTAATCATGGAGGAGTTCATACAGACATGGGACAAGTTAGATATTTGGTTTAAGGACCTCATCAAAGATGATCTAGATTTTGAGGTAAATGGACTTCTCTAGAAACTACTTAGGAATAATGCATCTAATAGGCTTAAACTTAATTTCAATGGTTTTTCTGTCTCTTTCTCTCTTTGATGCTATGTTTTTTGTACGAACTTGGGTTATCACTTTCCCTTAAAAGTGTTAAAAAATAAAAAATAATTTTCAAGTAAATTTGATAAAGTAAGATAGTCCCAATACAACCTTTAGAATGAGGTATAGACACTATGAGTTCATAGTGATGCCCTTAGGACTCAATAATTCTCCAACAATTTTGATGGATTTAATGAATATATTTTTTTATAGATTACGTAGAGAAATTTGTGGTAGTCTTTATCGGTGATATTATAATATATTCCAAGAGTAAGGAGGAACATGTGGAGTTTTTGAATACTGTGTTGAAGACTTTGAGAAGGGAGAAATTATATGAAAAGTACAATAAATGTTATTTATGGATGGAGGAAGTATCATTATTAGGGCATGTTATCACCAGTAAAATAATATCTATGGATCCATCCAAGATAAATGAAATCGAAGATTAGACCAGGAAAACATCTGTAATGGAGATTCACAAATTTCTTAGTCTATATTGGTATTAATAACAATTTTTGAAGAACTTGTTGTGATTTTCAAACCCAATTACCAAGATGACATAGAAGGGAGTGAAGTTTCTCTAGACTCATGAATGTGAGGAAAGATTTAAGGAGCTCGAAAAGAGGCTTATCTCTATGCCATTACTCACACTCCAGAAAGGTGGAGAACTCTTCGTAGTGTACATTGGTACTTTAAATAAAGGATTAGGTTGTGTACTATTAAAAAATGATAAAGTAGTAGCCTACACCTCAAGGCAGTTGAAAATTCTTGATCAAAACTATCCTACGCATGATATGGAGTTGGCGGTTGTGATCTTTGCATTGAAAATATGGCGGCATTATCTCTATGAGGAGAAGTGTGAGATATTGATAGATCGCTGTCGTGGGCGCCCTCAAATGATTAGTGTAATTTGGGGTACTTAGGTGCAGCAGAGTGGCTGACCAAGGTCGTCTCTCAAAGGAGGAAGTGAATTTAACAACTTATTAGAGGTATTATAAAAACAAAATAAAAGGGAATAAAATAAAAACACTACTTTAAAGGATTGGTGTTTGTTTTAGTTTATGAATCTAGAAGAAGTTTGCTGGAAGAAGATTGTATAATTTTTTTTGTTTTTAGTTTTGAAATGAATTTCGATTAAAATGACACAACAAGAAGATGTTTTTTTAGAAATCTATTTAAAAGGCGTAATCGATCTAACTCTAACTCTTCAATCATTTATTAATAATTATCATTTAAATTAATATTCACTTAATCATGATCCCTTAATTTGTTAAATCAGGAACCCTACGAGAATTAACTTTACCACGAAGATTGAAGTGAATTTAACCTTAGGCTAACTTCGGAACATGCAATCGCAGCACCCTGCTTTGATTGATGTTCTAAGATTAGCTTATGGTTAGTGGTAAATTAAGGCGCATATCCACTCTGTAAATGAGGATGAATTGTGTTTAGGGATTATATTTGAACTCTACAAATTTATCCCGTGTGGTCTTGTATTACCGATTAAGATCGCGCTCTCACAATTTACACAAAATCCCGACCTCACGTGTTTTTGTGTACATTGTTCAATTGCTTGCTTAGTTTCTTAAAATTTAAAAACACAATTCATGGATCATATTAAGTGAATTAAAGTAGCTCATTGATTCAAAATAATTAAATGAAGAGGGTAGAAGATAGATCGATTACTAAAAGACTACTCTTCCATGGGTGGCGTAATCATCGTAGAAGCGTTTTGCATGTGCAAAGGTTTAAAATGGGTATAACCCAATAACGCTTCTAATCAAGAATTCCAGACCAATTAGGAAGATTAATAGAAGAATAAATTTAAACAAAACAGAAGAAAATAGAAGAAATAAAAGAAGAACAAAGAAGTTTATTACATAAACAAAATCATTACAACATGAAGGAGAAGAAGAAGGCTTCGTCGAAGGGATCCTTGCTTCAAGAGCTACCCTTATTTAAATGGTTGGATAATTGGAGTGGATCCACTTCTCTTCTGCCCTAAACTTCCCAATTCACGTCCCAACCCCTCCAAATGAGAAAAACTCCAATTTATAGAGGGGAGGGGAGGAGAGGTTACAAGTGGTTTCAAGTGTGAATGTGGAAATTCGGCCAAATATTTTATTCCAACTTTCACCGCCCATTTGACCACCAAAACGCGTGAATTGGCCGGACTTACAGAAGGATCAAATGTGAGAATATGTGTCTTATATCTCCTCTCCAAATGTGGGCTCAATATAGGCCCATATGAAGGAGTTATGGATGAAATACAGAATCTTATCCATTCTGGAGATCCCAGCCCAACTTTGACTTCATGGCCCAATTTCAACAACCAACTGAACTCTTTAGCTCTAGTGTCCTGAATAAAAGTTGTATATAATTAAGTTAGGAAAACTGTTAAAAAATTTTAATTTCAAATAATAAATATAAAAATATTTATATTCGAAATACTACAGTGAACTATAAAGGGTAAAACTGGAATTTTCATCAAATATTCAAATGAACGATCTAATCCCAAATATTTTATAAATAAACATATTTAACACAATGTGAGGAAATTATATCATTTATTATCAATAAAATATTCAATAAAATAGTGTTTTATCAACTCCCCCACACTTACCCTTTTGCACACCTGGGAAAAACCTCATATCAAGTAAACATCAATATCAAATCAAAATCAATTTTAAAACACATATCCTTAAGATCAATCAATTTCACACCAAGAATAAAAAGATATCATGCCTCATAAAAAACCTTATTTCAAGTTCTCCATTTATATCATTCAATATATTTCCACTTTATTTATCCGCCCATGCACAAAACACTTACCTCGCTTGAATTTTCTCTCATCACTCAAATATCAATTTTTTTTGCAATGTCTTTCTCATCCAAACTCATAAAAGGGTCACCATAGGCTTGATAGATTCCTACATCGCTACCCTATGTGAGTCAAGGACATATGTTTATCATGAGGACTTTTCAGGGTTGTTCTGTGGCTTTCGGTTGGTAGGATTAAGATGTGAAAAACTCTGAGGCTGAATGAGGAGGGCTTGACTCTTTTGAAGCAAAATTGCATTAATCTAATTTTCACTTAAATATGGTATTCTCTTAAATCCCCATAGTATCAATTCAGCTCCATCATCATGAAAAGTCATGAAAGGTTTACACCATTCATCATTTCAGCATAAAAAATGTCAATCTTCTCAAACATGATTTTCTTGAAAGCTCCAAATGGGCACAGCTTTCCACCTCAATTAGAAGCTCTAGAAAAGGCACAACTTCACTTGTCATGAAAGCTCCAGAAAAGGCACAGCTTTCAATATAATGAATTTCTTCAACAGCAAACACATCTCTTCAGAATTTAATTTTCCACCCAAAGTATCACATAATATGGTGGCACAACACAAGACAGCTTCCCCCACACTTAAGCTCAACTAGATTATGCAATTTCACTTCAAGAGTTGGTTGGATAGGGAAAATTGGCTTGTAATGTGGATTAACCTAACAGGTTGTGCATGGATTCTAAGGGATACAAGGATTAAATATTCAAGGTAGGCCATTATAAAAAAGGATTCTTTGAAATAGGGGCTTTAATACCAAACAAATGCCTCAATCATTTAAACATATGTACCTCAAACCCTCAAGTTTTGACAGGAATAGATCAAATTCTGGTTAAATCAAGCATGGTTTGGTTCTCTCAAGAAGTGAGGTGAATGTAAATAATATGAAAATAATGGTTTAGAAGCCTCACAGGAAAGTGATTTCAAATATAAAGACAGTGAGATTGGCATGGGATTCAAAATTCAGTGTACTTTTCATGAAATTACTAAATATTTGAACTTGAAACAAAGTCATTTCAGAATTCATTTAAGCTTAGTTTCAAGGGGTAAATTGTTTCACTTATTGATATGGATTTAAAAATGGTGATGAGAATCATTTTAGCTCAAAATGTTTCAAAAAACACTTAAAATTGTAAAATAAACACACAAAATTTGAAAAACACACAATTTTTTTTTGGTTTTTTTTAAACAGGAAAACAATTGAAATTACTAAACTAAAAGGTTCCCTCCCCCACACTTAAAATATTGCATTGTCCTCAATGTGAACCCATGAGATGATATATGCACATGAAATGCATAATTTTTAAATAGGACAAATAATATAAAAGTGAAAGGGTTAGGAACAGCCTGATGTGATCAAGTGATGATGGGGTCATGCAGTGTGATAAAATCCACTGCATCAGTAGGATGTCCCTCAATTTATCTCTTCAAACGTTGCCCATTGACTGTAAAGCTCCTTCTAGTGTCCTCTTGTGTGATCTCCACTGCACCATAAGGAAAAACATTAGACACAATATAAGGACCTAACCATCTGGAACGCAACTTACCAGGCATCAACTTCAATCGTGAACTATAGAGAAGGACTTTCTCTCCAACATGAAATTCCCTTTGTTGGATCATTTTGTCATGAGCTGCTTTTGATCTTTCCTTGTAGAGCTTTGAGTTCTCATATGATGACAGTCGAATCTCCTCAAGCTCTTGAATTTGCAACTTCCTTTGAATTCCAGCTTGGGCCAAATCCATGTTACATTTCTTTATAGCCCAATATGCCCGATGCTCAACTTCCACGGGGAGATGACACGCTTTCCCAAAAACAATCTGAAATGGGGACATACCAATGGGGGTCTTGCATGCTGTCCTATAAGCCCACAATGCATCATCCAAGCGCTTGCTCCAATCCTTCCTATTTGGCTGCACGGTTTTCTACAAGATTTGTTTCAACTCACGATTTGAAACCTCAGCCTGGCCATTTGTTTGGGGGTGGTATGGTGTTGATGTTTTGTGTGTCACCCCATACTTTTGAAGGAGGGAAGCAAAATTCCTATTGCAAAAGTGTGTCCCTTGGTCACTGATGATGGCCTTTGGTACTCCAAACCTGCAAAAAATCTGTGCTTTGACAAAGTCCACAACAACATGAGAATCGTCAGTCCTGGTGGCCTTGGCCTCCACCCATTTACTCACATAATCAACAGCAACCAAAATATACAAAAATCCAAATGAACTTGGAAAAGGACCCATAAATTCGATGCCCCATACATCAAAAATCTCACAAAATAGTATGGGTTATTGGGGCTTCTCATGTCTCCTAGAAATGTTCCCAGTGTGTTGGAAATGAGAGCATGACTTACAAAACAAATGGGAATCATGGAACAAGCTAGGCCAATATAATCCAGAGTCTAAAACCTTCCTAGCTGTCCGTTGGGGTCCAAAGTGTCCACCACAAGCAAGTGTATGACAGAAATGCAAAACAGACTCAAACTCATGATCGGGAACACACCTCCTAATGACTTGGTCACTACACATGCGCCAGAGGTACGGATCATCCCACACATAATACCTAGACTCACTTTTTAATTTTTGGACTTGATGCTTCTTCAAATTTACTGGGATTTCATAGACAACAATGTAATTAACTAAATCAGCATACCAAGGATGCTTACCTGAGATGGTATAGAGATGCTCATCGGGGAAAGTGTCCCGAAGTGGTACCTGGTCCAAGGTGTCACCCTCTAGTGTGTGAGTAAGCCTACTCATGTGGTCTGCCACCAAATTCTCTAACCCCTTCTTGTCCTTTATCTCAAGGTCAAACTCTTGAAGAAGGAGCATCCAGCGGATAAGTCGTGGCTTTGCATCTGGCTTCTTTAGGAGGTACCTCAAAGCTGCATGGTCAGAAAAAAGAACTACTTTAGAGCCCAATAAATATGAACGGAATTTATCTAAAGCAAATATGACAGCAAGAAACTCCTTTTCTGTGGTAGTGTAGTTTGATTGGGCTGAATCTAGTGTCCTCGATGCATAGGCGATCACATGTGAACGCCCCTCCACCCTCTGAGATAAGACAGCTCCAACCGCGAAGTTGGAGGCGTCACACATAAGCTCAAAAGGAATCTCCCACTGTGGGGGCTGTATGATAGGTGGAGTGGTCAGACGTTGTTTTATCTCATCAAATGAATTCCTGCAAGAAACATCAAACACAAAATCAGAATCCTTTTGAAGTAATCTTGACATAAGAAGAGCAATCTTACTAAAATATTTGATGAAGTGCCGATAAAATCTTGCATGCCCTAGGAAAGATCTAACATCACGCACACATGAAGGATATGGTAAGGATGAAATAATTTCTATCTTAGATCTATCAACCTCTATCCCATGTTTGGACACTACATGCCCTAAGACAATGCCATTCTCTACCATGAAATGACACTTTTCAAAGTTCAGGACCAGATTCTTCTCAATACAATGATTCAACACCTTTCCCAAACTCTTTAGACATTCATCAAATGAGGATCCATACACTGTAAAATCATCCATAAATACCTCCATGCAGGTCTCAATAAAATTAGAAAAAATACTCACCATGCATCTCTGGAAGGTACCTGGGGCATTGCAAAGTCCAAATGGCATCCTCCGGTAGGCAAATGTGCCAAAGGGACAGGTGAATGTAGTCTTTTCCTGATCCTCTGGAGCTATAGGAACCTGAAAATATCCAGAAAATCAATCCAAGAAACAATAGTGTGTCTTCCCAGCTAGTCTCTCAAGCATCTGGTCAATAAATGGGAGGGGGAAATGGTCCTTGCGAGTGGACTGATTTAGTTTCCTATAATCAATACACACACGCCAACTGTTTTGCACCCTCATTGGAACAAAATCATCTTTCTCATTTTTAACAACAGTAAAACCAGTTTTCTTAGGCACAACCTGAATTGGACTTACCCACTGTGAATCTGAAATGGGAAAGATTATACCTGCCTCGAGCAATTTCTCAACTTCCTTTTTAACAACTTCCAGGAGGGTGGGATTGAGTCTCCTTTGTGGTTGTCTCACCGGTTTAGCCCCATCCTCCAAGAGAATCCTATGAATGCAAATGGAGGGGCTAATACCTGATATGTCATCCAAGGTCCACCCAATCGCCCTGATGCTCTCCCTCAAAATATTCAAAAGCTTTTCTTCATGTTCAAAAGGGAGATTGTTAGCAATGATAACAGGTAATCTCTCACCACTCAACAAGTATGAGTATTTCAGATTTGGTGGCAATGGCTTGAGTTCTAATGAAGGAGGGTGTAGTATGGATGGAGACATTGAAGGAACTGAAATATGTGCACAAAGAGCATCAGTATCAGAATAGACATCATCAAAATCATAGAATAAAGCATCAAATCCATCAGCATACTCAACATCCATTTCATAATCAGAGTGAACATGATCAAAATCAGAATATGAATCCACATCAAAATCAAATCTTAGAGAGTCTTGTTCATTAGAAATAGGTGTGGAAGTTCTCTTATACATTAAACCAGAACCAATACTCATAATCTCCCTAAGCATAGGACAATCCAATTTCATGATGTTTTTACTGGGTGGTTCAAAATGGGAGATAACAAAAGCAGAATGGTCCTCTGAGGGGTACTTCATGGAATCCATAACATTAAATATCACAAATTCATCTCCAAACTCCATGGAAAGTGTACCCTCATTGACATTTATGATAGTTTTTGCAGTTTTGAGGAAGGGTCTACCTAAGATAATGGGGGCATGAGAACTTACCTGATCATCCTCCATGTTAAGCACATAGAAGTCTGCTGGAAAGATCATGTCTCTTACCCGAACAAGTACATCCTCAAGAACTCCCGCTGGATATGCCGTAGCTCTATTCTCCAATTGCACCACTACTCTTGTTGGCTTCAACTCACCAACCTTCAAGGAAGAGAATACAGAGTGAGGCATCACATTTATGGAAGCACCTAAATCACAAAGTGCATCAGAAAAGTGAAACTCCCCTATGGTGCATGGGATGGTGAATGTCCCTGGATCCTTGCACTTTTTTGGCATTGCTAGAGTTGGTGAAATGAGTGCTGAGACATTCCTTCCAAGGTTTATCCTCTCATTTCCCTTGAGCCCTCTTCGATTGGTGCAGAGTTCTTTTAAGAATTTGGCATACCTTGGGATTTGCTTAATGGCTTCAAGTAGAGGAATGTTGACCTCCACACGCTTGAATGTGTCCAAAACCTCCTTTTGCATTGCTTCTTCAGCCATCTTCTTGGTTTGAACAACCCTGTTTGGAAAAGGAAGGGGTTTAGGAGGAACATCATCAATATTTTTCTTACCTTTATCTTTCTCCTTGGATTGCTCATCAGTTGGTATGGAATGCGGCTTCTCTGAAGTTGAGGTGAATCCCGGTGGAATGGTAGGTGCAGATGTATCTTTCATTTGCTTCCCACTTCTCAATGTGATGGAACTAACATTCCCCTTTGGATTTGGAGTGGGTTGGGAAGGTAGATTTCCAGAATTTTTACTCACAAGTTCATGGAGGGCGGTGGCAATCTGGCTCATTTGAGTCTTCAACTCCCTCAGCTCCGAACTTTGACTCTTCAGCTCATTCTGTTGATTAAGAACAATTTGCTTCAAAAGATCATCAGTATTAGAATCTACCTTTGGTGGATGATTCCCTTGTTGTTGACTTGTTGATTTTTGAGCTTCAAATCTCCTTTGGGGTTGTTGGAAACCCTGCTGGTAAGGCGGAGGCGGCTGGAAGTTTTGTTGAAAGGGTGGCCTTTGTTGTTGTCCATAGCCATACCTCATGTCCGACTGATCTTTCCACCCTTGGTTGTATGTTGGATCAAAATTCTTTTGGGGATATGGTTGTTGTTGTTGCTGCTGAAATGGTCTCCCAGGGAACACTGCTGCACAATCTTCTGTTTCTTGGAGTTGTGGGCAACAGTCAGTTGGGTGGCTTGTCTCAGCGCAAATACCACAAGGCCTTGAAGGAGGGGGTAGAGATGTATTTTGTGCCAATGCAATCTGCCTCACCATAGTTGTCAATTCTTCTAACTTAGTATCAATAAAATTACTTTCAAGAGAAGAAGGACTTACTTGATGTACTCCTCGAACATGTGGTGTACCTCTATCACCAAATTGTTGGGAGTTTTGGGCCATCTTGTCGATAAACGCACGTGCAGCTACTGGTGTCTTGTCCACCAATGCTCCTCCATCCGCAACATCCACCATGCTTCTCTCCATAGGTGTGAGTCCTTCATAGAAGTATTGGATGAGGAGTTGCTCACTGATTTGGTGATGCGGACAGCTTGCGCACAACTTCTTGAATCTCTCCCAATACTCATACATTGACTCCCCTTGTGCTTGCTTGATCCCCGAGATCTCCTTACGAATGGATGTGGTCCTTGATGCTGGAAAAAATCTTTGCAAGAAAAGACGTTTCAAATCATTCCAACATGTTACATCTTCAGGTTGCAAATAATACATCCAATCTTTTGCAGCACCATCAAGTGAGAATGGGAATGCTCTTAATTTAATTTGATCTTCAGAAACATTTCTTGGTTTTAAAGTTGAGAAAACCACATTAAATTCCTTAAGGTGTTTGTTGGGATCCTCACCAGATAAGCCATGAAAATTTGGAAGAAGGTGAATTAATCCAGATTTCAATTCAAAGTCCGATTCAAGATTTGGGTATGCAATACAATTTGGTTGATAGTTAATATCAGGTGCAGCTAATTCTCGAATGGTTCGATTAAGTTCATTTCCATTGTTTTCAGCCATTGGTTCCTCTTTTATGTTTGAATTTGAATAGCTTCCAATTTCAATGTTTCCAGAAGAGAGGAATTCACCAACTAGTTGAATATTGAAACTTCCCGTAGATTGAGAATGTCCGATTCGAGCCCTAAGGCTGCGTTCAATCTCAGGGTCAAGATCTAAGAGATATTCGGGATTAGTTCGTGTCATAGATTAAATAAAAATGAAAAGAAAGAAAGTGGACCATAGTAAAATAAAAATGAGAAGTTTGAGTTGATGGTCCAAAAAGAAGTAGAAGAAAATAAAAGAAGAAGAAGAAAAATCAGATTGGGTAAAGAAGGAAGAAGGAAGAGAGGAAGAGAATAAAATGTAAAATAAAATAAATACCTCTAATTGGTTCAAATAATTACTTGCCTCCCCGGCAACGGCGCCAATTTGATAGAGCGCTGTCGTGGGCGCCCTCAAATGATTAGTGTAATTTGGGGTACTTAGGTGCAGCAGAGTGGCTGACCAAGGTCGTCTCTCAAAGGAGGAAGTGAATTTAACAACTTATTAGAGGTATTATAAAAACAAAATAAAAGGGAATAAAATAAAAACACTACTTTAAAGGATTGGGGTTTGTTTTAGTTTATGAATCTAGAAGAAGTTTTCTGGAAGAAGATTGTATAATTTTTTTTGTTTTTTGTTTTGAAATGAATTTCGATTAAAATGACACAACAAGAAGATGTTTTTTTAGAAATATATTTAAAAGGCGTAATCGATCTAAATATACCTCTTAAATCATTTATTAATCATTATCATTTAAATTAATATTCACTTAATTATGATCCCTTAATTTATTAAATCACGAACCCTACGAGAATTAACTTTACCACGAAGATTGAAGTGAATTTTACATTAGGCTAACTTCGGAACATGCAATCGCAGCACCCTGCTTTGATTGATGTTCTAAGATTAGCTTATGGTCAGTGGTAAATTAAAACACATATCCACTCTGGAAATGAGGATGAATTGTGTTTAGAGATTATATTTTAACTCTAAAAATTTATCCCGTGTGGTCTTGTATTACCGATTAAGATCGTGCTCTCACAATTTACACAAAATCCCGACCTCGCGTGTTTTTGTGTACATTGTTCAATTGCTTGCTTAGTTTATTACAATTTAAAAACACAATTCATGTATCATATTAAGTGAATTACATTAGCTCATTGATTCAAAATAATTAAATGAAGAGGGTATAAGATAGATCGATTACTAAAAGACTACTCTTCCATGGGTGGCGTAATCATCGTAGAAGCGTTTTGCATGTGCAAAGGTTTAAAATGGGTATAACCTAATAACGCTTCTACTCAAGAATTCCATCCCAATTAGGAAGATTAAGAGAATAATAAATTTAAACAAAACATAAGAAAATAGAATAAATAAAATAAGAACAAAGAAGTTTATTACATAAACAAAATCATTACAACATGAAGGAGAAGAAGAAGGCTTCGTCGAAGGGATCCTTGCTTCAAGAGCTACCCTTATTGAAATGGTTGGAGAATTGGAGTGGATCCACTTCTCTTCTGCCCTAAACTTCCCAATGCACGTCCCAACCCCTCCAAATGAGAAAAACTCCAATTTATAGAGGGGAGGGGAGGAGAGGTTACAAGTGGTTTCAAGTGTGAATGTGGAAATTCGGCCAAATATTTTATGCCAACTTGCACCGCCCATTGGACCACCAAAACGCGTGAATTGGCCGGACTTCCAGAAGGATAAAATGTGAGGATATGTGTCTTCTATCTCCTCTCCAAATTTAGGCTCAATAAAGGCCCATATTAAGGAGTTATGGCCGAAATATAGAAGCTTCTCCATTCTGGAGAGCCCAGCCCAACTTTTACTTCATGGACCAATTTCAACAACCAACTGAACTCTTTAGCTCTAGTGTCCTGAATAAAAGTTGTATATAATTAAGTTAGGAACACAGTTACAAAATTTCAATTTCAAATAATAAATGTAAAAATATTTATATTCGAAATACAACAGTGAACTATAAAGCGTAAAACTGGAATTTTCATCAAATATTCAAATGAATGATCTAATCCCAAATATTTTATAAATAAACATATTTAACCCAATGTGAGGAAATTATATCATTTATTATCAATAAAATATTCAATAAAATAGTGTTTTATCAGATATATACAAATCACAAGAGTCTTAAATATATATTCACATAGAATGATCTTAATATGAACTAGTGAAGATTGTTAGAGCTCATCAAGGATTATGACTTCTTGATCCACTGCCATCATGGTAAGAAAAATACGGTGGAATATTCTCTAAGTATAAAGGATCCCATATATTTATCAATGATGAGAATTGAGAAGGTTTCAATCTTTTTATAATTAAAAAGGATAGACATTGGAATCATTAAGGTAGGAACATCATAAATCATTTCTCAAATGATTGATCATCTTTCCCTTGTGGAGAAAATAAAGGATGATCAAATAAATGATTTGGAAATTCAGAAAAGGGTGGAAGCTGTCCGAAATAGGAAATCCTCTGTGTTTAAAATTATTTATAAGGGAGTTATAAGATTTGGGTCATGATTATGTGTACTGTCCAATCCATATGAAGCCCTTTATGGTAAAAGGCGCAAAACACTGACATTATGGGATGAAGTTGGCGAACATAAGCTGTTAGGACCAAAAATTATTGAAGAAATTGTAGAGAAGGTGAAAACCATTCATCAGCACATCAAGGCGGCCCAAATTCAACAAAAGACCTGTCAAGATAATCATTGATGGGACTTGAATTTTAAGGTTGGAGACATGTTATTACTCTGCATATCTCCATGGAAGAGGATCATGAGATTCTATAAAAAAGGGAAGCTAAGTCCCAAGTACATCAGTCCCTTCAAGATCCTTGATCGTGCCGAAGCTGTGGCCTATCGACTTTCACTCCCACCAACCATGTCTCAAGTACATGATGTATTCCACATATGCCTCTTAAGGAAGTACATACAAGATCCTTCATATATATTGATTTCAGAGGTGGTATAGTGAGAGAATGATATTTCTTATGAGGAGCAGCCAATGAATATCTTGGATCATAGAGATAAAGTTATATTCAACAAGACTACTCACCTGGTCAAAGTACTTTTATAAAACTATAAGTATTAATAGGAAACATGGTTACCCAAGCAAGCAATGAAGGAAAAGTACCCACACCTATTTTCACCTTAGTATGTAAAATGAAATTTCGAGGGTGAAATTTCATAAGGGGGAGAATGTAATGAACCAAAGTTTTATCAATTGAAATTTCATTATTATAATTATTTCATATGTTATAAACCAATAGAGAACAAAATACAAGCTTTATAAATGATTAATTGATGAAATAAGAAGAGTTTATAGAAGTTAATGAACCTATATCGATGAAATAGTAACTTAACCTTTAGAATAGTAATGTTATGAATAGTAAACTAGATAATTGGATAGTAAACTCACCAATGAAAGTATAAATAAAATTTATCCATCTTATAAGTGATAATATTATATAATTATATCATAGTATAAGTAAATAAATATTTTAAAAATTATTAATTAAGTGTTGTTTTTTTGTAAGTTATAAATATTTAATTATAATTTTATAAATAATTTAATAATTTAAAAGAAAATTTATTTTCATAAAATTTATTCATGAATTAATATTTTTATGTCTTAATATTATAAGATAATTTTATGATACCTAAATTAATTTTTCAAAGTGTTATAAAATCAGTTACAATTTTAAAATCTGTATTTTTCAAGTAAATTATTATTTTAATTAAAAATTATATTTCTCATATTTATAAAATTATTTTAATAAAATGGAGTTCATTTTTTAATTCTAAATATTAAAAAATGGTTAGGGTGATTTTTTTCTGAAAAACTGGAATTTTTGGTGAATAGTAAAAGTTGGTAATTTACAGTATATATATACATTATAAGTAAAATAAACTATTCATTGATTCATGGATGATTTAAGGAGAATTGGTTCAAACTAACATGGTGTAATTACTATATTTAGTCTCAAGAGTCAACACTGTAATTTTTCTTGATAAAAATAATAAAATATTGAGTAAAATAATGAAAAAACACCCCTCTCCTCCACTATAAATACCACCCTTCACTACCTCTTCTCCTCATACCTCTAAAGCCTTGAGTGTTGTAAAAATTCTTCCAAATACTCTTCCAAAACATCTCCCCCATGTCCAAAAGATTTTGGTCTTAACAAAAGACCAAATCCAATCCCTTAAGGAGGTTCTCAAGACGGAGGAATCAAGATGTAAAACCCTCTTCTGTTTTCTTTCAATTCCTTTTCAAGTTCCTTTCTTTTATTTTTTATCTAATCACCTACCATCATCCAAATGGAATTAAAAATAAAATATTGCACATATAACGTAATTTTATCATGTTGATGGAATAATTCTTCCTCAAATCTATTCTCTTCTCTCTTTTATTTTAAAAATGAAAACATCGTCCGTGAGGTGCCGATTTACCACCTTCATGGATGACGTGCTTTCATATTTCAATTACGTCTTCAAGGCTGGTCATGAAACCATTTTTATGGTTTAAATAGGTTATAATCAATTTATTATATCATATTTAATTTTTTGGAATCATTTCGTACATATGATATTAATTTATAAAACAAAATGAGTTCGTTGTGATCAAAAAATGCTTAATTAATCTAAACGATTATCATTATTGATTTATCTAGTGAATCATCCTAAATTCTGGAAAAATGGTATTTTAATATTCTATAAGTTCATTAATATCATATAAGTTCATTTCAAGATAACTATTCTTATTATACATGATTTTCTATACACTTATACAATTAAACCGATCATTAAAACCAAGGAAACTCGTGCTTCCGAGCAATGAAATTGAATTCCATAACCCATAAAAAAGTCCATAAATGAACTTAATAAAGTTATAATAAATAAAATACATATATAAATGGTTATATACTTATTAATTAATGAATTTAATTTTATTATTAAAGACACTAATATCAAGTGTAGAATCGTTTTGGACATAAGGTAATGGATTCTACCCGAACCTCCATTATTCCTTCAGGTTACTCTTTCTCTCTTTTTACCCAAATGAAATTCTCTTTTATTTTTATTTATATATTCCAAATGATTTTTATATGTTCCAAAATCATGTATCAAGATCCATTCATCCTTATTTTTTGTGGATATACATGTTTTTAAAAGTTAGCTTACTCAATTCTTCCTGATATACAAGCCTGATTTAAGAGAAGTTCCTAAATTCTTACCCAATTTCAAGTGCACTATATAGTATATTTTAATCCACATTTATTTTTATAAAATAACTCATTTTATCATGGAAAACTACCTTGGTTCAGTTATGGTTTTATAAAAAAAATTATTCCTTTTCCATTTTAAATAATCTTGAAAATTTTCCCTTAAACCGTAATAAAACATTTTATTTCTAAAGTTTCTTAAACACTCGTTTCACTTCAGTTTGATATAAATTATCATTATCTATGTCTATATTCCATTATAAATGTCTATTTATGATTTAAATCCATCCTTTAATGGGCACCACTATGATATTCTATTTTGATATGCCTTTTGACATAATTTTGATACCCAATTCTTTCCATGGGTAACCCTTATGTTTATGTTTGATTTCTTATGTATGATTCTTTATGTGGAAAACATATTCATGAACATTTAATGATGGGTGACCCCAAATATTGATCCAATGGATTGGGTAAAGTTTAGTCTCATGAGACGTTATGTGTAACGATCTTGGTGGTTTTCCTTGACTCGTGATCCTCTATGTGCAACGATCATTGACTCATGCTCCTCTATGTGAAAAGAGCCTTGAATCATGATAAATCCATTTTTTATGTTGTTACCACATTATTATGAATCCATGATTATATGGTCCCATGTTATGATAATCATGTTCCATTCCTTTTTATCTCATCATGTTATGCCTTCTAACCGATGTGCTAAGATTTATTCTTATGTTTATTCCCTTACGGGGCTTTTAGCTCATCCCATTATTCATGTTATACCTAGGTTATCCTATGCATATTTAAGGGATAAAAGGAAGTTAGGATCTCATAATGGATGATAAATAAATAAATTTTTTATTTAGTCCCATGTTTTCAAATTTATGTACATAGTCTTACAAGACAGTAGACTTCACTATCCTTGGCTTGTAATTTGATGTTTAATTATGCTTAAAATCATGTAATGATATGTGTAAAAGGATAGGGACCCTATAGAGATGTTACTTTCCTACTAATAGCATCTATAACAACATTCCCTTTCTCTGGGTTGTAGGCATTATCGAATTCAAACATCTAAATGCATTCTACCCATCATCTTTGTCTAAGATTCATGTATTTATGAGAGTAGATATAACTCAAACTCTTATGATCAGAAAAGACTATGAAACTATCTCTAAAAATATAGTTCTACCAACATTTAAGTGCATAAATAACTACATCAATCTCTAGATCATGAGTGGGGTAATTCTTATCATGCGGTCAAAGCTGAAAAGAGCCATAAGCTACCACATGGTCATCTTGCATAAGCATGCATCCCAAACCAACACTAGAAGCATAAAAAAAACACCACATACCCCCTATTGGGATCAGGTCAGATCAGAATAGGAGTCTATGTCATAATTCTTTTTAGTTAATCAAAAGAAGACTGGCACTTCAGATCCTAGGTGAATTTCAGTACTTTCCTGGTAAGAACAGTTAAAGGTGATGCTAACTTAGAGAAATCATTTAAAAACTATCGGTAGTATCCATAAAGACCAAGGAATATCTAAATTTCAAAGAAATTATGTGGTTCTTTCCATGAAAAGACAACCTTCACCTTATATGGATCAACTAATAACCCATGTTTGTAAATATTGTGCCCTGATTACTTCACTTCTTGAATCCATAAACTACATTTAGAAAGCTTTCCATACAAATAGTGACTTATTAGAATTTATATAACAAAAATCAGATGGTTCTCATGCTCATTCTTCGATTTCGAATAAACTAGAATATCATCCATGAATACCACCAAAAAAGTTTCAAGATATTAATGGAATATCAGATTCATCAAAGACATAAAAACTACAGGATAATTAGTTAGACCAAAAGGCTTCACAAGATATTCATAATGGCCATACCTTCTCCTAAAATCCATATTCAGTATATACGGCTCCAAAACTTTGAGCTGATGATAACCCAACTGAATATCAATATTTTAAAACCACTTTCCCCCCCTTTAACTGATCAAACAAATAATCTACATGGGGAAATGGATATTTTTTCTTAACTGTTACCCAGTTCAAATTTCTATAGTCCACACAAAAATGAAGTGAATCATCTTCATTATTGGCAAAGAGCATATGGGTTTCCCAAGGAGAAATGATAGGGTGAATGAAACCTTTTCCAAATAGGTCATCAAAATGAATCTTGAGCTCTTTCATCTCCATTGGTGCCATACGATAAGAAGGTATCGATATCAACTGCGTACCTAGAACCAGGTCAACTATAAACTCTACCTATATCTGTGGAGG
Source organism: Viscum album (assembly GCA_963277665.1). Lineage (NCBI taxonomy): Eukaryota > Viridiplantae > Streptophyta > Magnoliopsida > Santalales > Viscaceae > Viscum > Viscum album. The sequence goes on along the minus strand of OY728122.1, from coordinate 1,735,279,633 downwards.
AATACCAGAGAAGTCATATGGGAAAACATCAGGAAAGTCTTGAACAATAATGGGGATATAAAAAATAGGATAAACATCATCAGGATAAAATCCAATAGAATACAAAAAACTCCTAATATTTGGCAGGAAATCCCTACATGACCTGATCTCGAGTCCCACTCCCCTAAAACACAAGATATCTCCCATCAATAGAAAGAAAGGAGACACGTTGATCAAAAAATCAACCTCATATCGATGAGCGATAGACCAATCCATACCGATAATGATATCAACCAAATCCATATCAATAATGAGAAACTGCTATACCAACTTCGTATGAAAAATCATCAACGAACAAGAAGGACACTGAAACCCCTACTCTCTACTATTTCCAAGAGGTGTCTCTAAATCCATTACAAAGGTTATAAGTTCCATTGGAAGTTTAAGCATATCAAGAAAACATGTATAAACGAGTGGGAGGTTCCAGTATCAAATAAAGAAATTTATATTGAACATGAAATAAGGATATTACCTCTCACTATTTCCAAACCTGCATCGAATTCCGATGGACACTCATCTACTGCATGAAAGAGTGCCTGATTAGTCACTTAAAGTGGCTAATATTCATTGTTAATATCTATATATTAATTTTTTTAAATGTTCATAAACATCAATTTTAGTTCAATTCCGAAATTGAACTTCATTTCCCATCATTGTGCAATTCATGCTTAAAATGTCAATTTGGGCCCACTCAATAATTTGCTTGTGGAAATTACAATATTCCTCATTTTAATTTGAAATTTTGGGATATTATTTATCACTTTGTTTGGAACATTTTATCTTTTAGGTCCGATGGATGAATCCCAAAGGAAGATGGAGAATTTTGCGCCTGAAGGCAGAAACTTGCTGGAAAAAGCATAATGGGCCTAAGGCCCATCAAACAAATGTGGGGCCAATACACCAAGCCCAATAAAGCTCAAATTTATACAGTATAAAGATAAAAATATGAGGATCATTTTATTCAACTGTGGCTGGAGCTAATTCTTAAGTTATCATGATGATAAATGGATCTGAAGTTGAGATTTAAATGGTGGACATGACATTAATGCTCAAAAAGCCGTCTCACCATTTCGACTATAACTTCCAAACGTATGAGAGAAATTTCCTGAACTTTTTACAGCTCATAGAGGACAGATGGATGAAGATATTTCTCTTCTACAGCCCCTCCGGATTCGGCCTTATTAAATTTCTAATTCACACGTCAATGTGGTGGACGAATCTGGACAGTTTTCCGGGTCAAATTCAAAACATCAATTTCCTTTTGATTATTCACCCTCCATTTGACTCTATTAATTGTTGGGGGGTGAATTAATTGTTGGGGGATGTACCTAAGGCTCCTAATATGCCTATATAAGGAGCTAGTGGTGAAGGGAATGGGTGTGGAAAATTTTCACATCATCTTGGATGCTTTGTTTCATTGTAATGTTTTGCTTCCAAATTTCCTTTGTAATGTTTTCCATTTCCATGTAAGTTTCTTTTTTGTATCTTTATGTTCTTAATCAACTTATTTCTCTTATATATTTTCCATTTCATTTATTAAAACTTTATAATCACAAAGCACAGTGATATCTCTGTGTTGTTGTGAATTAGTTCACACATAGGTGTGAATTTCATTCACACACACGGAGGAGTGCTCGTTATTTCCGCGGTTTTAATTTCTTCAATCCAATTCTTGTTAGCCATCTTCCACCCACAATTGAGAGTATATCATAAATGGAGGGCTAAACCCTTAATGGGTTGATCTTAGGAGGATGCGAAGGCTGGATTGAATGTTATTTTATAAACGAATTATTGTTAATTGGATAATTAATTTAAGACATCCATTCTTCAGTTATTTATACTCTTCATCTTTACTGTGTTTGAGCAAAATAAATTCAATTACTAAATGACCATATACCTCGGAGAGATCATGAATTTGGTTCTCTAAGTGTATAGGGGATTAGTAATTGTGTTTAGTAAGCACCAAAATAGAAAATGATGAAGGTAGTGTTATTTTTGAAGAATGGATTCATCAAGAATTAATAAAACCAAAATTGTTTAAAGAAGTAAAATTCATTCAATCCACCCCGAGCATAATCCTAGATCAACCCATTTTCATTGAATTGAATTCACGTAGGTTTCTTAGTGTTATTTAAAACCATCCAAAATCAAAACCAAAGTTGGCTACTTCATATCCCATCCTTCACCAAATCATAGCGTGTCAAGGTTACTTCTTCGGTCCCTGTGGACTCGACCCCTACATGTACTACATCGATTGCTTTTACCCGTAGGGTAAATTTGGGCGCAACCAAATTTTGGCGCCGTTGCCGGGGACCAAGTAAGTCACCTTAGAACATCTTTCTACTCTCTCTCATTTCTATTTTCTCATCCCCATTTCTCTTATCTTTTCCCCTTTCTTTTTTTTGACCCCTGAAAATCACGATTCTAAATTTTCAAATAAATCCAATGGAGTATAATCAACAATATACCTTCACAAACTCAGGATGGAATCAGTTTGAAAATTCACATTGGGAATCACCAACCTTTTTTAATCAACCTTTGAATGAATACCCCACCCCTGATAACATGAACGAAATTTATAATGATGAAGGTTTAAAAGAAAAATTTCCATACCTATCAAGAATGATTCAAAAGATGAATAATGAGGAAGTCCATGATGTCAAAACATCTATCAATCCTAATCCTGAAACAATTCTTCAAAAATTGTGTGAACAAATGGAAAAAATGAATTCAGAGGTATCAAGTTTCAGACAAGAACTTCAAAGCATTAAAACTTGTGTGGACCCCATTCTCACTCAAACCATCCCTTACTCAATATTGATAGAATAATCTTGTAACACACAAACCCCTCAAGCCTTTATTGAAGAACCAACCATTGGATTTGGGATAGTTGAAGATAATAAATGAATTATTGATGGGTGCTTGAATCAAGAGGAAATTAATTTTATGGATTCACAAGGGGAAAATTTGACATCATGGACTGAGTTTCCTGAATATAACTCCATTAATGATTTTTCAGAAGTTTCATCTTTCAGATTAGAATTACAATGCTTTAAGACTTCTGAGGAACCCGTTCCCACTCAAGATGTTTTTTCCTCATCATTGATAGATGAATCTTTTATCCCAAAAACCTCTCATGATTTGAAAAAAGAACTAACCTTTGGATATGGGATAACTGAACAAGATCAAAGAAATGTTGAAGGGTATTTAAATCAGGATGAAATTGATTTCATGAATTCACAAGAGGGAAATTATTCTTCAAGGATTGAATGTCCAGAATATTGCACCAAAAATGATTTTTTAGAATCACCAATCATTGAACCATTGGGGGAGTTAAAAAATATTGAGTCTATACCCACTCCCGACATTCAAAAGGAAAATTTTTGGGAGGAATCAAAATTTCAAAAGGAACCAATTATTTCTAAATTTCATGGAGAAGAAACTATTTTTGATTCAAATTTCCATTCTTCTTTTGTAAATTTTTATCAACCTGAACTCAAAAATTTTCTCCTTTCTTCCCCACTCTTAAATGTGGATAACCAATACCATGAAATTTCAATTTATTATCTTCTTGAAAATAAAAAATTGGGAATGTTTATTGATGACTTAGGCAATACTAGATATTCAATTCAATCAACCATTTATGATATTACATGGATTTTACCGCTCATTATAGAACAAAGGATTTCACATGAAACATATTTCAAACAAATAATCAATCTCAATATTATTGAAGTGGAGAAAGATGGGTTAATTAAAATTTTGAAAGTTGGAATTGGATAAGTTGGGGGGTTCAAGTCGAGCTAACGACGTTAAACAAAAGCGCTGCATGGGAGGCAACCCATGGTTTTTATGTTTTCTAATCATTTTGAATCATTTTCTTTTTCATATAATAAATTACCATAGACTGTTGACCTGTTCTTCTTTTATGAGTAAGGATGGGTATGAAAAGGGAGCACCGTATTCATCCATGTCACGCGGTGTGATCCCTGAGTAATACCTTACCCAGAAATTTAAAGAAGACAATGTATCATCAGTTTATTTTATTTATTTATTTTAAAAAAAAAATTAGACTCTTGACCTATTCTTCTTTTATGAGTATGGATGGGTATGAAAGGGGAGCACCGTATTCATCTGTGTCACGCGGTGTGATCCCTGAGTAATACCTTACCCAGAAATTTAAAAGAAGACAATGTATTATTAGTTTGATTTAAAAAAAATGAAAATGATGGTACTTGGAATTAAATAAATCATTGTGTTGTTTGTTTTGTCTTCTTTGTCCTTCTTTTTATGGTTCAGGAACTATTTTGGGTGATATATGTTCAATCAAGGAGTTGCCTACATCCCCAAAGAGATCAAAGGAGTAATTTGGAGCATCATGAACCTCAACTTTAAAAACCAGGTGAATTTGTTCCATGTTTTTCATTCTCAATTTTATCTTTGAACTCCTCTCCTACCCCCTTCTAACGTTTTTTTTCTTTAAACACTGGGGACAATGTTATTCTAAGTTGGGGGGGGGGATAAAAATGATTTTTTTTTTAATAAAAACATGCATGAAAAGAAAAATTCCATTAACCTTGAACATGATAAGACACATTGCAAAATCTAAAATTGGATATCAAATAAATTTTGCATGCCTTGATTCTGATTTTAATGCAAGTTTAAGTTCATGAGCATAGTTTTTGGAAAGTGCGGTTGTCCGATGTGATTTTTCAAAGTTTACATTTTCATCCTCTTAATAAAAATGCCACAATGCACATCTTTTGGATTGTGGGTGTAAATTTGAGTTCTTGGGTCCCTTTCATTATAGCATAGGGTTCTGGGGTCACTTTTAGTTTAATTTGAGTATCCAAAAAAAACAACAAAAAAACAAAAAAAAACAACAAAAAAAAGACCACATAGAGCAATGTTTTGTCCAAATGTGTGGCGTCCGGCACTTGGGGATCGTGACTCCATAGTTGTCTTGCCCAGAGTTAGGCTTTATATCTCTATTGTAGAGCATGAAATTGACAAAATGCGTGGCGTCCGGCACTTGGGGATCGTGACTTCATAGTTGTCTTGCCCAGAGTTAGTCTTTTCATATCTATTGTGGTTAAAATAAAAAAAATGGATACTCATCTTAAGGTTTAATGTGATTCCCACCTAGCGCTTCCATTTTTTCCCCTTGAACAATAAAATAGGCCCCATATCTTTTATGATGCACAACACTTTATCATGCTTAATTGGAATTGGATGAAATGTGGCGATGAATTTGAACAAAGGAATGGGCTTGGGCTTGGGATATGCTTATGGACCTAGCTTGTTTTAAATGATTTTGATGGGTTTTCATAATTTTTTTTTGGTATTAGATATTTGGGTGAGTAATGTGTATTTAAATGTTTTTGGAAAAGGGGATTTGGATTTTATATTTGTAATTTATTTTGCTCGGGACTAGCAAAACTCAAGTTGGGGGGTGTGATTAGTCACTGAAAGTGGCTAATATTCATTTTTAAGATCTTAATATTAATGTGTTTAAATGTTCATAAACATCAATTTTAGTTCAATTCAGAAATTGAACTTCATTTCCCATCATTGTGCAATTCATGCTTAAAATGTCAATTTGGGCCCACTCAATAATTTGCTTGTGGAAATTACAATATTCCTCATTTTAATTTGAAATTTTGGGATATTATTGATCACTTTGTTTGGAACATTTTATCTTTTAGGTCCGATGGATGAATCCCAAAGGAAGATGGAGAATTTTGCGCCTGAAGGCAGAAACTTGCTGGAAAAAGCATAATGGGCCTAAGGCCCATCAAACAAATGTGGGGCCCAGAAACCAAGCCCAATGAAGCTCAAATTTATACAGTAGAAAGATAAAAATATGAGGATCATTTTATTCAACTGTGTCTGGAGCTAATTCTTAAGTTATCATGATGATAAATGGATCTGAAGTTGAGATTTAAATGGTGGACATGACATTAATGCTCAAAAAGCCGTCTCACCATTTCGACTATAACTTCCAAACGGATGAGCGAAATTTCCTGAAATTTTTACAGCTCATAGAGGACAGATGGATGAAGATATTTATCTTCTACAGCCCCTCCGGATTCGGCATTCTTCAATTTCTAATTCACACGTCAATGTGGTGGACGAATCTGGACAGTTTTCCGGGTCAAATTCAAAACATCAATTTCCTTTTGATTATTCACCCTCCATTTGACTCTATTAATTATTGGGGGGTGAATTAATTGTTGGGGGATGTACCTAAGGCTCCTAATATGCCTATATAAGGAGCTAGTGGTGAAGGTAATGGGTGTGGAAAATTTTCACATCATCTTGGATGCTTTGTTTCATTGTAATGTTTTGCTTCCAAATTTCCTTTGTAATGTTTTCCATTTCCATGTAAGTTTCTTTTTTGTATCTTTATGTTCTTAATCAACTTCTTTCTCTTATATATTTTACATTTAATTTATTAAAACTTTATAATCACAATGCACAGTGATATCTCTGTGTTGTTGTGAATTAGTTCACACATAGGTGTGAATTTCATTCGCACACACGGAGGAGTGCTCGTTATTTCCGCGGTTTTAATTTCTTCAATCCAATTCTTGTTAGCCATCTTCCACCCACCATTGAGATTATATCATCAATGGAGGGATAAACCCTTAATGGGTTGATCTTAGGAGGATGCGAAGGCTGGATTGAATGTTATTTTATGAACGAATTGTTGTTAATTGGATAATTAATTTAAGACATCCATTCTTCAATTATTTCTACTCTTCATCTTTACTGTGTTTGAGCAAAATAAATTCAATTACTAAATGACCATATACCTCGGAGAGATCATGAATTTGGTTCTCTACGTGTATAGGGGATTAGTAATTGTGTTTAGTAAGCACCAAACCATAAAATGATGAAGGTAGTGTTATTTTTGAAGAATGGATTCATCAAGAATTAATAAAACCAAAATTGTTTAAAGAAGTAAAATTCATTCAATCCACCCCGAGCATAATCCTAGATCAACCCATTTTCATTGAATTGAATTCACGTAGGTTTCTTAGTGTTATTTAAAACCATCCAAAATCAAAACCAAAGTTGGCTACTTCATAGCCCATCCTTCACCAAATCATAGCGTCTCAAGGTTACTTCTTCGGTCCCTGTGGACTCGACCCCTACATGTACTACATCGATCGCTTTTACCCGTAGGGTAAATTTGGGCGCAACCAGTGCCTCACTCCTAAGGCCTATGATTAGAGTCGTGTAGTCTTTGAAGCTTCTGAATGCACCGTAGTATCCTTTAGAGCCGACGAACCATGACCATAACAAGGCATAGTCATAGCCTCATAGAAGCACTGTAAATGACCAATGATTCTGCATCTATTTCATGTCTTTGTGGGAATAGTACAAGAACTTCTTGTGTGTTCGAATTTTCTGCACTGATAGTAAGTCGTAGGTACACTACTAGCTGAAGCAGATGGTGTAGAAGAGGCACGCTACTAAGACCCACCTCTACCAGTCCCCCGATGATCCTACCACTTCCTCTTCTTCCCATGCATGCCATTGAAACTGCCACTAGATAGAAGATGAGGGTTGGTAAAACTAACCTTTCCTACCATATTAATCTCTTCCATCATAGCTCTATCTACCATCATTTCATAGGTAGAAATCTTCGACATAAATACATACGATCTGATATCTGGTTGCAACCCTACAAGTACTTCTTAGCCTTTAGTTCGTCATTCTTCACCACATCCGGAGAAAAAATAAACAATATTAGAAAACCTATTGGTGTATACCGACACCGAATTCTCTCCCTATTTCAAGAACATGAACTCTAGAAACGTATACAACGTCAGGGACTCTGGGAAAAACTACTAGAAGAACAAGTTTTTGAATCCATTCCAACTTAGGTCCACGTGTCAGTTTGGATGGACCATGGAATCTCACCACCGCTTACTAGAACCTTTGAGCCTAAATGTTGCACACTTTACCTTGATATTCTTAGGTGTCTCTAGGAATTAAAAGGTTTTATCGATTCTATACAACTAGTCCTTTACCTCTTTTTGTTCATTTGTTCCTTTAAAGGATGGTGGATTCTAATGAAATAATTCTCATGATCGATCTTTATCTCCTCCTACTCATGGATGTACCTCAAAAACCACATTTTGAACTATTGGTACATCCTGATCAGGAACAAAAAATGCTCATACAATAGTTTCAATGAGATTTTTATCTATAGGCAGATTCCCTTGAGGAGAATTAGCTACACCCTCATGAGGAACTTGTGGAAGACATCTCAGAGGCATACTGTTGCATACCAAAATAGAAGGAACAATCAGAAAATAGAGTAAATCTTCGTTCAAACTAGAAAACCTATAAAAAGATTTTGATATTTAAAACAAAACCCAACACTAGAGACACATTTTACAACATCCCGTTGCAACTTGAGTCTCGTCACAAAAAGAGATGTCTAGGAATTTATTAAAACATACCTCTCAAGTCCTGAGTATCATATCTCCAATCTAACAGACATCCCAAGACAAGTAATCATGAGGATAGACCTCTTGTGATACCAAATTGTAATGAACTAACCCAGGTTAGCCTCAAAACTATCACCCAACCCGATCTTCCACATACCTGAAGGGCATTCCTGATCCCCAAGGGTTGGAAACAAGCACCTAGGATACAAACAACAAACAAGAGGGAATGATTTTTCCCAACTTTTATGAACACATGGAATATATACACACACAGAAAAGAAAGAGATAGTGGAAGTATAAAAATATATTTTATAATTGAAATAATACAATATAAACAATATAAGTATAAAATTAGATAAAACTCCAAAAGATAAGTCCAACTGAAAGGGACCCAAACAAAACAACTACTCCATGTGATGGTGCAAATGAACTCCCACCATCTCACACCTACAATGGAAGACATACAAAGGTCTACACAACAATGAAGAGGTGGTCAGGGTGTGAGATTAAAGGCTCAATAGGATCCCACCTAGATGTTCCATAAAAATTATCTAAGTAACAATTATTATATGCTCATTTTAAATAAAACATGACATGAAAATTAGTAAAGAAGTTTTATAGAAAACATGGTAAACATTCCCCTTTTTCACAGTTCTAAAACAAAATCATGTATATCAATTTCAAATAACATTTTCATATCATTCTTTAATAAGCATAAACATGCATATCAAGGATGAAACAACAAATCCAATAAATACAAAAATAGAAGCACATGTATCACCACCAAGGATCACTATAGTTAAGACTAGCAAAACACTGATACCAAAATCAATCAAGTTCACAGCCTAGATCCTAGAGCATAGGACTAGGAAGCAGAGGAGTGCCTTGTGAGTAAACCCCCTAACAAAGTCTATATCATTCCCCTAGAACAACGGGCCTAGGAAACAGAGGAAATCCCCATGAAAAAACCTCCTGATAATCAAAAAACATGGATGATGGACTAAAGATAAACCCTCCACCCAAGTACCTAAGGTCACCCATGTTCTAATTTTCAAAATTCATTTCAATTCTTTGAAAACCATTTCAAAAACCATTTCAAAAACCCATTTCAATGCTTTGAAAATACCACTTTTCTTTCCATTTATCAAAAACTAGGGAAAACCCGTTTTTCTTTAAAAAACATTTTCAACACACACAAAAAAAATCATTCCAATTACATGTATAAATAAATTTTTAAAGTAATAACAATAAGGTTTATCAATATAAACTAGAGATGGAACTACCTACCTCAAAACTCAGGTCACACACACCCGCAACTGGATCCACTAACAATGAAATCCCAATGACGATGATGAAGGCCCTAGAATCCAACCCACATCACAAGATTGATCCAATTTAGAAAACTAGGGGTCAGAAGAAAGGAGGAAACCCAAATACCTCAAGAATGAATGCCCTCTACACCACAACCAACAAAGGAATGACATTTGTAATGAGATCACACAACAAATCTAGAATAAGTTAAGAAGAAACACCAACTTAGACCAACAGATCTGATAAAACAACCCAAGGGCACTATTTTGATCAAAGGAAATAAATAAGAAGAAAGATCACTCACCTGGAGAGATGCATATTGATTATAAATAATATCGAATGATGGTCAGAACATTCTAGAATGAGAGGAATCTCCTAAAATCATATGGGAATTGCCCTGGGTTGAGATAAAGGGATAACTAGAGAAGAAATCAAAACAAAACAGTCACACACCTATTTTAAAAAATATATGTAATCCATTACATGGAGTGTAACCCAGTTACATGACATGTAATCACCAAGTTCCAACATACTCCAAAAAAACAGTCGCCTCAGCTTAAAAACCAGAACTTTTATTAACTCACAATGTGTAATATCCCATCATCCTACTACTGACTCCACAAAATAGACTCTAGGAGAGATGATGATAATTTAAAACTAGTTAGAAACATGACTAAAACATCCTCCTAATCATATAGGTGAAACTAAGAAAAAATCCCCATAAGGTTCCACTCTTCCTTCAATTTTAGAACAGCCAACGATGATACTTTCCTACTAAGAGAATCCGCAACAACGTTTCCCTTCCCTGGAGTGTGGGAGATATCAAAATCAAAAATATAATGGTATTATACCCATCATATCTATATGAGATTCAAGTCATTTTGAGAAAATATATAACTTAGACTCTTATGATCATAGAAGACCATGAACTTCTCCACAAAGAGATAGTGTTGCCAACATTTGAGCACATCCATGATTGCGGAAAGCTCTAAATTGTGAGTGGGGGTAATTATTCTCATGTGTTGGAAGATGAAGAGATTCATAAGCTAGCACATGGTCATCCTTAATAAGAAAACATCCAAAACGAGCACCATAAGCATCATAAAATACCACATATCCCTAATCGGGCTTAGGTAAGATCAAAATAAGAGTAGATGTCATAAGCATTTTTAGTTCATCGAAATAAGTCTGACATTTTGTATCCTAAGTGAATTTCACCAATTTACTAGTAAGAGAAGTTAAATGTGATTACATCTTAGAGATTTCCTTGAAAAAACTTCGATAGTATCCAGAAATACCAAGGAAGCTTTGTATCTTAAAGACATTCCATGGTTCCTTCCATAAAAAAACAGACTTTACCTTCTATGGATAAACTGACAATCCATTATCAGAAATTCTATTCCCCAATAACATCTCTTCTTGAATACAGAAACTACATTTTGAAATATTTCCATACAAATAGTGACTTCTAAAATTTTCCAAAACCAAACTCATATTGTGATCATGCTCATGCTCGGATTCCAAATAAATGAGAATATCATTTACAAACACTACCACAAAAGTGTCAAGATATTGATGTAATATCTGATTCATCAAGGACATAAAAACTATATGAGAATTAGTCAAACCAAAATGAATCATAATATATTCATAATGGACATACTTACTCCTGAACTCTGAGCTGAAGGTAACCTAAGCGAAGATCGATCTTTGAAAACCACCTAACCCCATTTAACAGATCAAACAGATCATCCAAACAAGGAAAAAGTTATTTGTTCTTAACTATAACCGGGTTCAAGTTCATATAGTTCACATATAAATTAATTGAACCATCTTATTTCTTGTCAAAGAGAATAGGTGATTCCCAAGGAAAAATGCTAGGGTGAACGGAACTTTTTTTAACAGGTCATCCAATTAAATCTTGAGCTCTTTCAGCTCCACTATTGCCATATGATAAGAAGGTATCGATATCGGCTATGTACCTAGCACCAAGTCAATCATAAACTCTACCCCTATCTCTAGAGGAAGACCAGAGAAATAATCTGGGAAAACATTAAGAAATTCTTGAACATCAATGAAAAGATCATCAATAGAAGAAAAGTCATCTGGCTCAAATACAACAGCAACCAACAAACTCCTGAGCTCTAGGTAGGAATGTCTTGCACGACCTAACCTTGGGTCCCATTCCCTCTAAAATACAAGAGATCTCCCATAAGTAGAAATAAATGAAACACATTGATGATAACAATCAACCTCATATCGATGAGTGAAAAGACAATCTATATCGATGATAACATCAAACAGATCAAGATCAAGAATGAGAAAATCCCAAACCAACTCCATATCAACTATTGTTAATGAACAACAAGGATACCTAAACGCCTTCTCTTTCCTCATACCAAGAGGTGTTGCTAAATCCATTTTAAAGGATATACGTTCCTTTGGAAATTTAAGAACATCAATAAAACATGTAGATATAAATGAGTGGGAGGAACCAGTATCAAATAATTCAATTGCTGCTAAAGATGAAAAAAGGATAGTATGTCTCACTTTTACTAGATCTTCATTAACAACCACTGGACACTCATCTATTGCATGAAAATTATTCACTCCTGAGGGCTATGGTTATATCCCTATAGTCTTTGAAGATTCTAAGTGCACCATAGTTGCCTTTGGAAATGATAAACCCTGCCCCTAAGGAGGCGTAGTTATAGCGTGACAAAAGCACTATAAGTTACCAATTTATCCATAGTTATTATACGTCTTCATGGGAATGAGACAAGTGTAGGATCAAAATATGAATTTATATGCTCAAATACAAGAGGGATTGAATTGTAAGTTTAAAAAAAATTCATTTTTATCCTTAAGGAAAACTATGTTTAACAAGGTTAAACAAGGTAAATTCACAAGACCACTTTTAGTTCTAAAAACTTTCTAGGTTTTGGAAATGTGGTTTTGAAAATGAAACTTAAGGAAAGTTTATAAGGAAAAGATTCTACCTTAAAGCATATAGAATATTAATTATCAAAGTATACAAAAGAACAAGAAAGTATAAAAAGGTTATACTTTCTTCCTTTGTCAAAATACTGCGGAAATAAACTTGAAACAAAACAAGTAACAAGTATGAAATATTTTAACCAAAAGAGAAGGGTTCTAACAACCTTGGATAAATGTCCCTTGATTTATACTTTCAAGAAAGTCTATCTCACCCACACCTGGGTAAGCCCTTGATAGGAATATCAGAATCTATCTTGCTATCCCTGCAAGCCCTCGAACTTTAAAGTAGTTAGAACCTCTGTCTTCCTATCCACAGAAGTCCTCAAACTTTAAGGTAATAGACACCTCTATCTTACTATCCCCAGAAGTCCTTGATTGTACACAACAACAATTAGAGTCGCGCGAAGCAAGCTGAACAAGATGTTCAGTATGCAAAAGGCATAATAGTATCTCTCTCTATAAATCACTTCAACAGTATGAAATCTCTAGAGTGATCAATATGTATTTGATCTCATTCAAATGAGCTTATATTTCTAGGCACTTCTCCAATGGTCAGCTCGCTCCTCTAACGGTGATATTTTTCTTTGAATTTAGGAGACGCCTATACACATGTCACTCAAACAATGGTTAGTTAGAAACAGAATGTACGACATCGTTTCATTTTTTTTCAAAAAAGGCAATTCCCCAGTGTGGCCTTTTCAAACCCTCCACACAGAGGAACCCCCCTCCCGCATGAAGGGGTAGTACCCGCAAGTAGCTCCCCAGCCGGGGAAGGAGTCATTACCAGCCGAGATGGCAGAGCGTCCTGAGGGTAACAACCCGAAAGCGATGGATCAACATAGAAATCTGTCAGCAGTTGGGTCGCGCCTCATTTTTCCCACCCAGAAGAATCCGGGTGACCCGAAAAGGTGGGTGGTTCCCGAGGGAGAGGCCCGACCCCCGAAAGCGGATTTACCAGGTTTAGAACCTTGCACCTCCCAGAGAACGATCGTGTTTGGAAACTCACCTTCACCACCGCACCACCACCGAAGTGGTTAACGTGTTATTGGGTAACGAGGTATTGGGCTGGCCTGCCCACCTGCGTGCCGCATGTCCCCAGCTAGGCCCAAGGTGGACAAACCTTGGGCTTGGGCCAGTTCCACATGGAGTCTAGGGGATGAGAGGATCACTGGCGTATGGTGTGCGTTGTCTTTGTGAGGACTCGAACCCAGAACCTCAACGACGGGACGCCACCGCCTTGAACCAACTCACCGAGCCCCCACGGGCATGTACGACATTGTTTCATAACTATAACAAGTATAAGAAAAAATATGGTTGATTAACTGAATATAATTTTTTGGAGTCTAAGGAAAAATAAAGTTCGAATTCTAAGGAAAAATAAACTGGAGATTATAAATCATGGATATTCAGATTATAGTTTCCAAAGAATTCAGAACCTAAATTTTATATATTTTAAAATCATAATTCCAATGAATTCAGAGTCTGAATTATGAGGAATTCGGAGTCTGAATTCGGAGGAATTCGGAATCTGAATTCTGAGGAATTCGGAGTCTAAATTCTGAGGAATTAAGAGTGTGAATTTCAGAGAATTGGGAATCTTAATTTCATAGAATTAGGTGTATGATTTTTAGAGATTTCAGAGTCTAAATTTCAGAGATTTTGGAGTCTGATTTTCAGATAATTTAGAGTCTGAAAACATAATACTCTATAACCAAGGATTTCTAAGATTATAAGGTTTTATATGTGACACTGAATTTTACCCTTATAAATAAAAAGAGTTTGATTTAGAGAAACTAAAAAATGAACAATGAAAACATAAGTAATGATAAATTTCCTTGGGGAAGGAAAATTTTCCATATTAAGATAATTCTTAAGGAAAATATAATTTTCCTTAATATAGAGTGTTTTTTATTTTCAAAACATAGAGGAATGGAAAATTCATAAGGTAACCTTATTAACTCAATCATCTCCCCCCTTTTAGAAAGCACAAACATCCTTATGAAAAAGAATATGAGGACATATAGTTTTTCTTTATGGACTTGAAAATAAAAACTTATCTCCCTTTACTTATGAATCATGGTGAATATGACTACCCCCCCATAGGTTTTGAAATCCCCAAGGATCATATTCTTGAATTCCTTAATTTTTTTTTGCCATTTCCTGTATAAGGAAATATTCTTTGATAAAAATCCCTCTTAGATAGACTCCCCCTTACTTAGGGAATTCACTTATTAACTTAGTATTCTTTTTATCATTTCTTTCTCCACCTTTGTGATTTTCAAAAAGTAATAAAGATAATGGAAAAAAAATATCGAACCTGAAAAATTAGTACTATACAATAAAAAAATATGAAGGATAATGAAATTTTCATTACGATTGAAAGAATTTGTACAAGGAAGAAAAATACAACAATAGATCAAATTAGGTTTATAATTATCCATCTTTATCCTTAGACATTAACTTATTTAAAATGATTTTCAGCTTCTTTATCTCCTTGTGATCTTCTTCCACACGCTTGAGCTGCTGATCCAGATCTTTATTTTTCTTTTCTAAGGTTTTAGTCTTTTCTTCCTAAGCCTTAAGAATATCTGCCTGAGCCTTCAAGAGTTCTTATTGCTTAACAAGATTCTCTTCAAACTCAATTCTGAAATCCTTTTCCCTTTTCCAATTCAAAGTCACTGAATTAATCTTCCCATTCAATTCCTTGACTTCTTACTTATGAGTTGTCTGTTTGAGAATCATCTTTTCCTCAAAACTCTTAGTAAGATCTTTAAACATCCCATATTTGGTGTCAAAAGTATCCTTCACATTATATTTAAATTCATCAAAGGCACTCATTTTTTCAATTGTATTCCTTGACCAATTTTTAATCTTCTTGCATGATATTTTATGAGCTTCATGACCAATGAAGAAAGATTTGAAATTGGCCTCAAGTATGACAAACTTATCCATAACCATGGAAACTAAATCTGATTTCTGATTTATTGAATACTGAAGCATCTAGAATGTTGAGTCTATAATTGGAAATAAGGTAATGGAATCAACCAACTTATTCAAAGATTGTACCATAAAATTGTATCCAAGAGAGGATGATTCTAAATCAGAGTGTTTGGTTGGTGAGGATTCTTTTTATATCACTTCATATTTACTCTTCGATGAAGCACCAACATTTTTCTTTTTTCACCATAGATTTCCTAGGTGTATTAACCAACACCTGCTCTCCCTTATCAGCTCTCAGAATGATCTCTTATGATTTGGGTGATTTGTGCTCACTATCTGATAACTGAAAAATATTGTCTTCCTCAAAGTTTTCTTTCTCGGTACCTGCCAAAAGATCTTCTGTCTGAATAAAGTCATGGTTGTTGCTTTCTTCTTCAGATATTTTATTCACTTTTTCCTAAACCTTATCTTCTTTTCCTAATGTAGCAAGTTTTGAAGATTCTTCTTCAGAAGTTCAGATTGACAGTTTCTTATAAGGACTCTCCTTATCATGATAATCCTCTACTTGCCTTATAATGTCATATGTATCACCACTTCCTTCTTATTCTTCTACTTCTTCCAATTATTCCTGTTGAACTATTTTTTCTTATCTTTTTGGTTCCAGAATCACCAACTTATTTCTCGAAGTCACAAGAAGTGATTATTGCAAAAATGATTCTGGTACCTGGTTTTGTTCAGAGGCTTTCTTAGAATCCTTAAGAAGGGATTGAACTAACTTGGCTTCAGACATTTTCTTCTTCTGCTTCTTTTCTTTTTCTTGCTTCTTAATATTTTCAGCAACCTTCAACTTCAAGGATTTTACCTCAGTAGGGTCCAATCCAAAAATAGGCTCCCCTTCCTTTTTGTTCTTTTTTTCTTCTCTCTACTTAGCCACCACTTCATCAGTATAAGTCTTTTTCTTCTTTAGATTAGGTGGTGTTGATTGAGTTTCCTTAGCCAAAATAATTTTTTCTTTCTCTTTGGGTTCCTTTACCTTCCTCTTTCTTCAACCATTCTTGGAAGTTTCAGCCACTTCTGGTTTATTTGATAAAGTTTCTACTTCTACTTCCGATAGCTTATAAAATTCTCTAGATTCATTAGAGAAGCTAGCCTTTATCCTTCTCAAGGTATCATCGCTAAGCAGTATAACCTTGTAATTTCTTGGCTTAGAACTGTAAGGGATTTTGAACGATTCTAAACACAGAACTATAATCTTGGAGAGAATGGTCGGATACATGATGATTTGAGACTTCAAATTTCCATTATTGATATTCTCAATTGTAATCAAGATATACTTCACCAAATTTATCTTCTTGAGGTTTATGAGAAAATCCAAAATATAAATGTGAATTTTATTTAGTGTATCCTTATCCCCTTTTCTCAGAATAATAAAACCTTGAACCCATAATTCTAGAATCTGGAAATTTTTAGAGAGATGGATAATCTTTGGAGTCTTCACTTCTTTCAATCAAAGTCACTCTAAAGCATTTTCCTTCTCAAATGAACCTAATACATCTGGTAATTTATGGGTGCAAAATTCAGCTTCACCTTCATATAGAATTCCAATTAGACTTGCATCCTTAGTGTAGGAAATGGAGTAGGTCTCTCCATAACTCTTGAAGGAAAAATTTTCTCTCCCTCCTTCATTGAAGAAACTTACTAACTCATAGAATTCAATCAACAACTCTGGATAAACCAGATCTTGCACCTTCGATTTTGATACACATAGGCTCTCCTTGACATTCAGCTTGATATTCTTTGAAATAATAGAATCAAACTTAGCAAATAAATTCGGATTGAAAAAACTATCTCTGTATATCTTCCATTTGGAGATTTCATATATAGATGACATTTATTTCTAAGGAGAAGCTTTCACAGACATTCGGAATTGAGAAAACTCTGAAAATTCAGAATGACCTTAAGTAGAACAGTAGGGTTTCATCACGCCAAAGCTTTGAGAATCAATGTGGGATAACCATCAGGGGGGTCCTTATATAGGAATTTGAGATGATAGTTCATCTTCCTTTATTGATCCAATGGTTGAAAAACTCTTGATCAGATCTGACGGTTTAGATGATAACCGAAGAAGGAATTTGGTAGGTTCCAATATTTTGAGGTTTTTAAGATAAAACATTCGGATTTAAGGAAAATTGAATCTGAAAAATTTTAATAAAATGAAAATACCATCAAGAAAAAAATGATTACGAAAATTTAAGAAAGGAAACATACCTTCTGAATTTCTAGGAAAATTGTCCGTAATAAGGAAAATTCTTCTTGAAGAACTTTAGATTTCAAAAAAAAACTGGTTACGAAAATTTTGATTACGAAAATTTTGAATAACAGGAAAAATGTACTCCCCCTATGAAAAGGAGTTTCTTATTATAAGGATATGGGTTTAAACAAGAATTTAATACAGAATATTACCTTACAGTTATCATTCCTAACTTCTATTTAATGTATTCAAATCTATCAGAGGGTAAATATTTTTTGAAAATATCTGCAAGTTTATCTTTCATTCCAATAAATTGAAGAATAATATCTCTTTTTTGTGTGTGATCCCTAAGAAAGTAATACCTAATATCTATGTGTTTTTCACATGTGTGATGTGTAGGATTTTTACTTAGAGCAATGGCACTAGTATTATCGCACAATATTTTTGTTTTTGTAAAACTCATACCATAGTCTATGAGTGTGTGTTGCATCCATAACACTTGAGCAAAAAAACTTCCAGTTGCTACATATTCAGCTTCAGCAATGGAAAGTACTAATATGTGTTTCTTTTTTCATGACCAAGAAACTAATTAATCTTCTAGGAAATGACAAGTTTCAGATGTAATTTTCCTATCCATTCTACATCCACCAAAATCAGCATCTGAAAAACTTGTTAAAACAAAATCATTTCCAGAAGTATAAAAGAGTCTTAAATCCATGGTTCCTTTTAAGTAACGAAAAATTATTTTCACTGCCTTTAAATGATATTCCATAGGATTGGATTGATATATTATACATAAGCATACTGAAAACATTAAGTCTGGATGACTAGTTGTCAAGTATAATAAAATTCCTATCATACCTCTAAAATACATTTGATTTAATGGTTTCTCATCTTCATCAAGATCAAGAGAATTTGAGGTACCAATGGGAGTACGAATACTTTTAGTGTTGTCATATCCATATTTTTTAAGAAGATATTTAATATAATTATGTTGAGATATATAAGTTCCTTTTGGTTTTTGAGAGATTTGAAAACCTAGGAAAAATGTTAACTCACCCATCATACTCATTTCAATCTCATATTTCATTAGATATTCAAACGAATCTATTAAAGATTGTTAAGTTGAACCAAATATAATGTCATCAACATAAATTTTAAAAATCAAAACATTTTTCTTATCTTTCTTTATAAAGAGGGTTGGATCACCATTTCCCTTAACATAATTGTTTTGTAACAAAAAACCTGTAATTCTATCATACCAGGCTCTATGGGCTTGTTTAAGTCCATATAAATCTTTGGTAAGTTTGAAAACATGTTCAGGATGTTTTTTTCTTCAAAACTAGGAGGTTGTTCAATAAAAACTTCCTCTTGAACATAACCATTAAGGAAAGAACATTTAACATCCATTTGAAAAATTTTGAAATTAAAGAATGTTGCAAAGGCAAGTAAAATATGAATAGATTCAAGTCTAGATACTGGAGAATATGTTTCCTCATAGTCTATTCCTTCTTGTTGATTATAGCCTTTATCAACTAATCTATCCTTATTTCTTACAATGACTCCATTTTCATCACACTTATTTATGAAGACTCATTTTACTCCAATAACAGAGGTTTACTTAGGTCTTTCAACCAAGGTCCAGACTTTATTCCTTTCAAATTAATTTAGCTCATCTGGCATGTCTTTAATCTAATCATCATCACCTAAAGCTTCATCGGTGCTTTTTGGTTCTAATTTATAAAGAAATTTTAGATATTCTAATTCATTTATTAAGGAACTTATAGTTATTATAGGTTGATTTACATCACCAATGATACTATCACTGGGATTATTCTTAAGAAACAACTGATTTGGGTTTTGTAAAACTTGTTCATCAACATATGGTAGGAAATATTCTGGGGTAAATGATTTAGAAACATTTTATTGAAAATTTTCCTTATCAGAAGGATATTCTATCAACATTTGATAATCAGTTTTTGAAAACACATCTGAAGATATAGGTTGAGGTTGTTTAAAAACAAAAGGATCAGTTTCATCAAATTTAACATGTACTGTTTCTTCAACAATACTAGTATTTTTATTGAAAACTCTATAATCCTTTGAAGTTGTGGAGTAGCCTAGGAAAATTCCTTCATCGGATTTGGGTGTGAATTTATGTAAATTATCTTTAGTATTCAAAATGATTAATTTGAAACCAAATACTTTGAAGTAGGAAAGTCTAGGTTTTTTACCTTTCCACAATTCATAGTGGGTTTTATTAAGAAAAGGTATAATCAAAAATCAATTTATAGTATAACAAGAAGTACTTACAGCTTCAACCCAAAAGTGTTTAGCTATAAAATATTCACTCAACATGGTTCTAGTTATCTCTTTAAGAATTATATTTCTTCTTTCAATAACATCATTTTGTTGAGGAGTTCTTGGTGCTGAGAAGTTATGAGTAATGCCTTTTCTACTAGAAATATTTTTAAAATCAGAATTTTGAAATTCTCCTCCATGATCACTATGAATTGTTATCAATGGAAGATTCTTATCATTTTTAACTTGGGCTCTAAATAATTTAAAATAAGAAAAAGCTCCAGATTTCTTTTCTAGAAAACAGACCCACGTAAATCTAGTGTAATCGTCAACTAGGACAAATACAAAATATTTGCCTCCAATGATTCCAGTTTGTGTTAGACCAAAAATATCCATATTTACCAACTGTAATCCATCAGTATTTGAGACTTCACCAATTTATTTGAAACTTTATTTATGTTTCTTTCTATATTGACAAGGATCACAAACTTTTGAAGAATCATATCTAAGCTCTGGTAGATCCTTAACAAGTCTTTTCTTAGAGATTTTACATAGGTTCCTAAGGTTACAGTGTCCTAACCTTCTATTCCATAACCAAGATTTATCTTCTATTGCACTAAGAAAACGTAGATCTTGGCTCCAAAGGTCTTCTAAGTTTAGTGTGTATACATTTTATTGCTTGTGTAAAGAGAGAATAAACTCTTCCTTGGAATTGTGTACTAAGCACTTATCATTCCTAAAATTCACAAGGTAACGTTCATTACATAATTGAATTATGCTAATGAGATTATGATTAAGACCCTTAACAAATAAAACATTTGAAATCAAAGTTTTTCCAAGAATAAAAATGTTATCTATACCAATAATTTCTCCCTAAGCATTATCTCTGAAAGTTACTTTTTCTTCTTTTGTCTTGATAATATTTTCAAATAATTTTTTTGTTACCAGTAATATGCTAGGAACATCCACGATCCATGTACCATGTATTGTTGTTGGTAATTTATTTATTTTTTTGAAAATAAGAGTGTTATACTTTTGGAATCCAAATTTTATTGAATCCAGAAATTTCAAAAATCAAGATTTTATGAATCCACATTTTCTTAGAAAAATAAGCTTTATAAAAATCTAAAGAATGAGTTTTATTTAAAGAAATTTTTTTCCCAATGTCCACCACACAGAAATTTAGTACAGAATGAAGCACTTTGAGGAACAAAATATTTATTATTAAAAACTAGTTTAGAATGAGTATAACCAAAACCAGAACTATTTCTTAGAGATCTAATTTGGGAATACATCTGGTGAAAGTTTTCCTTACTAGAGTTAAATTTTGAAAAATACTCCCTCAAGGAAAATATTTTGGAATTTTGTTTAATAACCAAGTTTTTATACTCAAAAACATTAGTTTTAGAACTAGAGCTAGTCTCTAAAATATTTTTCTTAGAAATTATATTTTCAAGATCCTTAGAAAGTTTGCCCTTTTCAAAATTAACATCCTTAAAGTTTTTTGGAATACTTTTAAAAACAAAAAATTTCTTATCAAGATCTTTATAAAGATCTGATACTTCTTTAGTTAAAATAGAAATTCTAGAATTTTCCTTATCAATCTTTTTCTTGAGTTTATAATTTTCATTCTCAAGAATTTTAGCAAACTTAGACACTTATTCATAAGTAGGTAATATATTATCTTCATCAAAAGAAGATTATTCATCTAAAGACTTATAGTATTTATCATCATTATAATTTGAATTCAAGGATAAATTTGTGATAGATTGAGCATTGTGTACCTTGTCCATTAGACAATGATTTTTAATGGTTAATCTGGTATGTAGACCAAGATTATTCTGACTAGAAGATTCATACTTTGAGGATTCATCATAAGATTTTTCACCGCTATCACTCCAGGTGTCATTGGTTTTAAAAACTTTCTTAGATTTAGCCTTGTAGTACTTCTTTCTATTCCTCTCAAAATGCTTTTCCTTTCTATCATTTTTCTTAAGCATAGGACAATCTGACCTTATATGTCCTACTCTATTTCATTCATAGAGAGTGACTTCCAAGTCTTTCTTATCTTTTCTTTATTTCTTCTTAAATCTATATGGAAAGTCTTTCTTCTCGACTATCTTGTTCATCCTTCCAGAAATATTAGCTAGATCATTGTCATAATTTTCAATCTCACTAGACTCAGATAGAATAGTGAATTTCTTAAACTTGGATCTAGCAACCCTTTCAAGAATATTGAACTTAGTAGTAGTAAAGGCTACACTTACATTACCATTTTTCTTCTTATTCATATTAGCATCTATTTTCATTCTTATCTCATGTTGAAGAAGAGTTCCAAAAAGTTCATCAAGATTAATTTGATATACTTTCATATTATCATCAATAGTTTTTCTCTTAGATTCCCACTCATCCAGCATGATATCAATAATCTTTTCCACAAGCGCTTCATAATCTAAACCTTTCTCACCCATGGATTTTAAACTATTAATAATATTCATAAACCTTTGTTATACCTTGAATACTATTTCTCCATAAGGAAATAGAAACCTATGATATTCTTCTCTAAGAATAGCTCTTATAGTTTCTATAACTTTGGATGTACCAAAATGTGTAACTTTCAATTTATTCTAGATACAGTTAGCAGCTTCACAAGAAGAAATATGACTATATATATTCCTGGTCATGGAACACAATAAAGCACTACGTACCTTGTAGTTTAGTTAATATTCTGACTTTTCTTGATTGGGTAAAGTTCTAACTTCCTTATCAGAGATCTTATAATCTCCAGTAAGCATAAAAAATTTGTCCACACCAATATTAATAACAAAATTCTTCATATGATCTCTCCAATATTTATAATCATTCCCATCAAAAATAGGCAGTTTGGTAGGATTTATATTGTTAATCGAGCCAACATTCATTCCTACCATTCTATAAGAAAAATATCTTTCCAAAAAAACTTATTAATAGAAAAAGTTTATAGATAAGGGAAAAATTCCTAAGAAAAGAAAAATTAGAACAATGAAAACTAGAACAAGAAAACTTATATGTGAATATAAGTATTTCAGAGTCCTCCTCTGATACCAATTTTAGTATTTAAATATGAATGTAGATGCTCAAATACAAGAGGGGGTGAATCGTAAGTTTAAAAACTTTCATTTTTAACCTTATGGAAAACTATGTTTAATAAGGTTAAACAAGGTAAATTCACAAGACCTCTTTTAGTTCTACAAAATTTATAGGTTTTGGAAATGTGGATCTGGAAATGAAACTTAAGGAAAGTTTACAAGGAAAAGTTTCTACCCTAAAGCATATAAAATCTTACTTATCAGAGTATACAAAAGAACAAGAAAGTATAAGAAGGTTATACTTTCTTCCTTTATCAAAATACAAAGGAAATAAATTTGAAACAAAACAAGTAACAAGTATGAAATATTTTAACACAAAGAGAAGGGTATCCAACAACCTTGGATAAAGGTCCCTTGATTTATATTTTCAAGAAAGTCTGTCTTACCCCCACTAGGGTAATACCTTGATAGGAATATCAGAATCTATCTTGTTATCCCTGCAAGACCTCGAACTTTAAGGTAGTCAGAACCTCTCTCTTCTTGTCCACAGAAGTCCTCTAACTTTAAGGTAGTCAGCACCTATGTCTTCCTATCCCCAGAAGTCCTCTATTGTACACAGCAACAATCAGAGTCACACGAAGCAAGTTGTACAAGATGTTCATTATGCACAAGGCATGAGAGTCTCTCTCTCTATAAATCACTTCAGTAGCATGAAATCTCTAGAGTGATCTACAGGTATTTGAGATCTCTCAAATGAGCTCCGATTTATAGGAACTTCTCCAACGATCGGATCCTTCCTCCAATGGTCATATTTTTTCCTTGAATTTCAGAGGGACATGTACAAGTTTCACTCAAACAATATTTAGTTAGAAATAGAATATACGACATTTTTTCATAACTATAACAAGTAGAAGAAAAAATAAGGTTGTTTAACCAAATATAATTTTTCGAAGTCTAAGGAAAAATAAATTGGAGACTATAAATCATGGATATTCGGATTTTTTATTCTAAAGAATTTGGAACCTGAATTATATAGATGTCAAAATCCGAATTCCAATAAATTCGGAGTCTGAATTCTAAGGAATTCGAAGTCTGAATTCTGAGGAATTCGAAGTCTGAATTCTGAGGAATTCAGAGTCTGAATTCTGAGGAATCCGGAGTCCAAATTCTGAGGAATTCAGAGTCTAAATTCTGATGAATTAAGAGTCTAAATTCTGAGGAATTAGGAGTCTGAATTTCAAAAAATTTGGAGTCTTAATTTCAGATAATTTAGAGACTAAATTTCAGATAATTCGAAGTCTGATTTTTAGAGAATTTGGAGTCTGAAAATAGAATACTCTATAACCAAGGATTTATAGGATTCTGAAGTTTTATATGTGAAACCAAATTTTACCCTTAGGAATAAAAAGAGTTAGATTTATAGAAACTATAAAATGAATAATGAAAACATAGGTAATGATAAATTTCCTTGGGGAAGGAAAATTTTCCTTATTAAGATAATTATTAGGGAAAATATAATTTTCCTTAATATAGAGTGTTTGTGATTTTCAAAACATAGAGGAATAGAAAATTCATAAGGTAACCTTATTAACTCAACAACAATTACATATGGTGTGTCCTTCCTCGCCACACTGATATCAACTAAGAGGAACATTATCTACTACAACAGACAGTGCAAAGGAGGCTCATTGCTGAGACCCACCTCCACTACTCCTGCAATGATCTTGCCACTTCCTCTTCTTCCCATTTGCGCCAATAAATATATCACCTGATGGAAGAGAAGAGGTATAAAACCTAACCTTGCATTCCATATCCATTACTTCCATCATATCTATATCTACCATCTCCAAATAGGAATAAATATTCGGCACAAACACCTGTGATATGATATCTAGTCACAAACCATGTAGGTACTTTTGTGCCTTCATTTGGTCATTTGTCACCATGTCTAGGGAAAAACAGAAAAGTTCAGCAAAATTATTAGTGTATGAAAACACCAAAATCTCTCCCTATTATAAAGACAAGAACTCCAGAGTCTTTTCTAGAATTAGTGAATCTGGAAAAAACTGTTGAAAGAACAGGGTTTTAAAACCCTTCCAATCCAAGTCCACATGCCTATCTGCTTGGACCATAGAATCCCACCATCGCTTTCTAGACCCCATGAGTCTAAACACTGCACACTTTACCCTGATGCTCGTAGGTGTCTCTATAAATTCAAAGATTTGATCAATCCTATCCGTCCAATCCTCCTCCTCTTGAGGTTCAATCATCCCTTTAAGGGACGACGGCTTCTCACGTATGAATTCTCGTGATCGGTCTGTCTCTCCTCTAGCTCTTGGTTGTACCTCAACAACAACATTCTGAACTCATGGTACATCTTGATCAATAACATGTACTACCCATATGATAGACTCGATGAGATTCTAATCTATAGGTGGGTTCCCTCATGGAGCATCAGTTACACCTTCCTGAGGAACTCGTGGAAGACATCTCAGAGGCATACTGCTGCACACCAAAACATAATAACGACTAGACAATAGAATAAATCTCAATTCAAACTAGAAAACCCATAAGAAAAAACTAATATTTTTTAAATGAAAACCAATTCTAGAGACACACATCCCAATGTACCATAGAAACTTGAGGCTCATTACAATAAGAGATATCCAGACACTTATCGCACCATACCTCTCAAGTCCAAACAATTCTATCTCTAGTATAACAGATATCCCAAGACATGGAATTTTAGGGGAAAACCTCCTATGATACCAAATTATAATGAACTTACCTGGGTTACCCTCAAACCTAGCACTTAACCTAATCCATCATATACCTGAAGGGTGTTCCCAATCCCCACAGGCTGATGAAAAGAACCTGAGCATCGAAAAACACAAGAGAGGGAATGATTTCTCCAAACCTAAACAACCACATGGAATACATATGTAAAACAGGAAGCAACATTGGAAGAAGAACAAGATATATATGCCATAACTGTAAGAAAATATCAAAAACAGTAAACTGTGAGAGTAGCTAAAACTCTAAAGGACAAGTACAACTACAAAGAACCCAAGCCAAATGACAATTCTAGATGATGGCATGGACGAACTCCCACCATCTCACCACCAGATACCTAATCAGCTGACACAAACCTCGCCACCTCGCTATAGTCCCTTACCTTTACCTATACTGGAATATAGACAGAAGTCTACACATCACTGAAGAGGTGTGTAGGGTTTGAGAAAACAAACTCAATAAAATCCCACCCAGATGTTTCATATTAAGTCTCTGTATAAAAATCCATGTATTCCCATTTTAAATAAAACGTTTTATGATAATAAGAAAAATAGTTTTATAGAAAACATGGTAAACATTCCCCTTTTTAACAATTCTAAAACAAAAGTAGGTATATTAATTTCAAATAAGGTTTTCTATATCATTTTTCATAAGAATAAACATGAATATCAATGCTATCTTATAAAGACAAGAAATACAGAATAGAAGCATAGGTATTACAACACCAATGAATACTACAGGTCTAGATTGTAGACTACTCGTACCACAATCAATCAAGTGCACAAATTTCGATCCTAGAACAACAGGCCTAGGAATAACAGTAATACCCCATGAGTAAACCCCCCAAAGTTTCAATATCGGTATCCTATAACTATGAGCCTTGGAAACAGATAAAATCCCCAAGATAAAACTTCTTAACAATCACAAAAAAAGGATAATGACCCCAAGATCAACCTTCCACCTAAATACTCAAGGTAACCCATGTTCCCTTTTTCACAATTCATTTTAATGCTTTGAAAATACCCATTTTCTCTCTATTTATCAATAATGAGGGAAACCTCATTTTAAACACA
The DNA here is from genome assembly GCA_963277665.1 of Viscum album. Lineage (NCBI taxonomy): Eukaryota > Viridiplantae > Streptophyta > Magnoliopsida > Santalales > Viscaceae > Viscum > Viscum album. The sequence goes on along the minus strand of OY728122.1, from coordinate 1,735,252,398 downwards.
CACAGAACTATAATGAAAATTTCAATATAAAAAATAGTTTATAATGAAAATCAATCGGTTTCATCAACATAGGCTAGAGACGGAACCACTTACCTAAAAACTTGGGCCGCACACGCCTGCAACAAAATCCAAAACTAACGAAACCCAAAAACATCAACAAAGACCCCAGAATAAAATCTACCTCAATATTGATTCAATTTAGAAGAAAAGGGGTCGATGAAAGAGAGGAAACCCATTTACCTAGAATAAGAATGCTCATTGCACTACGACCAATGGAATAAAAGGCCTCTCGAATGATATCACACACGAGATCTAAGAAGAAACCAAGAAGAATCACCAACTTTAGACCAATAGATCCACAGACTCCACCCAATGACGATACCGTGATCAAAAGAAATAAAGGAACAGAAATGTTACTCACCTAGAGAGATGCACCACAACCACAATAGAGATCGAGTGTCAAATGGATAGATATAGAAGGAGTGGTGTCTCCAAAAATAACCTAGGAAGAACATTGGTTCGAGAGCCAAGAGGTCCTGAGAAAAAATACACGAAAAAACAGCCACTCGCCCACTTTAAAATGTGGACGCGGGCCATTTCATGATGTGTAATATAGTTACACATTATGAAATCCACAGTGTACAAGTACATTGAAAAATCCAGCTCCTCAAATTTAAAATCTATTATTTAAATCAATAATGACCTGAAACCAACTTTCACGATGTGTAACATTCAGTGTGAATCCCCTTTCACAACTTACATCCAGTAACCATTACACGACATGTAATATCATTACATGATGTGTAACTACTCTAATTCCTATAGAAACAAATGGTTATTAGTGAAATTCCAACAAATTTCTGACTTCACCATTATAGGTATCCTCCCAATTCCTTCTTAGTGTTATACCAATAGTAGAAAAGGGAAAACCATGATGAGGTTAAGGGCATACCTGATAGATCATTAATGGGATGTTAAATCATATATGGAAACAAAAATAATATATAAGACTAATTAAACTTATTTAAGTTCAATAATAACGTATAATTTCAATTCTAGAAAATTATTCTCATCTGACATGAACATATATACCTTTATACAAGTGAATCGATCATGAAAACCAAGAAATGAACACTCTCAAAATGACAAAATTGAACTCTATAACTCATTACAATGGCCATAAATGAACTTAATAAAATTATAATAAATCAAATACATTTATAAGAGGTTATTTAATTAATTAATTAATCTAATTTGGTTATCTAGGATATTAATGTGAAGAAAACATTCAAAAATACGGTAAGGGGGTTTCTCAAACCCAAATCCTTTTCTTTGGGTTATTCTTATTTCATTCAAATCTCAATGTGGATGTTCTTTTAATATTCCTAAATCATAATTTTATGTTTCTTACCTTTTATTTTCAAGGATTCACATGTTCCCAATATTATTTTATGACAAAAAAAATTATTTTTTCCAAAAGAACTCTTCTTTATAAAAACACAGCTTTTACTTCTCTTGAGATTGGTAGTTCTTCATTCAAGATTGATGATTCTTATACCAAGTGTGTTATTAATTTTTTATTTTGGGAACCTATAAGTTTATTCATTAATGTATTCTTTATGAAATTAACAAACCCATTTCCTTTCTATAGGTTATTTTATGACAAATATTATTATACGTTCTATGTGGCATGCATGACTATGTGTAATGCCCTGACCCCAGTTACCCAGAGTCAGTGCATTATTACATAACACTGGCATGATACAAGGAATCATATCCTGAAATACCGATCAGTTTATTAGCCTTGGAAGTACTAGATACATTCATAATTTTTACACTAAATCCTGAAATAAAAACATCAAAAACATTTTTTCCCCTTTTGAACACACTTATATCCTTAGCCTATACCTGTAGGTCAACTATAAAATACTTCTTCACATCCTGGGAAAAATAAAACATAGAAAAAGGTGAGATCAGATGCTCAGTAAGGAAAACAATATAGCAGAAACTTTCATAAATAAGCATAAACATTTAAGGCAATGTATTAGACTAAAACAAAAGCCTTTTAAACTTAAACTTTGGCATAATATGGAAAATATAAAATCAAATAATGGCATTTAATTATTCACATGGGTATTCTACTAGTTAAATAATCACATGCAATATCAATAGCCACTTTCATAATGATGGAATGCATAATGCCAGACTTCAAAACCACATAGTCAAGGCCTTGTTCCAAGACTACAAATAAGATTTTGTCAAGGCCTTGTTCCAAGACACTAGTTTGTCTCATGAGACCTACCGATGCATCGAGGAGATATAGCGGGCTCCACCCGTCACTTACTAAGTCCAATGCATTCCTCGTATAAAAAGGTTTAAACATAACATAAACATTCATATTAAAACTAGCATACGAAATGTCAATACTTTATCCATAAACCATGAATGGTACAAAAATAACACATCCACTGTCAAACATATCACAAAACCTTAAATTCAATATGGAAGGTTTGTATCATAATAAATCAACTTCAAACAAGTTTAAAATCCATCAAAGGATGTTAACATAGATGAAATCAAAACTTTTTGAGAAAAAAATATATTTCTATTTTGAAATCATTTAAAAGTTATATAATTATAAAAGAAAACATTTATTTTAAAAATATTCGTGTAATATTGTATGGGAATCTTCGACGATGTTATAATGGTGTAAAATAGACGCACCCACTGTATAAGTTAAAAAACACATTCTTGCCTTAATTTTGTCAAAAAGGTCATAAAGTACCTTGCTTGGAAAATGATGGAAATATTCCTTTCAAAACATATAAGGTTAGATAAGGGTATAAATGAATTTAACCCATTGTCTAGTAAAAATTTAAAATGTTTTTAAATACATTTTTAACAAAACATAGATGTGGATGATAAAGAGGTCCCAGTAGATACGTAAAAACTACCTTGGATAATAAAGAGATTGTGGAATTAACCCTTACCTTGTAATTTTCCTTGGTCGAGGGTACGTTAACCTCATATATAATAGTTAAATCATTCTTATTAAATTATACAAGAACTATATACATAAATATGATATCATATATGATCCTCTAATATTGTTTTATTAATAATATTTTAGTAGTATCATCGTTTTGGGTGTTAACTGATCTATTTTCCTTTATATGCTCGGTTACAGAAGCCATGTTTTTTATGGATAGGATGTATTTTATTCATATACAGAATTATATTAAGTTCTTAGAAATTATTTTTAATTATAAAATGAAAATTATTCTTGAATGATTACGATGGGGAATGAATCTCATCGCGTTCGTGGAGACGGTAATCCGTATGTACACATGAGCGACAATATCATTATATTGATGGTGAAATAGTATGTAATTGGACGGTATATGATATATAAATAATCATTAAAATTTATATTTATTATTTACATTAGTTATACTCATTATTATACCCATCCAAATAATGAAGTGTTTGAATAAAAAACTACACCACGACGTGGAGACGGTAAGTCGTACGTACGCACGTATGGTGAATTTGTCATTCATATGATGGATAGTATAATGAATATGGTTGTAACATTTTTATAATAACATATTAGTATATATAAGATACTGGATTTATTATTTTATAATGGAAACAACAAATAAAGAGGAAGTGGAAGAAGAAAAGAACTTGAAAGAGGTGATGAAATATTTACCTCTTCTTCGGGTTCTTCCTTTTGATTTGATCAAAAGATCTCCTTAGGTTGGATTTATGATCAAAGTAATGCCTCTAGGTTGAAGGGAGGATATTTGAGAGGATATTTGGGCTGGGGTTGGCCGATCCAAAAGGCTTTGGAATTATGAAATTAAAAGAAGGGGAAGTGGCCTTTTATTAGAGAGGTGAGGGTCACTTTAGGAAAATCTTGAAATATTATTTTATAATAAAATAATTTTCGATTTATAATGACTAAAAATGAATTATTTATAGGATAATGTGTTTATGGGTCTAAAACCTCTCAAACAATAGGTTTTAGATAGGTTTTTGTCATCATATTAACCTTATCGTTTAGATTTAACTCTTAGTTATATAGTTTGACATTTACCATGTCTCTTTGTATTTTTATATTATATGGTTAATATACTTACTATAACAAGACAAGAGAACCCCATGTGGTTCATTATTAATATATATAACCTTATTTAAGTCCTTTTTCCAAACCTTATATTTTTAAGAATATTATATCAATTAATAATATAGTATTTATTTTTAAAACTCAATTTTTTCAATTTTGACACTATTTAGCATTTGATTTTTTTGAAAGCCATAAAAACTTTATCACTTCAAATAAACTTTATTTAACCAATCCTAACATGTCATATTAACCAAAAAATTTATTTTAATTCATCATAAGTCTCAATTTACATTTATTTTGATATTTATAATATCAATTATTTTAATATTTATTTAATAAGGTAATTACTACATCATCATTGTGTCATAAATAAATTAAATTATTTAATGTCTAAAAATTATAAATAAAATACCATTATGTAGAAAATATTTTTATCTTTATAATGAATATTTATAGTTGAATTTATATTGTGTTTAACCCTATATTAAAAATGGTTTAGTTATTAAACTTTGAATTTAACTCTTTTAACTCTTCTTTGAATAAAATAATAAAAAATGTCCTAATATAATCTAAGTGGACCAAAGAGGATCATATTTTATTCCTAAGGTTGTTTTTGGTAGAATTATACTTATAAAATAGAATTAGGACATGTTTTAGAGTAATTATGATATCATTTTTACTCTTAATTACTCTATTTACTTTTAACCGTGGTTAATAAAAGTCAAAATTACTATTCATCAAAAATTATTTTCAACTTATTGAATCACATTTTACTTACTGATATTAAGTGTGTCTCTTGGATTTTTTAAATTCAACTCAGAGAAGCGGTAAAATTATGTTTTATGCAAATTTACAAATGCTCCTAGGAGGTGGGTAAAAGACAGTAAAAAGTTCAATAAAATTTTAATATATCTAAACTTATTATAAAATGACTCCAATGAATTAAATTGAACATATATAGGTATTATGTGTCTATTTTGACCTAAAATAAATTTAAATAAAATAAATAATTATTTAAATAAAAAGTCCGTTTTAACCAATAACGCGGTGTTTTTCACTATTCATCAAAAATTGAAGGTTTTCAGAAAAATACCAAAAATTCACCCTAAGCTAATTTCGATATTCCGAATTCAAAAATGAAGTCCATTTTGAAAAATAAATTTATAAAATTTCAAATAGTGGGTATTACTATTCATAATGGCTAGTTTGATTGGTCGTGATGTGTTAGAATCTCGAAGTTGCGTACAATGCAAGTTATTGCATTATTAAAAGGGAAACATACCGTGGAAGCTTGGGGTGTTACACTATGCAAATGTTATGATGTGATGGGTGTGCCTGGAATTATATAGCACTCCAATGCATTTGGTAATTTGATGCATCTCATGAAATAAGTTGGAATATGTGTGAACATGATGCTAGATTTCTTCATAACGATTATGTTATGATTATGTACATATGTTATGATTATGTACATATGTTATGCGTGAACATGATGATGGATTTGTTCAAAACTATGTGTGGTATTTGACCACTAAGACATGATGTTTCATTTTTATGCATTTCTACATTCCATGAATTTATCTAATGATTCCTCTCATGATTATGATCATGATCCAATACTTATATTATGATGATGATGATGATTATGCTCACCCATGTTATATTGATTCATATTCTTATCTATCCTCTTGATGGTATTTTAGTTCACCCCTTTCTTTTATGTATATCCTCATGTGACTACTTATACTAAGGATAAAACAATGGCCACTAAGAATCTAGAGAAGAAAGAATTAAATTGATTTTTATGTTTTATTATGTAAAAGTTGTGTATAGTCTTGATTTTCCCAAGACACTAAAACTTTGGATCCTAGTTTTGTAACACTATTATATTTTTTATATTTAAAATTATGTAATAGTAATGTAAGAAAAATTAGGGTTGCTATAGAAATCCTTGAAGGATTCTAGGGATGAGTGTAATTTTATGGGGCTTTTTGCTCAAATGCACCTGGAAGCTAAGGATCATAGTGGTGGCACGTTATTGTATAGAATTCAGTTAAAGCCCTATCTTTTAGAGCTAATTCATCAAGAAAATATGAATGATGAACTGTATCATCATTTTATGCATCTTTTAGATAGTGGGGAGGTTCCCAGTGAGTGGTCTCTATCTCATGAGGGAATCCTTTATTTCAAAGGTCGCTTTGTGGTGTCATTATCTCTGTAGAAGGTGGTGATGTAGGATAGCCACCAGTCTTATTGGGTTATTAATCTCGGGACCACTAAGATGTTTTACAACATGAATTGAAATTTTTGGTGGCTAAGTATATGGTGTGATATGGATGACGTCGTATCCAGGTGCTATAATTGTCAGAAGATTAAGGTAGAGAAACAATGGCCCTCAGGTTTTATCCAACCACTCCCCATTCCTACTTGGAAGTGTAACGATGTCACCAGGGAATTTATCACTGGTTTACCTCATACACCCTAGGGAAGGAACACCATTTCTTGGTTATTGACCATATGACCAAGTCTTCCCATTTCATTCTGATCAAGGATTCAAACAAGGTGGATGAGTTGGGCCAGGTGTATGTTCAGAAGTCTGTGAGGATTCATGGTGTGTCTTTAACTATCGTTTTAGATAGAGACCCCCATTTTACCTCTTGATTCTAGTAAGGCCTTCATAAGGAAATGGTGTCATAGGTCAATATTAGCATGGTATACCATCCTCAAATAGATGATCAGGTGAAACAGGTGACCCAAATTTTGGAAGACATGCTCTGTACATGAATGTTAGATTTTAGAGGCTTGTGGGATAATGATTTTGGATTGGTATAACTTTCATATAATAACAGTTACCAATCCTCAATCAAAATGGATCCCTTTGAGGTTCTTTATAACTGGCCATGTCAGTCACCCATATGATGGATAAGAGTGGGGGAGACTTCCTTATTAGGATTGATCCTTATGCAATAGACCTCTGATAAGGTCTGGTTGATCAGACATTAGTTGTTTAAAGTGTAGATACACCATAAGTCTTATGCCAACCAACAGCACTGAGCCTTAGAATTCACATTGGGTGACCATGTGTTTCTAAAAGTTACACCTTGCTTGGGTCACTGTCATCTTGGTATGTAGTGGAAGCTTATGCTAAGGTGTGTCAGAACTTTTGAGATCACTGGGGGAATTCTTAATGTTGTATACTGGTTAAATTTTTCATCCATGTTGATGTCGATCTATGATATGTTCCTTGTCTCTCAATTGGATAGGTATAACCCAAACTCGTCTCACATGTTGAATTGGGAGGAATTGGTGCTAGAAACTGATTTATTTGTGTCCAAGTGACCAGTGAGTATTGTGGATTCCCAAATGAAATTACTTATAGAGAAGTATATACTGTTGGTTCAGGTTCTTTGGTAGCACAAAAATTATGATCATGAGACTTGGGAATGAATGTCTTGGGTGGAGGAGCAATATCCTCACTTATTCTCTGATCATACTTTGGTTTGACTTTCTGAGGGTGGAAAGTTTTAATGGTGGGGATAATTGTAATATCCATGGTTTTTTGAGGTACATTATCTTTTATTTTTGGTTTGATCATTATTACATGGATTTCTTGGCATTTTTTTGAGAAAATGGTGGTTTTTGGGCTGAATTAAAGGAGACACATGGTTGGTAGAAACCATGTGTCGGCCCATTCGAAACCATGCACCCTGAATAGTGGCACTGTCCTAGTCACATGACATAGTGCATGGTCATAAAACCCTATAAGATAAAATCATATGACTAGGAAAGTGGCATTGTCCAGGCTAAATGGTTAGGTGAATGGGCATGTTCCCCCTACAGAAAAACCTTGTGTCCTCTTTTCCTCTTGGACATAGGTGGTGCGTGGTTGGTTCATGATTTGGTAAACCATGCAGCCAAAATTTGCGACATTCCATATCTTTAAAAACTATGAAATTCTTATTTTTACCCTCCCTTATTTTAACCCCAAATCACCCATTTCTCTCCCCATTTGGCCTCTCCGTCCCTAGGTGTGCCTACCTCTCCTTCCCCTCTCCCTTTAGCTCCAAATCTTGGGTGTTTTATATTGGATTCTTCAAGAAATCATCATTTAATCTCTTCATCTCTTCTCATTTTCCTTTTTCTTGGTTGCCTCTTTCTTATTTCTTGATTTATCTATTCTCTAGTGGATTAGTTAAACTAATTGGGTTCAATTTTGTTTCTTTATGTTGGATCTTGATGTTTTTGGTGTGTTATTTCCCTTATAGGGTCTCCTCTTAGTGCGTTTGTGGTTTCCACCCAGATTTGTGAATATTTCAAGCAAGAGGTAGGTAGTTCCATGATTTTACATTATTTGATGACTTTATTATGCTTTATTTAAAAAAAAGGGTTTTACAAATTGTGTGGTTTATGCAGAAGGTGTTTTCCATGGGATTCGGTGTGTCTACATGATTAAATGGTGAATTTCCTTTTGTAAATGGTTTTTTGTTAAGTGGGATTTCAATTATTGAGATTATGATTATGTAAGAAGTGTTTTCATTTTATATAGGCATTATAATAGATAATAAGGTAATCCTAGGTATCTAGGTGGGTGGACTAGGTCTAGTATGCTAGGCGAGTTGGCAGGGCCGATGCCCGGTCTCCCTAGCATGATTACATAACTACACAAACTAAACTTACATGATGGGGATTAGTTAGCTTGAGTAGGTGACAGACTGTTGTGTCTAGGTTTTTATCACCAAGAGTATGAGGATCCTAGGACATCACTAACCCTAGTACTGTAGGGATTTCCCATGGTACTCATGTTATTCTAATCGTCTCAGTTTTTTGTATCATTTATTTCTAAATTTATTTCAAAGATTTTTTTATTTAAAATTATTTCTTTCTTTTTCTTAAAAACTATCATGTTAATTTGTCTCCTGATTTAATTGTATGGAGTCTATTTTGATGTTATCCTACTATCACTTTGGCTCACACCCTACATACAGGGGTTTATATAGACCTTGTTATGTTTGAATCAGGTAAAGGCAAGGTCTTCCATGATGATTATGGTGAATCTAAATACTAGTGGTTCCTTTATGGATAGGTGTTGGTGGTGATGGAATAAAGGTTTTGATCCTCAAGTTGCATCGAGACTTGGTTGTTAAGTTTTCTCCCTTCCCCCTTTTTTGTTATTTTGGTTTTTGGTTGTAAATTTTAAATGTTAAATCATGATTATTGGTTATGAATGTTGGTTATAATGTGATGTGATGTGAAATTTTTAATGGTTTTTAGTTGGATTTCATGAGAGAAATTATACCCAAAGGTGTTACTCGATGCCCAAACACTAGTTTCCAACCCATGGAGATCAGGAATGCCCTTAGGCCCATTCCACATGCCAGGTTGGGTTTTGTGTTTGATGGTAGCCTGGACTGGTTCTTGATATGTATAATCCAACATATAGTGTGCCACATTGTCCAGTCAACACATTTTGTAAAATTCATGTAATAACTGCATGGCATGTTGTGTATCTCCCAGTATGACTAGGTATAGCATACTATGGTACACAATGTGTACTCGACAACATGTTGCATAACCCTGTCTAACTGGAAAAAAATTTATAGTTCCTGATGGAATCATCGATCATTATTCAACTATTATTAGACCTTTAGGAAAATAAAACATTTAATGAAAATGATTAATAGGTTGATAACATTTTGATTCAAATAGATTAAAGAATGAATAATATGAAATCAAAATTCAACCATGATTGTGTATGGATGAACAATAAAATAAATAATATTAAATTTAAACATAACCACTTTGATTCCACTTATAGGTTTTGGATAAAGTAGAAGTAAACCTTTTCACTCCTGGAAAAAATAATCAGAAAGAATATGTAAATGCACCCTAGACAAACAAGATCAATATAATCATAAGTTTAAAAAAACCAATCCCTTTTACCCAAAGATTTTCATGATTCAATTAAAATAACAATTTTCATAAACAATTTTCCTTCCACTCACATTCTTTCCAAAACAAGTTTATGTAATCATGCATCATGTGACCTACCTAAACATAACTCGCATTTCTCAAGTAATTTGATCAAATCTTGGATCAATTTGTAGGATTGAAATAGTATATTTAGATGCTCAATTACAATAGGGGGGTGAATTGTAATTTTAAAAACTTTTTTTTAACCTTAAGGAAAACTATGTTTAACAAAGTTAAACAAGGTAAATTAACAAAGTCTCTTTTAGTTATTAGAAACAAACTTTCTTAGGTTCCAAAAATATGAATCCGAAAATGAAACTTAAGAACAATTTTGTTAAATAAAGATTCTACCTTAAAGTTTATATAATCTTATTTATCAGAATATACAATATTACAAGAAAGTATAAGAAAATTATGCTTTATTCCTTTATCAAAATGAAGTGTAAATAAAACTCAAAACAATACAAGTAACAAGTATAAAATATTTTAACCCAAAGAGAAGGATATCCAACAACCTTGGATAAAGGTCCCTTGATTTATACTTTCAAGAAAGTCTATTTTACCCACAACAGAGTAAGACTTCAATAGGAATATCAAAATTTGTCTCTCTATCCCCACAATCCCTTGAACTTTAAGGTAGTCGACACCTCTGTCTTCCTATCAATAGAAGTCCTCGAACTTTAAGGTAGTTGGAACCTCTATCTTCTTATCCCCGAAAGCCCTCGATTGTACAAAACAACAATCAGAGTCACACAAAGCAAGCTGAACAAGATGTTCAGTATTCATAAAGCATGAGAGTCTTTATCTCTCTAGAAATGACTTCATAGCATGTAATCTCAAGGTCAATTGACTGATTTTGAGCTCTTTCAAATGAGATCCTATTTATAGGAAAAAAACTCCAATGGTCGGCTCCCTCCTCTAAGGTCATATTTTTTCCTTGAATCTTGGAGGGACTTATACATGTGTCACTTAACCAATGGTTAGTTAGAAACAAATTTCAGGACATCGTTTCATAATAATAAAAATTGTAAGAAAAAATGAAGTTACTTAACCAAATCTATTTTTCACAATCTAAAGAAAAATAGAATTCAAAGTCTAACCGAATAAACATTTAGAGTATATAAGACGTGGATATTTAGATTCTATTTTTCAAAGAGTTAAGAATCTGGATTCTAAAGATTTTGGAGTCTGAATTCTAATGAATTCAGAATTGGAATTATGAAAAATTCAGAATCTCCATTCTAAAGAATCTGGAGTTTGAATTTTGAAAAATTCAGAGTCTGAATTCGGAGGAATTCGGAGTTGGAATTCTATATAATCCAGAGTTCAAATTCTTAGTAATTTAGAGTTTAAATTTTATAGAATTCAAAGTCTAAATTTTAGAGAACTCAGAGTCTAAATTTTAGAGAATTTGGAATCTGAATTTCAGAGAATTCAGAGTCTGAATTTCAGAGAATTCAGAATCTAAATTTCAGATAATTTGGAATCTAAATTTTAAAGAATTAGGATTATGAATTTCAGAGAATTCAAAGTATGAATTTTATTGAATTTGGAATCTAAATTTTAGATAATTCAAAATTTGAATTTCATAGAATTCGGAGTCTAATCAAAGAATTTAGAATCTGAGTTTTAGAGAATTCAAAATCTGAATTTTAGATAATTCAGAGTCTGAAAACATAACACTCTATATCCAAGGAATTATAAGATTCTGAGGTTTTAGATACAAATCTGAATTTTAGAATCATTAATAAAATGAGTTTGATTTAGAGAGATTATAAAATGAAACAATGATAACAAAGGTAAGGATACAATTTTCTTTAGAGAAATGAAATTTTCCTTATGAAAATAATCATTAGGGAAAAATAATTTGACTTAAAATAAAGTGTTTGTGATTTTAATAACATATAAAAATGGAAAAGTCATAATGAAACCTTATTGTCTCAATAATCTACCCCTTTTTGGAAAGCACAAACATCCTTATGAAAAAGAATATAAGAACTAATAATTTTGCTTTATAAACTTAAAATAAAAACTCATATCCCTTTACTTATGAATCATGGTGAATATGACTAACTTACCCTTAGGTTTTGAAATCCCTAAGGATCATATTCTTGACTTCCTTAAAGATATTTTTCTTTTTCTTGCATAAGGAAATCCTCTTTGAGTAAACTCCCCCTTAGATTGACTCCCCCTTACTTAGGGAATTATCTTCTTTACTTAGTATTCTTTTTTTATCATTCCTTTCTACCCTTTGTGATTTTCAAAAAGGAATAGAGAGAATGGAAAAAAATATGGTGCCTGAAATATTGGAACTATATACAACAAGAAAATAAAGCACAATAAGAATTTTCATTAAGATAGGAAATATTGATTCAAGGAAGGTACAACAAAAGACCAAATTTGAAAAAAAATCATCCTTATTTTTCCTTCAACGTGAACTTCTTCACAATGGTCTTTACCTTCTTAATCTCCTTATAATCTTCTTTAAATCGCTTAACCAGCTATTCATGATCCTCATTTTTCCTCTCCAGAGCTTTGATCTTTTCATCCTAAGACTTTAGGATTTATTCCTGAGACTTCAAAAGCTCTTATTGATTACTAAACTTTTCCTCAAAGTCTATTCTGAGATCTCTTTCCCTCTTCAAATTCAAAGCAACTGAATCAAGATTACCATTTAGATCTTTTACTTCTTGCTTCCAGGGTTCTTGTTCTAGGTTTAACTTTTCTGAAAAACTTTTCGTAAGCTTTTTCATCCTCACATCTGCTCTATCAAAGGCATCCTTTAGAGAATCTTGAAAGTCCTCAAGAATTCTCATATCTTCAATCATCTTCTTAGACCTTATAATGATTTCCTTACAAGACCTTATGTGAGCATCATACTCGATATAGAAAATTTTGAAGTCAACCTCAAGCCTGATAAATTTCCCTATAATCATGCTAACAGAATTCGATTTCTGATTGAATGAATGGTGAACCATCTGATACCTTGAGTCAATACTCGGTAACAAAGGGATAATGTCAACTAATTTCTTCAATGATTTAATCACAAAGTCCAGACCCATGGAGGATTATTTTGAATCAGATTCCCTTATTGGTGAGGATTCTTTCTCTATCTCAATAGACTTTATTTTTTATGAACCGCCAATATGTTTCTTAGATACCACATCTTTCTTAGGTGTATCAAGTATCACTTGTTTTCCTTTATCAACTCTAGAAATGGTCTCCACAGCTTTTGGGGATTCATGTTCACTATCTGATACTTGAACGATTCTATCTGAATCAAGATTACCATTCAGATCTTTTACTTCTTTCTTCCAGGGTGCTTGTTCTAGGTTCAACTTTTCTGAAAAACTTTTCGCAATCCTTTTCATCCTCACATATGCTCTATCAAAGGAATCCTTTAGAGAATCTTGAAATTCCTCAAGAATTATCATATCTTTAATCATCTTCTTAGACCTTATAATTATTTCCTTACAAGACCTTTTGTGAGCATCATACTTGATATAGAAAATTTTGGATTCAACCCCAAGCCTGATAAATTTCCCTATAATCATGCTAACAGAATTCGATTTTTGATTGAATGAATGGTGAACCATCTGATACCTTGAGTCAATACTCGGTAACAAAGGGATAATTTCAACTAATTTCTTCAATGATTGAAGCACAAAGTCCTGGCCCATGGAGAATGATTTTGAATCAGATTCCCTCGTTAGTGAGGATTCTTTCTCTATCTCAATAGCCTTTGTTTTTTATGAACCACCAATATGTTTCTTAGCTACCACATCTTTCATAGGCGTATCAAGTATCACTTGTTTTCCTTTATCAACTCTAGAAATGGTCTCTACGGCTTTTGGGGATTCATGTTCACTATCTGATACTTGAATGATTCTATCTTCATCAAGATTACCATTTAGATCTTTTACTTCTTGCTTCCAGGGTTCTTGTTATAGGTTCAACTTTTCTGAAAAACTTTTCGTAAGATTTTTCATCCTCACATCTGCTCTATCAAAGGCATCCTTTAGAGAATCTTGAAATTCCTCCAGAATTCTCATATCTTCAATCATATTCTTAGACCTTATAATGATTTCCTTACAAGACCTTCTGTGAGCATCATACTCGATATAGAAAATTTTGAAGTCAACCTCAAGCCTGATAAATTTCCCTATAATCATGGTAACAGAATTTGATTTCTTATTGAATGAATGGTGAACCATCTGATACCTTGAGTCAATACTCAGTAACAAAGGGATAATGTCAACTAATTTCTTCAATGATTGAAGCACAAAGTCCTGACCCATGGAGGATGATTTTGAGTCAGATTCCCTTGTTGGTGAGGATTCTTTCTCTATCTCAATAGCCTTTATTTTTTATGAACCGCCAATATGTTTCTTAGATACCACATCTTTCTTAGGCATATCAAGTATCACTTGTTTTCCTTTATCAACTCTAGAAATGGTCTCCACAACTTTTGGGGATTCATGTTCACTATCTGATACTTGAATGATTCTATCTTCATCAACCTTTTCTTTCTCAGCATATGCCACAAGATCATCTAGTTGAACAAGATCATGATTGTTGCTTTCATCATCCGTGTGGCAACCAGGCCCCGCCCACCAGTTGACCCGAAGACACGTGGGGCCCACCCTAGGGTCCACCCACATGCACGAACGGGTTATCTGACTAATGACAGTCCCCACAGGCCAACACTTGTCCTTTCCAGTGTGCTTTGTCCTCACTCACACACACCCTGGGAAACTTCCCAAAAGGTCACCCCCTTCTTAGCATATGCCACAAGATCATCTAGTTGAACATGATCATGATTGTTGCTTTCATCATCCGTGTGACAACCGGGCCCCGCCCACCAGTTGCCCTGCAGACACGTGGGGCCCACCCTATGGTTCACCCACATGCCCGAACGGGTTATCTGACTAATGAAAGTCCCCACAGGCCAACACTTGTCTTTTCCAGTGTGCTTTGTCCTCACTCACACACACCCTGGAAAACTTCCCAGAAGGTCACCCATCCCGATCATTAATCCAGGCCAAGCACGCTTAATTGTGGAGTTCTAATCAGGAAGGCTCCGGAAAAGGAAGTTGCACCTTGTTGACATGAGTCATATCATTTAGTCATTTAACCATTTATCATTTGGGAATGTTACAATCACCCCCCCCCCCCCTTTAGAGCACAATGCCCTCATTGTGAGTCCCTACATCTTAACCAAGGTAGTGCGGCGCACTTACGGCTGGGTTCCTCCTCTGATACCAAATGTGACAACTGGGTCCCGATGATAGCACAATCACCCCGCCTTAACATGGTCGTCGGGTCCTGGCCTACCAGGTACCACCAGTTGCCCCGCAGACACGTGTTCCCCACCCTAGGGCACACCCACGTGCCTGAACGGGTCATCTGACTAATGACAGTCCCCACAGGCCAACACTTTTCCTTTCCAGTGTGCTTTGTCCTCACTCACACACACCCTGGGAAACTTCTTAGAAGGTCACCCATCCTGATCACTACTTTAAGTCAAGTACGCTTAACTGTGGAGTTCTAATCAGGTAGGCTCCCGAAAAGGAAGGTGCACCTTGTTGACATGAGTCATGTCATTTAGTCATTTGACCATTTATCATTTGGGGATGTTACAATCACCCCCCCCCCCCCTTTAGAGCACAACGCCCTCATTGTGGGCCCAACATCTTAACCAAGGCAGTGCACCGCACTTTATGCTGGGTTCCTCCTCAAATACCAAATGTGACAACTGGGTCCTGGTGATAGCACAATCACCCCACCTTAACATGGTCATCGGGTCCTGGCCTACCAGGTACCACCAGTTGCCCCGCAGACACGTGGTCCCCACCCTAGGGCACACCCATGTGCCTGAACGGGTCATCTGACTAATGACAGTCCCCACAGGCCAACACTTTTCATTTCCATTGTGCTTTGTCCTCACTCACACACACCCTGGGAAACTTCCCAGAAGGTCACCCATCCTGATCACTACACCAGGCCAAACACGCTTAACTATGGAGTTCTAATCAGGCAGGCTCCCGAAAAGGGAAATGCACCTTGTTGACATGAGTCATATCATTTAGTCATTTAACCATTTATCATTTGGGGATGTTACAATCACCGCCCCTTTAGAGCACAACGCCCTCGTTGTGGGCCCTACATCTTAACCTAGGCAGTGCACCGCACTTAAGGCTGGGTTCCTCCTCTGATACCAAATGTGACAACTGGGTCCCGGTGACAGTACATCCACCCCGCCTTAACATGGCAGTCGGGTCCTGGCCTACCAGGTACCACCAGTTGCCCCACAGACACGTGGGCCCACCCTAGGGTCCACCCACATGACCAAATGAGTTATCTGACTAATGACAGTCTCCAACTGGTCGTCGGGTCCTGGCCTACCAGGTACCACCAGTTGCCCCGCAGACACGTGGTCCCCACCTTAGGGCACACCCACGTGCCTGAACGGGTCATCTGACTAATGACAGTCCCCACAGGCCAACACTTTTCCTTTCCATTGTGCTTTGTCCTCACTCACACACACCCAGGGAAACTTCCCAAAAGGTCACTCATCCTGATCACTACTCCAAGCCAAGCACGCTTAACTGTGGAGTTCTAATCAGGAAGGCTCCCGAAAAGGAAGGTGCACCTTGTTGATATGAGTCATATCATTTAGTCATTTAACAATTTATCATTTGGGGATGTTATAATCACCGCCCCTTTAGAGCACAACGCCCTCGTTGCGGGCCCTACATCTTAACCCAGACAGTGCACCGCACTTAAGGCCGGGTTCCTCCTCTGATACCAAATGTGACAACTGGGTCCCGGTGACAGCACATCCACCCCGCCTTAACATGGCAGTCGGGTCCTGGCCTACCAGGTACCACCAGTTGGCCCGCAAACACGTGGGTCCACCCTAGGGTCCACCCACATGCCCAAACGGGTTATCTGACTAATGACAGTCCCCACCGGCCAACAGTTGTCCTTTCCAGTGTGCTTTGTCCTCACTCACACACACCCTGGGAAACTTCCCAGAAGGTCACTCATCCTGATCACTACTCCAGGACAAGCAGGTACCACCAGTTGCCCCGCAGACACGTGGGTCCACCCTAGGGTCCACCCACATTCCCAAACAGGTTATCTGACTAATGACAGTCCCCACCGGCCAACAGTTGTCCTTTCCAGTGTGCTTTATCCTCACTCACACACACCCTGGGAAACTTCCCAGAAGGTCACCCATCCTGATCACTACTCCAGGCCAAGCACGCTTAACTGTGGAGTTCTAATCAGGCAGGCTCCCAAAAAAGAAGGTGCACCTTGTTGACATGAGTCATATCATTTAGTCATTTAACCCTTTATCATTTGGGGATGTTACAATCCGAATCTTTATTAACTTCTTCCTGACCTTTGTCTTCTTTTCTTGGGGAATTAAGTTTTGTAGATTCATCCTAGGAAGTCCTGATCGACAACTTTTCCGAGGGACTTTCCTTCTCATTATATTCTTCGACTTACTTTATCACATCATTAGTGTCATCTCCTTCTTCCTCTTATTCTTCTTCCACTTCCTCTTCCTGAACAATCTCTTCTTCTTCTTCTTCAAGTTTCATAATTACCATCTTTTTTCCCAGAGTCACTGGAACTGATTCTGGTAAAAAATATTCTAGTACCTGAATTTGTTTGGAATATTTCTCAGTATCCTTGAGAAGAGATTGAACAATTTCTGCCTCAGACATCTTCTTCGTTTGGTTCTTCTTCTTTTCTTGCCTTTCAAATTCCTCAGTAGCCTTAATTTTCAATGCCTTTGCATAAGCAGGATCTAGGCCAAAGCTATGATCTCCTTCCTTCTTATTCTTCTTATATTACCTCCACTTGGAAATGACTTCATTAGGGTAGGTTTTTTTCTTCTTTGACTTTGGGGGTGCTGACTGAGTTTCCTAAACCATAGGTTTTTCATCCACTACTAGTTCCTTCAACTTTCTCTTCTTCTGACCCTTCTTGGAAGTCTCTACTACTTCCAGATTCTTGGATAAGGCTTCAATTCCTCCTTCAGATAATTCATAAAATTCTCCAGATTTGTTATTGAAACCAACCTTTATCCTTTCCAAGGTATCATCACTCAGAAACAAAACCTTGAAAGTTTTTGGCTTAGAACTGCATGGGATTTTGAATTAATATAGGAAAAGAACTATAATATTGGATACAATTATCGTATACATGATAATTTTCGATTTGAGAGTCCCATTCTTGATATGGAAAAACGTCAACAAGATATACTTATTTCCGAAGCTTTTACGCCAGGGCGCGCGCGTGCGTCCATCACGCATGGGAGGACGCGCGGCTTGTTGCCCCGTATTCCCGCTTTCCAAAGGCGGGCGGCATCCATTCCTTGTTCAGGGACATCTGCTCCTTGATTGAAACCGGGATGATGGGATGTCGGTTCTTCCTTTCGTGGATTCCTCCTCGGATCTCGTCACCTAGTCCGGGTCGCCCTCATAGATTTAAGACGGGTTCGTGAAGCTCATTCCTGGCACCATATATGCATGGACGCTAATTAATTACGCTGCTTCCGTCGAGACGCTCCAAGGGGTCTTGTCGGGGTAGCAACCTTCAGTGAGGACAATGGTCACATTGAGGTGTCATTGGCATGTCTTGATGCTGGGGATCGACATGTCTGTCTTCTGTCCCTTATCACAGGGCTTCTCGAGGGTGCGGAATCCCGAGGCATCCCACATCGAACGCGGGGAATTGTGTACCATCTGAGGTTTTCCTCAGCTTCTCATGTTTGAAATGGGGCATGCCGCGAGTTTAATGTCTTGCGGAGATGAATCGGACTGATCGGAACACTGAGAGTGGATCAGATTAAAGGACCCCCTAGGGGGAACACTGATGTTGGGGCCAGCACGTGGGTGGCTTCCCGGCTACCATGGAGTGGGATGGGGTGGCATGATCTCACTAGGATGTGGCGGCCCATGTAAGGATCAGGATGGACGATGGAGTGACGGGATTTCAGCTCATGGAGGCTTCCTACATATCCCCATGGTAGAGAATCAAAGTCCACGTAGTTCAGTGGTACGGTGGGACACCTGAAGAGGCGACCCATGAGAATGAATGCATGGATTGGATCCTGGAGGAAGTAAGATCTCCGGGATAGGGCATGAGCTTCCCAAGGCACGTGGGATCGAGGGGGAGGTCAGGATGAGACGTGGGTGTGAGGCATGGGGCTTACGTTCTGAGATGGCCCAAGAGGGGGAATACGGGGCTTATGCTCTGAGGCGGCCCATAATGGTGCTGGTGAACCAACACAAAGGGGTCGGAATAACTGAGCGATGGGCTTGAACCTCGTGGAGGCTTCCTACGTACCGTGCGTTAGCACGGATCAAAGTACACGTAGTTCAGGGAATACAGTTTAACGTCATGTGGGACAAGGGCATTTGGGGCTTACGCTCTGAGGCGGCCCAAAGTGGATATGGGGATTACGCTCTAAGGAGGCCCATGGTGGTCGGGGAACCGACGTGGAGAGGTCGGAACGACCGGGTGGTGGGCTTGAACCTCATGGAGGCTTCCTACATACCATGCGTTAGCACAGATCAAAGTCCACATAGTTCGCTGGGATGAGGCTTACGTTCTGAGGCATCCCATAATGGATTTCATGGTCGATACGTGCTCTAAGACCATGTGAGTCATGCTCGATGTGAGAAAAAAGAGGCAGCAGGGACCAGATGATCACGTCGCAAAGGGTGCGTCCGTGAGAAGTGGAAAGGGGCTTACACGTTGAGCGGCCCAAAGTAGAAATAGGGGCTTACACGTGGTTAGCGGCCCTTGGTGTTGGGGCTTACTCCAGGATGGAGGCCCGTGGTGCGACAAAGCGCAGTGGGAAAGGGAATCCACTGGCCTTGGCAGGGGGGAAGTACAGAGGTGCATGGGCGCAACCTTCTGCAAGAGAGGCTAGGGGCTTACGCTCTAAGGCAGCCCTTCCCCCATGGACAAACGCCACTCTGACAAGGAGGATCTCATTACATGTGAGGAGGAATCCATTACCATGGAGATGAGAGGCGTAAAGAATGTCCGAGACGGGGGGACCCTGCATGTGAAGCACGGGGTCAGACCACAGTTTAACGTCATGTGTCAAGGATGGGGTGCTTAGTAATTTAACGTTCTACAGCTTGGACGAGGTGGGTTCGCTCCACACCCCTAGGGCTTACATGCCCAATTCCCTCTACCCCTTGTGGGAGGGAAGGAATCGGGAAGGCCGTAGTAAAGGGGGGCCGCAGGGCGAACCATCGAGGGGTCCACGTTAGCGTGGCTATGGTGGATGGGGATTACGCAAGGAAGCTGCCCAAGTGCCACTAAGGAGTGGAAACGAAGGATGGGGCTTACGGATGGAAGCAGCCCATGATGTCTTCCTCATGTCTGGCCATGAGGGCATCCCAACTCACTGGTGGGTGGAGGTAATCACCTGTGCACTAGAGCACAAGCGGGATAATGTCAAGGGCGTTGGAATCGGCCCGAACAAAGGGTGATGAAAAGTGTGAATCACATGCTCGGCATTCGGAATGCAATGAGAGCGGCGTGGCGATAGAGGATAGCTGCTGACCATGTTCACAACACAACATCCTATCGCATTAGCCTAGAATGAGTACAAACAAATGAGGGGTCGACTGCTGACCGTGTTCGAAACATAGGACCTGACTTAAAGTGTCGCCCAAAGTCTTTCAGGGCGTTGGCCCAGGACAGCAGGCAGACCATAGGTCAATCATCCATACTGTGACAACTGGTGGACCAAAGGTCTATCATCCATATTGTTATAGCAGGCAGACCACAGGTCAATCATCCATACCATTAGGGGGTCCCTCCAGACTTGGAAGTGGATGCAGATCTGAATGAAGGACACGCAAAGCGTGGGGTGGAGTGATGGAATGTTTGAACGGATTCCAACGCTCTTGAAACTACTCCATTATAATCATGGCATTAGGCATCTTATGCTTGGTGCACAAGGCATCCCTTATTTTGAACAAAAGGAATCCTATGTCTAGAACACAGGGTTTACTATAGTTTATAGTCATGTAGATAGGACTATGGAATCTCATGCTTGGAGCATAAGGCATCTCTTATTTAGAACAAGTGGCATCCTATTATTGAATGATAGGGCATTCTTCTCAGGGTAATTGATGATGAGAATCTCAACTCACGACATAGAAAACAAACCAAGAGGAATATGTCAACTCAAGGTGTTTCGCAGTGTGAGGAGGAGTATCTCAAATCATGGTATTCCCTAGGTGGGAGGTGGGTGCTCATAAGGGCGCAATGGAAAATCCTGACATCCCAGCCCTAAAAGTTCACGGTGCGACTCTCCATTTTTCATGGGGGTCTGTGACGGTAGCGAAGGGCTCCGGGCTGGGACTGCAGTCCAGCACTGAGCCCGAGCGGGGGTGCGGGGGGGCATCCCCCGCAGTATGGACCAGCGGGTGAGAGCCTGTATACTGTTGCGTGCAATAGGAGCGACACACAGGATAGGTTGCGCGCAATAAGGAAGGTCTGCACGCAATAGGGCATCCATGCACGCAATTGAGGCTGCTGCATGGAAAACATCGGGCCAGTGCGCAATTCAGGGATGCGTGTGAAAAAGTCTGGGTCGGCGCGCAAAGGAAGGGATTTTGTGCAAAAGAAGGAATTGCATGCAAAGGAAGGATTGCGCGTAACTTGGCCGGCCTGCGCACAAAAGAAGGAATTGCGCACAAGGGGAGGACCCTGAAGGGGTTGGATTTTAGTCTAAGCCATGGGGATCTCGCGCAAAGGCGGATCCTGGGGCGCCTTGGTGCGGAAAAGAACCATGAATCAAGACCATATTGCACGCGCAATTGCGCGCCCGGGAGCCGGTTCAAATTCCTCTCCCGAAAAGGAAGGGGGTCTCCTTTTATTTATAGGCACCTGGTGGCGCGAAATCCATGGTTGCACAAAATAATTGCGTGACAGAGGCGGCGGCGCGAAATATCAACCGCATGGGACACGGGCGCAAAATTATTTCGCGCCGGCGCCGGGACTTTTTGCGAATCCCGGGTTACCTTTCGTGCGGGACATTTTTTCCACGCACTTCACCCAATTTTTCGTGCACCACTTCCGGGCCCTCCGGACCGGGCCCCTAGGTCCGAATATGACCTCTCTTTGTCATTTTGAAACTTCCTCTGGGAGTTACGGACTTTTTTGGCGTCTACAATACTGTACCAAATTTATCTTCCTCAAGTTTACCAGAAAATCCATAACATAGATATCACTCTTATTTATGGTGTTCTTATCACGTTTTCTCATAATGATAAATCCTTGAACTCATAATTTTAGGATCCTGAGATTCGTAGAGAGATGATTGATTTTTTGTGTCTTCACTCCTGTCAAACTAAGGCACTCTATAGCCTTCTCCTTCTAAAAACATCCTCATTCATCAGGCAATTTATGGGTACAAAAAACAGCTTCACCCTCATACGAAATTCCAATGATGCTTGCAGCCATACTAAAGGAAAGGTAATAGGTTTTCCCATAACTTTTTAAAGAAAACTTATCTCTCCCACCTTCATTAAAAAAGCTTACAGTTTCATAAAACTCAACAAGAAAATGAGGGTAAATCGGATCTTGTCCTTTCGGTTTGGCTACACACAAGCTTTCCCATCCATTCACCTTAATATTTTGTGTAATGAGAGAATTATACTTTTCAAAGAACTTTGGATCTACTAAACTTTCTCGGTATATTTTCCACTTTGTGATTTCCTTGGCTGAAGACATTTGTTTCTGAGAAGATTCTTCGAAAGACATACGTAGTTAAGCAAAACCAGAAATGTGGAATGACACTTTTGAATAGAGGTAGATCTTCAGAATGAAAATGCTTGAAAATCAATGTGGGACAAAGAATAGGGGGCCTTTATATAGGCATTGAAGCGACGGTTCATATTCCCAAATTGATCCAATGGTTGAAACAAGCACGATTTGATCTGACAGGGTCAGTGACAAGCTTCTTTTTCAACTCCTTGAATCTTTCTTCACATTAATAATTCTAAGAAAACTTTACTCCATTTTGGGTTATCTTGGTAAGAGGGTTAGACAATCATGAGAAATTTCTCAAAAATCAGCGATAATACCCAGCAAACTCAAGGAAACTATGGATATCTGTCATAGATTTTGGCCTCATCCATTCTTCAATTGCTTATGTTTTCAAAGGTTCTATAGATATCCCATCACTTGTGATGATATGCCCCAAGAAAGAGACTTCCTTTAACCATAACTATTATTTGTTGTACTTGGAATAAATATTTTCCCTTAAAAAGGTCTTTAGCACAATATTCAAATGCTCCTCATACTCCTCCTTACTTTTGGAGTATATTAGAATATCATCTATAAAGACTACCATTAATTTGTAGGGGTAATCTATAAAGACTCTATTCATCATGTCCATGAATATTTCTAGAGCATTAGTGAGTCTGAATGGCATTACTATGAATTCATAGGACCCGTACCTTATATGAATAGTAGTCTTGGGATATCCTCCTTCACCCAAATATGATAATATACCGACTGTAAATCCACCTTGAAAAAGTATTGTGCTCCACAAAGCTAATCGAACAAGTTATCAATTTGTGGTAATGGATACTTATTCTTTGTCATGATTTTTTTGATTTCACAATAATCAATGAAAAGGTGTATTGACCCATCCTTCTTCTTGATGAATAGGACTGGTCCTCCCCATGGTGAAGAACTTGGGTGTAAAAACCCTTTATCCATATTCTCCTGTAGTTGTTTCTTCCATTCCCCAAGTTCCAAAATAGCCATCCTATACAGAGTCTTAGATATTGGAAATTCCCCTAGTATAATCTTGATCTAAAATTCAACCTCTCAACTAGGGGAAAGACCAAGAAATACCTTAGGAAACACATTAGTGAATTCTATCACAATAGGCATGTATTTGAGGATATTTCATTCCTTAGACTCAATTATTTAAGCTAGATATGCTTGCTCATTGGGAAATAATATCCATGCTTGAGATGATGTTTCTAAAGAAGATTCATCCTTCTCCTTGCACTTGTATAGAATCAGGGGTTGATTCTCCACATGGAGATTGATTTCCCTATCATAGCAATTTATGTTGGATCTATATAAATAAAGTCAATCCATGCCTAGAATTGCATCAAATTCCACCAAGGTAAGTATAAAAAGGTTTGTTGGGAAGTTTAATCCACAAATTGTGATAGATGAGGAGTTATATACATGGGATGAAATAATTTCCCCATTTTTTCCACCAAAATCTCTACTTTCATGCTTTGTGGTGGTGTTTGAACAATTCTACTTAACTTTCATGATATAAATGAATGCATAGAACTATGGAACATAACCCTACATTTCACTTTTTGATTCTAGTTCTCCATTATCCAATATGTACTAGGGATTATTACTTTTAAACTATTAAACATATAAAGGGGAATCCAATGACAATAAAGGGATAACTTATGAATTACATTTATCTCCTTAACTTATGAATTTCTAGGCTTCAATCTATGTTATCCATGATCTAATTTCTAATATATATTCTTTTGGGTATTTTTTTATTTGTTCAATTAATAATGGTTTTAAATGAGATTAAGAATTTACCAAAAAATATCCCTCATGAGTGTAAAACCATGTGCGCAGTAAGACCCATTATTGTGTACCAGGTTACCCTGAGTCAAGCTCGGAACACCTTGTCAGAGTTGTTCTTTCTAGGTACATTTGTGTCAGAACCACATCCACTTATAGTATTCAGATAGGGATGTATTTTCTTGATAAACTACTTACTCTATACTTATAAAAATTCAGGGATTTTTTCTTATACATAGTCTTATCCCTAAGGGTTTTCACTAGGGTTTTCTAATTATAATCCCCAGAATAACTAAACATATCCTCTAATACCAACTATAACAACCCTTCTCTTTATTTCATATTTAAACATGATTTATTACATATTACATAAAGTTGCACTTAATAAAACTTAGAAGATAAATAGGTCTAGTATCTTTGGGAAATTAGGTACATTACATAACAACTTAATACCTAAAAAGCGACATCTTTATTGAAAACTTCTTTGACATGACCAAAACATTCCTTCACACTTAACACTGCATGGGATAACCTGAGGACTTACATAATAAAGGGGTGAGATATAAAGACCATTAAGGTAATAAAAATGGAATAACATGATATAATAATACATGTTAGATAAGGAAAATCAATGAGTAATAAAGGAGCATGAATTATAAGGTGTGATATAGCATGATAATCAAAACATGGGAAATGTTCCAACAACTTAAAACACTATATTGTAAACATAGGTTAAGGATAAATCAACAAGAATTCATGGTGGACAAAGTCCCACAAAGGAATAAATTACACCCCTATCCCAACATGATGTATCATGATACTAAACATTAACCAATTCATTGGAGCACTATGTAATTCTGGGTGTGCCCGTCACTTTCATTTTATTCTCATGCTTAAGTGTGCCACATAGATCATAAAACATGGATTCATTCATCATCATAATCTATTCCATGATTAAAGAGTGTGGAATAAATTCATGTAATTCCAAAATCAAAAGGTATATGTGCATAAAAGTGAACATCCTTGATAGGAAATGGGTATGATATTCACTACACATTTGGTTTCGTATGGAAAATCACGATGAAAATTCGGCAGCCTAACAACGTCACTTAAAAGTTAATAAAATGGGTGGATAAGAGAGAAATAATCATTTGGACATGAATTGGAAATTAGTAGGGACATGTAAGGACATTTCTGCACATTTATAATTAGAAAAATAAGGCATACGATAATAAATAAGCTTGAAGGAAAAAGGGAGAGGAAAAGATGCTTATGAAATTTCAGCTTGGTAATAGGTGTAAATGGGAGGGTTAATGAGAGATAAAGGGGTCTATAGTTATTTTTATATAATAAGGGAATTATGGTGGAGGTTTGAAAACATACCCCATCATTATTAATTTAAAATAAAAGGGAATAACAAGATAGATAAACTTTGATAAAAATGAGAAAGAAAAGAACCCTTATGAAATTTCGACATGGTAACTGGTGTTCTTAAGAGGGTTTAATGAGAGTGAAAGGTGTCTCTAATAATTTAGAAATAATAAATGAAGTATGGGTGATTTTCAAAAATATACCCCATCATTAGGAAATTAAAAATAAAAAGGCATAACATAGAAGAGATACTTGAATAAAAGAGATGATCCCTTACCTAAAGAGTATGACACCAAAAGATTGAAAGGGGCTTCTTGGGAGATTGGGGGAACCTTGGGAGGATTCTAGAGAGATAAGGGTATATTAAGGTCATTCTACAAGGATTTTTAGTAAAGAGAATTGGTAGATTGGGTGATCTTATATGGGAAAAGAGAGGGATTTCTTTAATATTTAGGTTTTGGACTCTACAAAATAAAATATTTCAAACCACAAACCTTCCCATGGTTTTTGAAAAGTTGAATAGGTTTTAATTATTTTCTTAGGAAAAGGCTATAAATTATTAAAATATTACCCTTGATTATGTGGAGGTGAGTCACATTTTTAAAGAAATGAATTTAAAATCATAAAATATATTATATGTTTTGGAGGATTCATAAAGGCTTAATAAAATTAATGAAGTAAACTTAAAATAAAATTATTTTAATGTGAAAACATATATTTGGACAAGGACACACATTATAGTATTTATTACATCGTTTTTAGGTCATTATGAAGTCATAAAATACACCGTATATTTATACGGTATTTAATTTTCACCCGAAAATTCAACTCTCAGAAAATTATAAAAAATTCACCATTAGATAATTTAAACATTATGATTCCAAAAATAATATTTGTTTTATCTAAATAATTTTCTAAATATTTACATTTTCACTTTTAAAATAAGATTGGACATTTATTGAAAAATACTGGGTTTTTTTTAAAATAACAGTTTTTTAACCCTTATAAAAAGTAAATTTCAATTCATAAAAATTATATGACCATTTATAATTAATAAACCATATTTAATAATAATATTTATTTCAAAAAACCATTAATTCATCAAAATAAATCCCTTAATTTAGTTTGAATATTACCTGAAAATACAATTTATGTTTAATTGAATCAAAATCAAAATCGTTAATAAGTAACAATAAAAAAATTAATTAATTATTATATAAAATATAAATATTCATATTATTTAGGTATTGATATATATCCCTTTATTACACCTGTGCATTCCCTAAGAGTATGGTGCGCGACAATGATGCTTTCATGGGGGCGTTCGAAAAACATGGTTCGGGCCATGATCTCGATGAGCTTAAACTTCTCCCGTAAATGGTTTTGCTCATGCTTAAGTTGTTGGATCTCAGTTTGGGCTTAGTCAATGGAAAATCTCAGTGATTCTATCTCCCTTGGAAGCTCTAATAAATGAGCTTTATAGGATAAAATCCTACTGGATGAGGTGATCACTTCCTTTTTTTGAGTCAATTGTATTCATTAAATCCCCATATTTATATTAATCGTGTGATCATTATTTAACATCTATATTAACAAAAATAATATTATTAATGGTCTATTAAATCCAAATATATAACCAAGGAAGTGCATGTGTTTTCTATAACCATATTACATAATAATCCATTTTATTAAAATCACAAAGAGAAACTTCATTTATAAAATTTTGGGTTGTTACACTATATGCATGATATGTCAGTCTTTGACTATCTGAAATAAATGTGTCATTTCACCATGTCCAAGGAATTTAATGTGATGGTTATGTTTCAATAAAAGGGCTGGGATATCAACTTCTATAAATATGGAAGGGATAAATCCTTCCTCAACTTATCCATTAATGACATGTCAATCATGACACAACCAATGTGCCCTACCTCACTGTGAACATATGGAGTCATGGTTTTCATTATAAAATCTAAGTGTGCGAGTCATGAAATGCATTAATGATAATAATAATTTCTAAAGACCATTACGCACACTTGTAGATAATAATATCTAACGACACCAAAACATGCAGAATTCCTACTGGTAGGTTTGTTCTCATAATCTCTCATCTTAGAGATTATCAAGTGTGAACTTCATGAGAATAAGCCTCATCTTCTTATAAGTAATCTCACCTAATATTCAATATACTATGTATCCAATCATAGTATGTTATTTGACTGTGGAACTATATTTATGAATATCATTATACCACTTCAAGTTTCTCATCATATTAGGGAACTACTTTGACCTTATCAATGCAACGTATAATCTAAAACATTATTAATATACATGTGATCAAAGTACAAATAGTTGGTTCTAGGACACCGACTTCAACAAATTTAAATTGCCCCCTTGAAATTAAGTGATCATGTCATTCTCTCTAAGTAAATAGTGAAAATAAATAAATGAAATATAAGGAAATGATAATGTATAGTGGTTTAGTGCCCAAAAATCCTATAGTCCACTCCTATAATGCTCTCTTTGTGATCTTGATGATTTCCACTATGCAGATCATTTTATTCAAGAACCTCAACAACCGAGTGTAGTCAATTGATACCTTATAAAAATTACAGTTCTTTTATAGGGAATCTCGATATCTAAATCTTAGTATGATAAGATAAAACTCCACCATGACTGAGTACAAGTACACATCACTTCAGTAGAAAGATATGAGATATAGATTATTGAATACTAGTTCTATTCACAGTTGCATGGGCAACAAATAGATGGTTTGGTCTTGAACAAAGTAGAGTATCACCAAATAGACCTTCAACATCATGTAGGATTATTCTTCTTTAAAAACATCAATAAAATAAATAGATTCATTATACCTTATTCTTCTTTACACCATGAAAGAATAAAGATGTATTGGGAATTATTTTCTATCTTCTTAAAATATAGAACAGTAGTATGAAAATTTGTATCTTTTTTTATTTTCATAAAAAAGAGTTTTCGCAACCAATTTGAACCTTCTGCATAAATATTTATATAGAGAATAAAAATATCCAAAAGTTGCAACATCTCCTCTTCTTTCAAAAATTCAAAAATAAACTGAGTCAAGAGCTTTCATAAATATCTCCAGGAATATCACAACACCATTGAACTCTTCATTTCTGAAAATAAAACCTTTGAAATAAACCCAGTCAAATGAATTTAAATTCTTCTGATATTTATGCACCATCATTGAAAAATATTCCTCAGAAATAGATTCAAATTCTCATTCATATTATCCTTTAAATTAGCTGGAATATTTTCTTAAATCTTTCAACAATATCCATAATAAAATTAAAATATTTGAATTTAAATAACCTAGTATCATCCTTCTTCTAAGGAAAATGACGTAAAAAAGGTCCAACAATATTTCTCTATAAAAACTACTCAAAACACTTCCCAATATCTTCAAACAAAATTATCAAAATTTAAGAATAATTTTCAAACTGATAACCAAGATAAAATATCAAGATAATCATTACAGCATATATAAATATCAATATCATGCAACATAGAGTACTGTAACCTTGATATTGTAGACGAATATTCCCAATACATCATTATCAAAGATTCTCATAAATAGTGACAAAGTAGATAATCTTCATATTAAATGATTCTCCTATCCGTGAGAGATGCAGATACTAAGTCACAATAAATTCATGCATGGAAACTTTGGGTTTGAGACTACTCCTACCATACAACCTTGAGACATTGTTTCTAATGAATTAAGTCTTGGTGATCTTCTAGATATGATGATTCATCAAATGTAGAAGGTGAGATGCGAGATCATGTATGAAGATGCACGGTATTTTTCATCATCTTCAACCTTCAATTCTGCTCAAAGGAAATATATTCTAGTTTTATGATAACATATGTATGACAATTTTCTTCATCATTCATGTAAATCACTTTATGAGGACTATGAAAGATAAGTCTTGTTCATGGTAAGAAGTTTCTCCTCTAGATTCAGCTCCTGACATCATCTTCTTCCAGCATTGTACCTACATGAATATAAAGTACCTTCTATGTAGACGATATTTCACTTAGGATATATGATATAGCTCAAAATCATGTGGAAGTGAGTTTTCATGGAGATAAACATCTCATGGAATCTAAGATACAATGGATAACATGAATGCATGAAACCTTTACCAGTTTTTGGAAATGTTAGGTTTATCATAATACCATTATAGGGTTCATCTTGAAAACAAAGGGATTAGCTCATGAAATGTTAGGATATCGAACCTAAATTTTAGCTCAAACATAGGGATTATCAATGCCAATGTTAGGTTAAGCTATATGCGTACGTAAAGGTAATGCATGATTTTCAAGAAATGTGTAAAGTTAAAATGGAAAATATATATTCCACATAAAGGTAAGTTGTAAAATATATAAGCCATGTAAAGGTAAGATGTAAAAAATATATAATCCTTGTCCAGCTAACTTAGAAACATAGACTACACATAAAGGTAAGTTGGAACTCTGCCTAAGGGTAAAATAGAAGAAACCATGAGTTGCATAAAGATATCTTATACATTCATAAAGGTAAAATCAAAGATGTGTAAGGGTAAACAATGATTTGGGAAGCTTGCATAAGGGTAAGGATAGTTCACATAATGGTAAACCGTAAGGGTAAAGATAGATCATGTAAGGGTAGTAGAATTATCCATAAGGGTAAAGGATAGGTTATGTATGGGTAAAGGAGACTTGCGTTAAGGTAAAGGAAATATGTGTATGGGTAATAGTAGACTCAGCAAACTCACATAAGGGTAGAAATAACTTCTCTTAAAGATAAAAGAAATTTTCCAAAACCTATGTAAAGGAAAATATTTAACTTTATAAAATTACCTTTTCACCATGAATAATTAAAAATAACTAATAATAATAATAAAATAAGAATATTTAATAAACAATGAAAAACAAAAACATTATTAATATTAATAAAGACAATATTTTTTTTTTGTAATTTTCAAAATAATAAATAAAGTTGGATATTTTTAATTATCAAAACAAAAAAATAGAGTGATAATGAGACACTCAACATTCTTCCCCTTTTTGATAATTAAAAAAAATCAAATATCTATTTCAAAATTTTCCCCCCCTTTTGGAATTCATCAAAAAGATTGAAAATTTAAAAACAACATTTTCTCCCCCTTTTTGAAAAGAAAGAATAAAAGGTCAAAAAGAAAAACATGCAAAAGATAATACATTCTCAATGCATGCAGAAATATAAACTCCCCTTTAATTCATGATACCTTCAAGAAGATAAAAAGTTATAATTAGGGAGCCATGAAAACTTGTAAAATATTATTCAATGAATAAAAACGATTTTCAAGGAATTAAAATATATATCAAATAATTTAATTCATTCCATAATAATAAAATATTCATACACATGGTAAAATAATCCCCTCTTTAAATAGTAAGACATTAAAAACATGCTTATAAGTAAAATAAATTTTAATAGATTAACACATGCCAACATAAAAATTTTAAAGAGCATGCATGATATTAACAAAATCATTCAAGGAATTAATTCATCACATAAAATAATAGAGTGAAAAAAAAGATTTAATAGTTAAAGAATAAGGATAACCAAATATAAAGGAATAAAATAAAAAACATTTAAAGGCCCTTCTCCACTATATAAAACAACTAGTGTATTTAAAATAAAAATAAAAATGAAATACTTCCTAGATTTTAACTATTCCAACTCTAAGGATCATTCCTTTCAAATAAGAAACCACTTCAGAGTTGGTCAATATTTGTAAAATAATAAAACAAATAAGAAATAGAAATATAATAAATCTCCATATATTTCAAGTACCCACTTAATGATATAAGAATGAAGTCCAGTGGAACAAACATGAAAAATATCAAATACAGGTTCCTTTTGTTACCCATATATTTTTTTATTTGGATTTTCTAAAAACTAAAGATTTAGGTAACCAATTTATTTTATTTTGAGCATAAATTCTATAATTGAACCTAGATAGAGATTTTGAATAATAAACATGCTTGGCACCATAAAATATAGGATTTATAAAATATATTTCATTATTATAATGTCCATTAATGCCATAATGGAAACATTTATCATTAGACATGAATTTACTTTTTGATACAAAAATAGAATAATTTATATGTAGTTCAGGCATTTTACCATTACTACCAATACCAAACCTTCCTTTATTAATTTTATTCTTACCAATAATTTGATTTAGATAATTCTCCCCATTGATAAAAATACTAGTAGCTTATTTTAAAGAATCAACTTTAGATAATAATTCCTTGATTTTATTTTTATGCAAAGCATAAGAATTTTTTGAAGAATTAGATATTAAATGTGAAATTTGGTTATTCAAACTCTCATTTTCAATAGATATAGCACCATAAGGTTTTATGAGTTTTTTATGATATTTATTTAAGGATTCAAATTTATCTTAAAGCATATAACAATATTCCTTAAGTTCACTAAAATAAAGACTTTCATAATTAGAACTTTGAGAGAAAGATTATTGTACCTCATCAGTATAAGCGATAAGATATAGATTTATCTTTTTCTTTTCATGATCAAATTTAGATTTTTAAGTAGATTCATCCCTTGAATATTCTCATGCAATCCAAGTAGCCTTCATGGCTTTATTGCCTTTTCTTTTATAATCATCTTTCCTTTGAGCTTTAAGAAAAGGGAATTCAAGTCTCAAATGTCCTTTCTTCTTACATTGATAACAACAGACTTCCTTGTCTTTATTCTTCTTTAATTTTCCCTTTCTCATTTTATACAGCTTGTTAAATTCTCTAGAAATTTTTGATAACTCAGCACTTAAACCCAAATGAATAGAATCAAAATCATAAGATTTATCCTTCAAAACATTGAGTACAACGTTTTCCTTTTTGATATAAATATGATTTTCAACTTCATCTTACATCTTATCTTCATACATCATTAAGGATCCAATCATTTCATTTTTTTAATCTTTAACCGGTGTGGATTTTCTGATAGCATAACAAATTCCATTCCACTTAGAAAGTAATACTCTAAGTAACTTTAATACTTGATTTGGTTCTGGAATTGGAGTTCCCAAGGCAGCAACATCATTGACAACTTCTTTCAACCTCCCATTCATTTGAGTTCACTACACCCTAAATGTATCAAATTTAAGTTGAGCAGTATTGTACCTTAGCTTCCAAAAATTATTGGTTCCTTTATAGGAAACTGAAAGTATTTATCACATTTCATTGGTTTTAGAACACGGAGAAACTCAATTAAATTCATCAGTTCCTAATCCACAAATAATAGCATTCATATACCTTGAATTAAGATCATAATCAGTCTCTTGAGAATCTTTCCACTTTTCCAGCTCTCCTCCCGGAATTTCATACGTCTTGACAACTTTAAAGTAAACTTTTATTGCAATATTCTTAAAATAAATAATCATGTGATATTTACAGAAAACATAATTATCAACATTAAAATAAAGAACACAAATCATGGACATACATTCTCTAAGATCATTCATTGAAATTATTCTTCATCTGGATCTTTAACTCTAGCTTGTAAAGGCCAAAATAAATCTTCAGTATTCTACAAAAGAGCTTAATCTTTGATACCACTTATTGGTATGAGGTAGAAACAACATTATATCTTCAAATATTTCCAAAAAGAGCCTTCCCTTTTATACCACTTGTTGGTTGGAGATGATGATGACAAAGATACAAGAGGGGGTGAATTGTTCCCTTTTAAAAATCATGAAAAATTTAAATTTTCCCTCTTGAAATGAAGCAAGCATGTCCTTCTCTATGAGTAAGCAGTGCGAAATAAATAAATGAAAGAGTAGAACATGACGATGTATAGTGGTTCGAGGCACAAAAATCCTTTAGTCCGCTCTACCAATGCTCTCTCTGTGAGTTTGGTTATTTTCACTAAGCATTTCCTTTTATATGGGGACCACAATAACTGAGTTCAGACAGTTAACACCTTACAACAAGTCAGGTTCTTTTATAGAGAACCTTGATAACCATAACTTAGTACAAGAATCTGATACTTCACCATGACTGAGTACAAGGAATCGACACTTCAGTAGAAAGAGATGAAATATAGATTTTTGAATACCACTTTAGTTCATAGTTTCCTCTGCAACTGACAGATGCTTTGATTTTTAATAAAGCACAACAACACCAAATAGATCTTCAACATATTGCATGCTTCTTCTTCTTTAAACAACAGTAATAAAACAAACAGTCATACATTCCTTCTTATTATTTACACTATGAGAGAATAAATATGTACAGAGAATTATTTTCTCTCTTCTTCAAATTTCGAACAATAATATGAAAATTTTCAACACTTTTTTTTTGCAAAAACAGGAGTTTCCACACCCACTTTGAACTTTCCAGGAAAATATTTATATAGAGAATAAAAATATCCAATAGTTGCAACATCTCGTCTTCCTTTAGAAAGTTAAAATAAACTGATTCAAGAGCTTACAAAAATATCTCCAAGAATATCCAAGCACAGTTACACTCTTTATTTCTAAAAATAAAACCTTTGAAATAAACGTGGTAAAATGAATTTAAATTCTTTTGATATTTCAACACCATCATCAAATAATATTCCTCTGAAACAGATTCAAATTCTCATTCAACTATTCCTTAGAATTACCTGTAATAATTCCTAAAATCTTGCAACAACATCCATAATAAAATTCAAAAAAATTAATTTGAATAACCTGGTGTCATCTAACATCTAGGAAAATGATGTTAAAAAGTTTCAACAATATTTCTCTCTAAAAATAGCTCCAAACCCTTCCCAATCTCTTCAAACAAAATTATCAGAATTTAAGAATAATTTTAAAACTAATAACCAAGACAAAATATCTAGATAACCTTTGCAACATATAGAAATATCAATATCATGAAAACAGAGTACCGTAACCTTGAGATTATGGTCAAATCTTCCCAACACTTCATTATCAGAGCTTCTCATAAATAGTGACAAAGGAGATCGCCTTCATCTTGAATGATGCTCCTATCTGTGATAGATGTAGATACTAAGTCACTATAAGTTCATACATGGCAATGACTTTGGGTTTGAGACTGCTCCTCCTATACAACCTCAAGATCTTGCTTTTCATGAATTGACTCATGGTGATCTTCCAAATATGATGCTTCATCAAATGAAAATGGAGAGATGAGAGATCATGTATGAAGATGCACGATATTGTTTAACATGTATTGTATGGGTTTGTTATGTAAGTGTTATGGAATATTTCTCTAAAACTCTAAACTGTAAAGATCCTAGGGTATGTAAGAAAACAAATTCTTATATATATTTTTTGACAAACAAATTCTTATATAAAATCATTAGAACATGTAATGTTTAAGGTTGGGTCCTTATAATATCATTGACAATATCTCGATCCCTTATATTATGGTCGACACATAATACCATCTTGGGTGGCTCTTAGTAATGCAGGATAAAGTACAAGCTCTCAATGCCAACTACACATGGGAGATGGTTTCACATCCCCACAGAAAGAAAATAGTGGGATGCAAATGGATTTACATGTTGAGGAAACTCTCAATAAAATAAGGTCTCAACTTCTTGCTAAAGGGTGTGCTCAAACATCTGGAGTGGACTATTTTGAAACATTCCCCCTGGTGGAAAAGATGGCCTTCATTGGTCTGCTTATCTCTATGGTTGCATCCTCTCATTGGCATCTCAATCAAATTAAGGTTAAAAATGATTTCTTGCATGGATTTTTAGAAAAGGAAGTTCATATTCAGCAATCCCCTAGATTTGTGATTTAATATTCTTCTTCAGTGTTTTTTTTACTTTTTCCACCCACTTTATGGTCTCAAAAAAATCCTCTCCTGCTTGGTTTGGTAGGTTTTGCAGTGTGGTCACCTCCTATTGCCTCCATTAGAGTATGGAGGATTCTTCCGTATCTTACCACCATACCGCATTTGACTGCATTAATTGGTGGTTTACGTTGATAATATCTTTTTTCTTAGTAATGGCTCATGTGGAATTGATAATCTCAAAATCTATCCATAACAACAATTTCACACAAAGGATTGGGCCTCGAGAAGTATTTTCTTGGCATTAAGTGTCTAGTAACTGCATGGGTATCTCTCTCCCAACTATGTCGGGTCTTGGATATCCTTCAAGTGAATGGCCTATCTTAGGCAACTTCGCTTAACACGCCAGTTGAACCTAGTAAAAAGGCTTTACATGTTGACAAAATGCGTTCTCACATCCATATCCCAACCATGTCTTGTTGGGAAACATAATTATCTCACCAAGACTCAACCCAACATTGCTTGTGATGTCAACAAAACCATTCAATTCATGGAGCATCCTACACAGTCCTCGTGGTCGTCCTATACATTATTTTCTATGTTAAATAGGAACCATTATGTGATTTGCTTTACTCGAATCATGGGCACGTGCTTAACAAAATATTTTGTGATACCGGCTATGTCAGGTGCTTATCTTCTCGAAAGTCCACTTATTAGTGGAAATCTCATTTTCTGGAGAAGTAAGAAACATACTGTTATCTCCCGTTCCAATGGCAAATCCAAGTATTATACATTAGCTCATGTCACTATTGAGATTCTTTGGGCACAGCTCTCCATGAGATTGGGTTTCAAGTTCATTAATTGACCCATATATAGTGTGATAATCAAGAAACCACAATGATTGTGAGAAATCATATTTTTCATGAGTGCACAAAACATATTGAGGTTGAATGTCATTTCCTTTGGCCTTGTAAACATTGTCGACCAGCTTCTCATAAACCTTTACCAAAGGTTTATAGGGTCCGCAAATCCCCTTTCTATACTCCATGCTTGGGTTGCACAATATCTACATCTCATATAGATGAAGTTTTATTTGGTTTTCATTTTTGCGGTTTTATTTATATTCCAAGCAGTGCCAGTTTGAGGGGGTTGTTGGAGTAATTAGGATATTTAGATATTTAATAAATAAGTCAATGTCCAAGAATTTGACTGACTCAATGGTCTAACTTGTATTTATGAACTTGTTTGCATCTATATTCCTTCATCCATGAGTGACAAAAACCTGATATTACATTTTTTTTGAAAAAAAAAATGTGCATCAATTAAAAAACTATGAAATAAATTAAGCATCAATTTTTTTTTGGAATTTTAAACGAAAAAGCAATAAAAATTTCAGTTCAAAATAATCAAATTAAAAATTTATTATTTGAAACCAATTAAATTTTATTCCAAAACTATTTTTAATTTTATTTTTTGGGATATAATAGTCAATTAAAAGTATAAATATCAAATGCACAGTTCTTTTTTTGGCAATATAAATATTAAATTTAATTATAAAATTTTATTGTTTTAAATTTAGCCTCATGAAAACTAATTTTTTTTATATTAAATAAATCTGTATGGGTGTATATTGTTTCTATTTCAACAGCTCACGTCAACAATAATAAATATAATTTATATTTGTAAACTTTTTATTGACTAAATGGTCTCTCCCATCGCTGTGGATTCGAAAAAAAATCAACTTTAGCGAGATTTGTTCTTGACGTACTTAATGTTAATAAAATAAATATATACTTAATTAAAGTGCTTGACTTTTATGCCCTTCGTGTCTTTTATTTTCCTTAAAAGGAAAATATCACCCTTTTTTATAAAAGGAACGATGCAAATATAATTTGAAACTGATAAAAGCGTGGAAATTTATTTTTTCCACGGGGAAAAAATATTTTAGCAGCGGAAAAGATTCGCTTTAGTTTTTCTTTTACTTTACTTTAAATAATGAGTGCTGCTTTTATAGCCGGGAGTGTGGAATGGAATGGTGGGGCCCACGACATCACGTAAAAGAGTTGAAAGCAATCCTTATTTTAGTCGAAACAGTTTTTTATCAAAATCCTTCAAATGCCATAATTAATTATTATATGATGTATCATATGCACATCAATTTTCAATCTCTAACATTTGATTGTAATCCATTCATTCATGAGTTGATAATTCTTTGTATTTGCCCGTCGTTGTGTTGTTAATGACTGACAACACACTTCGTTTACTATTGGCATCTCACTCCTGATATCAAAATATTTATAGTTTCAATTGGTTTCATCACATTACCAACATAAACCTTATTCTCCTTCAAATGTTATGTTTCACTTTTTATACCAAATATTGCTAGCACTATCAGAGAAACCCGGAAATCGAACAACGATCGATTTCATCATCTTTGACAATCAATGATAAAGATGGTCTTTCTCGCCTTAAAAGTAATGGATTAATAAAGTTATTCATTTATCAGCGTAAATAATTAGCACTCATAAAAGTTAATTTATGTATAAATCAAATTTCATGTGTGCGTGTGTTTGTATATATATATTAAACATAAACCTTAGCCTCCCATACAAGTCATGCCCTTTCCACCATAACTCTCCCCGCACCAGAGTGGGTACATGGCACAAGGTCTTAGACGTGTCTTGTGAAAGAACAACTTAAAACTACGATCTCCTACATTGCTCTACACTGTCGGACGAGTTAAATCACTGAACATGGAATTATGATGTCGAAGCTACATACACCCAAGAAGATGCGGAGCCTAAGGAAAAAATTAGAAGACTTCATGAAAAATGGAAAGTCAGACGCCCTGGTCAAAATTGAACATGTGCCCTAGGTAGGGTTAGGTGCATGCCATACTTTAAGCTTGCACACACCCCACTCCAATGAGTGTGCTCGGCCCACTCCAATCCAGTGTGTGCCCTATGAGGTACAGCGCCCGCACTTAGGTGAGTGATACATATTTTTTCTATAAATAGGCCCCTTGTCTTCCAAATTCGAAAGACATAGATACATGGAATAAGGAGAGCTACTATAGAAAACAAAACTTCTATGTTTAGCATGCCAAGACCACATGAATGTATGCGATTAATGGAACAAAACCTTGGGGGGTGAAAGGGGGGGTACTTGAGTCACCATGGGGTTTCATACATAGGACTCTTGTGAAAGTCCACTTATGTAACATCCCATTTCCTAGTGGATTCATTTAACTATGGAATTTGGATTCAATAGTGGCTTTTCAAGTGTTAGAGGTGAGGGCTTGTTGGGATTTTGGTTTTTTTTTATCAGGGGTCGATTTTCATTTGGGGTTTCTTATTTGATTTTTAGGATTGAGAATGGAATTTGAGGTTTTTTTGGGTGTGGTTTGAAGTTTGATAAGAGGTCTAGAAGCACGAGTTGAGGCTTGAATATGTTCAGTGGAGAAAACCCCATTAGGGGTGGAAACAGGAGGCCACTAGAGTTCCATTGGTTACCATCAAAAGTTTGGTGGTCTTACCGAGTGGCAATGTAACGAACTGACCCGGGTTACCCTCAAACAAGGCACCCGACCCGATCCGTCACATACCCAAAGGGCATTCCCGATCCCCAAGGGCTGGCGACAAGCACCCGGGCATCGAACAACACAACAGAGGGAACGATTTTGCCCAACCCGAACAACCACATGACATACATATGTAAAACATGAAGCAACAACAGAAGACGAACAAGGTATATATGCCATAACTGTAAGAAAACAACAGAAACAGTCAACTGTGAGAGTAGCTAAAACTCCAAAGGACAAGTCCATATGCAATGGACCCAAACCAAACGACTACTCTAGACGATGACATAGACAAACTCCCACCATCTCACCATCAGCTACCCAACCAGCAGACATGAATCTCGCCACCTCACTGCGGCGCCGTGCCTTTCCCTACACTGGAAGACAAACAAAGGTCTACGCCCCACCGCAGAGGTGCGCAAGGTGTGAGCTAACAGGCTCAGTAGGATCACACCCAGGTGTTCCATATCAAGTTTCTATATAAAAATCCATGTATACTCATTTTAAATAAAACATGACATGATAGTAGCAAAGCAGTTTTATAGAAAACGTGGTTAACATCCCCCTTTTTAACAGTTCTAAAACAAAAGCAGGTATATCAATTTCAAAGCACATTTTCTATATCATTTTCTACAAACATAAACATGCATATCAAGGCTAACTCAGAAAGCCAAGCAATACAAAATAGAAGCACACGTATTACAACACCAAGAAATACTACAGGTCCAGGCCGCAGACTACTCGTACCACAATCAATCAAGTGCACAAATTCTGATCCTAGAACAACGAGCCTAGGAAGTAGAGGAATACCCCATGAGTAAACCCACCAAAATGTCAATATCGATCTCTTCGAACAACGGGCCTAGGAAACAGTGGAAAACCCCAAGACAAACCTCCTTGATAATCACAAAACAATGGACGATGACCCCAAGCTAAACCTTCCACCTAAGTACCCAAGGCAACCCATATGCTCTTTTTCACAATTCATTTCAATGTTTTGAAAATACCCATTTTCTCTCCATTTATCAATAACCAGGGAAAACCCATTTTTCACTAAAAACCCTTTTCAACAGACACCAAACAATCATGCCAATTTTAACGTACAAAATAGTTTATAAAGAAAAACAATCAGGTTCATCAATGTAGGTTTGAGATGAAACCACCAACCTCAAAACTCGGGTCGCACACGCCCACAACGGAATCCAAAACCAATGGAAACCCAACAACATCAACGAAGGCCCTGAAATCAAATCCACATCAAGATTGATTCAATTTAGAAGACAAGGGGTCAACAGAAGAGAGGAGACCCACATACCTCAAAGACGAACGCCCAACGCACTACGACCAATGGAAGAAAAGGCCTCCGGAATGAGATCACACACCAGATCTAGGAAGAAACCAATAAAAATCACCAACGTCAGACCAACGGATCCACAGACACCACCAAACGGTGATACCATGATCAAAGGCTATGAAGGAATGAAAAGGTTACTCACCCGGAGAGACACACAACAACCACAACAAAGATCAAGTGTTGAAAGGATCGATCTAGAAGGAGTGGTGTCTCCGAAAATCGCATAGGAAGAGCCTCAGTTCGAGAGACAAGAGGTCCGGAGAAAAAATACATTACAAAAAAGCCGCTCACCCACTTTAAAATTTGGATGCGGGCCGTTTCACGATGTGTAATATAGTTACATGCCATGAAATCTAATGTGTACAAGTATGCCAAAAAATTCATCGCCTCAGATTTAAAATCTGTTATTTAAAGAATCCACAATGTGAAACCCCCTTTCACGATGTGCAACTTTCACAACGCGAATCCCCTTTCATGGCTTACGTCGAACAACCATTACACGACGTGTAATTTCGTTACATGACGTGTAATTGCTCTACAGCCTGCAGAAACAAACGATTATTAGTGAAAGTCCAACCAATCTCTGAATTCACCATTATAGGTATCCTCCCAATCTCAAAGGAGGGGAAAACCACAATGAGGATAAGGGCATACCTGATAAAATGGTAATGAGATGTTACAAACTCCCCACCATAAAGACTTTCCAACCCTAGGAAGTCTTGTGGAAGATATAATCTCCAGAAGGAGATGAGGCTAGTGCTCCCTCATCAACGATTCGCGTTCCCAAGTCTCATGAGAATTTGATCCTTGTTTCCATAGAACTATGACAAAAAAAATCAACTTTACACGCAAGACTTTCACTTGAGAGTCAACAATCTCAACCGTTTTCTCCAAAATAGAAGCATCTAGCTCTAACACAATTTCTTCCCAACTCATAACGTGAGCGGGATCAGGGTGATTTCTTCTGAGCTAACATATATGGAAAACATCGTGAATACCAATCATCTGAACCAGAAATTCTAACTGATAAGCAACATGTGTGAGCCTCTCAGTGACCTCAAACAGTCCAACATATCTCGGAGCCAACTTTACATGCTTTCCAAGTCGACGACGACACAATCGAGGAGAAACTTTCAAGAAAACCTAGTCCCCTACGGAAAACTCCAAAGGTTGACGCCGCCGATCCGCATATGATTTATGTCGACTCTGGGCTGTAATGAGATGTTGATGTACATCCTGAATCTTTGTGGACGTTTTCTAAACCAATCTTGGTCCAACTAAAGATACTTCACCCACCTCATCCTAATAAAGAGGTGATCTACACAGGCGACCATACAATGCCTTAAAGGGAGTCATTCTAATTGATGACTGATAAATTTTGTTATAAAAAAACTCAACCTATCCGAGATGACTATCCCATGATCCTCTAAAATTCAAGACATGGGCGCGGAGCATATCCTCTAGAATCTGAATTACTCGCTCCGTTTGACCATCTGTCTGTGGATGGTAAGCTCTGCTCAATTTGACCTGAGTTCCCATTAACTCTTGGAGACTCCTCTAGAAACTCAAGGTAAACCTAGGATCCCTATCCGAAACAATGGAATAAGGACTTCCATGTAACCTCACAATCTCTTGCACAAACAGCTTACCTAGGTCTTCAACCTTAGTAGTATCATTGATCAGAATGAAATGAGAAAACTTCGTTAACCAATCAACAACCACCCAAATAGAATTCCTCCCTCAGGGAGTCTGTGGTAATCAAACAACAAAATCCATAGACACATCATCCCATTTCCAGATTGACACCAGAAGAGGCTGAAGCAAACTATAAGGTTTCAAGTGCTATACCTTTATCTGTTGGCAGGTGTAGCAACGAGACACAAACTCTGTGATGTCACACTTTATACCCGACCACCAGAATTGCCGCCTCATGTCATAATACATCTTCGTAGTGTTTGGATGTACGACCCATGAAGAGTTGTGACAATCAAACAATACTAAACTCCTCACAAATGCTGGGATAACAACCCTTTTTCCAAAGTGAATCATACCATCTGAAGAAAGAGACCAACCCAAAACAGTCTCCCCACAATAAAAGATTTCTCGAGTCTTTTGAAACTCATCATCCTGCTGCTAACTATGAAAAATAGACTCTAGTAGAGATGATGATAACTGAACACTAGTAAAAACCATGTCTGAAACATCCTTCTAAGCATATAGGTGAAACTGAGTGAAAAGCCCCATAAGGTTCCACTATTTCTTTGATTTCAGAACAACCTACAATGGTACTTTCCTACTAAGAGAGTCTGCAACAACGTTTCCCTTCCCAAGGAGTATAGACTATTTGAGCGCATGCATGACTGCAGCAAGATCTAAATCGTGAGTGGGGGTAATTCTTCTCATGCGGTCAATGCTGACGAGAGCCATAAGCTACCACATGGACACTACTGAAAAAATAACATATACCCA
This sequence comes from Viscum album, assembly GCA_963277665.1. Lineage (NCBI taxonomy): Eukaryota > Viridiplantae > Streptophyta > Magnoliopsida > Santalales > Viscaceae > Viscum > Viscum album. The sequence continues at coordinate 1,735,209,069 of OY728122.1, read as the reverse complement.
TGGTTCAAAACTGTGGGTATAGCCCCCCAAACCGTGGGTATAGGCTATACCCACAGTCTTGGGAATCGTGAGTGCCGGAGGCGTCGGGATAGGTTCCTAACCTATACCCAACCGTGGGTATATATATTTTTCCACCGTGTCAAAGCTTCATCCACACTGTCAAAGTCTTATACCCACAATTTTAAAACCGTGGGTAAAAATAGTAAAAAAACGGAGTAGGCAGGTATCGAACCCACCATTTCCCGCAACCTGCACCTTCATTTCAACGCATCTCACCAATTCAGCTACGCCATTTACAATAATGTATATCTACATTTTTAAATATATATTAATCTCTAACCGTATTACGAAAAAAACACAGCGGGTTTCCAACCCGTGTTGACTCAGCAAATATCCAGCACTTAACCAACCAAGCTGCACCAACTACACCAATATATATCTGCATTTATTGTAATATATTAATTCATTTTTCTATATTCAAAAAAATGAGACCAGCGGGATTCGATACCCAACCACTGGTACAAACCAGCAACGCCTCACCAACCAAGCCACCGAACAAATATGTTTATATAATTCTATGAACCTAAATATATTAGTTCAAACCATGGGTATAATTTTTCCCACCAGATTGTTTTTGTTTCCCGTGCATTTTTTTTGCCGCCATAATGTGGGAAAGCTATCCCCACAGTTTTTAAAAACCGTGGGTATATGCCTTCGAAAAAAAATATTTATCCCCACGATTTTCCAAAACCGTGGGGATAGGCCTTGAAATAATCACCTATACCCACGGTTTTCCAAAATCGTGGGTATGGGTTCCCACACTATACATATACCCACGGTTTTCCTAAAACATGGGTATAGGGCACCCCTATACCCACTGTTTTTCCCAAAACTGTGGGTATAGGGCTATTTTCCAGTAGTGGGTCATCCTACATAAGCACGTATCCCAAACTAGCACTAGAAGCATCATAAAACACCACATATCCCTTACCAATCTCAGGTAAGATCAGAATAGGAGATGATGTCAGAAGCCTTTTTAGTTCATCGAAAGAAGTCTAAAATTTCACATCCCAAGTGAATTTCACCGCTTTCTAAGTAAGATGTAAAGACCCGTAAAATTCAAGGGAAATTTTTTCTTAATTTTCTTTGGAATTTTATAAGAACGCGGTTTCTGACAACACCTGATTCCGAGGCCCGGAGTGCCCGGAATCAATTTCCGAAGTTTGGCTCGGGTATGTTCAGTGAACGAACGAGCGAGAATTTCTATCTTTTGAACCGGTGCCCGGAATCAAATTCCGAGGGCACCGATGAACTCGCAGCGCCGATATTCGCTTAAGGAGACCTTTTCCGAGGTTGCGTTTATTGCGGGTTGAGAGTTAGTTTTTGGGAATTTAGAATAAGTTAAATAAAATTGTGGAATACAAATTTTATTTTGACTTGTTGGTTAACTTCTCCCAAAGGGAGTTAGAGGTGGGACCCACATCCACTTAACCTCCCTTGGGAGGATTAAGTGTGGTGGGGCCCACACGAAGCATAACTCTTCACCTTCTTTTTTTTTAAACTCCCTTAAACTCCTCTTTTAATGAACATGACAACCTTGGTTATTAAATGGCTGGAGTTGTTTATTTTCAAACCTTTGAATTTCAAAATGTTTTGGTTGAGTAAATAAAATAAGACTTTAGCTTATTTTATTTGGTTAGAATTCTCTAGCCAGCTTGAGAGAATTTGTAGCTTTCTTCTTCTTCTTCAAACTTTGACGAAGAACGCGAAGAAGCTTCGAACATCGACGAAGAACGCGAAGAACCTTTGAACATCGACGAAGAACGCCACATTCTCGGGAATCGTCTTCCGCGAGGCCATACCCGCGACACCGACAACGTCTTCTTCCGCGTCCTCTCTACCGCGACGATTTCCCGTGACGAAATCGTCGTCAAAGAACTTCAAATCCTCGCTTCACGACATCGACGTCCTTCTTCCGTGACGCCGACCACCGCGACGCTCGTCTTCCGCGGGTCATTGACGATCATCGTCCTTGAAACCGAGGTAGGGGTTTGTTGTTGATTATTTATTTATTCTCGTTCTTGGTTCTAGCATGACAATCTTGAGGATAAATGTTTAAGTGTTTTCATCTAACGAGAGGGGGGTCGGACTGCACAAACACGACCGAATCCCCCCTCCTTTGTTCTTGATTATTATTTTCCCTGCGGATGAAACGAGATGGCGTGGTGCCGTCCCACCACGCGGGAATCTTTCGACAATTATTGCGCGACGCCGTCACGACGCGCCTTGGAAAGATTCATCATGAACGCGACGCCGTCGCGCCGCGTCGAAGGAAACCGAAGGCGCCGCGGCCGGAGCGGGGCCGCGGCGGAAGGGCACGGTGCCGTCGCACTGTGCCGGATGACGAAGACCGCGGCCGGTTCCGGGCCGCGGCGGGACGTGATGACCGGCGGCCAGCCGGGCCGCCGATGCCGGAAAATGGAAGAGGACCAGCCATGCCGGTCCTGTTGAGAAGAAGCCGGCCGACCAAGTCGGGCCGGCCGGGACGGTGCAAAACCGGGCCGATGCAAAACCGGGGGAATTAAATTCCCCCGGGCGGCTAAATTGGCCCCCCATAATGGGGGGGGGGGGCGGTTTCACAAAGGGGGGGGGGGGGGGGCAGCGCCCCCCCGTTTTTCTCAAAGGCAGGCCCCCACGAGGGGGGCCGTTTGATCCAAGGCGCGGCTTTCACCCGCGCCGCCAGTAGGAGAAGCGGGGGCCTTGCCCCCCGTGCGTGGCACCCGAGCGGCGCACCGGCCGCGCTGCCGGCCGGGCCGGGTCGGACCCGGGTCGGGTCGACCCGGTTCGGGCCGACCGGGGGGGGGGGGGGGGGGGGGTCGGGCCGGGTCGGCTCGGACCCGGACCCCCCGTTTTCGAATCGACTTCGGTCTTTTGCCCATAACTTGAGCTACGGACCTCCGATTGACGAACCGTCAGCGGCGATGCGATCCTTGGATCGAGACGGTCGATTCGGTTTGTCGCACTCAAAGTTTTGGAATACTTTGAGTTCGGCCGGGTTGGTTCGTATACGAAACCAACTGGGCCCTTGGAGCGGAAACGCTAATATCTTGAGCTACGGACGTCCGATTGACGTGCCGTCAGCTTTGTTGAGTTCCTCTTAGTGAGACAGATCTTTTGGCATACTCCGCCCGAGGTTTGGATGCAGGTGGAGTACGGTCGGGTTGGTTTTGCCTTAAAAACCAACCAGGCCCCTGAGACGAAAAAGCCAATAACTCTCAGACCGGGCGTCGGATCGACGTGCCGTCTGTTGCGTTGAGTTCCTGTTGAAGATACGGAACTTTTGGATACATCAACTCTGGACTTTGTGACAGTTGATGTATCAGCCTCTCGGCTCGTGGAGCGGACCCTCCCGAACAAGCTTGCTGTGTGCGGGAACCCTAGTGCTGGCTGCGACTGTGACTGCTACTGCTACTACTACTGTGACTGCGACGACGACATTACAGAGATCCTTGGTGGATTCGACGACGACTACAACACTCAATGATCCTACGTGGATCAGTGCTACAGGTCCTATGTGGGCCCATCCTGTGTGGGTCCGATCCTGTGTGGGTCATTGCGCTCAGCGGTCCTGTGTGAACCAGCGCCTACAGGTCCTGTGTGGGCCCAATCCTGTGTGGGTCTTTGTGGGGGTTAGTTACCTATCGATCCTCTCTGGGTCCGACGACTTAGATGGATCAAAGATCATCTTTATCGTCTTTCGAAGAAGTATATCTGTGTGAGCTGAATCCTATTGCTTTCCTGTGTGGATTGTGTTGTGCTATCCTGTGTGGATTACGTTTTGCTTTCCTGTGTGGAATACGTTTACTTTCTTGTGTGGACTGAGTTGTACTTGGGCTCGGAGGTTGGTGCGTATTGGAATTGATGACTTAGGTATATGTATGGGCATATACCTAAGCAGTGTCGGTTGTTACTTTGTGTTTGTATCTTCCTTTGTGGTTTATCCTTTGTGGATTTTGGGAGACCTTCAGGGGTCTTGGGGTCCCTACTGAGTAGCTTATACTCACCCCTGCACGGGCTATGCCCGCACTACGTTGTGTTGGTTGCAGATGACGGACAACGTTGATCTTAGCTGAGACTTGCAGAGCAGGACGGTACTTGGAGGTGGACCACTGGGCGGGACGTGTTCGGAGCGGACGGCGGGACCCGAGGAGCAGTGGAGCTATCTGTACCCACCCTTCAGGTGGGATTTCCAGTGGACAGCTCGGTGTAGCTTTTACTTTACAGTTGCTGTTTTCCCTTTCAAGTTGTACTTTACTTTCAGTTTGGGGTTGTATACTGGCCCATTTACTTTTCCGCACTTTCAGTTGTACTCTGTTCTTACTTAGTGTTTACTTTTCCGCTTGCTTACTCTGTGGTGTTTGTTTAATTTTCAAAGGCAATGCCTTCCCTTTCTACTGGGATTTACGCCTTGGTGCTAGTCGCCAGCCCCTGGCCTATGGAAGGCGGGCTTGGGGTAGTCACGGCACGGGCCCCGAGGACGGGTCGTGACAAATTGGTATCAGAGGAGTTCGGTTCTACCGCGAACTCTGATCTTTTCTATGTGAAGCAATAATGTTTAGCGTATTGAGTGTGGTTATCAGTCCAGGGAGTCCAGTGTTGGTGCGGCGACCGACGTATCCGTACACCAGGACCCTGACTACTGATTTCAGACTTAATGCACGAAAACATTGATTGCGTATGTGTTTCAAAGTTTTCTTTGTGATTACTTTATATCAGCTCACCAGGTATACTGTTCTGACCGTGGCACACCTGTTTCCTTTTCAGGATGGCCCCACGACGACATCCAGCTAGGGTTCCGAGAGTCGAGCGTGACGATAGCCCACCGAGCGGCGAGGCCTCGGTGCAGGACCCTTTGTCAGCAGTGGCACCGGCGGTAGCTCTAGCCGCCGAGCCACCGATGCTTCCAGCACCAGCCGCTGACGATGCACGTCGCCTTGGAGCTCTGCACGAGTTCCAGCGCCAGCGACCGCCTAGGTTCCATGGGGAGACAAACCCCCAGGCAGCAGAGGACTGGCTGGAGGCAGTGGTGCGAGTTTTTAGGCTAGTGAGGACACCTGCAGACCTCATGGTGATCCTCGCTGCGAGCCTACTGCACGCAGCAGCAGGACGATGGCGGAGCTTGATGCTCCAGGTGCACGATGAGACATCTCTACTTTGGACGGACTTTGAGAGACTCTTCCGCTCGGAGTTCGTCCCAGCCACCCTTCGTGCGGTGCGTATCCAGGAGCTTCTTCAGCTGCGGCAGGGCAGCATGACGGTCGCTCAGTACTCGACGAGATTTACTGATCTCTTGCGCTACTCGACCGACATGGTACGGGACCCATTCTTCCGGGCCCGGACCTTTGAGCAGGGTTTGAGACACGAGATCAGGGCATCGCTAATCTCCCTCAGCATACCGACTCAGACAGGAGTACTGGAGCAGGCCCTTTTGATCGAGAGCTTTCTTGCTGAGTCTACACCAGCGCCGAGACCCACCGCAGGGCGACACGTGGCAGAGTCATCTGCAGCAGGCAGTCAACGGATGACTCAGGGGTCCAGGCAGACCAGACCTTCAGGAAAACGACCTCAGGACACTGGCTCAGCAGTGCGGGGCACACAACGAGGAGCCAGTCTTTCGAGAGGCAGACAGTGCTACTCGTGCGGCGGGCAGGGCCACATGGCTCGTGATTTCCCAACCCGCCGTGCCGAGGAGCAGCAGACGGTTGAGGGACCACCGAGGCAGAGGCAGAGGGTCGACCGTGGCGTTCCGTAGGGACGAGGCAGAGGAGCTGGGTGAGCAGCAGGTGGTGGGCGACGCTTTGAGGCTCTGCCACCACCACCACCAGGAGGTCCACTCCGACCACAGGGAGTTGGCGGGCAGAGACAGACACAGCTCCAGGCAGCAGAGGCGTACGACCACGGCGCGCCAGAGATGATTCGAGGTACTATCTGTGTCTATTCCACCCTTGCTGCAGTACTTTTAGACACAGGATCGAGTCATTCTTTCATAGCCGCTGCCCTTATTCGGAGCTCAGAGATTCTGACAGAGCCGTTGGCTCGATCCTTACGGCTAGAGACTCCTACGGGAGCAGACTCGACGATTACGCACTGGTGTCGGCAGTGTGAGCTTACTCTAGGAGGCGAGAGCTTCGGCTGTGATCTTCTTGTAGCAGCGTCGAGGCCTTACGACGTCATCTTGGGCATGGATTGACTATCTACGGTCCATGCGCAGATTGACTGTTTTAGGCGCAAGGTGTGATGTGTACGCACCGACGGGAGCAGGTTCACCTTCACCGGCGAGAAGGGAGCCTTTGCAGAATAGGATGGACTTCCGCAGAGGAGAGGACATCCCATCACTCATCAGTTGGCTAGCCTCATCCTTGGAGCAGTTGACGTGCAGAGTCCTGGTTTTCCTGCAGTGGTGGATCAGTTTGCGGACGTTTTTCCCGATGACGTTCCAGGGCTACCTCCTCGCAGAGAGGTAAACTTTTATATTGACCTGTACCCCGGGAAAACCCCGATATTGACTCCAGCATATCGGATGGCCCCCGCCGAGCTTCGAGAGCTACGGGTACAGTTGGAGGACTTGCAGGGCAAAGGGTTCATCCGACCCAGTGTTTCACCCTGGGCTTCCCCGATATTGTTCGCCAAGAAGGCGGACGGGAGCTTGCGACTTTGTGTTGACCATCGTCGCCTGAACCAGGTGAAAGTGAGGAACAAGTATCCGCTACCGAGGATTGATGAACTCTTTGATCAGCTCAAGGGAGCACGGTGGTTCTCGAAGATAGACCTCAGGTCAGGCTATCATCAGCTCAGAGTCAGAGACGAGGACGTGCAGAAGACGACCTTCAGATGTCGGTATGGCCACTATGAGTTCTTGGTTATGCCTTTCGGCGTAACCAATGCTCCAGCAGTGTTCATGGCTCTCATGAACAGTATCTTTCAGCCATACCTAGATCAATTTGTCGTGGTCTTCATCGACGACATTCTGATTTACTCCATGACTGAGGAGGAGCATGCCTATCACTTGCGAGTTGTACTAGACACACTCCGAGAGCACCAGCTTTATGGTAAGCTCTCGAAGTGCCAGTTCTGGATACGTGAGGTCCACTTCTTGGGACACGTTATCTCTGAGGCGGGAGTTGCAGTGGATCCTGCGAAGATCGAGGTAGTGTTAGCTTGGGAGCCACCCAGGAGCGTGACTGAGGTTCGGAGTTTATTGGGACTAGCTGGATACTATCGGAGATTTGTGATAGACTTCTCTAGAGTTGCAGCACCACTCACAGCTTTGACGAAGTAGGGGAAACCCTTCGTATGGTCAGACAGATGTCAGCAGAGCTTCCAGGAGCTGAGACAGAGATTGACCAGCGCACCTATCTTGAGGTTGCCTGAGGAGGGAGTAGGGTACGTAGTCTACTACGATGCATCAGGGACCGGGCTCGGATGTGTTCTGATGCAGGAGCGGGCAGTGATCTCCTATGGATCATGTCAGTTGAGGCCGCATGAGCAGAACTACGCTACCCATGACCTGGAGTTAGCAGCAGTGGTCTTCACTCTGAAGACATGGCGACACTACCTGATGGGCGAGCGCTTTACAGTCTTTTCTGACCACCAGAGTCTCAGGTACATATTCTCTCAGAAGGACCTGAACCTGAGACAGTGGCGATGGCTCGAGTTCCTCCAGGACTATGACTTTGAGATAGTCTATACTCCTGGGAAGGGGAACGTAGTAGCCGATGCCCTCAGCAGGAGGACGTGCATTCAGCTACTTGAGGAGGCGACATAGCAGCTAGCCTCTTTGCAGATATCCTTCGTGGATAGAGATGGAGCAACCTTCCTCCAGTCTCTCACAGTCACCCCTCCACTACTGCAGCGGGTCAGAGAGGCACAGCGTGAGGACGCTGACTGTGAGACACGGCGTGCACAGATATCCTCGGGACATACACCTGATGGTTTCTCCCTTGGAGCAGAGCACGACATCCTTTTCAGAGGACGTACCATGGTACCAGTCGCTTTGCGAGAGGAGGTGCTGAGAGAGTTTCACACTTCTCCTTTGGCGGTACATCCTGAAGTGGAAAGGATGTACCAGGATCTCAGACGACAGCACTGGTGGCCGGGCATGAAGAAGGCTGTAGCAGAGTTCGTTTCTCGATGCCTCACCTGCCAGTAGGTGAAGGCAGAGCATCAGGTACCAGCAGGCTTGGTACAACCCTTGGAGGTCCTGGAGAGGATGTGGGATGAGATATCTATGGACTTCGTGACTGGACTTCCACGCACTTCCAGAGGTCACGAATCCATCTGGGTGATTGTTGACCGACTCACCAAGTCGGCACACTTCTTACCCATCAGAGAGCAGGGCTCAGTAGAGAGCTTGGGATGTCTCTACGTTCAGGAGATTGTGCGGCTCCACGACGTGCCATCATCTATCGTCTCCGATCGAGATGCTCGGTTTACTTCCCAGCTTTGGAAGGGGTTACAGGAGGAGTTCGGGACACAGCTACGTCTGAGCACAACCTTTCACCCTCAGACGGATGGTCAGACGGAGAGGACCATCCAGACTCTCAAGGACATGCTCCGTGCATGTGTCCTCGACTTTGGTCGTAGCTGGGAGGACCACCTACCCTTGGTGGAGTTTGCGTACAACAACAACTACCACTCCACCATCGGGATGGCACCGTACGAGGTGTTGTACGACCGACCTTGTAGATCTCCTTTGTGCTGGACAGACCCTGGGGAGTCAGCACTTGTGGGACCGGAGATGGTCCAGGCCATGACAGAGAAGGTACAGGTCATCCAGGAGCGGATGAGGACAGCTCAGAGCCGGCATAAGTCATACGCTGACAGGAGGCGGAGGCCACTAGAGTTCGAGGATGGCGACCGCGTCTTCTTGCGGGTCTCACCTTGACGTGGTATTCGGAGATTTGGCCGAGGCGACAAGTTATCTCCGCGCTTCATCGGACCCTTCCAGGTCCTCAGCAGGATTGGCGAGGTGGCTTATCGCCTGGCTCTACCACCTCAGTTGCACCGAGTGCACGACGTCTTCCACGTATCTCAGCTGAGGAGATACATGCACGACCCGACACACATCATTGACCATAGGGAGCTTGACGTTGACGATGTGGCGACTTTTACGGAGGTCCCAGTAGAGATAGAGGATCGACAGGAGCGGGTCCTACGTGGACGATCGATACCTCTAGTGCGCATCAGATGGCAGCACGAGAATCTCCAGGAGAGCACTTGGGAACGGGAGGCTCAGATGCGTGCTCAGTACCGTCATTTGTTTCCCTAGTTTTTGATGTATCTTTACGGGGACGTAAAGCCCTGAGGTAGGAGTAATGTAAAGACCCGTAAAATTCAACGGAATTTTTTTTCTTAATTTTCTTTGTAATTTTATAAGAACGCGGTTTCTGACGACACCTGATTCCGAGGCCCGGAGTGCTCAGAATCAATTTCCGAAGTTTGGCTCGGGTACGTTTAGTGAACGAACGAGCGGGAATTTCTATCTTTTGAACCGGTTCCCGGAATCAAATTCCGAGGGCACCGATGAACTCGCAGCGCCGATATTCTTTTAAGGAGACCTTTTCCGAGGTTGCGTTTATTGCGGGTTGAGAGTTAGTTTTTGGGAATTTAGAATAAGTTAAATAAAATTGCGGAATACAAATTTTGTTTTGACTTGTTGGTTAACTTCTCCCAAAGGGAGTTAGAGGTGGGACCCACATCCACTTAACCTCCCTTGGGAGGATTAAGTGTGGAGGGGCCCACACGAAGCATAACTCTTCACCTTCTTTTTTTTAAACTCCCTTAAACTCCTCTTTTAATGAACACGACAACCTTGGTTATTAAATGGGTGGAGTTGTTTATTTTCAAACCTTTGAATTTCAAAATGTTTTGGTTGAGTAAATAAAATAAGACTTTAGCTTATTTTATTTGGTTAGAATTCTCTAGCCACCTTGAGAGAATTTGGAGCTTTCTTCTTCTTCTTCAAACTTTGACGAAGAACGCGAAGAACCTTCGAACATCGACGAAGAATGCCACGTTCTCGGGAATCGTCTTCCGCGACGCCATACCCGCGACACCGACGACGTCTTCTTCCGCGTCATCTCTACCGCGACGATTTCCCGTGACAAAATCGTCGTCAAAGAACTTCGAATCCTCGCTTCACGACATCGACGTCCTTCTTCCGTGACGCCGACCACCGCGACGCTCGTCTTCCGCGGGTCGTTGACGATCATCGTCCTTAAAACCGAGGTAGGGGTTTGTTGTTGATTATTTATTTATTCTCGTTCTTGGTTCTAGCATGACAATCTTGAGGATAAATGTTTAAGTGTTTTCATCTAACGAGAGGGGGGTTGGACCGCACAAACATGACCGAATCCCCCCTCCTTTGTTCTTGATTATTATTTTCCTTGCGGATGAAACGAGATGGCGTGGTGCCGTCGCACCACGCGAGAATCTTTCGACAATTATTGCGCGACGACGTTGCGCCGCGCCGTGGAAAGATTCATCATGAACGCGACGCCGTCGCGCCGCGTCGAAGGAAACCGAAGGCGCCGCGGCCGGAGCGGGGCCGCGGCGGAAGGGCACGGTGCCGTCGCACCGTACCGGACGACGAAGACCGCGGCCGGTTCCGGGCCGCGGCGGGACGTGATGACCGGTGGCCAGCCAGGCCGCCGGTGCCGGAAAATGAAAGAGGACCGACCATGCCGGTCCTGTTGAGAAGAAGTCGGCCGACCGGGACGGTGCAAAACCGGGGGAATTAAATTCCCCCGGGCAGTTAAATTGGCCCCCCATAATGGGGGGGGGGGGCAGCGCCCCCCCGTTTTTCTCAAAGGCAGGCCCCCATGAGGGGGGCCGTTTGATCCAAGGCGCGGCTTTCAGCCGTGCTGCCAGCAGGAGAAGCGGGGGCCTTGCCCCCCGCGCGTGGCACCCGAGCGGCGCACCGGCCACGCCGTCGCGACGGACCGCACCGCCGTGCCGGGCCGCGCCGCCGCGCCGGACCGCGCCGCCGGCCGGGCCGGGTTGGATCCGGGTCGACTCGGTTCAGGCCGACCCGAGGGGGGGGGGGGGGGGGTCGGCCTGGGTCGGCCCGGACCCGGACCCCCCGTTTTCGAATCGACTTCGGTCTTTTGCCTATAACTGGTGCTACAGACCTCCGATTGACGAACCGTCAGCGGCGATGCAATCCTTGGATCGAGACGGTCGATTCGGTTTGTCACACTCAAAGTTTCAGAATACTTTGAGTTCGGCCGGGTTGGTTCGTATACGAAACCAACCGGGCCCTCGGAGCGGAAACGCTCATATCTTGAGCTACGGACGTCCGATTGACGTGCCTTCAGCTTTGTTGAGTTCCTCTTAGTGAGACAGATCTTTTGGCATACTCCGCCCGAGGTTTGGATGCAGGTGGAGTACGGTCAGGTTGGTTTTGCCTTAAAAACCAATCGGGCCCCTGGGACGAAAAAGCCAATAACTCTCAGACCGGGCGTCCGATCGACGCGCCGTCTGTTGCGTTGAGTTCCTGTTGATGATACGGAACTTTTGGATACATCAACTCTGGACTTTGTGACAGTTGATGTATCAGCATCTCGGCTCGTGGAGCGGACCCTCCCGAACGAGCTTGCTGTGTGCGGGAACCCTAGTGCTGGCTGCGACTGTGACTGCTACTGCTACTACTACTGTGACTGCGACGACGACATTACAGAGATCCTTGGTGGATTCGACGACGACTACAACACTCAGCGATCCTACGTGGATCAGTGCTACAGGTCCTGTGTGGGCCCGATCCTGTGTGGGTCCGATCCTGTGTGGGTCATTGCGCTCAGCGGTCATGTGTGAACCAGCACCTACAGGTCCTGTGTGGGCCCGATCCTGTGTGGGTCTTTGCGGGGGTTAGTTACCTATCTATCCTTCGTGGGTCCGACGACTTAGATGGATCAGAGATCATATTTATCGTCTTTTGAAGAAGTATACCTGTGTGAGCTGAATCCTGTTGCTTTCCTGTGTGGATTGTGTTGTGCTATCCTGTGTGGATTACGTTTTGCTTTCCTGTGTGGAATATGTTTACTTTCTTGTGTGGACTGAGTTGTACTTGGGCTCGGAGGTTGGAGCGTATTGGAATTGATGACTTAGGTATATGTATGGGCATATACCTAAGCAGTGTCGGTTGTTACTTCGTGTTTGTATCTTCCTTTGTGGTTTATCCTTTGTGGATTTTGGGAGACCTTCAGGGGTCTCTGGGTCCCTACTGAGTAGCTTATACTCACCCTTGCACGGGCTATGCCCGCACTACGTTGTGTTGGTTGCAGACGACGGACATCGTTGATCTTAGCTGAGGCTTGCAGAGCAGGACGGTACCTGGAGGTGGACCACTGGGCAGGACGTGTTCGGAGCGGATGGCGGGACCCGAGGATCAGTGGAGCTATCTGTACCCACCCTTCAGGTGGGATTTCCAGTGGACAACTCGGTGTAGCGGCTTTTACTTTACAGTTGCTGTTTTCCCTTTCGAGTTGTACTTTACTTTCAGTTTGGGTTTGTATACTGACCCATTTACTTTTCCGCACTTTCAGTTGTACTCTGTTCTTACTTAGTGTTTACTTTTCCGCTTGCTTACTCTGTGGTGTTTGTTTACTTTTCAAAGGCAATGCCTTACCTTTCTACTAGGATTTACGCCTTGGTGCTAGTCGCCAGCCCCTGACCTATGGAAGGCGGGCTTGGGGTAGTCACGACACGGGCCCCAAGGATGGGTCGTGACATAAGAGCAGTCAAAGGTGAAACCATCTTAGAGAAGTCCTTGACAAACTTTTGGTAGTATCCAGAAAGACCAAGGAATCTTCATATCTCAAATACATTTTGTGGTTCCTTCCATTAAAAAATAGACTTTACCTTCTCTGGATCAATTGAAAAGCCATGCTCAGAAATTATGTGCCCCAAGAACTTCACTTCTTGAATCCAGAAACTACATTTCAAAATCTTTCCATACAATTGATGACTTCTCAAAATTTTCAAAACCAAACTCAAATGGTGATCGTGCTCATGCCCGGTTTTTGAATAAACTAGAATATCATCTACATTTCGTTTGTGTGCACGAATTATCACCTCCAAGAAGCGTCATGTTTCATTTTCCTTAACCACCTTACACGACCAATAATAATGTTGAATTTAATAAATAATTATTATATTTATAAAATATTTTATATTATTAAATGATAAAACATATTATACATTTATCCCTTTCTTTGGAAAATGAAATCATCAACCATGTGTATGTGTAGACTACTACCTCCATGGAACAATTGATTTCCGTATTTATTTTCATCATTGCCCTACATGGATGATCATGATAATGAGTTTCCTGGATAAATATGATTTTTATTAAATCATTAGGGTTATTATATGAAAAATTTGAGATCCTATTAGTGATATGATCAATAAAAGATCATTGTTAATTCAATTGTTTAAAACAAGCATACTAATAAGAAAATATTTTTATTCATAAGCTGTTATATATTTATATCCATTACTTCATATTATAATTCCTTAAAATCTTGATATAAAATATTAAAAAAATACTATATAATATCACTATTCTTCTGGTATAATGATATTATAACTAAACCACCACATGATCATATATTAATTATGGTATGTTCATGTTTGCATCGGTTTAACCACCTTCTTAAACAATGCTATGAATTTATATCATGGATGACTAAGGGAACTTAATTAATGATATAATTTTCTATAAATATATAAATAATTATTTGTTTTTAGTTATATCACGTTAAAATTATTATTAAAATCATTAATTAAGAAAACACTTTTCATTTGTTAAGAATCACCAAGACATGATCATCATCGACTTCATCATCATGGTTTGTAACTAAGAATACCATGGAATGAAATTATACATTTATAACTATCATGGAAAATATATAAAATTAATTTTAATTATCTTTTAATGATTAACTTTTTATAAATAATGAATACCAACATCATTTTTATGAAACTAGTACAAACGATCAAATTATAAACACCCGATGATGTAAAATAGATAAGATAAACTAAGTAGATTTCATATAGATAATGACTATATATGAAGAGTATAATTGAAAATGGATATAATTAAGTTTTATAATCATGTTATTAAGATATCTATTCTTTTACTACATGAGTCTTAAGTATGTTCGTGGAATTTAGGACAATAGGTAAGAGTTTCTTGTCTCAAATTTTAACCCCTTGAGACATAATTCTTATTATACACCATGTTATATTTGGAATGATGTATCTACTACACCTTTAACATTTTTATTCATTATTATATCATTATTTATGATATTTAAGGTTTCATTTGAAATTATATCCTCCAAGGGGGTTTTTATTTGAAAACTTATAATTTCATAAGGGTTTTTTAATCTCAATTACGATTCTTTGAGACATATTACATGTTATGTCCCAGGGTTCTTTTGTATGGTTTTCAATTGATTTAATATACCATGAATGTTTTGTACTATATTTAATTATAATTCATGATATATAATAATTTAAATCAAATTTTTTTCTTCATATTTCTTTTGACTATTGTGAGATCCTAATCGTTATATTTTTTTGCAACTTGATTTTTATTCATTGAGTTATGATTGTTCTACTAAAATTATTTCATATAAATTGGGTACATTATACCCTTGATTTTATCATGTGATATCGTATCATTGTTTTCTATAGATTTAAATTCCTACCAAATATAACCTTTTCAAATATTTCTTACCTTATAGAGTATGTTGCTTGTAAGAGATATTGATAATATCCTTTCTTTGAGTTATGAAGTTTTATATTGAAAATTGTTCTTACATGATTGGGTTATGCCAACCTAATATTTTATTATACGGTGTTTTATAATCCTATTTAGAAAAATTAAGTTTTAATATTAATAATATTTTATTACTCTTTTTACAATTTGGGTTTTCAATAAAGGTAATTTCAAAGTATTAAAAAGGATCCTTTCATAATCAAATGTTTTATTTTTGGTTCCAAATTTCTGATAGAAAAATTTATGTCATTTTCAAGAATTTATTATTTTAGATAATTTTTAAAATTATTTTTTTTTAAAAATAGTTCACTTCACTTTTTAAAAAGTTACATTTCATTGTGTCATCTAAGTTTTTATTTTACAACAATGTTAGAAATGTTTTCTAAAAAATATTTTAAGTTTTCAGCTCCATTTTCCTTCAAAAGTATTTACAACCATGAGATTTATGTTATATGATTTATTCACTAATAAATAAATAAATAAATATATTTATAATTTGGGGGGATTGAAATCATGATATCAAACAATTTGATTCTTGATCCCTTGTTCAGTGATACCATTCAAAGAATTTTTTTAGCAAGGATGTTTTTCATCTATGTCAACATCCTTCTAAGTTTATTTTGTTACATTGGGGATATGTTCTTTTGAAACCATTAATCTTATTTCTCTTGATGAATTATGTAATTTTATTTTCTATCAATGATATGATTCATCGCTACATTTGTCCTTCTCAACCACCCACCCTGAATATGCACAACTTTTCTTCTAATGCCTTTTCTTTATAAATTCCCTATTTTCTATTTGTTTGATTAAAGGGTGTTCACCTAAATTCCATACATCAATTTATTGTGGAAAATTATTAACTTAACCATATACCATCACTGCATATGGTTTTAGATTAAGGGATTCTTACATAGAAAGATATTTAATTTATTGATTAGGGAACTATTTAAAATCTGTATATTTTTTATTCAAATATAGATGTTTATTGTTTACTCATGCAAGATGATTATGTATTTTTTAACCATTCACCCTATTTTTTGGATGAGTTATGATCATGTTATCCATTTTATTAAAATGAGGAATAATATTTGTGTTTTTATTCCAAAATAGATGATTATTGGTAAAGTTGATTTATGTATTATTTACTCATTATCACATATGATAAATGCATTAGAATTAAACAAGTGGTAGGTGGGGATATACATTATATATCCCCTCGATGCATAGGTAAGTATAATGAGATAAACATATTTGGGTATTTGGTGTATGCCTTTCTAATTTAGAGATATGTATTAATTATAATCTTAATGATAAGAATGATGTACTGTCTATGACCTTGATGAAAATAATGATGTCTTGGATGAGGCCTTGATGATAAGATTGAGGTGATTAACATTATGAATTCCATCACTATTAATTCAAATATTATTATCAATGTGATCTATTTATTTCCATTTCTATCCATGGATATACCATGCTCATAGTTTATGTTTATTATGGAATTATAATGATTACTTATTTCTTCCATAATATTTATGCCATATTTATGCCATGATTTTTTCAATTTTATGTTTTACCTTATTGAGCATTTGATCTCACCCCTTCTTATCTTTACACTTCCCAAGTTTATGAAGAAAATTATTACACATTATATTTATAATAGGATAACTTGTGTGGAGAATTTTTGGGAGATGTTGAAGTCTTATTATGGATTAAGTAGTTTTTTATAAAGTGGAAAAAATTTCCATTAATTGGGAAAAATATGAGATTTATTAGTTTATTATTTTCCTAATTCTATAAATCTCTAAACCTAAAATGTATTTGGAATGCATGTAATGCAATATTTTCTTTAAGTCATGTAATTATGGGATTGTTATGTTCAAGAATCTACAATTAGTGTCGAATCCAATATGTAAAGTATGTGTTTATGAGCACTAGATCCGAGAGTATGGATTCAAGGAATAAAAACCTACGTCTTAAATCTAGACCAAGGGGAAGAAAACCTATAAGGATGTTTCTTGGTAAAGAATGAAAATGGATTTGGTGACCTACCCCCTTCAACCCAACCCTACTTTTCCCAACCTCTAAATCATACCCTTGGCTTTACACATGCCTATGTCATCCATTTTGGAGAAGCACATCTAATTATCCCAGGTGACCCCTATAACCTTAGTGAAATCATGTGACACCATAATGTCACTTTTTTGTATCTATTTACTTATTTATCTATTACTATGAATTTTGTGTAGTTTGTGTAAACCTTTTAAATTTTAGAAATTTTCCTAGAATGCATGGTAGATATGTATGACTAAAGAGACCATTAAAGGCAATAGTTCTTGGTGTATTTATTTTAAATAGATATTTAAAAGTCTTTACATAGTCTCGGTGACTTCTTAGGGTGTAAATATTGGGCTAGTTACTATTATATAGTGTACAATCTTAGTAGCTGTGAAGCCGGATCATGCATATTTTCAAAAAATTGATATTTGGTTATTTTAAAAACTCTGATATAGAATTTTTATACCTATTTTATTATGGGATGTTTAATTTTTAACCAAGATCCTTCTACATGGGTATTATCCTTAACCTCTATATTCTTTGAAGATTCCGTTTTGATTCCTTGATGATTCTTCTTCTGAATCAAAGAATAGGGTCGTCTTCCTTTTATTTTTTCTGTCCTCTCATATTTTTTTCTTCTCTCTTCTTAAAACCATAACCATCCATGGGGTGAATTTTTTTGATTAAGGTTTATAAAAAATTGGTGGTTTTTTATTTATAGCACGTGAATACATCCATGCACCTGAATTTATCTTTATTTGGTGAAGGCATTTTGTTTACTTTGATCAAAGGTAAAACATTCTATACCCCTATGTTTATTTAAAAAAACATTATATTCTTGATGATTTCAAATTCTTATATCTCAGAATAAATTTTATATATGATACCTAATTTACATTTTTTAAATAATTTATTTGACTATAAACATTTTCCTTAAGATATAAAATGAATATTTTATAAAATAAGTTTTTTTTAATATAAACATGTTTTTAGCACACCACATGCTTGAAAAAAGGTTTATGAAATTTTATTATGATCTAAGTATAAAACATAATTTTTTTTGATTCATGTATGGTTTATAAGTTTATTTTTTATGGTTTTTAAATATTTACTTTGAGTATAAAGTCTTTTTTGGTTTGAATCAAAGTGATTTTGATGATTTATTCTCACTTGATTTATAACCATTATCATCGATCTTTGGTTTTTAATTCTGTTGTATTTATTATCATGATATGATGTTTAAGGTATTGTTTCTATGATGGTTATTTTGTGGTGATATGTGAGTTTATAGATTTTTTTATTTGATTCCTTTATGGAATGATACGAGTATATTTATAGGGAACTATTTGACTTTATTTGACTTTTGAAAATATTATTGGAATCCATGGATATTTAACCAATATTTTCATAGATGAGAAGTATATTAGTGTACACCATGTGATGGAAAGTGTCCCTAGTTAGGATCATTCTTTGATTAGGGGGATGTTTCCTTGTAATAGTGAGATCATGTCATGGCCTATATAATAGGATCACATTATAGGTTGGTATATGGTTCTACCAAAGCCAAGTCCAAGATTTTCACCTTAGGACCTAAGGTGTTACCCTATGATGACCATGATTACGATGGATATGTGACAATAATCTATTTTTGTGATTCTCGTTATATGATTACCATTTATATTTAGGATGTTTGTGTTTTTATGGTTATTCACCCTCATAATATTTTCTTTAATCAATTATTTTACTTTTGGTTTTTATTAGGCATTGATCATGGTATTTTATTATTTTATTAATTTGGTTATGTTTTAGAATGTATAAATGTTTTGAAAAATAAATGGAAAGAGATTTAAGTTTCCATTATTTTCACTTAATGTAATTGAAATAATTTATAATAATTATTCTCTTGTTTTTTCCCTTTATCTTGAGATTCGTTGAAGTTCATATTCATTTTAAAAAAGAAGAGTAAAGTTTTTTATTTTTTTGATCACTCCTCTATATAAAAAAGTGGTAATTTCATAAATTATTTTCAAACTAGTGTCTATGGTTAGTTTTAAAAATTGAATGATACTAAATATTAGAGGTATTCTATGAGGCTTTGGGATTACTCCCTATATGTATGGTGTGTATGTATATTTTTTTATTGATTATTTCCAGGTGTGGATAAAAAATTTCTTTTTATAGGTATTAAGCTATTAGTTTGGTTTTAAAGAAATGGATGTGATATCATAAAAAGATGTTTGTGTGTTATATGGAGATGTCAATGTATTCTTTTTAATTTAGGTATATTCTTGTGTTTTTGGCATGCAAATTTTCATGTTTTATTTTAAAAGGAATTTCTTATAAGTATGTTATGTAATTTAATGTTTTCTTTATTGATTGATTCTTTTTTTTCATTTATTATTTTATAATCATAATGGTTAAACTGTTCCCTTTGTTCATGTTGATACACTTGGAAATTTTAATAGCCTATTGTGATCAAGAACATACTATTGTGGCATTCCAATTCTAGTATAGTGGCTAGGTATTCAGGTCAATATATTGTAGAATGGTATCAGGGCATGACTGATAAGTTAGGTCAGTGGTAGGTGGTAGTTGGATTATCGAAACTTGATAAGTTACCCTTAAATAAACTTGAAAATATTTATGGTGGAAGCTCAAGTTAACAATGAAGTATTAGATTGAGAGGTGTTAGTCAACACTTCAATGGATTGTATTTTATTTTATTTTTCCACTATGAGGTGTCTTGATCATTTATATTCAAGGTGTGAAATTTTATTTTGAATTTTATTTATTATTAATTATTCTAATTAATTGAGTGTTATAAAAATTCAGTGTTTTTATGAATGGTTATTATTGGTAAATTAATTTATTGAAGCATTTTTATAAGTCATTTGACATTTTTTCTTTTTTTATTCAATGAAATATGTGGTAATTTATTGGTTGATTGGTTGAGTGATACATACATACATATATATTTTGATCTATTTAGATAAATAGTTGTAATGAATTATTTCTTAATGGTTGTTTAGAAAAATTAATATTTGAACTTTTTTATAGATTTATTTCTCTAATATTTCAAAATAATGACATTTTCATGGCTTCAAATGATATGGGTGATTTATCAATGCTTATTTTAAATTTTTGTGCTGAAAAAAAATTATTTTCACCTTATTATGATCATTTTATAATGAACCTAAATTTTTGAATGTGATTTTAAATAGAAGGTTTATGATATATTATTTTCAAATATGATAATAAAATGATTTGAATTGGTATGGTGAATGTGTTTTTAAAATGAAATGAGTTCAAATTATTATTGATTTATTTTAATAATATGAAGAGTTTATTATATGTATTGATCTCATTGAATGGTTCTCACTTATGACTATTATCGTTTGAACGGTATTTCATTAAGTGAATTTTGATTGATATATGTATGGTTTGTGAATTGTGACTATGTTAGTTAAAATGATTTATTCTTTTAGGATGATGAAAAAAGAATAAATATTACTTCAATTTCAAATTAACTAAAAAATTTTCATAGTTACTTCTAAATGAATTATTTTAGTGTTTTCCTAGTTGGAAATGGGTTTCTAATTAATTATAGATTTGTGTATTTCAATTTAAATTATATTTTATGCACCTAATTTTTTATGATTTTTCTATTAATATTGAATAGAACATTCATGATAAGTTTTTTATGGTCACATTTATTGTATAAAAGCATGTATGTTTGCAAATAACACAAGTTTTAGAAAGATGTTTTTCTAAAAAAATATATGATTTTATGTTGGATTTGTTTCATATACCCATGGGTTTGAAATTTAATTTTCAGTGATGGGTACTTACATTTACTTTTCATTTATAGAAACCTAGTATTTTAAATAAACAAGCATTTGGAAAATTTGTTTTGTGATGTGGTCTTTTCAAATCATTCAATATTTTAAAGAATGTTTGATATTCAAATGGGTTTTGTTTTTCAAAATATTGATGTAAATTTTTTGGTAATACTTATTATCATTCTTAGGATAATTAGTGTTTGATATGAATTTAGTTTTACTTTGGCATGAATATTTCAAATCATACTATTCCTAAGAAGTATTTTTTAAAATTGGTTTTTTCTTCATTTTTGTAGTTTAAAACCTATTGTAATAATAATGGTTAGATAAATCTAATATTATTTGTGCTAAATTCAATGTTACAAGTAGTTTAATGAATGAAATTTTTATTTTTTATATGTTTATCAAAATTTTGTGTTTTCTAAGAATCATGATTTAAAAAATCTATATTTTTAATGTGTTGGATCTTCATGATAAGTGGAATTATTTTAAAGGAAAATAAAAATATTTTTCCTTGAAGTAATGTTTTGTATGTATGTGGTAACTTTGATCATTATGGTTATATATGTGTAGATTTTATCTAGTATTGTAACAACCTGAACCAAATAACCTAGATCCAATAGTTATTCCACTACATTAACACAAAATACAAGGGATTTCATCCCAAAGGATTAGATAGTTTTGTAGTATTGGGAGACTAGATACATATATTAACCTCACACTTTATCTAAAAGCATAAAATACATCTTAAAAATTATTTTGGTACCTTTATTGTTTCTTACATTAAATACATGAAATCATTTACATATCCCTTTTTGGTATCCCGAAGAAAGAAAAACATAATAAAGGATGATCTTAGATGCTCGTTAAGGGAAAACATTCAGTAGAATCTGTCATAAAATAAATAAATCATTAATATTATGTCTCAAATAAACAATAATCATATATTACATATAATTAATATTATAAAATAAGGAATAAATCCATGGATGACATAGAAACATAAATAATCACATGGATAACAATAAATAGTTTCATAATGATAGGTATCCAATCTCTCTCACTGGAGAGTTTCCCATCCTAGTAAGTCCTAGGGTTTTAGTGGCTCTTGATGAGCTTGCAGAGGCAATGATAGTCTTTGTTCATCCCGGACTGAATATATTTGTGCGTGGTGACTTCTCGGAGTGGTTTTCTTCTGCCGGGATCTCGGTGTTTGGGGCTATTGCCGGACAACTGTACCTTTGATGTAATTTTCCTATGGGTGGCCTTCCTTGGATCAATGGTTGTGGCCCTTCTCTAGTCTGAGTCTGTTGGTGTGGCCGCTCTGGTTGTAGATCTAGATAATAGTCCATCGATTTGGCCCTCTCGTTCTACAAATATGGGTATAAGTTAGTGATTCATTTATTTGGATCTTCATATTTTCTAGTCAATGATTTTGAGTTTAGTCTCCAAGCCCCTAACTGGTGAGGAGACTCCCAGATCTTTAGTCTGCCTTAGCTCGCCTCCGACTCTCCATTCTGGGACTGTCGGTTCGCCATATGCGGGTTGGCTGTGTAGGGCTAGACACGTGAAGATCAGTGTCGCGTTGGGTATTTGTGCATTGGGGGTTCTCACGTAGGGGGTGTCACATAAGGGGGTTGAATGTAGTAGCGTAGGTGCTGGGATCATGTAGGCATTTGAACGTGGCATGAACAAGGGTGTTGGTAGTGTTATACCAACACTAAAGGTGGTACTTGCATAGGTGTGCATTCGCGTTCGGTTACTACCTGTGATGTTTTGTGCTCGCTCTGGTTTTTCACATTAAATATTGTCTTGCAACGCTCTTTGTTGGGATTCCTGTGTCTCACTGAAGCATAGACATGGATTCATATCTAGTGACTCATTGGAAGAAACTTTCACTGATAGATAATAAGAAGGTGACAATATCAACATAGAATAATGAAGATGAATTTCTTTCGCATCGCATGTTACTGCTGATAGTCAGGAAATTTATGGTGAAACGGTATGTCAATCAAGGATCTCTTAAAAACACGCTACAAAACATATGGAGATTGGAGGAAGGCATTTCCATAAGAGAAGTGGGAGTTGACCTTCTTGTTTTTGAAATTTTCAATGAAAAAGATAAAGAAAAGGTTCTGCGAGACAGGCCATATATTTTTGATAATCAAATCATCCTAATGGAGGACCTAAAAGGTGGAAAAGATATTTAGAAAATTAACCCGACTAATTCACCTTTCTGGATATGTAGAAAAGGAATTTCGTTCCACAGTATTACTGAACAGTTTATGCATGGAATTGGAGGTTGTATTGGTAAATTTTTGTAATGGGATAGGTCCAATCCAATTCACTGGGGACCCATCGTATTGATCAGAGATTTGGTTGATATTGCATAGCCTCTAATAAGGGGCCTGTTCTTGTCAGTAGAGGATTATAATGTCTGGATATCCTTTAAATTTGAAAATCTCTTAATTTTCTACTAATTTTGTGGGTGTATTGGACACTCAGAGAAGGATTTTGGGCCGAAGAGGGAGAATAAAAAAGTAAATATTATTACGCAATATAACCCCTGACTCTGTGAAAAAATTATAAGAATGAATTTTTTCCCCGAGTTTGAAAAAAATTTAGATAGACCTGTGAAGGCCTTCTATAAGAAATATGAACCTCATCGCAATAATATCATTATGCTTGGGCCACTAGAGTTTTCTGCTAGCACTCAAGTGGATCAGGGGATGGATGGAGTGACTTTGTGTAGCAAAGAGGCTTGATTCGATTCTGGAGAAAAGAAAGTCATATAGGGGAAGGATCCAAATGTATTCTCAACAAGGGTCTCAGTATGCGAAAAGTACATGTCCATACCATCTTCTGGGTCATTTCTTCAATATATGGAACCACCAGACCGAGCTTCTGGAGTGGACCTTTTCAATGCTAAACCCCAAAAACCTGCCATTCCTCCAAGTTATGATTCCTTAGTTCTTATCTATTAGGATGGAGAAGATATGCTTGGGTTAGCATCGTCGGGTGCTAAAAACATAGAACGTGGAGAAGGAATATTAGAGAGGATCAGGGTGGTGATCCAGCCATCATACAAACCGATGATCATAAAAAGATTTTGGAAGTTGGTTAGGTAACAAAGATCCTTCCAAAGATGTGGAAAGTGATAGGTAATATATAGTGTTGTAAAATGGAAGAGGTGGAGACAAGTGTATCCCAGCCCTACCTGGAGCAATTAAAATATTATGTTGGAACTGTCGGGGGCTTGGAAACCCTAGAATGGTTCATTTTATCCATCACTGGAGTTCAAAATACTGCCATTACATAGCTTTTATATCCAAAACTATATTGGATAACAAGGATGCAGATCTCTTGGGTTTGAAGATTGGATTTAAGAATTTCCTTCCCATGGGAAGATAAGGACACTCTGGTGGTCTGTGTCTCTTTTGGAAGGAGGACATGGGTGTTCATATTACTAACTTTTTGAGCAATCACATTGCCATGACAGTTTCTATTCTAGGTTCCCCGCCTTGTTGTTTTGTTGGATTTTATGGGTGGCTTGGGTGTCAAGATAAACACAAATCTTGGAACTTGTTGAACCAATTGCGAAACTCTCTCCCTGGACCTCTACTAGTTTGGGGTGATTTCAATGAGACCCTTCTCCATTAATAAAAAGAAGGGGGTCTCTTGAGGAGTGGGACTACTTTAAAATATTTTAGGAGTTATCTTGTGCTGAATAATCTTCCTGATATCGGGTTTTATGGATATCCGTTTACATGGCATCATCTCAAATCAACAGAGAACTGTATCACTAAGAGGCTGGATAGATTTATTGGCATAAACAAATGGAAATATCTCTTCCATGATTTCTATATTGTTCATCTGCCTCCAGTTTCTTTTGATCACTGTCCGTTTATTTTGTCGACATTATCTCAAGGGGAAAAGAGGAGGCATTTGCATGCCCTTTTCTTTGAAAGTTTTTGGCTCTAAGATAGTAATTGTGAGAAGGTCGTTTAGTTGGCTTGGGGAGCATCAAATTGCTGCATTACCTCCAATATCTGTAACACTACATCCTATTTATAGAAGTGGAGTTCAGTTTGGTTCAGGGATTTTAACAAACACATTACTGCTACAGAAAATCTCTTGAAGAGACTTCACTCTCTTCTTGTTTGTGATTCTATTATCAGGGATATATCTTTTTCAGAAAATGATCTTAATATAGCACTGAGAGAGAAGGATAGATTTTGGTTCTTAAGGGAAAGAGAATCCTATATTAGGGATGGTGACTAGAATACTAATTGTTTTCACCAAAAATCATCTACAAGGAGGAGGAAAACCCACATTTCTCAACTTGAGGATCCTACTAGGAGGCTTGTTAATGATAATACTGATATAAACTCCATTATTCTAATTTTTTTAGCAACCTCTATAAAATGGAAGGTATTAACACTCTTAAATGTCTGACTTGTTGTATTCCAAAAATTTTCATAGAGGATATGAAACGTAAGTTGGAGAGAGATATATCCGATGATGAAGTGCTTAGGGATCTTTTTCTTATTCACTCTAAAAAGGCACTAGGGCCTGATGGGTTTCATACACTATTTTTCAAATTCTTTTGGCATATTTTTGGGCTAGATGTGGTTACCCTGATGAAGTAAATGTGGGAAGGAAAATCTTCTCTTGAAGCCCTGAATGAAACTCTTGTCACTCTCATCCTAAAAATACAGTTCCCATAAAAGATTATGGAATTTCTCCCAATTAGTTTGTGCAATGTTGTTTACAGAATATTTTCCAAAATCTTGGTGTCCTGGCTTAGGGATTTCTTACCATATATTGTTATTGAAAATCAAAGTGGTTTTTTCCCAAGGAGATCTATTACTAACAATGCATCCATTGTGTATGAATAATTCCATTCCATGAAAACTCAGTATTCTTTAAAAAAGGCATTATGGCAATGAAATTAGACCCAATGAAAGCTTATGAAAGAGTCAAATGAAATTTTCTTGAACTTGTCCTTTCCAAGTTGGGATTTGGGATGAAATAGATCTTTAATATCATGAAATGTGTTACGACTGTCTCTTTAATAATTAATATCAATGGGGTGCCCTTAGAGAGTTTTAAGCCCTCAAGAGGTTTATGGTAAGGGGATCCACTATCGCCTTATCTTGTCATCCTGTTGGCTGATGTTTTTTCTCATATACTCTTGAAAGAGGTGGAACAAGGAGTTATCCATGACGCGAAGGTATGATGAAATGACCCCCTATCTCCCATATCTTTTTTGAAGATGATATTCTCTTTTTTTATCGTGCTACCCCATAGGAGTGCATCTTATTTATGAAAATCATTAAGCTGTATGAAAGAGATTATGGCTAGCGTATCAACCCTTTGAAGTCAGAATTATCCTTTAGTAAAGGCATGGTATAAAAAAAGGTGGAGGAATTTCATTGGGTGTGTGGTTTTCCTCTAGTCAAAAAATCATATGAAATACCAGGGCCTCCTGACCATTATCGGTAGATCAAAGAAATAAGTGTTCACTTCAATCATAGATAGGGTGGAAAATTTGATTTTATTATGGTCTAGTAGGAGGTTATACATGGCAGGGAAGGAATTACTTATTAAGTCAGTGGCCACATCAATCCCATATTATACTATGTCATTTTTCAAATTTCTGGAATCCCTAGTTAATCAAATCCATTCTCGGTTGGCTAAATTTTGGTGCGAATGCCATGATGGAAAACATAACACCCATTGGATGTCATGTCTGATATTGTGTGTCTTGAAGTACCATGGTGGTCTCAGATTTTGGAATCTTGAATGGTTTAACAAGTCACTTTTGTTGAAGCAAGTATGGTGCCTTCTCTCCAATATAAATACCCTTTTCTCAAAGGTTTTGCATGCAAAATATTTCCCTCATTATGGCTTTCTGCATGCCCATCTTGGACTGCGAACAAGTTTTTAATGGAGAAGAATATG
Organism: Viscum album; assembly: GCA_963277665.1. Lineage (NCBI taxonomy): Eukaryota > Viridiplantae > Streptophyta > Magnoliopsida > Santalales > Viscaceae > Viscum > Viscum album. Next base: position 1,735,182,363 of record OY728122.1, on the reverse strand, counting down.
GGGTGTTAAATCTATTCTTGGTAAAGGATGTGTTTGGAGAATTTATGATGGGAATGATGTCAATGTGTGGAATGATCCATGGCTGGAAAATGGAGAAAACTTTAAGGTTTCCTCGACTACTGTTCCAGGCTTCGAAAATGTAAAGGTGAGATACCTGATTAATGATTCATTGGAGGACTAAGATTTGGGAAATATTTGCAGCTGGTTTAATGATATTGATAATAATCTCATTTTCAGTATTAATCTCACACAAGGAATGAGTATTGATCAGATTTTCTGGATGGGGGAATCTTCTAGGAGGTACTTAGTTTGTTTAGGATACAAATTTCAAGTTCATGATTTAGTGCAGGCCCATCCTATTGATTGTCAGAGGATGCTCTAGGCGCTTTCTTTTCCAACCAAGGTTATTTTTTTTGGTGGAATATTTGTGCTGGTATTCTACAAACCCATGAACTCTTGGTAAGACACCATATCATAGAGGACAGTTGTGGTCCTTTGTGCCTCCAAGATGTAGAATCACCTGAGTATGTAATTCTATTTTTTTCATGGGATATAAGGGGTGTGGAAGGAATGAACACCAGATTTTAATAAATTCTTTGATCCTTATGCTAGGTTGGTTTAAAATCTCAATAAATGCATGACTTCATTGAAACTAAATGTGGTGGGGTTGCTTTTCATAATTTCTTGGTTGATTTGGACAAGAGGAAATGAGTACATTTTCTAAGAGAAGGTGACCCAAGATCATATTTGGATTAAGAGGTCCATTAAATGGATGAATTGTTGGAATGTGGAAGCTGTAAGTCCCTCGTTGGTTTGTACTCGACATACTTCTCACTTCTAGACTCCCCCTGAGGGTTTCATCAAAATTAATACAGATGAAACCATCTCTGATAATTCGAGGGTTAATGTTGGATTTATTTCTCATCACATTTTTGTTTAGGTGGTGGTAGCCCATTACATGGATGTCCAAGCATCTTGTAATCCTATAGTGGTTGAGGTTTTTTCTATCCTCCAGGGTATCCTTCTTGCTCGATCAAAAGATTGGAAATTTATTTTGGTGGAATCAGATTACCTTAAAGTGATTACCACCTTATCAAAGGAGGAGGATCTACAACCATTTGGCCTTATCCTAAGAAATATTTAGTCATTTATTAAATTCTTTGTTGAATGAAAATTTTCCATCATCAAAGGAGGGGGTAATATTGAGGCTCGTCATTTGGAAATCTATAATAAATATTGTAGTGAACATTGTTGGATTGACTATTTTCTTGATTAAATTTTTAGGCCTGGTGATTTTGATCAGTAATATATTTTATCTCTTAAAAAAGAAAGTTTCATAATGATATAATGAATAATTTCAGACATCATAATCTTTCTATAAAGGCCTTGTACCAAGACATCATACGTAAGTAGGTAAGGTGTATGAAAAATACCAAAACTAGTTTGGATCATAAGACCTATCGATGTATCTAGGTTCTATAATAGGCCCTACCCATCACTTAACATTTCTATTTCATTCATTATATGAAATAAATGAATAAAAATTCCATAGATAATCAACATAGACATTCGTATTGAAAAACTAGCATATGAAATGTTAATTTTTCCCCAGTCAATCACTATATCAACATAGTCATAATCCATATAGAGTAATATGGTGGATGATATCATTAAATTATATCCCCAATAAATCATAAGACTAATCAAAGTATATTTACATAGGTTAAAATACTTTTAAAATATATTTGAAACATTTCTTGAGGAAAATACTATTTTTATTTTGAAATCAATTATTTAAAATATAAAAATTACTAGAATATTAGGAATTTTTTTTCTTTGAAAATAACCACAAAATAATTTAAATTATTATTCAATGAAAATATTAGTCATGATAGTAGAAAAATCAATTCATGTGGTAAGTTTTAAAATAAGGATTCCATTCATATCTTCGGTAAAAAGTGCATTATTCAGAAAATGATAAGAATATTCCTTTTAAACATTTTTATAAAAAGTAAAACATGGGTAAAAATTAATTTAATAAATTATTGGATAATATAAAAACATTATTTAAAAATTTTTAAATAAAATATGTACTTGGAAGAAAAATATTCCCAACCAAATAAAAAAATAAATCCAGTTTTCCTTAAAAATATTCTTTCAGACTTTTGAGGGATTAGAGAGAGAAAAATGAATATAAAAATTTTAATTTATAGATATAACTATATGATAGTAAAATATATGGGGTTTAAGATATAAATATCATATAATACCCCTAATAAAAACATAAACATAAATAACCCTAAATAAGGATGAGATTGTGAAATAAACCCTTACATTAGGACCATCTTGTTTTGTAAGTGATTTAAACCTCCTGTATAATAAATTTAAATTTATTATAATTATATAATACAAACATATATATACTTATAATATGATTTTTTATCTACTTATAACATTTCAACATTCATTTATTAATAATTACTTATAAAATTGTCTTTTTCGAGTGTTAATAGTTTCATTTTTCATGTAAATTTCTGTTCAGTAGTTTCCATCCTTGAAGCATGCTCATGTTTTTATCATATAAAAAATGTTAATCAAGATATAAATTTAATATATATTAATTATATATATATATATATATATATTTATAATCATTCTTGAAAGGTATATATGAAACAAGAATCACATTGCTTTGTAGAGGTGATACTCCACACGTATGTACGAGCGATGTTATCATTTTTTAACGGGTGTAAGGGTAATAAGGTAAATGATATATTATATTTATTGAATATAAATTATGTAAAAAATATCATATATATTCATTAGTTCTATATTTATAACCATCCAATTAAAGTGGTGATGAAAAATTAATTACACCACTACATGGAGATGACAGGTCGTACATACACACACGAGATGTTTTCATTTTCCTTGGGATGGAAAAGAGATGAATAAGGGATGATCCACCATAATAATAACATTTAAGTATATGGAATATAATTATTTTATTATATTATAATGGTTATATAATATTTCAAAGGGTTATAAGAGTAAATAAAATTAAAACACTCGATTAAGAACTATACCACTTCTTTGAATAACCACCTTAGGTTTATAACAAAAGCCTGCATAAGATGGTATTTTGATAATAACAAGACCACTAGAAAATGGGGAGGGGTTTTAATAAATTATTTTTTTGGGGATTTTATGAACTAATAGGTTCTTTGAGTGTGAGTATGAGACAAGAAGTGGTGTCCTTTTATAAGTGAGGGAGAGGACACACTTGGAATTTTTCAAAAGATTAATATATATTAATGTATTAGTCAATCCAAATGGATCAAAAATGAAATAAATTAAAATATAACAAGGTTAATATAGAAATATATCCAAAAAATGCGGTTTAATAAAGTCTTTTTTGTTATATTTAATCCTCATATCTTTAATTTTAACCCTTTAAACCAATTTTACTTATAACCAAGGTGATAAATATTTACCACAGTTACTATTCATTGTGACAAAAAATTAAGTTGAAATAATTAAATAATATTAATTATGATGATTCCATATATTAAATACATTTTACATTATTTAACTCTTATAAGTGGTAGAAATTACTTTTAATATAATTTTTCAAAACATGATGTAAAATAGTTTTCTAGAATAATACATTTTTATGTATAAAAAATGTTTTTATAAAAAAATTAAGAATTATGTTGATTAAAATGAAATTAATTAGATTATTTTTAATATAAATTAACTAAATAAATTTTAATATAAATTAAAAAAATGGTAATTTGTCAATACTTTAATGGAAAAGAAATTGTTATATTAAAACAGTATTTGTTCACTATTCACTGAAAAATTAATATTTTTAGAAAAATACCAAAATTTCATCCTAAGATAATTTTGAAATGAATATTTCAAAAATTATATCATTTTTCAATTTATATATTTTTTAAATTTAGGTTTTAATCACATTCTTAAATAAATCTATGTGCATTATACTATCGTTTCTTTAGAAAAAAAAGTTTACTTACAATCATTGAATCTCAAGTGTTACATTCTTCCCCCCTTCAAAGTTTTCATCCTAAAAATTGTTAGAATATAATTTCATGAATAAATGGGGGTATTTTTTCATCCTAAATTCTTCAGGTGACCACATCAACTCTTCGATCTTATGATTTCTCCAAAGTATCTTTACTAACAAAGGCATCCAATTCCTCAACAGTTGTTCTCTATAATCTAGAACCTAGATTGGATATTCATAGTAGAATAATTATTCTTCTAATTATATTTATTCATAGGTGAAAACATATATTAGGTCTGGAATATACTTCATTAATAAAGAGATATGGAACACATCATGAACTTTAGAGGGGCTAGGTGTTATTTCAAAACGGTATGCCACAAATCCAATTCTTTCCAAAATTTCAAAAGACACAATGTAAAAAGGAATTAGTTTCCCATACTTATTAAACCATATAATACCTTTCCATGGATATAACTTTAATTAAACATGATCTCCCACTAGGAATTATAAATCCATCCTTCCGTTGCTGGCATAATTGTTTATATATACCTTGATCTTCCTTAACATGATCTTGAATAGTATTAACTTTCGCTATTGTCACCTCTATGAGATTTAAGACTATAATATTGTTTTCACTGACTTCCTATCATCAAGTTATAGTATGAAACCTATTACCATACAATGCTTCATACAGTTCCATTTGAAAACTAGTATAGAAGCTATTTTTATATGTGAATTCCACCAAAGGTAAATACTGAAATCACATACCTTGAAATTCAAGTGATCATGAACTTAAAATGTCTTATAATGTTTTAATATACCTTTCATACTACTAATAAGTTTTAGGATTATAGGCTCTTATCAAATATTTCTTGATATCAAGATCCTTATGAAGACTCTTCCAGAATTTTGATGTAAATTATAGATCATGATTAGATACAATTGAAATAGGTGCACCATAGAGTCTCAAAACTTCTTTAATATATAGTAAAATTAGGATCTCAATAGGTAGATTCTCCATTATAGTGAGTAAATGTGTGAAATTGGTAAGATTATAAAAAATAACCCATTTGGAATCATAATTTCTAGGATTATTTGTAAATCCTGTGAAAAATTCCTCAGCGATCATCCTATTTCCACGTAGGATTAAGTAAAGATTTCCTGAGTCATTTAAGATGGTGTATTTAATACTTTAACATTTTTCAAATAAAGAATACTGATACATAGTCTACAATTTATTATTTCATATTATCCCACAAAAAATATTCTTTCAAATCACAATACATTTTGGTGCTACTAGAGCGTATAGATAAATTTGAGCTATGTGCTAGATCTAATAATTCTCTTTTTAGCACAAAGATAAATGAAAAACATAACCTATTACCAAATATCAAAATACTATCTTCATAGATTAATTTTACCTAATTCCCATCACTTAGGGCTTTGATTTTATTTTGAATATTCTCATCATCAAGATAATAACTTTTTATTTTATCTAATAATTATGGTTTGACAATCATCTAGAATAGATGTGATTTTTCCCAATCCTTAACAATTTCCATATACAACTTTAATAAATCTATGAGTATAGGATATTTTTAAATCCTCATTTTAGTTAAAACTATATGATCTTTCCTATTCAACACATCAACCACCTTATTTTCCTTTCTAGGGTGGTAGTTTATTGAGAAATCATAATCTTAGAGTAGTTCTAACAATTTACCTTGCCTCATGTTGAGCTCTTTCTATGAGAATATATTTTTCACTTTTTTTGATCCACATATATTTCACATATTTCACTATAAAGGTGATGCATCAGTATCTTCAATGAAAAGATTCTGACTACCAACTCAAGATCATAGGTTGGATAATTCTATACCTGAATCATAAATTACCCTAATTCATAGGCAAAAACTCTGTCATTATGCATAAGGACACATCAATTTCAATTCTTTGATGCATCACCATATATCAAAAATCAATCCCTTACCGATGGTAACATCAATATCGTTGCATTTACCAACCTCCCCTTTAATTATTTAAAATATTATTTACATTCTTATTCCCAAATTAACTTAACCCCTTTATGTTTCAACTTTCTTAACAAGTTAGATAATTGAGTAAATTTTGAACAAATCATCAATAGTAAACCGATAATCCAAGGAAACTATGTTCTTTAGTTATATTCATTAGCATTGGTCATTTAATCATTACATTTTTCTTGTAATGAATCATATTTTATTTATTTTATTTATAGAAATTATTTGGGAAAATTCTGAGACCAGGCATTGAGACAACGTGCAATTCCAAGGCCCAGTGTGCTCGAAACGATTCCTTGATTTTTTTTAGTTTTTAATAGCACAATCACACTAATTTTCTGAAAAAGTGCAATAACTCTGAAACAGGTGCCCGAATAAGAAATCCAAGGGCATCATTGCATTCAGAGCAGTGAATTTACCTTAGGTGAGGCCTAACATTGACCGATGCGGGTTGGCTGTGAAAAGTAGTTTTTAGATGTTTTAAAGAATAAAATAAATTAAGATTTATTTTATTTAACGTTACACAATGACACAATGACACAATAATGCATTTTATTTTATTAAACCTTGTCATATAATTTTGGTTTATCGCCATAAACCTGGAATTCCTCTGAGGCAAGGAGATAGAGCTCTCTTGAATAAACATCGATGGGTCATGGATCGATGATCAACAATGCACCTGGATTCAAAGGAACTTTACCGATGATCACATAACAACTTTTTTCCTTCATCAATGGTCATTACAACTAGTGGTAGGGAGTTTTTTTCTTTTTGATTTTCCCCATTCATGAATTCAACAATGAATGTGGACCAACCCATGAATAGGTTGATCTGCGGTTTGATTGTTCTTGTAGGATGGCTAATTGTTGCAGGGTTTAAAGGGAAAATATATATCTTTGTGATTATCCTTATCTTCGTTCTTTGTTATAATTATAAAGGATCGATGATAACATGAAAAAAGGCCAAGGTTTGTTCCTCCAGGCGTTTTTGTGCTTCTCCCCTCCCCCGTTCTTCGCGTTTTTCACCGTTGGACCCTCGTGGTCGTGACTCGACTTGCCGGGATACTATGAATGTGATCGTACCCCCGGAGTGATGAAAATATGAATAAGAGCCCAAGACAGTGTATATTGTGACCCTGAGGATCATAGAAATGGATTTTTTCAAAAAATGGAGCAATAGAGAAAGAACGGTATCCCACAGAGTTAGGGGTGCTCGCGACTGACGATGCATGGTGCACGGTAGTACACAGTGGTGCGGCGTGATGGTGCCACGTTGGAGGTGGATCAACTGCATGGAGCATGGTTCGACTGAAGAGTATTCCCATAGTGTGGTGAGGCCACGGGGCACGTGGGGTGTGTGGGGGTGCATGGACACAGTAGACCAACAATGTTGAACGTGGTGACATCATATTGACCAAGGAGGCATGTCGTTGGGGCGGACCATATACGACATACCAGATTGTCCCGCATGCATGCATGATAGACCAAGGGAACAAGGATGCTCTAATGGCCCAACATGCCATAGTATAGTAGGCCTAGCAGGTTGGACTGGGCCAGGATGGGTCGGCTGGTGGGTCGGGCTGGGTCCGGTGGGTCAGACCGGTCCCGAACCGGACTAGGGTCAGACCTTTTTACAAAAATTGCCATAACTTTCAAACCTTGTATCCATTTGATGAACAATTTGTAGAGTTGGGACCCTAGAATTGAGAAGGTACTTTTTAGATATCCTAGGTGTGTTTTTTTGGAAGTGTGAATATGACATAATGGCTTGAGGAGTAGGTTCTCCCAGAATAAGCACACTATGAGTGGAAATCCTGTGGATGACTGTGACTTTGAGACTACCTGGATTTCTGAGACTTTGTGACTTATCGATACTATGCGTCTTACCGATACTACCTGTATCATTGAGACTACATGTCTTATTTTGACTAAGTGTCTCATTGAGACTACATGTATTATCGATACTGGGTGTTTGTGGATTACGTTTGATGATCCTGTTTTGCGTACTATAGACTTATACCTGTGTAAGAAGACTATACTATTTCTTTACGGTATACTTTTTGTATTTAATTGTGGTATAATTTGTTTATTTCTATGTGGTATACTTCATGTATTTCTTAGTGGTATTCCTTTGTGGTTTTGGGGTGTTCTACTGAGTATTTTCTTACTCACCCCTACGCGGGCTTTGCCTGCACGTGTTGTGTCTTGTGTAGAATATTGATGCTTTGACGGAGTCCCAGGTAGACTAGGACCATGTGGTTCTTAGAGAGAACATATAGTCTAGGTGTTCTCTTATGGCTTCAGAGATCTATTCAGCACCTTTCCCTTCAAGTTGGGTTTTCCGCTGATGAGTTTCAGGAACTTGTGCATTCACTTTTATAGACTCTTTCTTTTTGTGGGCTTGTATTATGGCCCTGTTTAATCTCTAGTTTTATACTATCATACTTTGTGGTTGGTATCTTAGTGTATGAATTCATTGTTTACTTATTGTTTTTACATTTCAACATTTTAGGCTTAGAGATGTGTGTGTGTATAAGTACTTAGGTAAATGCCTCCAATTTGTGGGATATGCCTACTCGGTTTTAGTCACCAGACCCTGGCCTATTAGAGGTGGGATTGGGGTATTCATAGCATAGGACCCTATGGGGTGGGTCATGACAGGGTGGTATCAGACTAGGTTCAGTTCTACTTAAGGACTTGGAGTTTTTGAGGTTGGTTTTGGGAAATAGTGTTAAGTGTTTCGAGTTTGGATTTCAGGCTAGAGATTCCAGTGTTAGTGTGGTAGCCAATGTATCTATACAATAGGACTCTGGACACATGATTTTTTATCTGGTATGTGGAAACACTAGTTTAAGGGAAAACAATGGTACATGCATCATATAGGATTTGAGTGTGTTCTTATGTCCTTCTTGAGTCAGATCACTTAGTATACTCTATTGACCGTGGTACAACTTATTCTATTTCAGGATGCTTCCATATAGATATCTAGTTAGGATTCTATTGTGTGGTTATGAGGATGATCCGCTTAGTGATGAGGCATTGATACAAGGGCCTGTACCGGAGACAGCACCTCCAGGAGGTTTACCAGGGATGCCACCACCCGTCAAGCAGCATCTACTACCGACACTACTGGATAAGGATGCATGCAGACTAAGCATTTTACATGAGTTACAGAGGCAGTGAACTCCTAGGTTTCATGGTGATCCCGACTCCCAGATAGCTGAGGATTGGTTGGAGGCTGTTACCCGTGTCTTCTACCTTGTGAGGATGAATTCTGACCAGATGGAAATCCTAGCAGTGAGTCTTCTTCAAGGCTCTGTAGGGCGACGGTGGATCTTAGTGACCCAGACACACGATGAGGAAACTATCTCTTTGACACACTTCTAGCATCTCTTCAAAGAGTATTTCTTTCCAGCTACATTGTGATCAATTCACATATAGGAGCTTCTGCATCTGCAGTAGGGTAGTTAGACTGTGGTAGAGTTCTCAGTGAGGTTTACTGATCTTTCACGATACTCTATAGATATGCTACGAGACCCATTCTTCTAGGCTTGGACCTTTGAGAAGGGATTATGTTGGGAGATCAAGGCATCCATGATATCCCTTATAATTCCTACATATATTGGGGTACTAGAGAGAGATCTTCTATTGGAGAGATTTCTAGTAGTGAAGACACCGATAGTGGGAGCTACTACCGGGCACTAGGTAGCTGAGTCTTTGGTGGTAGGTTTCTGATAGAAGTCACAGGGACCCAAGTAGGCCAGGAACTCTAGGGGATGACCCCAGAGCATAGGATTAGCGGTGTGAGGCCCCCATGGCAGAGTGATTCTACTGAAGTATACGTTGTGTTACTCATACGGAGGATGGGGACATATGGCTTGAGATTTCCCAAACCGTCGTATGGATGATCAGGAGATGGTCATTTGACCATCGAGACAGAGGAAGAGGCAATAGAAGGGTGGTCTGTAGGGAAGTGGACATGGCAGAGGAGGATGAAGGGTAATTGGTGGTGGGAGGAGGTTCGACATATTACCACCACCACCACCCCAGGTGGTCCACAATAGGCTCAAGGAGCTGGTGGACAGAGATGAGGCCAGCTTACGACAGTGGAGGCTTATGACCCCGAGACTCCAGGGATGATTATAGGTATAATATATGTCTTTTTCACCTTATCTATAGTTTTTATAGACACAGGTTTCAGTCATTATTTTCTTACCATGACCCTTGTTTGAGACTCAGAGATTCCATTGGAACTGTTGACTTGAACCTTACATTAAGAGACTCCTATAGGAGGGTATTTGATGATCACACTCTAGTTCTGATAGTGTGAAATTACTCTTGGAGGTGATAGTTTTTGTTGGGATATGATGTTAACGTCGTTGAGTCCTTACAACGCCATTCTCGGTATGGATTGGTTATCCATAGTCCATGCTCAGATTGAGTGTTTTAGATGTAGTGTAGTGTGTCCATAGTGATGTGATCTGATTTTCATTTTTCAGTGGAAAGGAAACCCAAGAAGCATAGTATAGACTCACACATAAGTGGGTGCATACAATCACTCATAAGATGGCTATCCTGACCCTCGGTGTAGTGAATGATATGATTCCTCAGTTTCCTACAGTGGTGGAAGAGTACGATGAAATATTTCTAGAGGATGTTCCAATATTACCTCCCTATAGGGAGGTATACTTCTACATTGATATATTCCCCAAGACGACACTGATATCTAAACCTTCATATCAAATAACTCCCATAGATATTTGCGATTTGAGGGTACAATTAGAGGACTTGCAGAGAATTGGATTCCTGAGACCCAGTGTTTCACCCTGGGCAACCCCAGTTTTGTTTTCCAAGAAGGAAGACAAGAGTTTGAGATTATGTGTGGACTTCCGGTGATTGAACTAGGTGACCATGAAAAGTAAGTATCCATTATCGAGGATCGATGACCTCTTTGACCAGATGAAAGGAGCGTGGTGTTTCTTGAAGATTGACCTCAGATCTGGCTATCACCAGTTTCGAGTATGGGATGGGGATATATCGAAGACGTATTTCAAATGTTGATATGTCCGATAAAAGTACTTGGTGATTCTATTTGGCATGAAGAACTCCCCATCAGTGTTCATGGGACTCATGAATTGGATCTTATAACCATAATTAGACTGGTTCATGGTCATCTTCATTGATGACAACCTAGTGTACTAGACATCTGAGGAGGAGCATGCGATACACTTGAGGATGGTCCTGGACATACTCTGAGAGCACTATCTTTATGGGAATCTCTCAAAGTGTCAATTCTAGATTTGAGAGGTCTATTTTTTGGTACACATCATTTCAGAGGCTTAGATATAGGTTTTTAATAAAGGATGAGATCAATGGAAAACTCTACTTTATACTCACGTGGTTGTCTAGGTAGTTATTTAAGAAAAACATCAATGTATTCTTACAAAATAGGTAAATCCTCTATTATAATGATACATTTTCCATTCATAGGTTGCATCTTCCCCTCTTCTTCAATAATTTCATTAAGGAGTGCTATTGGAGGTGGATTCAGACATGATTCATATGATTTAGTCTCCCCTATGAAGATGAGGTATTTCATATCTCTATCAAAAATTATAATATACCTTTCTCAGTAATATATTTTCTCATTGTAATTTGAAATCAAAACCATAACAAGGATTATATAAAATTTAACCATATGTATAATGATCAAGTTTAAAAATAGGGTAAACTTATGTGTCATAATGGGATCTGTCTGACATATCCTTGTTACATTAATATTTCCACTAGGAGTCTTGACTAATAATTCCCATCTTAAGGTGCTAGAGAAATATTTATTTTTCTTGGAAAACATGGAAGATATAAAATAGTGTGAAGATATAGAATAAAATAAAGCATTATCTAAATTTAAGTCTATGATCAACATACCTGCTACTAGATACATATATGATTCTCATATTACATTTAAAAAATGAAATGGAACTTAATTATTTTTATAGGAACTTTATTATTTCTTCTAGAGAATTCCTAAAATCATTCATATATCCCTTCTTAGTATCCCAAGGAAAGTAAAACATAAAAAGGGTGAGCTCAAATACTTATTAAGGGAAAGCGTAAAACAAAATCTATTATATAATAAATAATTCATGAAAAATACAGATGAGATAAACAATTATCAAATATGTCATATAACTAACATCATAAAAATAGACCAAATCAATGGATGACATAAAAATATAAATAATCACATGGATGACAATAACTTGTTTCATAATGATAGAATATATAATTTTGGACATCAAAATCTTACCATGGAGGTCTTTTTCCAAGACATCATTCGTAAATAAATAAGGCGTATGCCAAATACCCAAACTAGTTTATCACATGAGACCCTCTAATGCATCGAGGGGGTATAACATGACCCTTCCATCACATAAAAAGTCCAATTAATTTATCATATTAATGAAATGAATAAAAATTCAATACATAATCAATATAAATGTTCATATTGAAAAAATAACATATGAAATTTTAATATTTCCCAAAGAAATTAGTAGAGTGACATGATCTTAAGAAATATAGGATAATATGGTGGATAATATCAATATATTATATCCAAATTAAATAATAAGATTCATCAAAATATGTTTACATAGATTGAAATACTTTTAAAAATGATTGAAAAATTTCTTGCAGAAAAAAACCTTTTAATTTTGAAATCACTTATTTAAAATCTAAAAATTTATAGAATATTAAGAAAACAAATTTCTTTTAAAAGAACCATGGAAAATTATAAATGAATCATAAAGTAAAATAATATTCATTATGGAAGGAAAATATATTCTTGCGGTAAGCATTAAAATAAATATTATGTTCACACCTTCAGTAAAAATTGCCTCATTCAGAAAATGATAAGAATATTCCTTCACAAACTTTTTATATATATCCAAAAATGGGTAAAAATGAATTTAATAAATCATTTTTGAATAGAAAAAACATTCTTGAATTTTTTTTAAAGAAAATATAGACTTTTAATAAAAATATTCCCAACTGAATAGAAAAACAAAGCTGGTTTTCCTTAATGACATTGTTTATAACTTTTGAGTAATAAGAGAGATGAAAATAAAGGAAAAAATTTCAATTTCCAAAAATAAATAGAGGATAAGAAAATAGATTGGGTTTAAGATATAAATATCATATAATTCCAAAAATGGATAATTAAACATAATCAATCCTGAATAAGGATGAGATCATGAAATAAACCCTTACCTTAGGTCCGATATGTATCGTACATAATTTTATCCTAATGTATAATAAATTTAAATTTATTATACTTTTACAAAATAATAAAATATATATTTATAATATCATATATCACCCACTTATAACATTTCAATACCTTTTTATTAATAATTTCTTATTAAAACTATCATTTCTAATTGTTAACTGTATCATTTTTCATATAAGTTTTGGTTTGGTAGTTTCGGTCCTTGAATATTTTTCATGGTTAAATAATGTCCAAAATTTTAATAATGATATATATATATATATATATCAGATATTTTCGTTATATACATATTTATAATCTTTCTTGAAAGTTAGACATGAAAAATAAATCACATCCCTTTGTGGAGAGGGTAGTCCACATGTATAAATGAGCGACATTATCATTATTTAATGGGTGGAAGAGAAAAAAGGTAAATGATATATTTTATTTATAGACTCATAATTACTTCATAAATATAATATATATTAATTTATTCTAAATTTATACTAATCCAATAAAATTGGTGATGAAAAATGAATTACACCACTATATGGAGACGATAGGCCATATGTACGCATAAGCGATGTTTTTATTTTACATAGGATGAAAAGAAGATGAATATGGGTTGTTCCACCGGAATAATAACATTTCATTATATAGAATATACTTATTTTGTTATATTATAATGGTTATAGAATATTTTAAAGTGGTATAACAGGAAATAAATTGACTATAATCATTTAAGAACTATGACCCTTCTTCAGAAAACCTCTGTAGGTTTATATATAAGGCCTTATTTGGAAGGTATTATAATAAATATAGGACCTATAAGAAAGGTATATGGATTATATAAATGATTTTTTAGGCTTGGATGAACTAAGAGGCTCTTGAAGTGTGATTAAGATACGATAACTGGTGTCCTTTTATAAGTGAGGGAGATGAAACACTTAGAATTTTTCAAAGGATTAAAATATATTATGGCCTTACTCAATCAAAATGGAATAAAAATGACATATATTAGAAGTTAAAATGGGTAAATTATAAATCCAACCAACCAACATGGTTTAACAAAGTGTTTTGTGTTATCTTGAAGCCTTATCCCTTTACATTTTTACCCTTTTGACCAATTTTATCCTTAACCGAGGTGATAAATATTTACCACATTTACTATTCATTATGAAAAAAATAATTTGAATTTATTAACTAATATTAACTATTTTTAATGAAAATATTTAATTAATTTTACATGGTTCAACTCATAGAAGTGTTAGAAATTACTTTTAATATAATTTCACAAGACAAGAGGAAAAATAGTTTTCGAGAAAAATAATTTTTTGAGAATAAAAATATTTTTATACACAAATTAAGAATAATTAAAATTAAAATTAATTTATTTGGATTATTTTTTTTAAAAAATTAAATAATTAAATTTTAAGATCAATTCAAAACAAAACGGTACTTTGTAAATACTTGAGTGGAAAAATAGTTTTCTATAAAATTGATATTTGTTTCACTATTCACTACAAAATTAATATTTAAAGAAAAATTGAAAAATTTCATCCTAAGATAATTTTAATATTTTTGATTTAAAAAATTATATCCTTTAAATCATATTCAATTTATAAAAATTCTAAATTTTAATTTTAATCACATCCTTGAATAAAGTTACGTGCATTATACTATTATTTCTTTAGAAATAAAAGATTACTTATTATAATTGACTATTGGGTGTCACAATTTTATTTTATCTATGATTTGTAAGATATTTATAATTAAATATTGTGATTTTTTTTATTTGGATAGTATTAGGTTAGTTTCAATAAAAAATTAAAATATTTTTAAGTTTTATAAAATGTGAAAATTTATCATTATTTTTGGTATGGTTTTAAAAAATAACAATGATTTTTAGTTTATTTTTTAGTTGATTTATTTATTTTTCAATATAGAACTGATAATTAGTAATTTATCACTCTTAAACCATTTTTAAGTTTAATACTGTAAGATCCAGTCTTTTTACAGGTATGTCTCTCTTTGAGTTTTTCGTTAATATTTCCTTTTGGTTGTGTTCGTTGCGAAAGTCTGAAATTTGAATAAACATAGTATTGGGTTTCAAGGAAACTTGAGAAGGAATGGAGAGTATCCACAAGAATATTTGTTGCAAAAAATTACTTAAATTTTGGGTTTTTTTTCTTGTTTGAAATAATGGAGTCTAGGAATAAATTGGTTAAGTGTTTTAAGAGTTCTTGGTGAGTTGAGAAGTTTAAAAGGGGTTATGATTATTTAAAAGGAAAATGGGATATAAAATAAACTATATGAAATTTAAACGCCATGTATGGGGATTACACATCATGTAATTCTTTTTTGTGGTTTTTAATAAAATAAATCCAAGGTGATGAGTTTTTTGGCGTATCCCATTAAAAAAATTTAAATGATGCGTAATCACATTACACGCTGTGTAAATGATTATCCTATTTTTTTAAACATGTCATAAAAATTATTTTCATTCTAATCCACTTATGATCTTATCCTATCAACTCTAGGTATTTCTCTAGGTGATTTTTGGGTTCCAAATTCCCTTATAGATGTCCCATTTGTGTGAACGATCTGAGATAAGTCTTTTTAGTCTTGTTTGTTCATTGTCTTCCTTATTCTCCAACCATTACGGTGAATTCCTTTGACCAATTGCATTGTGGGTTTGGATATTTATAATTTTTTTATCTAGGATCCTCTTTAAAATCATCCAAACCTTCTCCCTATTGAGTGTTTTCCATTGGAAGCATCGTTGGAACTACAATTAAAGGTAGGAGTCTAAATATTAACCCTATAGTTTGATAATTGCCAAGTTTTTGAAATATTATGAATGTGCCATTATTGTGTGTTCCCAAATTAATTAAATAATTTAATGAGATTATTTCTTTAATTACTTTGGTTTCAATTGGCTTCTGACGTGGCTTATAGCTACCCATTGGGTGAGCAACCCTTTCAAATAATTGAATTGGATAATGGCTTAAAGTATGTTTATCATTCCATGCGACCAAGGGTGATTTCTTGTTATAGAATACCTAAAATATGTATTATTTATTATTGATTTAAATGTTAATAATTTTTTATATAAATGGAAGTGGTATTTGAAATAATAATGGAAATTATCATAATTAACCATTGAGATATATGATGTGATATTATGATATCCATGCTGTATGATAGGGATTGTGTTCCATGCTGTAATTATTATATATCAGGATCAGCCCTGGAACTTGCACATTTATATTCTATAATGGTGTTATTGAGGGGGCTATGCCCAGTCCCATTCTATGATTCTTATAGAGAGAGGGATATTCTCCATCCCATGTTGTAATGCTTATAGTTATTTCACCCAGAATGCTACAATGCTTATAGGTCTTGAACCAGATTGACTAATGTGACTATACCATGGTTATATGATTGTGGTTGGTATTTTCATAGGACATGCTTAGATATATTCCTCTGTGGTTCTAAAGTATGATATCTTATCTTGGTTATATGGTTGTGATTTTTATGGTTGTTAGAAAATCTTAGAGATATTCTGGCCTAGAGTCAAAGTAGGTTATGGTTTTATTTTATTAATTGTTTAATTAATTAATACACCTTCTTATCATTTTATTTAATACACTTCTTATCTTACTGGTTTGTTTAGAAATGGTGGTGTTGACCTACTATATTTTACTCACACCCTATTCGGGCCGCCGTTTGATACCCAAGTAGATTACATGGATGTAGGTTTAGACAAGGGAAAAGGTCCCTACTATTGATTGCTTGTTTGTGGATGGGCTAAATATTAGACATGAGACTGACATGGGGTTCAGGACCCGGGACTTTGAGTATTTTATTTGATTTTTCTATTCTTTTTATTATATTGTTCTAGCATAAAATTTAGTTACATTCCAGCATGTCATTACATTATTCCTTATTATTTATTAGATTATTCAGTTGGATTCCATTATTTTCTTATGATATGTATTTAATTTGATTATTTTATTTCATTATGATTTGTATCTATTACTATAACACTTCATAAGATGGGGTATAGTCTCCATACTATACATTTCACACCCCCATTATAATCGCCACACTTTGGAGTATGTGGAGGTGCACTTGGGGTCTCATGACCAACCCTTTCTGGCCACACGAGAGAATGTCAGATTGGGGGATGTTACAAATTGGTATCAGAGCCACATTTTTCTTTTCTTCTTATTTACTATTTGGGAAAAGTATAAAGGATATTAGGATGTGTCAGGACTTGGTAATGTGCTTTTGAATGGGAGTAGCTAACCCATGTACGGGGGAAAATCTGAGTACCCAAGGATGGGATTACTATTTTTGTTGTGTGCTTTTTACAGTTGGAGTTATTTCACCTTGGGTGATTCACATGTTGTGTGAGTGATTCATGCTCAAATTTACCCAAGAGATGAAGGTAAAATGGTCCTTGTAGTTTAGCCTGAGTTATCGAACCCTCAGAGACCTAAGAAGTAACCTACAGACACATACATTCTATGGATTTTTTTTGGCTATGAAGTGGCCAACTTGGGTTGATTTTATATGGGTTTAAGGTATCACTAATAGATTTAAGTTAATTCAAATTAAGATAATGAGTTGACCCTAGGTTATCACTTGGGGTGGATTGGATGAATTCCTGTTTTAATATTTTCAATTTCTTATATTTGAGATGGGTTCATTTAAGAAGATAAAACAACATCATCACTTACTGATTTAATACCTACACCCTTTAATACTAATCACCTATACACTTTAAGGATCAAAGTTTTGAGCACTTCAAGGTAAAGGTTCGTATTAGCACTTGAAGTGTGTGGCCTTAAATTCAACATGGATGAAGGAGTTTAAAGATCTTCAAACAAAATTCTTAATTAAAAGAAGTGATTAGAAATTAATGGAGTGAGAAATAACATCCAAACCATCCCCTTTAAAATCCCTTGGATCAACCCATAAAATATTTATCCCTTCCTTGATTCTATGGTTTCAATGGAAGTGGAAATTAGACTCATGAGGGAGGAATTGGAGAAGTAAAAAGAAACAATAAAAATAAAGCAATCACTCCACCGTTGTGTGAAGAATATCACATGGTATGGTGTGAATAAAATCACACCTTAAGGCAATGATATAAAATTTATAAGAATAAAAACAGAATAAGAGTAAAGTAATACATTTTATTAAGAACTAAGGTGATTCGAACAACTTACATGAGAAAGAAGAACGTTACAAATCCAAATCGACATAATAACATTACAATGAAAACAAATCTCCAAGGATGCTCAAATACTCTACCAAAAATGCCTTAAATAAAAAATGTTTAATCCTTGGGTCTAGCCTACAACATTGGAAGTCACCTCAATTAATGGTGGTGGGCCTAGGTGGGTGGAAAGTTAAGAGAGAGTATACTTTTCCACCCTAGACCTGAGGTGGAAGCCAACTTGCTTCCACCGAACAGATGTGCATAGAATAACTTCTAGATGGTCTAATTGGAGTTTACCATAGAATAAAAATATTAATATCATGATGTCCCCTAGATTTATGTAAAATTTAATTCCAAAATAATATTTGTTTTTTGAGATATGATTAAATTGGTGGGATGATTTTATGGGCCTCAGAATCTGGCCCAGAATTTTATCTCCAAACTGGGCTGCTTTAATAACCACCATGAAGGAAGAATTAACACTGGATCATGATGAATTATTTCTTCCTCTATATGTATTATATAATACCATGAAATTTGGACTTCATTGGGGCTGCATGTTGGGCCCCACATTCTCATCAGTGGGCTTGTGTCCAATCTTCCTTCTCCAGAATTTTTTGCATGAAATCCCATTTTGGTGGTCTTCCAATGTGGATATTCCAACACTCCACAAGTATTAATTGTTCCCAATATAATTAGAAACCTGAAAATTAAATATGAAAATAAAATCAAGATCATTGGGAACTTTAAATTATGTTAACAAATGTACCACATAATAGTGCATTTTAAGAAGGAATTACAATCATAATGTGAAATGATGTCCAAAGTGTAAAATGCACTAAAATGGTCTTTATGAATAATAAAACACATGAATATTATATATATTAACATTGAATATTATCCTCATTTAGTGGCTAATCACCCCCCAACTTGAGATTTTATAGTCCCGATCAAAAATATATCTCAATAATAAGAAATTCGAATTCCCTTTTCCAAAAACATTTTAATACACAATGATTACAAAAAACCCTTATACCAAAAAATCATGAAAAATATCAAAATATTTTAATACATGATATTTTCATAAGCAGATCCCAATCCCAAGCCCATTCCTTTGTTCAAATTCATCGCCATATTTCATCCAATATCAATTAAGAGTGATGATGTGTTGTGCATCACATAATACATGGGGGTTCATATTTATTCAAGAGGGAAATGATGGAAGCGCTAGGTGGAATAAAATTTCAATATTAAGATGAGTATTCAATTTTTTTATTGTATTTTTTTTTTGTTTTTGTTTTTTTTGAAATTTTTCTATGGTAATTGAAATTGCACTCAAAAGAGTCAGCCCCTATAGTGAGACTTTGCCGATGACTCCCAGGCTCAAAGACCTTAGGGAACCAAGTGAAACCCACATACTCGGGCATCATCTCGAGTTAACTCAATAAAAAACAAATTCAAATTACCAAAAATAGAGATAAAATTACTAACTCTGGGCTAGACAACTATGGAGTCACGATCCCCAAGTGCCGAAATCCACGCATTAGGCCATTTTATTGCTCTACGTGAAAATTTATTGTTTTTTTTAATTTTTTTTGAATACTCATATTAAAACTAAAATGATCACCAAACCTATGCTATTTATTTGGGGGAACTCATGAACTAAAACTAATACCCCAATATCCAAAGGACGCGTGTTGTGATTTTTTTTATTTGGATGAAAATACAAACCATGAAATATCACATTAGACAACCACACTTTCCAAAATCTATGCTCATTAAATATACATGGATTAAAATCAGAATCAAGGAATGCTAAATTATTTGATATTCATTTTGAAATTGTACAATGTCTATTATCATGTTCAAGGTTAAATACATTTTCCTTCCATTAAGCCACACTTTTTTTTTCAAATCATTCATTTTTTTGATACAAAAGCATTTTTTTTATTTTATCTCCCCCCAAAATAAAATAACACTGTCCCCAGTGTTTAAAGAAAAGAAAATTTAGAAGGGGGTAGAGGCAGATAATGAGAGTTTAGAAATGAAATTGAAAACGAGGATCATGGAATGAAGTCACCTGGTGGTTGAAGTTGAAATTCTTGCTGCTCCCTTTTAATCCCTTGATCTCGATGTCACTCTGAGAATTCCCTAGTGGATAAAAATGAAAAAAAATAAAACAAAACAAAAAAACTATATATATATAATAAATAAAGTAAAATATAAGTATATATATAAAAATTATAGAATAAGGAAGCACAATAAGTTGTAGGTCAGTGGTAAGCGCACGCCCCTGTCTCCCTTCAGTCTCGGGTTCGAGTCCCCGCGGCTTCCCCGGTTGTGATGGGGTTTTCTCCATGACCTACGATGTGGACTTTTAATTTTATTATTATTATTATATATTTTTTAACCTATAAACACATAAAAATAAAATGAACTGACGATACATTGTCTTCTTTTTAAATTTCTGGGTAAGGTATTACTCAAGGATCACACCACATGACATAGATGAATATGGTGCTCCTCTTTCATACCCATCCATAGTCATAATAGAAGAACAGTTCAACAGTCTATTTTTTCAAATATAAAAATGATTCATTAATCCTATTTAAAATATAAAGTTTATTAAAACAAAAAAATGATTGGAAACTTGAAAACCATGGGTTTCCTCCCATGCAGCGCTTTGTTTAACATCGTTAGCCCGACATGGATCCTAAATCTATCAATTTTTTCCTGGTTCATAGGTTGGCTCAGTAAACTCAACCTCTGTTTATTATTTATTAAATGATTCAATGAATGGTTTTAACCTTTGACCATTGACCTTGAAAATGTAACCACTTGTGGGATCTTGAACCTCTACTGCCCCATGGGGGTACACATGATGCACTATGAATGGACTTGACCATCTAGACCTTAACTTTTCCGGGTGTAAATGATGTTT
Source organism: Viscum album (assembly GCA_963277665.1). Lineage (NCBI taxonomy): Eukaryota > Viridiplantae > Streptophyta > Magnoliopsida > Santalales > Viscaceae > Viscum > Viscum album. The sequence continues at coordinate 1,735,160,857 of OY728122.1, read as the reverse complement.
TTAACTATACAAGAGCACTAATTTTCTTGGTTCCAAATGTTTGACTTTGATATTCTTAGATCGGTAGGCTTGAACTCTAGCTTTATTGATCCTTGAATTTTCATATGTCTCCATCCTTAGTTCCTCAAGTTCATTGAGATCTAATTTCCTTTTTTGTTTCATCCAATGAGAGTTCATAATAGATTTTCTTAATTGCCCAAAAAAGTATTATTCTCAATTTCAATAGGTAAATGGAAAGCTTTTCCATAAACCAACCTATATGGTGACATTCCTAGGATGGTTTTGTATTCTGTACGATATGACCAAAGAGTATCCAAGAGTTTCTCAGACCAATCTTTCCTAGAAGGATTGACAGTTTTTCAAGAATATTCTTAATCTCCATATTTTCTAACTCAGCTTGACCATTGGTTTGAGGATAGTACGCAATGGAAAATTTAGGAGAAATCCCATAGTTATATATGAGTGAAGAGAATGGACGGTTGTAGAAATGGGTTCCTTGATCACTGATTATAGCCTTAGGAATTCCAAATCGAGAAAATATGTGCTCTTTCAGAAATCGGATCACAACATGATGGTCATTAAACTTGGTGGGAATGGATTCAACCCATTTTGTGACATAATCAAGAGCTAATAGGATTTAAAGTTATCCCCTAGAGTTTGGGAAGGGACCCATGAAATCGATTCCCTAGTAGTCAAAGATTTCAATCACTGAGATGGGAGTGAGTGGAATTTGATTCCTTTTTGTGATTGGCCCTACTTGTTGACACTTAGGAAAACTTTGAAAAAATGTGTAGGAGTCCCTTGAGAGGGTGGTCCAGAAGAGACCACACTGAAGAACCTTAGCAGAAGTTTTCTTAGAGGAAAAGTGACCTCCACATGCCTCACTATGATATAATTTAAGGATGGACTCTTGTTTAAATTCTGGGACACACCTCCTAATGACTTGGTCAGGGTAGAACTTATTGAGGTATGGATCATCAAACACATAGTGCCTAACATCATAAAGGAATTTCCTTCGAGCTTGAGTCCCTAAGAATTTTGGAATGACTCCTATAGCTAAGAAGTTGGCTATGTCAGCATACCAAGGGTAGTTACTCACAGAGTATATATGTTCATCAAGGAATGAATCAGACATAAAAAGGTGATTTGAGTTGTATTTTAATTCCATCATAGAGAGGTGATCAACTACAACATTTTCAACACCCTTTTTGCCCTTGATTGTGAGGTCAGATTCATGTAAGAGAAGGATCCACATAATTAGTCTAGCCTTGGCATCTTGTTTTTGGAAAAGGTATTTAAGGGCTGAATGGTCAGTGAAGACAATGATGGGTGATCCTAAGATATAGGACCTGAATTTCTCTAACGCAAAGACAACAATAAGAAACTCTTTTTCAGTGGTGGTGTAGTTGATTTGGGCATCATTTAAGGATTTTCTTGCATAACAAATGACATAAAGAGTTTTATTGAAACGTTTTCCTAACACAACTCCTACAACAAAGTCATTAGAATCACACATAAGTTCTAAAGGAAGGTTCCAATTTGGAGATTTCATAATGGGAGTAGAGGTGAGAGAGGATTTGAGGGTTGAGAATGAACCCTCACAGATTTCTGTCCAAACAAATGGAGCATCCTTTACTAGGAGAGCACAAAGGGGACGGGAGATTGAACTAAAGTTCTTGACGAATTTTCTATAGAAACCGGCATGTCCTAAGAAAGACCTCACTTACTTGATAGTTTTGGGTGATGGAAGGTGACGAATGATGTCAACCTTTTCTTTATCAACTTCAATCCCCCTACCTGAGACTATATGGCCAAGGACTAGTCCCTGTTAAACCATGAAATGGAATTTTTCCTAGTTTAGGACCAGATTCATTTATTCACATCTGGACAAAGCTCTCTCCACATTCCTAAGACACCCCTCAAATGTATCCCTAAAGACAGAGAAATCATCCATGGAGACCTCAAGAAAATCCCCTACCATGTCTTAGAATATTCCCATCATGCACCGCTGGAAGGTTCCAATGGAATTGCATAACCCGAAGGGCATGCGTTTGAAGGCAAAGGTGCCGAATGGATAGGTGAATGTAGTCTTCCCTTGATCCTATAGGGAGACCTCAATTTGATTATACCCCGAGTACCCATCTAAGAAACAGTAGAAGGCATGACCTACCACTCTCTCAAGGAATTGGTCAATGAATGGTAAGGGGAAATGGTCCTTCTTGGTGAATGAGTTTAGCTTCCTATAGTCAATGCAGACCCTCCATCCACTGCTCACCCTAGATAGAATAATCTCTCTATCCTTATTGGTTATCACTGTGATTCCTGCCTTCTTGGGAACCACTTGTATTGGGCTAACCCACTCACTCTCAGCTATGGGATATATGATACCAGCTTTTAACAATTTCAGAAGTTCTTTTCTCACTACTTCCATGAGATTAGGATTGAGTCGCCATTGAGGTTGATGACATAGCTTTGAATCAGATTCCAGAACAATCCTATGAGTCCCAATAAGTGGGCTAATCCCAGGAATATTAGACAAGGTCTAACCAATGGCTTTCTTATGTTTTCTAAGGACATCTAGAAGCATCCTCTCATGATTGGCTTCAAGTGAAGAAGAAATGACAATAGAATGTGTTTGATTGTCCCCTAGGAAGGCATATTTGAGTGCAGCGGGAAGTTCCTTCAATTCAAGATCAGGTTGGTTCAGAATTTTAGCAGAAAATTGGGACATTGGATCAAGATCAATTTTGTTTCATAGAGTTTTAGATAGGATTGATTCCCCACAAGTAGAGGGTTTAGCTACTAGATTGGCTTGATCAGATTTAGGGAAGGAAGTTTGAGTGGTCTCCATGAAATTGGTTTACTGAAAGGTTTCACTAATTTTTGGACCTAAGACTTCATCATAAGAGAAATTTGAAAATGATTCAAGCCAAGGATATAAACTTCCTTCATGTGAACAAAGGAATTCAATATCATCCTAACTTAGATATCCATCAAATATTCATTGATGTTCTATGGATTCATTATCAATGCTTCCTATCATGTTTACTTCATGAATTTACTCATCATCCCCTATTTGTGAGCTTGATTTATAGAAGTTCAAGTCTATACTCATGTTTCAAAATGTGATGGTCATGTTACCATTTCGGACTCGGATAATAGAGTTGATTGTTGAAAGGAAGGGATGACCAAGGATTATTGGGATTTGTTCCTTATTTCATAAGTTTGGATGGTTGTCAAGGACAATGAAGTCAGCAAGGTAGATGAAGTTTTCAACCTTTACTAGAACATCCTTTAAAATCCACTTTGGAACCCCAATGCTTCGATCAGCAAGTTGAAGTGTGACAGATGTGGGTTGGAGTTCTTCTAGGCCTAACTAGCAGTACACTGCATAGGGGATGAGATTGACACTAGCACCTAGGTCACACAAGGCCTTGAAAACTTTTCTCTCTCCTAGTTCAACATTGATTTAAGGGAAACCCCTGTCTTTCAACTTAGGAGGAATGGTCCCTTGAATAGTGATACTCACATTAGAATCCAAAAAGACTTGGTTTTTATGTGAAAATTTTATTTTAAAAGAGCACAGGTCCTTAAGGTAATTTGAGTAGGTAGTTATGGTTTTTATTGCATCAAGAAGAGTAATGTTGAACTTGACTTGTGAGAATATTTCCCTCAATGTTTCACTCAATTATGGCTTGGTTTTCCCCCTCATGCGTTGAGGAAATGGTGTGGGTTGTGGGGTTGTTTGTTGAAGAGTTGTTTCTTTGACAATGTTATCGTGTTTTTCAGATTGATCATTTGGTTCATTTGAATTTTCATCCAAGTTTGAATCTTCAGGTGGGTTCTGAATTAGTTGTTCAGGTTTCTCAATTGATTTCCCACTTCTTAAAATAGTCACAACCTTTAGTTGTTCATGAGTTTTTTGAGTAAAAATTGACTCTACCCTTGAAGTTGAGGATGGTACCGCCTGAGTAGGCATGGGTGCCTTTCCAGTTTTTATGGTTTAAAGTTCTTTTTTTAGGGAATATACTTCTGAGTTCATCCTTTCCATTTGTTTGCATAGTTGTTCTAGTAGGCTTTGTGGAACAGTTTGGGTTGCTTCTTGAGAAGATTGGTTTATCCCAGGGGGATATTTTGGAGGTGGGATGGTTTGTTGAAAATGGACCGGTGGCTATTGGTATTGGATAGGTTGGGTTTGGAACTAGTTAGAGGTTTGGTAGTTATAATGCAGGTAAGGATTTTGTCCCTGTGGTTGGCTAGGTTGCTGGTTATCTTTCCAGCGGAATCCTGGGTGGTCATTATACCTTGGGTTGAAGGTGTTTTGGTATTAAGGCTTTCGAAAGTTCAAAGAATTTACTTCTGCTGGGGGTCCTCCTAAAATAACATCCTTGATGGATGCAATGGTTGGTAAGTTTTCTATCTTATGGTCTTGTTTGTCAAAAATTGTGCAAACATGGTCTACAGTTTGGATTTCATGGACTTTCCTAAGGTCTATCTCTTCAACCTTCCTAGAGAGTGCTACGAGTTTAGCCCTAAGGATTTCCTCTTCTCTAAGTGTATGAATTCTAGAAGTTCTTTATGGCTTTTCAGAATAAGGTGAATTACCCCATGTTGGGTTTTGTTCAGCAAGGCTTTCCAGATACTCATAATCATCATTTGGGGCTTTGTTTTTAAAGGTTCCATTACACATCATGTCAATGAATTGTTTGTTCCCTGGGCCCAACCCTTAATAAAAATTTCTCAAATGTTTAGGTATAGAAAAACCATGACGTGGAACCATGTTTATGGTGTCTTTTAACCTCTCCCATGTTTCAGAGAATGAATCTCCCTCTTTTTCAAAAAAGTTTTGGATACTCTTTTTAAGTGCAATTGTTTTGTGGTGGGGAAAGTATTTTTTGTATAATTCTCTTTGTAATTGATCCCAAGAGTTTATTGATGATGGTCTCAAATTTTTTAGCCAATTTTTAGCTCGATACTTTAAATAAAAAGGAAATATCCTCATCTTATATGATTTTATTTGATGTGGGGGACACATTGTTTCTATAATGTCATTGAACTCCTTAACGTGAAGGTAGGGAATCTCGTACTCCATTCCATGGAATGTGGGGAGGTGGTTTAGGACATGGGGTTTAAATATCTAGTTTTCATGTCCTAGGGATTTGTGTCTAATTCATGAGGGGGCATTGGTCCAGGTAGGTGTGAGGTATTCATTCATGGTTTGATCAACTGCATTCCCCAAGTTTGGGGCTACCTTATTTGGGTTTCCATTTTGGTTCCCACCCGGGTTTATGAGTTGGTTTCTTTGAAAACCTTACATTGAAATGGGATCAATTTTTGACTCTAGAGTATTAGTAATATTGGGATCTAATTGAAATATTTCCCTTAGTGTACTTGACTTCCTAACCCCAGGACTATCCACCCTAACTAGACAGTTTGATTGATCACGAGTGTAAGCGTACATGCGCCAAAAGGAAAAAAATGAGAAAGGGACAAGATAAGATATCTTGGGTGAGAATAGAAGAAATGGGGAAGAATATAATGGGTGTTGAGATGACTTACTTGGGTCCCCAACAACAATGCCAAAATTTTATTCACGCTCAAATTTACCCAAGAGATGAAGCTATAACGGTCCTTGTAATTTAGCTTGGGTTATCGAATCCTCAGATACCTAAGAAGTAACCTACATACACGTACATTCTATAGATTGTTTTTGGCTATGAAGTGGCCAACTTGGGTTGATTTTAGATGGGTTTAAAATATCACTAATATATTTAAGTTAATTCAAATTAAGATAATGAGTTGACCCTAGGTTGTCACTTGAGGTGGATTGGATGAATTCCTTTTTTAATGTTTTCAATTTCTTATATTTGAGATGGGTTCATTTAAGAAGATCAAACAACATCATAATTTACTGGTTTAATACCTACACCCTTTAATTATAATCACCTATACACTTGAAGGATCAAAGTTTTTAGCACTTCAAGGTAAAGGTTCGTATTAGCACTTGAAGTGTGTGGCCTTAAATTCAACAAGGATGAAGGAGTTTAAAGATCTTCCAACAAAATTCTCAATTAAAAGAAGTGATTAGAAATTAATGGAGTGAGAAATAACATCCAAACCATCCCCTTTATACTCCCTTGGATCAAACTATAAATGAGTTATACCTCCATTGATTCTATGGTTTCAATGGAAGCGGAAAGTAGACTCATGAGAGAGGAATTTGAGAAGTAAAAAAAACAATAAAAAGAAAGCAATCACTCCATCGTTGTGTGAAGAATATCACATGGTATGGCATGAATAAATTCACACCATAAGGAAATGATATAAAAGTGATAATAAGAAAAATAGTATAAGAGGAAAGGAAGAAATTTTATTAAGAACTAAGGTGATTCGAACAACTTACATGAGAAAGAAGAACGTTACAAAGCCAAATCAACATAATAACATTACAATGAAAACAAAGCTCCAAGGATGCTCAACTCCTCTACCAAAACTGCCTTAAATAGGAAATTTTGAAGCCTTGGGTTGATCCTACAACAGTTAAAGTCACCTCAATTAATGGTGGTGGGCCTAGGTGGGTGGAAAGTTAAGAGAGAGTAGACTTTTCCATCCTTGACCTGAGGTGGTATCCAGCTTGCTTCCACTGAACATATGTGCCTGGAAGACCTTCTTGATGGCCAAATTGGAGTGGTCCATGGAAGAAAAAAAGGAATATATGGATGTCCCCTAGCTCTATGTAAACTATCAGACCAAAATAATATGTATTTTTCGAGATATGATTATATTGTTGGGATGATTTTATGGCCCTCAGAATCTGGCCAAGAATTTATCTCCAAATTGGGATGCCTTAATAACTACCATGAAGGCTGAATTAACACTGGATCTTGAATAATTATTTGTTCCTATATATTCCTTATATCAGATCACAAAATTTGGGCTTCATTGGGCCCGTATGTTGGGCTCCACATTCTGATCAGTGGGCTGGTGTCCAATCTTCCTTCTCCAAAATTGTTTGCATGAAATCCCATTTTGGTGGTCTTCCAATGTGAATATTCCAACACTACACAAGTATGAATTTCTCCAAATATAATTAGAAACCTTAAAATTAAATATAAAAATAAAATCAAGATCATTGGGTACTTTAAATGATGTTAAAAAATATACCACATAATAGTTCATTTTAAGAAGGAATTACAATCATAATGTGAAATGATGTTTAAAGTGTAAAATGCACTAAAATGGTGTTTATGAATAATAAAGCACATGAATATTTTATATATTAACAATGAATATTAGAATCATTTAGTGTCTAATCAGCGAGTTTATTGTATTATGATATTACTATTTCTTTGGATTTGTACGCATGGACCGATATGGTGCGAGATGAGAATACATGCATCATAATAGGCATATAGGTATATATTTTCATGCATTGTTCATGATAAGGACATATCTATTTTTTTTGAATGTGATATATATTTTCCTGTTGAACTGTGAAATGAGATGTATGTTTCACTAGATAAATGAAATGAGTTGTTGTGTCATGATAAAGTACTTGTAATCCATGTATAGAGAAACCAAGTGCTAGTGGTTCTCAGTTTTAGTTACCTATTGGGGTTGAACTCATTGATAACTAGTTCTCTAAGGTGTGCGTTTATCTTGCAGAGAAATTTCTTCCTCTTCATCTTCAACTTTATCATCAGGAGAGTGGAAATCAGTACGATCCTAACATAGCTGAACCAGAACATCCTATAGTTCCTGAGGAGGAGATGGATGTCCAACTTCATGACAACTTCCTGAGGGTCATGTGATCCATGGAAAGGGATAATGTTCGTACCATTCCTTCAATGTTTGATTTGATAATAGAGTTTCAGCTACAACATATGAAATTTTTTAATAGGGAAGGGGGGCCCCATGTATTTTAGTTATGGATTGAGTTAGTTCAGATGATCTTTAAGCATCTCAAGACACCCGTGGATAGGAGGGTGAATCTTACTGTGTATATGCTTCTTAGACCTACCAAACTTTGGTGAGATATTCTAGAGGAATATTGGAAGAAGGATGAGCTATATTATAAGGACTTCAAGAATAAGTTACTGATCCATTTCTATCTTGATACCTTGAGGGATGAAAAAGCTTATGAGTTCATGCATCTGACACATGAGGGTTTTTTAGTGCTGGACTATATTGGGTGTTTTACTAACCTACTTTGCTTTGTGATTTCTTTGGAAGCTGATGAGATCTTTAGTGTGAGACATTTATAGGATGGTCTTGATGATGATGAGATCAGGTTGTAGGTAAACATTTTATGTTTAAGCAGATTTGAAGATGTGATGAATTAGACACTCATCATAGAAGGGAATATGAAAGAATCCCCGAGCAGTGGCCAAATAGTTTTAGCAGGGAGATCCATGAGTTATTCTTTAATTGGTAAGAATTAACACAATGACAGTTTCCACCAAATCATTAGTGGTAAGAGTATTCAGGGCAGTGGACAACCATCTCAAGATTATGTTTCGTTCTAGTGCTATTAGTGTGGAAAATTTGGACACAATCACCCGTAGTGTCTTTACACTATAGTCGAGTGTCATATCTATGGAATAATAGGTCATTTTTAGATATTATATGTGAAATTTCTATATTAGACCAGTTGAAAAGGATTAGGAAAGGAACTAGAGTCGGGAAGGTACTCAACTACCCCTCCGTAGGCTGGAAGCTAGAGTTCCACAAGCCGTTCAGGCTGAGGCAAGAGATGTGGTACCCTAGTGCATGAGTAGTAGTACCAAGAAAGGTAAATAGATTAGGTTAGTTAAACTGGAGCCCAAGTCAAAGGGATGAGTCATTTGTATGTTATTAAGACTATTTTAGCTATCATGGATGTAGGAACATCTATCGTCAAAGGTATGATTCTTATATCATCTACCATAGCTTGTGTTTTTTTGATACAATAAAATCAAATTATTTTTTATATTATCTTTTTGAAAACATTTAGTCTTGGATGTGGAAATATTAGATGGTTTTTAACCATGTACACACCATTAGGAGTGCGATCAGAGAATATAAAATGTTACAGTGCGTGTTCTCTAGAGATTTGTGGTTACTGTTTCTTTTGGTAACCATTCCTGCTGGAAATGAAATTTTTTACTTGATTATTGGTATGTATTGGTTAGTTCTATACCAAGATCATATTGACTATTATAAGAGGATAGATACTTTCCTATCTCTAGAAGGAAGCATCTATTCTCACTAGGGTGAGTGGGATCTTTAGGATGGTCTTGGAGGAACAATTCACTGCATATTGGATTGTCTTATGACTTAGATCACCAATATTTCTATAGATAATGATGGAACGTAGTAGGATTATTTTCCTCTTGTGGTAGAAAATTTTTAGGATGTTTTCTATAATGAGTTATATATATTACTATCTGATCGAGAGATCAAGTTCATGATCGAGTTGGTGCCGGGAGTAGAGACAATTTCTATCACTCCTTACCAAATGGAACCAGCATAGCTTCGAGAGTTGAAGGTTAATTTGGAAGATCTATAATCTAAAGGCTTCATATAGATGATTACATATCCTTGGGGTTATCCAGTTCTCTTAACCAAAAATTCTTATGGATCTTTGCACTTATGTGTGGATTATCAGAGGTTTAATGAGATGATAGTTAAGAACCGATATCCTCTTCCACGCATTGATGATCTTTTAAATTTGTTAAGATGTGCTATGATCTTCTCCAAGATTTAATTGAGATTATTATATCATCAATTAAGGGTGAGACAATTGGAAATACCTTATACTTATTTTATGAGCAGGTATGACTTGTATGAATTCATAGTGATGTTGTTTGGGTTGACTAATGCACTCACGATATACATGGCCTTAATGGATAGGATATTTAATCCTTTTCAGTATTAGTTTGTGGTGGTTTTTTTGATGATATATTAGTGCAATCTCAGTTATCAGATGATCATTCCAAACATCTTAACATCATCTTGAGTACATTTAGATATCATCCACTTTACACCAAGCCAACCAAATGCAGTTTCTTGATAAATAAAGTGAACTTCTTTGGCCATGTAATCTCAGATGTAGGTGTGTCAGTGGACCCAATAAAATTCATAGCAATGATATACTAGGAACAACCCTAGAATGTATTCCAAATTCATATATTTCTAGGTTTAGCAGGTTATTACCAGAGTTTTATCCAAGATTTCTCCTGTTTGGCAGCACCAATGTATGGGATGACCAAGAAAGAGGTGAAGTTTTTTTTGGTTTGATGATTGCGAGAGAGTTTTTCCAGAGATAAAATTAAGGCTGACCTCAAAACCTATCCTCACTTTACCTATTTCGAGTAAATCATATACCATGTATTGTGACACAATAAGAGTTGAACTCAGAGCAATTCTAATGTAAGAGGATTATGTGGTTGCTTATGGCTCCAGGAAGCAGGGACCACATGAGAGGAATTACCCTACTCATGATCTAGAGTTAGCAGTAGTGGTATATGTATTGAGATTTTGGAGACACTATCTCATGGGTGAGAGGTTTTTTGGTATAAACGGATCACAAGATCCTTAAGTACATCTTCTCTCAGCAGGAACTGAACCTTTAGCAGAGGAGGTGGGTCGATTATCTATAATCTTTAGACTTTGAATTTGATTATGCACTACGAATGGGAAATTTTGTTTTCGAAACATTGAGCCAAAAGAAATAGAAAGAGGTAGTATGAGAGTCTTTTGATGAGTGGCTAATAATGGACCTATTTTCATACATACATTTGGATGTTTAGGCATCTCAAGGATAGGTATCTATGAATTTGACATCTTTTATACCTGTACTTTTGGACCAGATTAAGACTGAGTAGTTGTTTTATCTAGAAGGCTCAGTTTTGATAGAAAAATTATATGGTGGGGAGATGCCATCAGGATGGTCTCTCTCCATTGGAAATTATCTTTTTTGTGTGGACGAGTATGGGTTTCTATGGGCTTTCAAGGGGAGTTTATGAGGGAGTTTAATGCTTCTAGATGGGCAGTTCATCCTAGTTTAACAAATATGTATTGTGATCTTTGTAGACAACACTGGTGGTTAGGAGTGAAGAAGGAGGTATCAAGATTTATGGTTGGATGCTTCACTTGTCAACAGGTGAAAGCCAAGCATCAGAGGCTATCTAGTATTTTGAAACATTTATTAATTCTTGATTGGAAATGGAATGATGTCACTATGGATTTAGTGACATGACTATTCCGGAAGAACCATAAGAATAATACTATATGGGTTTCTATGGATTGAATGACTAAGTTATCCCAATTCTTACCTATTAGGGAAACCTTCAGAGTTGATGATATGGGAAATATTTATATACATGAGGTGGTTTGGTTGCACGATGTTATGAGAAGTATCATTTTAGATAGAGATCCTCGTTTCACATCGCGTTTCAGGAAGGGTCTTCGTAAATCCCTAGTATCATGAGTTATTTTAAATCATAACCTATCATCCACAAACTGATGGTCAATCTAAGTGGACTATTTAGGTTCTATAGGATATTATACGTGCCTGTGTTTTGGATTTTGGTGGTTCATGGGAGAAACATATGGACCTAATGGATTTTTCATATAATAATAGCTTCTAGGAATCGATTCAAATGGATCCTTTTGAGGATTTGTATGGAAGGAGGTACTATTTACCTCTTTGTTGGATGGAGGCCAGAGAGTCATCACTTTTTGAGCTTAGTCTCATATAAGAGACATCTAAACAGGTTCAGTTTAGACAATGGTTGGTGATTGTGCATAGTAATAAAAAATCATATTCTGACCATCGAAGACAACATTTAAAATTAAAGTTTGGTCATCATGTTTTCCTTTGGGTCCCGCCTAGTTTGTGGCAGCACCATGTTTGTAAATTGGGAAATCTAGAACCTAGGTTTTTCGGGCCATTTGAAATATTGTCAAGGGTCGGTCTAGTGGCATACCATTTATCCCTTCCACAGTGCTAAAGTGGCTTGCACAATTTGTTTCACGTGTTATAACTATGAAGATATCATCTATACCCTTCCCATGTGATATACATAACAGACATTGAGATTTGTGTTGATGCATCCTTTGAGGAGAATTTGATACATGTTTTGGATCGTAGTGAGAAATATATTTGGTGTAGGACTATACTGTTGGTTTGGGTGTAGTGGAAACATGGGTGAGTTCCGGAGGAGAACTAGGAAAGGGATTATGATATGAAAACATAGTGTTTTTAATTGTTCACAGAGGCATCACAGTGATTATTGGAGCATCTCGGGGATGAGATATTATAAGTTGGGGAGGTTGTAAGATCATGTATTTTTTCAGGTATGTCTCTCTCTGAGTTTTTTGTTAATATTTCATTTCTGTTGTGATTTCATTGTAAAATTCCTTCATTTGAATAAACACAGTCTTGGGTTTCAAGGAAACTTGAGAAGGTTCAGAGTGTATCTGTGAGGAGATATTTTTTGGATAAAATGACTTAAAGTGTGGGGATATATGGTTGTTTGAATTAATGGACTCTGAGAATAAATGGGTTAAGTGTTTCATGGGTTCTTGGAAAGTTGAGAAGATTTAAAAGGAGATCAAATTGTTTAAAAGGGAAATGGGATGAAACATAAATTGTGAGATATTTACACACTGTGTAAGGGGATTACACATTGTATAATTGTTCATGGATTTTAATAAAATAAATCTGAGTTGATAGGTTTTTGGAATATTCCAATAAAAAATTTACACGCTATGTAATCACATTACACATCGTGTAAATTCTCTACCTTCATTTTTAAACATGATATGTGGTTTATTTTCATTCTAATCTACTACAAATCATCTCCTCTTGACCATAGAGCTTTATCTTGATGATTTTGGGGTGACAACTTCCCTTCTGGATGTCCTTTTGTGTGATCGATCCCTGGTAAGTATTTTTGGTCCTATTTCTTCTTTCTCTTCCTTCTTCTTCATCCATTACGGTAAATTCCTTTGAAAAATTATGTTTTGGGTTTTGATAATGACTAGTTTTGATCAAGGAAACTCTTTTCAATCATCTGTACCTTCTTCCTCATGAGTGCTTTTCATTGGAAGTATTGTTGGATCGTCAGTTAAAAGGTAAGGGTCTAAATCTTAACCCTGCAGTTTGATTATTATCAAGTTTATGCAATATTGACATTTATACATCATCATGTGTACCCAAAATAAATAAATAAATAAATAAATAAATAAATAAATAAATGAGATTATTCCTTGATGTACTTTGGTTACAATTGGCTTCTGACCTGGCTTATGGCTACCCGTTGGGTGAGAAAACCTTTCAAATAATTGAATTGGCCAATGGATTAAAGTATGTTTAGCATGAAATGTGACTTAGGATTATTTCTTATTATATAATCCCTAAATTGTGTCTTATTTATTATTTATATAACTATTAATCAGTTGTGATATAAATTTAAGTAATATTTTAAAGAATAATGTTAATTCACATAATCAACCATTTAGATATATGATTTGATATTGTGATATCCATGCGGCATGACATGGATTGTCTTACATGTTGTAATGCTTATATATCAGGCTTGGCCTTGAAACTTAGACACTTAAATGTGAAAATTTTAATATTAAGTAGGCTCTACCCAGTACCATGGGGTGATGCTTATAGAGAGTAGACTATGCCTAGTACCATGCTTTAATGCTTATAGGGCTTTGACCTGGAATGTTGCAATTCTTATAGGGATTTGACATAGATCAATTACTGTGACTATACCATGGTTATATGGTTGTGGTTGGAATGGTCGTAAGACATTCTTAGAGATATATTGACGTGGAACCGAAGCAGGTTATCTTACCTTGGTTATATGGTTGTGGTTGTCATGGTAGTAAGACCTGATCAGAGTTGTTTTGGAATGGAGCTGAAGTAGGTTATGGTTGTGTTTTACTAATTGTTGAATTAATTGATACAATTGTTTATCGATTTATTGTTTACAATTATTTTCAGACTTGTTTTTTTAGACACGATGGTGTAGACCTACTGAGGTTTACTCACACCCTATTAGGACTTCCATTTGTCCCCTGAGATGATTATGTGGACTCAGATTTGGATAAGGGAAAATGACCTTTTTGTTGATTTCTTGTTTGCATATGAGTTAGATTTTGGAGATGAGACCGATGTGGTGTTTGGGACTTGGGACTTTAAGTATTTTATTTGGGTCTACTAGTCTTTTTCTTGTATTTTTCTATCATGAAATTTAGTTACATTTCAGAATGTCATTACATTATACCTTATTATTTATTGGATTATTTATTTGAATTATATTATTTTGTTTCACTATGTATTTACTTTGATTATTCCATTTCATTATGACTTGAATCTACTGATATGACACTTCATACGAGTGGATATAGTCTCCCAACAATACATTTCACACCCCACTGCTAGTTAGTAGCCTCTAGAGTACGAGGAGGTGCACTTGAAGTATCATGAACAACCATTTCTATCCACGTGAGAGAGTTCCAGATTGGGGGATGTTACAAATACCAAGTTGTGTGGTTGAGTATTTTCATGACAGTGTGTATTGAGCTGCTAATACTTAATATTCACATCTTGGTTGGTGATTTTTTAGTAATGTGAAGATTGTTTTAGGGGGATATACTATATTTTGAAGATGTATGTTTTTATAATTATTTCCATTATAGATGATAAATTTTGAATCAAGTTTTTTTTGGTTTATGGTTTTTAATGTTTTTTTCTTACCTTATGATATTGTTAGTTGAGTTTTGGATTGAGTTAATGTAACACCCGACCCCTCTAGACCGGAGCTGGTACATTACTTGTAATATTGGAATGGTTAGAAGGAATGAAATCCTGAAGGAATGATCATTTTATTACTCTTGAAGAAACTAGATACATAGATATAACTCAAATTACATCGGACGAGGTTACAAAATAGAATACATAACAAAAACAAAAAAGCTGCATCCACATAACTCAATAAATAGTCTCCTATTCATAACCTGTTGAAGGTAAACAATTGAAAGAGGTGAGATCAAATGTTCATTAAGGGTTACAAATAGATGAAGCATGAATTTAATAATAATTAAATCATAAACAACTTGACATAATCAATATGACATGGTGAATAAATGAAAAACTCACACCATTAATAAACTGAGAATGAAACTGCATCCATAGATTTTTTCATAGTGAAAATCTCATGGATAGTAATAAATGATAATGAATATAGAGAATACCTATTAATTGGAAATCATGTATCTGGAACATGATACCATAATATCGTTAAAACGGTTTAGTTCTGTGGGTAGAAACCTATCTGATTTTTGGAAACAAACTCGAAGGGTTTGTCACCAACTGATTTATCTTATGAGACCTGTCGATGAATCGAGGGGCTATAGTAGGCCCCACCCACCACTTCAAGTCCAAATAATTATTTATACATATATTTAATACAAGTTCAATATACCTTCTCAATATCCGTATAGAGTAGGTAATACAGATTCATCAATATTTCCATAGTCAAAACATCTTTCCAAATTAACACCATATGTGAAATGGTATACGACTTAAGGCTATAGTAATATCCATGCTACAGGAAAATGGATATTTAAAAGAATTATAATTTCAAGTGAAATATTATCTAAAATGGGCATTAGATACACTACATAATTTCAAATGATAGTACAAATATACCACATACAAGAAATAAGTGGCGAACAATGGAAATCTCACGGAATTAAAAGTGAGATGAGAAACCCCTTACCTTACGCTCGAGTGTGTTCTTCGTTTGTTTTAATGGCCTAAATAATTAAATTTAGCATCAATAATTAATAATTCCATAATCTCGTATACATGTAATTGATTTTTTATAACCTTATTAGGTTCATTCATGAACCTTTTTATGGGTTTAAGGGGTTCAATTCTATTGTTTTGGAATCATTTTCTTCCTTGGTTTTCATGATCAGTTTACTTGTATTCATGAATGGAAGTTCTTTTGATGTGTGGTTAAACATCCAAAATTTTTAATATACCTTATGAATTAATTTTCCTAGATATAAATGATCTTATAATGATTTTGGGTTATATACCATGATGATGAATCATTATTTAAAAGTTAATTACAAATGTTTGGATTAACTTGGCGGTTTGGTTCATAATGACCTTGTTTTGTATTATTATTTTATATTATGAGTGTGTAAGGATTATAGAACATTAATGAGATTAAATACATATATTTTGATCTGGTTCAACCATAAAATGGTTTCATGACCAAAATTGAAGTTGGTAATGAAAATTGAGAACCTGTCGTCCTTGAATGTGATAAATTAACACATCTCGAATGATATTTTCATTTTTAGTATAAGAGGAGGGGGAAAGAGAGATGATGATGAAATATTCCATTAGAATAATATAATTCTAGTTCATGTAAGGTACTAGAATTATCACAGAATTTGGATTAGGGGAGATGAGAAAATAAGTATAAAATAAAGAAACTCAAAATAGAATAAAAATTGAGAAATCTCTCATGAAAATTTGGCAGCCTAACAACGTCACTTAAAATTTCATAAAATAGTTGGATGAGATAAAGGGAGTATCTCATAAATATTACATAATATGGAAAGTAAGGGGGATATGAAATGACATATCCCAACATAATTCAAATTAAATTCAAAAATAATAACATAAAATGAAAGAAAAGAAAGAAAACTAAAGAGGATGTTTACCTCTTGATCTCTTCTCCTTGAGATCCTTCTTAAGGCATTTGGTTTTGGACTTTTGGTGAGAAAAGAAACTATAGGATGTGGGGAAGAGTCTTGGGAGGAGTATTTGGCATAATTTAGGAAAGTCTTGAAGATTGAGTGGTGTGAGAGGAAGAGGGGGTGAGGGGTGGTTTATATAGTGGAGGGGAGAGGGGATTTCTCAATATTATATTTATTAATTTATTATTTCTCCACAAGACAAGGAATAAAAAGTCTTCCATGACCAATAATATTAATTTTATCATGTTAATTCGAATAAGTTGGGCTTACATCAGTAGAAAATTGTATATGACTCTATAATTAGTGTATTTAGCTTATTTTGTAAATTATGGTATTTCACTATTTATAAAAAATTCAAGTATTTCAGAAAAATACAAAAAATTCACACTAACCATTTTTCAATGTGTATAATACAAAAATTAAGTCCATTTTTCAAAAATAATTTTCTAAATATGATTAATTAAATATTTAATTAAAATCCTTATTTAATCGAAAAATATAAACACTTAAAATATTCATCTTCATTTTTAAGGTGCCTAAATTTATTTATAAAACCATGTGTATAGATACCATTCATAAGAGTAATATTACTATTAATAAGGGTAAGTTACTATTCATAAGGGTAGGTTACTATTCATAAGGGTAGGTTACTATTCACCAAAAATTAATTTAATTCTATCAAACTCTAAATATCATCCTGAACACAACCGTGTAGGTTAGATTTTCGAAATTCAAAACACACAAGTGGAAAATTTAAGTTCAATGGCTATGATATGACTATAATGTATTTAAGAGAAACATAACATAAAATGTTTGGGCTGTTACAGTTAATTATTTAGGATATGCCTAAAAGTTTGTTTTTAAGTGATTTTTTGAAATTGCTTATACGGTCCAACAAAAATAACAATTTGAATGGTTTCTAAAGACGCAAAAAGTGAAATGAAGCTATTTTGGAAACTACACCTTGTTTGGTTATATTTAAATGAGATTTTCATGATAATGGTAGTTTATTTTAATTAAAAGAAATGAAAGTGAATTTAAATTTTATTTATTCACCCTTGAATGGAAATTTAGCTAAAATGATTTGATTTAAATAATATTTATTTAGTATTTTAAGTAGAATAAAATGAATGAGTATTTTTTTAAATTATTGTTGGTTTATTTAAATGAATATGGTTTGAAATAAAATGTTTTATTGTCTTTATTTTTATATTGAGGTTTTATAATGAAAATTAATTTAAAATTTTATGCGTGTTATGAATTGTTGATTTTTTGAATAAAAATTTAGAATTATGGAATTCTTTTGTTATCCATTTTTTTATTTTGAGTTAGACTTACAATTCTCTTGGTGTGTGAGTTGTTTAAATGATAAAAAATTGAAAATTGGTAATTTGGAATTAAACCATCAACAATATATCTAATTGGGTGTATTGGTTATTGGTTTGGTTGATTATAAATGGGAATTTTGAAAAATATTTTTTGGGTTATTAAATGTTTATGAGTTTTATTTATTTCAAAGTTGATTTTGTTGTTGAGATTTCATTTATCTATTTACATATTTGAGTGATATTTGGATTTGTGTGAATGGGTAGGCGGTATTGATATTTATGATTTCTAATGTATAAGTGAAATATTAAAATGGAGGGGAGAGCCCCACATGTGATTGGAGTTTAAGGTGATGAAAATAGTTATATTTTTCTTTACATTTTCAGATATATGAAATTTTCCTTTGTTATATAAATTATTTTTCTTCTCAGGGAAGTTTCTTTGACTTTCTAACTATTTAAATTTGTATGGTGGGAAACATTATGACATCTATAGTGACCCGACCCCAGATAGCCCAGAGCTAGTGTTTGCTACTATTACATTGGCATGATTATAAGGAATTTAATCCTGAAGGACCGAATATTTTAGTAGTCTTGGAATACCATATACAGAAATGAGTCTTGTATTAAAAATGAATACACTAATTACAACATATATTTTTTCTCTTTAAATAAATAACTTCTAGGATAACTCGAATCCATATAGTAAATACCTGCATATATTTAATAGTATGCCTCTTCGATTCTCAGGGAAATAAACATAATAAGGGTGATCTCAATTTCTCAATAATGTAAAAATATAGTAGAAACAATAATAAATCAACGAGAGTAATAATTATGGCATGGTAAATAACTGAACACACATACTAGGTAATCAAAACACTAAAAAGGAAGAGCATAAACAATATGGAAAGGTAATAAATAGAAACACATTCCATTCAAATAACTAGATAAAGAAAAATCAATATAGAAATGTAAGAAACTGAAACACATTCCATTTAATCAATGAATTGAAATGAAATGTATCCATATATATGTCGACACACAATCTCATGGAAGAAGAATAACTGAAACAAAATGATGTAAATTCTTAATTATTGAACATCATGTATAAGGCACATGAAAACCTATACCGTTAATACATTTTAAAATTCAATTTAAAACTATTGATAGAAACCCATTTAATTTTTGAAACTTATTTGTCTCATGATAACCTGTCAATGCATCAAGGGGATATATAAAGTTCAAGACCCACCCATCATTTCATATCCAAAGAATTCCTTATATTGAATAATTGAAATAAATAACATGCCTTATAAAATATCTATATTGAATAAAGAATACAAACTTATAAATAATTCCTCAGTGGGGGATAACTAACAACAAGGGTTGTTGATGTTGATGAATGGAAATATCACTTAGATATCATTAAAAAATTATTAAGGAAAATAATCATTAAACATTCCAAAGCATCCCATACCACATTGAAACATTTAAATCATAATTTCATATAAAGGAATAACATCAAATGAAACTTATAATATCATGAGAGTAAGGAGATTCATGATATAACATGTTAAAGGGAGATATATACACCAAATAAAAGTGTATTGGTGCATAATAACAAGTAAGTATCAATGGAATGTAAATTAGGATAAAATACCTTAAATCTGAATCAAAATAACCAAAAATAATAATCATAAAATGAATCCTTTAAAAATTAACCTTTTAAACATGAAAAGGAATATTCTACTAAATGATGGTAGGTAAATCCATACATTATATACGAGGTAAAAAGAATATTCTTTTTTCATGGTAAAAAGGTTAGAAAATACCTTATTCAAAAATAAAAAAGAATATTAATTTGAAAAAATTGGTAAAATAAAAAAATTGTAAAAATTTCTTTACTACATCATTTTTAAAAGGTTAATGTTTTTTAAAACATTTTAACAAAAAATGATTTTTAAAAGAAAACAAGTTCTCTAACTAAGGAGAGAAACAAAGTCAGGTTTTATTAAAAACAATTCTAAAACATTTTGAGTACCAAAGAGTGAAACAATGGTACTATTACTTGAAAATGGTCATGAATAACCAAAGGATAAGAAAATGAAATGTTTTACTATACAATTATCAAATAATTTCCTCTGATTGAAATTCAAGTGTAAATAATCTTGAAAAAAATGACATTGTGAAGTAAAACTTTGAAAAGACCATAAATATTTTGTGAAAATCAATAAATGAATAAATTATGTGTGTAAAATTTATATACACATAAAATAAGTTTAAATACAACAATATATAGTGAAAATTTTATTATATAAATAATCATAGAATATTAATGACAATGGGGACGTAATATAACCCAATGAAAGGAAACTGGGTTATGAAGTTCTTTTCCACTTAGTAACTTTTAATTAAAGTACCATTAAAAGAAATAATTAAAATTGACACTAAAAATACCATGAATATAAAGTAATTCATGGAATGATATATTAAAATTTTTAGTATATGCACCACATAAAATAAGTAAGTGGTGAACATTACATTTATCTCATAGATGTAAAAAGTGAGGTGAAAATACCTTACCTTGAGTCTAATTTGTCTTGTGTGTCTTTATATTCATGAATAAAAAACTTATGTTAATTCTTTAATTTATTGAAAACCATTTTCATATTTATCATTAATCTTATTTCACTTATTACCATGTCATATACAACTACTTAAACAATTAAATTTACATCAAGTGTTTTGACTAAATTCGATGTATGTGTTAAAAACAACTTTGGTAGGTCAACTATGGTCAAAGGGGTCATTATATAACATATAAAGAATAATAGTAATGAAATAATTATAATATTTATACATAAATTATAATTTTAAAACTAATAATTAAATATTGTTATGAAAATGAACCAATGATACAATTATGGAGACGGTAGACCGTACATACTCCTGAGTAACGTTCTCATTTTTCAATGATCGTTATGAAAAGGAGATAAGTAACATTATATATTTAAAAAATGGTAATTATATAATAAATACCATGTTATTTAATCATATATAGTTATTTTTATAATTATTTTAAAAGGAATCACATTGTGTTGTGGATGCGATAGCCCACACGTCCACGAACGATATTATCACTTTTAATGTGCATGAAAGGGTAATAAAGAAAATGATATATATATATATATTATATTTCTAGAAAGGTAATTATGTCATTAATATAATATAGATATTGTTATACCTATTTTTAATTAAAAAAATCCTTTATACATTCCATTCATAGTGCGAACGAATCACATTGCTTTGAGGGGGAGGTAGTCTATACTTCCACAAACGATGTTTTTGTTTTTACAAAAAATATAATATATAAAGATATGTGTTTTAAAATAATTAAATAATAGTAAATACCTAATAAATATCATATATATAATATATAAATATTTTTTCCATCATAATTTCCACAATGAGAGTTGGTAAAGGAAAAATAAACAATCATCATTTTGTGAGGTGGTAGTTCACCGTACATGTAAACAATATGTTCGCCACCCATTAGATGGAAGTGTGTGTAAGTAAAGGTTGAAATATTAACATAAAAAAATGCTATTATATTTAGGATACTAGGTTTATTATATAATCATGGAATAATTATAATTTAAGGAGTGGATAAAGGAAATAAAACTAGAGAGCTTAAGGAAAGATGTTACTTCTTAATCAGGTAACTCATTTTGGTTTTCACCAAAGGGCTTCCTTGGATTGATTTATTACAAAAGGGATGATTCAAGGATGAAGTTAGATATTTTGGTGAGTTAATTGGGTAGATATTTTCTGAACCTAAGTGTCTTGAGAGGTGTGAGGAAGTGGGGGGAAATGAGTCCTTTTATAGTGCTGGAGGAGTGGCACTTGTAATATTTTGTTAAAAAGGAACCCCAACCACATTTTTTTATTAAAAGTGGATAAATAATGGTCAAAAGTATATAAAATTGAGGATAGGTTTAAAGTATTTCTATTAAATTTCTTTTGGAAAAGTTTCTAGGCCACATTAGGCTTAAGTTTAGGGTTTAGTCCTTTGTTAAACTTAATTTCACCTTAATCGTCGTAATTAATTTTAATTACCTTCACTATTATTTTTGGTAAAAAACTAATTTGAACTTATTAGAAATTATAAATTATTATGATTCTAAATATGGAATCCATTTTTACAAATTAAAATCACAAAAGTGGTAGAAATTAATTTAAATTTAATCCTGCAGATGGGACGACAGTAAAGGTTTTTAAAGTAAAAAAATTCAAAAGTTTGGTAAGTTTTTATATTAAATTAAAAATTAAAAATTATTAAAATTAACTAAATAGTATTAATTGATAAAAGTATTATATAATTAAACTTTAAAAAAATCAAAAATATAATTTATCCTTATAAATAAATTAGTTGAAAAAGCAGTTTTGATATAAAATTCAGTATATTTCATTATTCATCAAAAAATGAAACTTCATAGAAAAAGTAAAAAAAATTATTCATAACATAACTATTATGCTAATATTTAAAATATTAAGTTTGTTTTTACATATAATATTTATAAAATTTCCAAAAATTGGATTTAAAATAGGTTCTCCATTAAAAGGTGGTAAAAGTGCCTTAATAAAAATATATGTTTTATGTGTAATATTGGGTTTGTTATTATATTATACTTATCAAATATATTAGATTAATAACAGAAATATTTTATTTAATATATAAAATATATATTTCATTGATATGATTCACTAATTTTAATTAATTCAGTTTATTAAGACAAAATTCCTTTTTGAGCACAATAATATTTCTTTTATATTCAATTGGTTTATATTTTAATTTATAATTAATTGGTAACCTATTAATTCATTTTATATTTTTTAAACCATATATTTTCATAAGTTTGTTAATACTATTCATAACATCTATTTTAACAGCTAGGTTAAGTATTATTATATTAAATAATAATATTTTAATAATATATTATTGTTCGGTAAATCTTGGTCTTGCATGTAATGAAAGTCATTGTTACGTAAGTCACACACTAACTCAGTATCACATGCATTTCAAGCAAAAAATTATATTGAGTTTCTTTAAAATAATAAATATATTATAAATTCTTAAGATATCATATTCCCTTATGCGTTTGGTGTTCTATGTCATACATGATATCAGATACAATGTTCCTACTTTAGATTTTCAGGGAGTTACAACACCTCTTTTTTATTTTTGTGTAGTTATTTTGGTAATTATTTAATCCGTTGAATTTTTTGGAGTTCGGGTAAATTTTTTAAAATTTTGGACATTTTACAAGAATGAAAGGTCAATATTCATGGCTAAAAAGAGCAAGAAAGGTAAACATTAATGGTGATTTTTTAACAGGGTTTTCATGATCCATGAAAAGTATTGGTAACTATATAGGGTGGAAATCTCGGTCCAATGATAATTTTACAATTAGTGAATGGTCTTGGGGACCATGTAGTGGGGTTTGAAATCTTGCCTAAAAATCGATATATTTTTTTTATTTTAAAAACTTAGTTATAAAATGTTCCTTATTATTTTATTATAGGACTGATCTAGATCCTTATATTTGGGTATTCTATTTCTCCTCTCACTTAGGAAATTATATAGTGATTCCATGATGATTTTTCCATTGGATTAAAGGTTAGGGTCTTCTTTTCTCTTCTATTTATTTATTTGGACCTATACTCTTAAACATTAATTGGAAATGGGGGAATATTTTTTGATTATGTTTTATTGAAAATTTTAGGGTTTAATTTTAGGGTGAGAAGAGACATCCTTGAACCTTGATCCATATTTATTTGGTGAAGGTGTAGTGTTTACCTTTATCTGTAGTAGGCGTTTTAGTACCCCTTTGTTTATTTGAAAAAACCCTGGTTTCATGATTTAAAACTTGTTTTATCTTTTATTAAATCTATTATATGATATCATTAATGGATTTTTGAATGAATTTTGGGGTTTTTAAATATCTCTTCTTTGAGTACAAGGAGGATTGCATCAAACATTTGTATCTTCAATCCAAATTTTTTTAATTTAATAAAAGCTTAAAAAAACTTTATGGAATTTTATTATGATATAATTAAACTATAATTGATTTTTTGATTCATGGTAGGTCTATAAGATTAATATTTTGGGGATTCAAATTTTTATTTTATGTGTAAATAAATTCATTGTTTTATTAAAGTGATTTTGATGATTTACACTCTCTTGATGTATACCTCTAAATATTCTTGATAGAAGTATAGAATTATGTTATATTGAATGATGTGATGTAATGGTGAATGTGAAATTTTTCTGAAGAGTTAATGATGATGAGATGTGAGTATGTATAACTACGTTATTTTATTATTATGTCATGGTGATGGTACATTTATATGGTAGTATATGACTTGTTTTTCATTTTAAAAGAAATCTTGAGAAGACCTGGGCAGCTAAGCTGAAATTCATGTTATGAGTGTTTTACTAGTTCGTATTATGAATTTAATAGTATCCCCAACTTAAGATCATTCTATGATTATGTGTTTTTCTCCTGATAGGGATAATGAGATAATTTCAAGGTATGTACTATAGAATCACATCACAGGCTTGAAAATGGTTTCACCTATGAAAATCCCTAGATTGTATCCTTAAGACCTAGGTTGTTATCCCATGATGATCATAATGATGATTAATATGGATCTATTATCTTTTTAATGAATATTATTATAATATTACTATTTATTGTTATGATATTTGGGTTTTGATGATTGTTCATTCTCATAAGATTTTCATTTATCACTTATTTTATATATGGTTTTGATTGTTCATTTATCATAGAGTTTTATTATTTCCTTGTTTTGGTCATGTTTTATCAAGTAAAAATATTTTAAAAATCAAATGAAAAGGAAAATTGGTTTCCATTATTTAAACTATATGTATCTAAAATTATTTGAAATAAATATTCTCTAATTTTTTAATTTATCTTCAAATTCATTGATGTTTAAAATAATTTTAGAAATAAAGTGTAAATAATGTTATTTTTTCCATCACTCATCCCTATAAAACAAAGATCCAATTTAATAAATTATTTTTAGACTAGTTTCTATGGTTTTTATTATAATTGGAATGTTTTAGAATCTTGGAGGTATCCTTTTGAACTTTGTGCTCACTGCCTACATTTACTACTTTGACACATATATTGATTGGATTTTTTGATTATTTTATAGGTGTAGAACATGAATTTTTGTTTATGTGGATTATAAAATTATATTAGTTATATAGTTATGAAGGTGATGGAAACTGAATAAGTTTATGTCTCATTTGAAGATAATAGTGTATTCCATTTTTTTTAAGTCTAGACATATATTTTAATCATGTAAAACTTGGATTTATATTCTTTTTACATAGAATATCTTGACAGCATAGTATGTAATTTAATTTAGGCATTTTGATTGAATAATTATTCATATCATTTATTATTTATTATTTATAGTGGTTAAAATGATCCATTTGTTCGAATTTATACACTTGGAACTTGTGCGTGCTTATGGAAATTAAAATTCACCTTAGGTTTGTGGAATGTCTATTTTGGTATGATATATAGGTATTTGGGTTGGTATATGAAACATTATTTTACATAGGTCTATCCTTGAAAAAGAAAAATTTGGCCAAAACTATAAACCTAAAAGTCTATTTCTATGATTGGGTCATTCTCCCTTTTCAAGTTTCCCCTATAATAACTTATCCCTTTAATAATGGGAACCTTTCATCCTATGTAAGATCTCCATTGTTGAATTTATCATACTACATTATATCCTTATAAACCTATCAAACATGCATCCCATTGATTAAGAGGATCCTTTATCTTGTGAAATAAGTGACATATATTTCAACACTATGTTAATGCATTTTTTAGGGTATACTTTTTCTTTATAGGGGTAACCCCTAGACCACTCTCCTTATATTACCCCACTAGTTACCATGTCCTATCGGTGTAGTCGTCCTTCCCCTATTTATTTCCCAATGGATGAGTGGTTTTTATAGATAGGTATTATTCCTATGTAGTCCTTTACCTCCACTTTTCTTATCTTAAAGTATAAACTATGTAGAGATACTCATACATAAGTGCCACACTTGAACTATTTATAAGTATGTTTTATATAATGGTCTTAGTAAAATTAATTTAATTTAAAATAAAAATGATCTTGGATACATATACTTAAAAGGGACATCAATGGTCTTAGCTAAATGATCTTAAAAGGAGCAACTATGGTTCTTATTATATGAACCTAAATGCAATGATATAAGACCTACTTATATGATGTAAAATTTTATGTTGTTCCTTATTATACAATCTAAAATTTTAATTCTCATTTACATGGGTGTTATACCTTATTATATGTATTTAAATTGTGATATTAAACTATGTGGGTTTTGATTTATCTTTAGTGGATACATATTAAGCTCTATGTGGGACAAATACCTCCACTATGTAACTTTCCACATCTCTGGTGTGGAATTAAAATAAAAAGTTCACTATTATATGGATTTAGAGTATAATTTAATTAATAATTACCCTATATGGGATGATAATAAAATTTGTATTGTATTCTTTAAAAAATAAATCAGTTTCAATTAATTAATCACATAAAAAAGTTAATTGGTATTTTTATTGGTATGGAATTTATAAATATGAGTAAATATATCTAGGAGTCCAAGACTACACAACAAGCCTTTTTGTGGGATGTCTTAGCCTCCCATCTAATCAATTTCAACATATACACCTTGAGAAACCAAACCAAATAGTTCAAAAAATGAAACCATTTAAAATTTATGAACTCAACATTAAATCCTTTAAATTTTAGGGAGATTGAATGAACATGAATTTTTATTTATGATACTACCCGGATGGGTTGCTTGTTTTTGAGATTCACATAAAATCTAAATAGAAAAAACTAATAGAAAAAAAATCATGAGGTCCTTAAACCATATTGGGGGAAATTAGATGGAAACCAAAGTTGTTATGAACCTCTAATTAGAATCACTATGAACTTATAATTCCACTATTTATTTTTCTTTTTCCTCAACCTTGATGCACTAATGCATGCTATCACTTACTTAGATCATAAAACACAATATAGGGAATGTAATGGTGATGGATTACCTGTATAATGGAACAATTAATTCCCTAGAAACATTATGTGAAGATGAAGAGGGGTTGAGATCATGGAGGCTAACACCACATCAATAAACTAGCAAGGGTAAGGTGGAATACATCATGATATTAAATTTCTTGAAGAATCTATCCCAAGAGTGGGAGGATGTTTACCTTCCCTACCCAGTGGAATACTTTGATGGAATCTAATAAATCCATATGACCTCCACATAAAAGAATTTGAGGTTTCCAACCAATCATGTATATTTACATCACCACATAAACCCAACCTACTCGGAAAGTAATACAAATAAACCAAAATTGGTCACCCAGATACACCCAGGAGGGAAGATCACCCGGAATAAACAATCACAACAGTTTAGGAGTAAGATAATGTTTTTACACTAATATCACCCCTAAAACTCACTTTTAAATCCCAATGGTGATTAAAGAATTATTTTTGATCCTAATGATATAAAACCCCACAAAATATTTAGCATGAGCATTAGAAATTAGATCTATAGGCCACCTCAAAGAAAAAATAGCCTCCACCAAGGTCCTCTCCATGAAGAATCCTTAATCCACCACGAAGTTCCACCCTATAGACACTACAAGAAAGGACTTACACTAAAATAAATATATCTATTTGTAAAAATGATCAATTCCAACTAATATTTAGTTTTATTGAAATTTATTTTTAATACAAACACTTATTTTTACCAACTAATATATATGTTGGTGTTGATCGTTTAACACCAAAAACTATTTTACCAACAGTTAAATCTATTTCTTTATCATATGAGTGACAAAGTTATTTACTAACACTTGAATATATTTTTAATAATACATATTTCCATCAAATATTTTTTTCCATCCATAATATTTGTTATAATAAATCATTCAATAACAATAACTAATTAATAGAAAAAATTTTTTTATGTAGATTATTATTTGTATGACCAAAGTAAATATTTACTTTTAGAGGTTTTATTAAAATCATGTCATTAATTGATTTTATTTTCAATTTTCTATAAATATAAAAAACACACATATTTTATAATTATTTTCATTTAATGAACATCTAAATACTTTTAAAAAATTAAATCACTACAATATTTGAATTTAATAAACATAATAAATAAAAACATGATAATCAATAAAAACAATAAAAAACATAATTGGAAAATATGCTAAAATATGTCATTCAAAAATAATACCAACATTATTTTTAATTTTTTTTGAAATAGATCATCATAAATATGTTGAAATAAGTCATACTAATACCATTTTTTTAAAAAATATCAGCTATCACATTATAAAAAAAATATGCTAAAATATATCTTTCAAAAATAATAAATATTTATTTGATAAAAATAAATTATTTATTATTAAAAATATATTATTTTATTTAGAATTAATATATATAATTTTTTATTTAGAATTCACCATAGAATTGGGTGCTACGTCTCCCCTCATACACTCTTCCCCCCATCACATCAGTGTTGCCTCCCCTTCAAGATTACACTCCATCACCACCTTCCCCACTCTCCGATCTACTAATGCTATCTATTCCTATCACCCTCCCCATCCTCCGTACCAACACCAAGTCACCCACCTCACTTACTGTCTCCATCCACGCTAAATCTGTCTCCCCTTCATTTCAGACCCTCACCTTCTGTCGGTGCATGGAAATTAGGGTTCCCAAGCAGGAAGTAGTGTTTTAATCCCTAGATCCCAATCCAAAACTCTTCACCATCAGGTTTTGTAATCATGTTGATGATATACTTAGAAGCGATTTCATTTTCTACCAACAAAAATAATTAACTCTTCTCAAGTTGAAAGGCCCAAATCTTCTCCGTTATCTAAGAAAGGTAATTTTTATTTAGATTCATATATTTAATTTCTTTTTAAAGAGGGATGGGGAATTTTCTAGTCCCATCAGTTAGTCAAATTTTATCTTCCTTGACATTAAATCCTCTACAACTGATCTACCCATAATGAATGGTAAATTTCATTTATCCAGATTTTTTTGATTTTGGTTAGTTATATAATTGAATTATAATAAGTATTGGTATCTGATTCATAATAGAAGTGGAGAAAATAGATAGAGGCACCCATTATTCCCCCTCTCCCATTTGAACCCACTACTTGATAAGATGATAAATGATTCCTTCAGTGATTAACTTGACCCCATTCATATATTTTTCCTTATTCTATAATCAACCCTATTTTATCTTGTGTAAATGGAACTAATGAAAATTATATGGTTCCCCTAAAAAAATAAGTGCATTTATTATTATTTTTTAAATTATATTTTATAGTTTACATGTATTATTATATTTTAAAATTTTGGATTTTAGGGTTTGGGGGAAATTAAAATTATATGTGGTTGCTTTATTTTATTATTTTGGGATCTTAAAAATACTTATTATAGAATCCTCTAAATCACTTATGTGATTTGAGCCTACAATTGATACTTAATTTTGAATTTCCCAAGTTTTAATTCTTATGGTGATTATGCTCGCATGCTTGAAAATTCAATATAATTATAATGAACTAATTACATGGAAAAAATTTAATGAGGTCTTTCATAATCACTATTTGTTTGTTAATATTGTCTTTAATAGTTTTAAATTTTGATTAATAAAAATATTGATATTTTTTTAACTACTATGTTATTTCTAATATCTATGAGGGATAAGTTGTTTTTCCTTTATTTCCTTTTAGTGATTGTGTTTTCCCAATAATACTTTTGATTTTTTTATTTTTACTTGTATCATTTCAACTAGAAGGAGATGTTTTTTTGAATTATCATGTTGGTATAGATATCCATTATGTAAGTACTATTTTTTGTATCATTTTAGGCAGTTTCTACTCTTGCAGATTTTCATTAAATCTTAAAAAGAAAGTAATGTGTCCAAGGTGTATTTTGTTTTTATTTTCTAATCCATTTTTTTAAATTTCTTTGTTTTAAAAATAATAATTCATTTTCATAGATTTATAAAATTACCAATATTCTATTTTAAAATTTCTTGTGTTTTTTATTCCTAAAAGTTTCACATCCCTCCAATTTATTGAATGTATTCAATGAATTAAAATAAATCTATATTTTTAGTAGTTCACTATAAATTCTTCACATGATATTTTTTTTACTTTATAAAATATTTGTGAATTTGATCTATACTCTAGAGTATTTTTTCTCTTATATCATATTCTTTCTTGTATCAATAAATTAAACCACATCTTCCATGAAATATAATATTTTTTATCATAAAATTATGTATATTTATCATTTATTTTTGAAACAATTAGGTTGTGTTAGATTAATTTTTTTTGGATTCACTATTGATGTTAGTTTTGTTATTGGATTTGAATTGAATCATATGAAATTATATATATATATATATCAATGTACAATTTTTTTCTTCATTAGATAAATATTAGTGGTCCAAACATCCTATATATGAAAATTTGATATATAGCTTACTATTATATTTTATTCCACCATTTTCATTTCTATTTCCGTATCCATAATATAGAATGGACTATTTGAGTAATTAAATACTATCTTGCAAGTTATCTAGTTATATTTTTAGATGTTTTACTCATACAAAGTATTCTTTTAATAACTTATAGAAAGATCAATCATATCTTGGAAATAACCATCCAAAGTTATATTTTCAGTTTCTTTTATTTCTATCAGAAAACAACATTTAAATCTATTATAAGGATTATTTTTTCTACTTTTAATATTAAAAATGTTTCTATTCATAATATACTTAGCCCTTATTATTTCATACATGTTAATGTGTAGCATGATAGTTTTTTTACATGGATGGATTTTTTTTCAAATTTATTTTCTTATTAATCATAATATATATTAATGGAAAGAGAAATTGGATCCATTTTATTTGAATATGTATATATATTTTTCCTGAAAAAATCATATTACTAAGTATAATTCTATTTTAATTATTTTGAAGGAGTAAATTTTTTCAACACTTTTTTTAATAAAAAACCTGAAAACACATCTAAAAAACACATGATAATTTTTTTGGAAGTTTTTGTATTCAAACATAAAGAATAAATCTACTGATGATTCTAGTGGAAACAAACCAAGACACCCCACCCAATAAACTTTGGACATGAATTATAGTACGAATTCATAAAAAACTAAATGGTTCCTAATAACATATTCTCTTTAGAGCCTCCACCCTAGACTGTTGTTGAGGCATCTCACATATTGTAATGGAAAAATGTTCATCAAAACTTATATTGAAATTCCTTGATAGGATAATCATGATGGCCAAAATCAATACCAATAATCCCATGTTAGATCTTCCAAAGAATTAAATTTTATACTGCTGAAGAATACAACATAATAACAGTGATGATCATAGGGCTGAATTGAATCCATAACTTCAATCATAGTTGCATCAACACATCCTTGGTTGAAAAATCTACTAATATTTCCATTTGATGTAACATCAAAACAATATTCCTCTGTGTCATTATTCTATACCATGGTCAGCATTGAGTAAGATAAGGAATGTATGGATATGCCAACTTTGCAGCCATTTCTTCTTATAAAACTTTTTGTTTGTTTAAATTTCCTCAAGATACCGACAAAAAATATACCTTTAGGCAATTCCTCAAATTTACATACAAACCATCATTTTACTCCCTTAGTGAAGGACACATGAAAATTTCATATGACGCCTCTATGAACAAATCAACATTAACATTGCATGTTTAATACACACTTTCTCCCACACAATTTGATAAATTTTATTATTAAATTTACTTTGAAAGGTTTAGGAAGTTTTTCATCATAAGACCTCTCCATAGGTCTATTTGGAAAATATAAGAATGGTTCATCTATGGTCTTAAACTTAAGGAAATTCAATCTCTTTGTAATTATTCTCTTAATAAATATTTTTATGTATAAGAAAACACTCTTTAAATTTCACATGAACATGTACAAGGAATTGGTAATGAAGTTAAATCAAATTTAAAACTTTGTCAAAAATCTACATCACTAATTTTTGATAATGAGAAAGGTAAATATGAATTTTTATCCATTGAACTTTAAGGAATGTTAATGAATTTATACAAGAATGAGAAACCAATTTCATCTTCTAATGAAATTTTATTTTTGGGATATATTGATATGTCACTGATCTTTTGAATAGAATTTTTTATTTGGATAATAATGGTTATTTCTAAAAGGAAGCAAAAACTATGTGAACACGAGAGTCCGTTATCTATTACTTCCTTCTATCTTGGATTCATTTTAGGATCCCCAAAGTCTAAAATAGTTTTTATTTTTTTAATGTGACGATCCAAATATTAATAATCAAATTTCAAATTATATAAACAATCAATTGATCTTGAGTTATGCATCGTATATTGGATTTGGATATCTGGATGTTTATAGACAACAATGCATTTATATTTTTTTTCCAATTTTATTGTTTAAAAGTAAATTTGTAAAAGTAGATTTAGTTATTTTTGTTGAGTTAATAAGGTTTCCTTATGAATTTTCCATTCCTTCATGTTTGGGGGATATTTTTGAGTCAATAAGGTTTCCTTATGACTTTTCTACTCCTTTTTTTGAAAATCACAAACACCTTATCTTAAGGCAAATCTATTTTACCCTATGCTTTACTTTTATGAGGAAAATTTTCCTTCCATAAGGAAATTTATCCTTACCATGTTTTTCATTGTTCACATTTTATCTAAGTATAAAATTTGGTTTTGTATCCAAAACCTCAAAATATTAAATACTTAGATATAAATCATTCTGCTTTTAGGTTCCAAATTCAGGTTATGAATTCTTTGAATTGAGACTCCGAATGTTCTGAGTTCAGACTCCGAATTCTCTAAATTCAGGTTCTGAACTTTCTGAGTTCAGACTCCGAGTTCTCTGAATTTAGACTCTGAACTTTCTAAGTTCAGAATCCGAATTCTCTAAATTCAGACTCCAAACTTTCTAAGTTTAGAATCTGAATTCCTCTGAATTCAGACACCAAACTTTCTAAGTTCAGACTCCAAATTCCTCTGAATTCAGACTGCGAACTTTCTAAGTTCAGACTTATAATTCCTATGAATTCAGGCTCCGAATTTACTTGAAATTCAGACTCTTTAATTCTATAGACTTCAGGTTCCAAATTCCTTTGAAGACAGAATCCTAATATCTATGTATTGTAGACATCGAATAGTTTTTGGTTAGACTCCGAACTTTCATTTTTCCTTACACTCTGAAAAATGAATTTGGTTAAGTAACCATATTTTTTCTTACTCATGTTTTGGTTATAAAACATCGTCTTGCATTCAGTTAATAAATAACTATTGTTTGAGTGACACATGTACAAGTCCCTCTGAAATTCAAGGAAAAATATGACCATTGGAGGAGGGAGCTAACCATTGAGAATGTGCCTATAAATAGGAGCTCATTTGAAAGAGCTCAGAAAAAGTTGACCAATCTAGAGATTACATGCAGATGAAGTGATTTCTAGAGAGAGACTTTATTTATTTGTGCATACTGAACATATTGTTCAGAATTACTTCGTGTGACTTCAAATGTTGCTGAGTACATTCGATGGATTCAGAGGATAGGAAGGCAGAGGTGCTGACTAACTTGAAGTTAGAGGGCTTGCTGGGATAGCATGACAGATTTCTATCTTTTTATCAAGGGCTTACCCTGGTGTGGGTAAGATATACTTTCTTGAAAGTATAAATCAAGGGACCTTTATCCAAGGTTGTTGGATACCCTTCTCTTTAGGTTAAAAGATTTTCTACTTGTTACTTGTATTGTTTTCAAGTTTTCCACTGCAATTTTGTTTGGTGAGGAAAGTATAACTATCTTATACTTCCTTATACATGTACACTCTGATTTAGTAAGATTCTATACGCTTTAAGGTAGAATCTTTATCTTTGTAAACTTTTGTTAAGTTTCATTTCTGAAAACACATTTCCAGAATTACAATCTTGGAATCACATTTCTGGAATCAAGAAAATTAGTAGAACTTAGAGGTTTTGTGAATTTACCTTGTTTTATCTTGTTAAACAATATAAAGTTTTCTAACCAACTTTAAAAGTTCCCAATTTTTTTTAAAGTATACAATTCACCCCTCTTGTATATTGATCATCTACAGTATCATTTCGATCATACAATTGGTATCATTGGAGAATATAATACTCCATACCAACCTAACAATTGGTATCCGAGTAGGTTTCTAAAATAATTATATTCACATATATTTTTTTTCTCAAGTTTTTCATTTTTCTATATTTTCCTTTCTTAGGATATTTTTATCCTTGTTTACAAACTTTTATTACTAACAAGTTTGTGTGGAATGATTTTTCTTTAAGATGATAGGAATCAATATTGGTTCCATAGACAACCTAAATCCTACTAGACGACCTATTTTTTATGGTAATGATTATGAATATTGGATAGATCGTATGAAGAATTTTATTATCAATACTGGAGTAAATTTTTTTTTTATGCTTACTGGAGGATATAAAATCCCTGACAAGGAAGTTAGTACTTTCACCAACCAAGAAAATCATGAATATCAACTGAATTATAAGGTACAAAATAATTTTCTTTATTCTATGACTAGGAATATATATAGAAATATTTAATCTTGTGAAGCAGAAAATTGTATTTGGAAGAAGCTTGAAGTTACACACTTTGGAACTTCAAAAGTTATTGAAAATAGAAGAGCCATGCTTAGAGCTGAGTATCATGGTTTTTTCTTTCCCTATAAAGAACCTATATGTAAGGTGAAACAGATATTTATGACTATTTTCAACAGTCTACAATACATGGGTGAGAAAGGATTATATGATGAAGATCTTTTGGACAAGATCATAGACATCATGCCCAATGAGTGAGAATCTAAGAGGACAACTATAGATGAGAATAGAAAAGTTACACACATATCTCTTGATGAAATTTTTGGAACTCTTCTTCAACATGAGACTAGAATGAAGAGAGATGCTGATAATGTAAAGAAGAATAATGGAAATGACAGTGTTACTTTTATAACAACTTCAAATCATATAAAAGACAAGACTCCTGAGATAGTTACTATAACTAAATCAAAGAAGGTTGCTATTCAATCCAAATCTAGTGGAAGTGAATCTTCAGAAAATGAATTAGCCAATCTTGCTCGAAGGATGAACAAGATTGTTCAACAGAAGAAATTTCAATCTAGATACAAGAAGAAAGAAAGAAAGGATAATAAAGACTCAGAAGTCACCTGTCATTATTGCAAAATATCTGGACATATATGGCCTGATTGTCCTAGGCTTAAGATAAAGGAAAGAAAAAAAAGCATTCTAAAAGGAATAGGAAGAATTACTATAAAGCTAAAGCTAAGAGATTTCTGAAAGCTAATGACACCTAGAGCACTAGTGGTGGTGACTCTTCAGATGAATCATCAGATTGAGAATCTTCTCGATAGAAGAATCTAGGTTTAATAGCCAGAATACCTATTGAAAATCGTTTCTTAATGGATAAGGTACACAATGCTGAATCCATCACCAATGTATCTTTAAATAGTAATAGTAAATATTATGAATCCTCGAATGAAGAATCTTTTTCTGATGAAGATAATACTTTACCTACCTATGAAGAAGTTTCTAGGTTTGCTATGATTCTAGAGAATAAGAATTCAAAGCTCAAGAAAAATCTTGATAAGGAAAATTCAATAAATACTATTCCTACTAAGGAAATATCTGATCTTTCTAAAGATCTTGATAAGAAAACCCTTGATTTTGAAATTATTTCAAAAAAACTTGAGTAAGTTAATTTTGAGAAGGATAAACTTTCTAAGGATCTAGAAAAATTAATTTATAAGAAAATGTTTTCGAGTCTATCTCTAGTGTTAAAACTCATGTTTTGGAATGTAAGAATTTAGTTATTAGATTGAATTCAGATATATTTTCCTTGAGGAAGTGTTTGTCAAACTTTACCTTAGTTAAGGAAAACTTTGATAAAATGTATTCTCAAATCTGACCTCTAAGGAATAGTTCTGGTTTTGGTTATACTAGTTCAAAACTGATTTTTATAAACAATTATTTTGTTCCTCAAATTGGTCCATTCTGCACTAAATGTCAGTGTGGTGCGAATTGGGCAAGAAATTGTTCCTTAAATAAATCTCAGTCTTTAGGATTTCATAAAGATTATTTCTCTAAGAAAATTTGAATATCTAAGATTTTTCTTTCTGAAGTTTCTAGATCCAAGAAAGTTTGGATTCTGAAAGTCTAACATTCTTGTTTTTAGGAATATAAATAAAGTAACAACAGAAATACTTGGTACATAAATAGTGGATGTTCCTGTCATATGATTGGTAATAAAAACTTCTTTGAAAAGATTATCAAGACGAAAGGAGGAAAAGTAACTTTCAGAGATATTGCTAATGGAGAAATTATTGGTATAGGTAACATCGTTCTTCTTGAAAAAACTTTGATTTCAAATGTTTTATATGTTAAAGGTCTTAAGCACAACCTCATTGGCATAAGTCAATTATGTGATGAAGGTTACTTTCTGAACTTTAGGAATGACAAGTGCTTAGTACAAAATTTCAAGGAAGAGTTTATTCTTTATATCCATAGGCAAGAGAATGTATACACATTAAACTTAGAAGACCTTAGGAGACAAGATCTACCTTGTCTTAGTGCAATGGAAGATCATTCTTGGTTGTGGCATAGAAGGTTAGGACACTGTATCTTTTGGAACCTATACAAACTCTCTAAGAAAAGACTAGTTAAGGATCCACCCGAGCGTAGATTTGATTCTTCAAAAGTTTGTGATCCTTGTCAATATGGAAAGAAACATAAGTTGAGTTTTAAACCAGTTGGTGAAGTCTCAACCTCTGATGCATTATAGTTAGTGCATATGGATCTTTTTGGTCCAACACAAACTAGAAGCATTGGAGGCAAATATTATGTATTTGTATTAGTTTATGATTATACTAGATTTACGTTGTTCTATTTTCTATCAAATAAATATGAAGCTTTTTCTTATTTCAAAACTTTTAGAGCCCAAGTTAAAAATGAGAAAAACATTACTTTGATAACTATTCATAGTGATCATGGAGGAGAATTTCAAAATTCTGATTTTGAAACTTTTTTTAGTAGAAAAGGCATTACTCATAAATTCTCAGCACCACGAACACCTCAACAAAATGATGTTATTGAAAGAAGAAATAGAATTCTTCAAGAGATAACAATAACCATGTTGAGTGAATATTCTATATCCAAAAATTTTTGGTATGAAGTTGTATGTACCGCTTGTTATACTATAAATCGTATTTTGATTATACCTTTTCTTAATAAAACTCCTTATGAGTTATGAAATGGTAGAAAACCTAGACTTTCCTACTTCAAGGTTTTTGGTTGCAAGGTATTCATTCTGAATACTAAAGATAATATACACAAATTCACCCCAAAATCTGATGAAGGAATTTTCTTAGGATACTCCACAACTTCTAAGGCTTATAGAGTTTTCAATAAAAATACTTGTATTGTTGAAGAAACAGTACATGTTGAATTTGATGAAACTGATCCTTTTGTTTTTAAAAAACCTCAACCTACATCTTCAGATGTGTTTTCAAAAACTGATTATCAACCTTTGATAGAAGATTCTTCTGATAAGGAAAATGTCCAAGAAGATATTTCTAAAACATTTACCCCAAAATAATTCCTACCTTATGTTGATGAACACGTTTTACAAAACCAAAATAAGTTGTTTCTAAAGAATCATCCCAGTGATAGTATCATTGGTGATGTAAATAAACCTGTAAGGACTAGAATTTCCTTAAGAAATGGAATATAACATCTAGAAATCTTTTCCCAATTAGATCCAAAAGGCACTGATGAAGCTTTAGGTGATGATGATTGCATAAAATCTATGCAAGATGAGCTAAATGAATTTGAAAGGAATAAAGTCTGGACCTTGGTTAAAAGACCTAAGGAAACTTCTGTTATTGGAGTAAAAAGGGTCTTCTGAAATAAGTGTAATGAAAATAGAATCATTGTAATAAATAAATCTAGATTGGTTGATAAAGGAAATAATCAACATGAAGGAATAGACTATGAAGAAACATATGCTCCAGTAGCTAGACTTTAATCTATTCGTATTCTACTTGCCATTGTAGCGTTTTTCAATTTCAAACTTTTTCAAATGGATGTTAAATGTGCTTTACTTAATGGTTATGTTCAAGAGGAAGTTTTTGTTGAACAAACTCCTGGTTTTGAAGATAAAAAACCTCCTGAACATGTTTTTAAACTTACCAAAGCCTTTTATGGACTTAAGAAAACCCCTCGATCCTGGTATGATAGACTTAAATGATTTTTTCTTCAAAATAATTATGTTAAGGGAAATTCTGATCCAACCCTCATTATAAAGAAAGATAAGAAAAATGTTTTGATTGTTCAAATTTATGTTGATGAGATTATATTTGGTTCAACTCAGCAATCTTTAACTGATTACTTTGCGGATCTAATGAAATCTGAGTTTGAAATGAGTATGATGGGTGAGTTAACATTTTTCCTTGGTTTTCAAATTTCTAAAAAAATAGAAGGAATCTATATATCCCAACATAAGTATATTAAATATATTCTTAAAAAGTATGGATATGACAACACTAAGAGTATAAGTACTCCCATTGGTTCCTCAAATTCACTTGATCTTGATGAAGCTGGGAAACCAGTAGATCAAACATCTTTTAGAGGTATGATAGGAAGTCTACTTTACTTAACATCTTGTCATCCAGAATTAATGTTTTCAGTATGCTTATGTGCAAGATATCAATCTAATCTTAAGGAATCTTATTTAAAGGAAGTGAAAAGGATTTTTCTCTACTTAAAGGGAACCATGGATCTTGGACTCTTTTATACTTCTGGAAATGATTTTTTTTTAAAAAGTTTTTTGGATGCTGATTTTGGTGGATGTAGAATGGATAGGAAAAGTATATCTGGAACTTTTCATTTATTAGGAGATTCATTAGTTTCTTGGTCATGAAAAAAACAACACTCAGTAGCACTTTCCACTACTGAAGCTGAATATGTAGCAGCTGGAAGTTGTTGTGCTCAAGTGTTTTGGATGCAACACACACTCACAGACTATGTTATGAGTTTTACTAAAACACAAATTTTGTGTGATAATACTAGTGTCATTGCCTTAAGTAAAAACCCTGCACATCACTCTATTGCAAAACACATAGATATTAAGCATCACTTTTTTAGGGATCACACACAAAAAGGGGATATCATTCTTCAATTTGTCAGAACACAAGATCAACTTGCTGATATTTTCACAAAATCTTTACCCTATGATAGATTTGAATACATTAAACAGAAGTTAGGAATGATAACTATAAGGTAATCTTCTATATTAACTTCTTGTTTAAACCTATCTCCTTATAGTAAAAAACTCTTTTTCAAAGGGGGAGTACATTTGGTTGTTAGATTTCTAAATATTTCATAGTCCATTTTTTTGTTAATTTTTTTTGTAATGAAGATTTTCTAAATTTTCGAAATAAATATTTTCTAAATTTTCATCATGAA
The DNA here is from genome assembly GCA_963277665.1 of Viscum album. Classification (NCBI taxonomy): domain Eukaryota; kingdom Viridiplantae; phylum Streptophyta; class Magnoliopsida; order Santalales; family Viscaceae; genus Viscum; species Viscum album. The sequence goes on along the minus strand of OY728122.1, from coordinate 1,735,121,001 downwards.
GATTTTTTAAATTTTTTTTAATGAATATTTTCTAAATTTTCATCAAGAATATTTTCTAAATTTTTTTTAATGAATATTTTCTAAATTTTCATCATGAAGATTTTCTCAAATTTTCGTAATAAATATTTTTTAGTTAAATTTTCTTTTTAATGAAGTTTTTTTTTGTGAAAATTTTCATAGTTAGATTTTTCATTCTTAAAATTTTCGTAATCAAAATTTTCAGAATCTAAAGTTCTTAAAGAAGAATGTTCCTCATTACGAATAATCTTCTTAGTAATCCAAAAGGTATGCTTCCGTTTTTAAATTTTCATAATCATCTTTTACTTGTTGGTATTTTAATCTATTTATATAATTTTCATATTCAATTTTTCTTAAATCTGAATGTTTTTATTAAAAACCTCAAAGATCAGATTTTATCAAAATTTCCTTCCAACTATCATCTCAACCGTTAGATATGATCACAAGATTTTTCAACCGTTGGATTGAGTATGGAAGCTAAAACGTCACCTCAAATGCCTATATATTGGACCCCTAAATAGTTGTCCCACATCAAAACTCAAGATCGTGCATGCTGAAGCTATGCCCTTATACTTAAGCCCGTTCCGAACTTCTCATATTTTCTTGCTTCTGAATGTCTGTCGAAGTATCTTCCAAAAAAGACATGTCAAATGTCATGCCAATTTTTGAGTGAAAGATTTACAGAGAAAGGTGGGTACATCCCAATTTCTTTGCTATGTATAATTCTATCATCTCAAAGAACATCAAGCTGAATGGATAGGATAATGTTTGCGTATCAAAACCAGAATCTCAAGATCTATTATATCTGTACTTGTTGGTTGAATTCTATGAGTGAGCAAGTTTTTTTAAGGAAGAAGGAAAAGATAAATTCTCTTTCAAAAGCAATGGGAAGACTTATGCTCTTTCTTACACTAAGAAATCCAGTTTGATTGGAGTTCCTTATGAAGGAGAAGCTGAGTTTTGTTCTCATAAGCTACCGGATGTTCAAGGAAGCTTTGTCAAGGTAAAGTCTATGGATTTCCTCAGTCTTTCAGATATAAAGACTCATAATATTGTCCACCTATCTACAAGTTATCGGATTCTTGAATTGTGGGTTCAAGGATTCCTCATTCTGTGAAAAATGGACAAGGATACTTTGAAGAAGAGTGACATGTATATCCTGGATTTCTTGGTAAACCTAAGGAAGATAAGTTTGGTTAAACATATCTTGATTACAATTGAGAATATAAAAATGGAAATCTGAAGGCTCAGATTATTATGAATCCAGACATTCTCTCAAAGCTGATTGTTCGGTGTTTAGAGTCCTTCAAAATACCTTGTAGTTCTAAGCTAAGAAATTGAAAAGTTATTCTAGTAAGTGATGATACTTTAAGAAAGATAAATGTTGGATTTTATAAAGAATCCAAAGAATTTTATGACTTTCCTGAGGAAGAATATGAAGCTTTATTGAAGAAACAGGAGGCCGCTAAGACCTCTAAGAAAGGAGGAAGGAAGAGGAAAGTGAAGGAAGTGGAAGAAAAGGAAAAAACCCCAGAGGCTAAGGAAGCCCAATCCTCACCACCAAAGCCTAAGAAGAAAAAATCATATCCGGATGAGGTAGTAGAAAAATGGAGGGAAGACAAGGAGAAAAAGAAAGCAGGAGATCCTAGCTTTGGTTTGGATCTTGCTGAAGCAAAATCTTTAAAATAAAAGACTGCTGATGAGCTTGAAAAGAAAGCAAAAGAAAAGAAACAAAAAAAGAAGATGACTGATGTAGAGATTGTGCAATATCTTCTGAAGTATGCTAAGAAAGCCTCTAAAAATATTCCAGTACCACAATGCTTCTTAGTAGAGGCTTTACCTGAGACACCGGGAAAAAAATTTGTGACTCCAGAAAAAGTACAAGAAAAAGTAGTGGAGGAAGAATAAGAGGAAGAAGAAGGCAATGGTGATACCGAAGATCTCATTAAGAAAGTAGAATATTTTCATGAGAAGGAAAGTCCATCTGAGAAGCTTTCAATCTAAACTTCTGAAGCTGAGTCTTCAAAGCTTGCTACCCCTGGGAAAGATGAGAAAGTTGAAGATGACAAGGTTGAAGAAGAAGTGAATATGCTATCAGAAGAAGAAAGTTATAATCATGATTTCATTCACCTAGAGGAAGATGAGGTAGGAATTGAGAAGGAAAAGGTTGATGAAGACAAAATTGTTCAGCTGTATGATAGTGAACATGAATCTCCTGACCAAGTGGAAGCTGTTTAGAAAACTAATAAAGGGAAAATAGGTGGCTGTTGATACACCTACCAAATCTATGGTTAAGAAGAAAGATATTTGTGGTTCTTTTAGGAGGAAAGTTGCGGATATAGAGAAATATACCTCACCAAGTAAAGTTTTTGATTCAGAATCATCATCCCTTGGACATGATTTTGTAGTCCAGTCCTTGAAGAATCTTGTTGGAACTATACAAATATTTCCCAATATAGACTCGAGATGCCAGATGCTTCAACATTTATTGAATCTGAAATCTGATTCAGTATCCATGGTGATGGATAAGTGTGCCAAGATTGAAGTAGATTTCAAAACTTTTTTTATAAACTATGAAACCCAAAAAATATCTTCCAAGAAGATGACCAGCTGGTCAAGGAAAATTATAGAAGACTTGTGAAATCTTGATGAGTTCCAAGATAGTGTCAAAGATGCATTTGACACCGAAGATGTGAAGATCAAGGATCTCACAAACACTTTTGAGGAAAATCTAACTCTGGAACAAAATTCTCAGATTCAAGAAGTAAAATATCTGAATGGGAAGTTGTATTCAGTTGCTCAGAGTTGGAAGAGAGAAAGGGATCTCAGGATTGAGATAAAAGAGAATCTTTATAAGTCAGAAGAAGCCTTGAAGGATCATGCAAAGGTTCTTAAGGCTCAAGAAGAAAAAATCAAAGCCTTAGAGAAGAAAACAGAGGATCAGGATCAGATTCTCAAGTGAGTAGAGGAAGATCACAAGGAGCTCAAGAAGCTCAAAACTATAGTAAAGAAGTTTATGCCAAAGGAGAAGGAAGTATAATGTTATTCAATTATGATCTTTTGTTGTATTCCTTCCTTGTATAAATTTTTCCAATCTTAATGAAATTTTGGGTTGCAATTCGGATTAGTGTTTCCAATGCCTAAGGGGGAGTTAGTCGTATTCTTCTTTTCCCATGTGATAAGGGAGATAAGTTTTACTTTCAAAGTCTAGGAAATTTTTTTCCAAGTCCTTATATTCATTTTAGTAAGGATGTTTGTGCTTTCCAAAAAGGTGGAGATTGTTGAGTCAATAAGGTTTCCTTATGAATTTTCCATTCCTTCATGTTTGGGGGAGATTTTTGAGTCAATAAGGTTTCCTTATGACTTTTCCATCCCTTCTTGTTTTGAAAATCACAAACACCTTATCTTAAGGAAAATATCTTTTACCGTATGCTTTACTTTCATAAGGAAAATTTTCCTTCCCCAAGAAAATTTATCCTTACCATGTTTTTCATTGTTCACATTTTATCTAAGTATAAAATTCAGTTTTGTATCCAAAACCTCAGAATCTTAAGTACTTAGATATAAAGAATTTTTCTTTCAGGTTCCAAATCCAGGTTCTGAATTCTCTGAATTCAGACTCCGATTGTTATGAGTTCAGATTCCAAATTCTCTAAATTCTGGTTCTGAACTTTCTGAGTTCCGAATCTGAGTTCTTTGAATTCAGACTCCAAACTTTCTAAGTTCAGACTCCGAATTCCATGAATTCAAACTCCGAACATTCTAAGTTCAAACTCTGAATTCCTATGAATTCAGACACCGAAATTTCTAAGTTCAAACTCCAAATTCCTCTGAATTTAGACTCCGAACTTTCTACGTTCAGACTCCAAATTCCTATGAATTCATACGCTGAATTTCCTTAAAATCAAGACTCCAGAATTATATAGAATTTAGGTTCTGAAATCCTTTGAATCCATAATTCGAATATCCATGTATTATAGACACTGAATAGTTTTTGGTTAGACTCTAAACTTTCATTTTTCCTTACAATATGAAAAATGAATTTGGTTAAGTAACCATATTTTTTCTTACTCATGTTTTTGTTATAAAACGATGTCGTGCATTCAGTTAATAACTTACCTTTTTTTTGAGTGAAATGTGTACAGGTCCCTCCGAAATTCATGGAAAAATATGACCTTTGGAGGAGGGATCTAACGGTTGAGAATGTGCCTATAAATAGGATCTCATTTGAAAGAACTCACAAAAAATTGACCAATCTACAGATTGCATGCTGCTGAAGTGATTTATAGAGAGATAGACTTTATTGCTTTGTGCATACTGAACATCTTATTAGAAATTGATTCGTGCGACTCTGAATGTTGCTGAGTACATTCGAGGGCTTCTGTGGATAGGAAGACATAGGTTCTGACTACCTTGAAGTTCGAAGGCTTGCAGGGATAACATGACAGATTCCGATCTTCGTATTAAGGGCTTACCCTGGTGTGGGTAAGATATACTTTCATGAAATCATAAATCAAGGGACCTTTATCCAAAGTTGTTGGATACCATTATCTTTGGGTTAAAAGATTTACTACTTGTTACTTGTATTGTTTCAAGTTTTCCACTGCAATTTTTGTTGTTGAGGAAAGTATAACTATCTTATACTTCCTTATACTTGTACACTCTGATTTAGTAAGATTCTATTCTCTTTAAGGTAGAATATTTATCTTTGTACAATTTTGTTAAGTTTCATTTCCGGAACCACATTTTCAGAATTACATTCTCGGAATCATATTTCCGGAATCAAGAAAATTAGCAGAACATAGAGGTTTTTTTGAATTTACCTTGTTTAACCTTGTTAAACAATAGAAAGGTTTCTAACCAACTTTAAAAGTTCCCAAAGAATCTTTAAAGTATTCAATTAACCCCCCTCTTGTATATTGAGAATCTACAGTATAATTTCGATCCTACAATTGGTATCATTGGAGAATGTCATACTCCATACCAACCTAACAATTTGTTGCCTATTTGATTTATTTAATGGATTTGCATTCATGAATTTGTCACTATTTTATTTCTTGATGACATAGATACAATAAGATCTTATATATAATGGATCTTACGAAGGAATTCTTTTTTAGATACTCTTAAAATGTTATTTATAGTCACCAAAATAATCTATGTGATAGCGTGAGAAGACAATTATTGTATAAAAGAATGTTTGTTTGGAAGGTGTTTTTCACATGTGGAATTTTATATCACCTTTAGAATACTCTCTGGACTGTTGCATGGATATATCGATTATTTAAAAAAGGTTTTGATTATTTAAAGTTACCATTGATAAGTTTTTATTATGAATTAGTATAAATTTAAGAAGTGAAATATCTTATAAAACACTATAATAGATTGTGATATTTTTGTACACATGATTGGAAAATGATATTTTTTATTTCTAAAAATATCATTTTTAATTCTTAGTGTTTCACTTTAAATAATTGATTTAGATTAAACTCATACTTGAATGTACCCTTGTTATGCTTATTTATATTTTATGCTGAATCAATGTTGCACTCAAGTATTGGAATAAAACTGTCAAGAACCCCACTTTTTGAAACACTAAATTGTTATCTTTTTTATGGATTGGATTTAAATAACTGGGTGTGTTTATCATACCATCACTTTTTAAAAAAATAAATGAAAAAATGGGAAAAAATTGATCATTCAATAGACCATATAGTTTGTTCTATTTAAATTTAAGTTTACCCAAAACTCATGACTTCATCCATAGAAATTTACTTCAAATAAAAAAAATAAAACATAATAAAATGTAGACTTAAGTCAAAGTGTGGAGGAAATTTAAAGGATTATATTTAATGAAATTCATATCCATTCCAACTCCTCCTGTACCCATAAATTAAAAAAAGATATCAAATCAAAATAGAAAAAGAAAAAAATTCAATTTAATGTGATAAAGTGTTGATAGGTTTAAATAAAAAATATATGGACTAGAAATATATTAAAACAAAGGGATTTATCATTAAATTTTGAATCATAGTATAAATATTAAAGGTTTTTTTCTTTTAGTTTAACTAATCTAATTTTTATGTATAACTTTTTAAACTTTTCCCAAATTGAATTGATATATATATATTTAAGATGCCCACAACTAAGCCTATTGAGTTGTTAAAAAAACAATGAAATCCTGTGGAAATTAAACTTTGAGAAATTTTAGAATTCTAAATTAAACTTCCAAGAGTGTATTCACATATATATATTTCTTACCAACTATAATCTGGGATCATTTGAGTTATTTTTAAAATTCAATAATTTCTCACTATACGACTAATGGCTATACTATTTGAATCTTGGTGAAACTCTCAATATGAGGAAGGGAATTTAGGTAAACCCTTATTGTTAGATGATCATGTAATTTTTCTGGAACCAAGTTTGGATTGTTACATATTAGTTATTTTATATTTTTTATGTTTGCATACCTACATGGGTTTGGGATCTGGATACCACTTTATGGTAGATCAAACACTGCAAGTCTTTTGAATATGAAATTTTTATTATAACCCCATCTTAAAGAATGTGTAATTTTTAATGGAAGATATTCCTAATTATTCAATATTTAATATATTCTTTTCTTTCTCATGTCTTTTCTATTTTATATTTACACTAATATTTCTATCTATTTATTTCTATTCATATAGATACTTAAAATGAGGTGTTAATGAAATGTGTCAAGTAACTAATTATGTTGAGACAAAATAGATCTTGTTGGAAGATATAAATGAAGGTTTCCATTTTCAAATAAATTATATTGTCCATAATCATGATTCAATTCCAATTTTATGGTCTTAGGAGATATCACCATTCAATATGAAACATGATATCATTTGTATAGAATTTTCCCATAAACATGATGCTGATTCACTTTCTAATTTGATACCGTTTTTATTGATGTTTTTTATTTCTCAGTGCCAAGGAAAGACTGCAGTTATGAAGACACAAGGATAAATTTGGAAAATCCGAACCAAAGATATGGATATCTGATAATCATACTAATTTTGATTATGGTATGTCATAAGGTGTTACTCTAATTTATCTAGTTCCATACTTTGATAAGATTTTTTTCAAATTATGATATTTTTTATTAATAGTTCCATGAATAGAGACCTTGATAATCTATTCTATGTGAAGAGTTCTCAAATGTTATTGGAATTATCAATAAATATTTATCCATAGATGATCAATTGATGTTCCTTCGCTGGGATCTCAATTGAAAGTATTGTTACTAGATAAAAGAATTAAAAGTAGTGTTACTAGATTAAAGAATTTTAATTTAGGTTTCATTTTATATTGAAATTTGTGTCATTATCAATAGTTTTTGGTCATTGTTTAGATAATATTCTTATTAAGTTTGATCAGGAATTGTTTTTTTATTATAGTGTTCTTGGGTTTTTATATATATATTTGGTCACTCGTTATATTATTTTTTTGTTCATAGTTTATTTTCTTTTTTCGGTCAATGGTTATTCTATTTATTTTTCTTGTGTTTTAGTCACTGGTTATTTTTATATAATGTGTTATATTTGTTTTTTTTGATCGCTGGTTATATCTTCTTATTGTGGTCACTGCTTGTGATGGTGGCTGTCTTGAAGTGGAAGGATCTCGTGTCAGGTGCTACTTCAAAATAGAAGGAAGGTCCAATACAATCAAAGGGATGATTATGTTGTGAATGTTTACATCCACTGCAGTATATGATAACATGTGTGAAGTTATGGGGATTAAAAATCTAGTTTATTTTGTGTCTTGTTGACATCAGGTGGAGCATAAAGCTCCATGTTAAATCCACTATAGGCTAATTTATTGCTGTTGAGAATTTTTGGATTTTTTGGTGGATTGTTTCTAATATTAGAGGTTAGTAGGGTATATTTTTTATACCACCACAAGTTTGTTTTAAATACATGGATCATGTTAAGATAACTTCTTATGATCACTTCTTAAAGATCTAGTTTCTGCTAAGATAAAGTATTCACATTTCCCTGTTCATGGATTCTTTAATTTTTTTCTCTGTTAAATTTTTTCCAAAACTAAACACAACCTTATTTTAAATCATTTGGAGAGGTTGAGTGATTAGGATTTTTGTTTCTTTAGAGTGTAGCCTAGTGGACTTGATATCAGAGATGGATAAAATGGTGTAGCTATAAGGGACTTTGGTTGTCTGGGACTCTCCTAAAGTCATTATCAGAGTTGGCTACATCACATGTGCTATGTGGTGGACCGCTATTAAAAATGAAAAGGAACATGAATCGTGTGGATGGGAGATGATTATAGTTTCATAAAAAAGAATTTGTAGGTTCCCTTGAGCATCTCACTAAAAAATATAGGTTTTTGTTTCTTCCACCCATATATCATTTATCACTATACTATGAAAACACAATTTTGAAATTTACCTAAACAAGTAAACTAGATTGCACTAATCAACACTATTGTTGTGATCTTGTTAAGATTTCATTAATTCATAACTTACCATGTAGTAATTTTATAGAACCTATTTGAAATTTAAATATTAGTTATTTTAAATGAACTTGATTTTTTCTATTTTGTGTTTTATACTATTCTTTTTGTTTCCTGTGTGAGATAGGGGATGATCTGCTTCCATCCACAAGTATATGGAAGTGGAGTTTCTTACATGAGAGGTGAACCATGTCAGCAAAAACCATCTCATAAATGTATACTTCTATACACAAGTACAAGTGAAATAATGGGGACCTAAAATAAACATAAAAAAGATACCTTCTTAATGAACCATGATTGTGAAAACCATCTCAGATAAGTATACTTATACCCACAAGTATTAGTTCAAGAAAAAAATATATAATAAAGGGTACTTACTTACAAGTGTGGCTCCCATCACCATTGTGAACCATGCTAGTGAAACCTGATGTATGAGAAGAGAAGGTTTTTTAATTACGTTTGAACCTGTTTTTTCAAATAAAGCTTCTGTTTGTTGGAATTTCATATAAAATAATTTTATAATTATTTCATAATAAATATAATAAATATATTATATATAGTTAGATTAATAAATATAATATAAAAATATTCACACCAAATATTTGAATTCCCATGCATAATATTTTATTTAAAAAATAATTCAAAAATTGATATTAATTATTTTTATTGCTTATAATATTGTTAATAATATTACTGATGGAAAGATAAATGTTTTTAATAATATTATGAATATATAAATTAGGCGTATGAATCTATTTATAAACATTTTAACCAAAATATATATTATCTAATGCTATTACTATAATCGTAAAAAATATATTTTATCTATCATATTAACATTTAGTGACATAATTTTTACCAAAAATTTAGTGAAAAAACATTTTTTGTTGGTAAAACAGTTTACCAATAGAAAATGAACTTTTACCAATATAATACTCATGTTGGAAAAAGATTATTATTTTGTAGTGGGAGATCCACAAAAAATAAACATAAAAGTAATTCCTATGGGATTGAACTTGGATTTCCTTATTACAATGAATCAAAAATTCAAGATGGAGGTCATCCCCATTCCAATGATAAAGAATCAAATAACCATGGAGTTACACCCTATGGTTCCCAACCTAGAGTTCCTCTATATAGTAAATAAATAATCTAACATGGAGGTTCTCCCCATTCCAATGATAATGAATCAATAAATTATATAAGTCCTCTATATGATGACCTCCATGGAGGTCATACTCATGATTAATGAATAACCTATAAAGGAGGTTCTACCCATTCCAATGAAAAGTAATAAAATCACTATGGAAGTCCACCCCATGGTTCCCACTATAGAGATCCTCCCCATAATGGTTAAATAATTTAACATGAAGGCCCTTTGTATGAAAATGATATTGAATCAAGTAACCATAGGGATATATCCTATAATTACCATCCTAGAGATCCTCCTCGTGAATAATGAGTTTAAAAACATGGATATTATCCCCATTTTTATGAAAAATAATCAATAAATCCTGAAGGTCCTCCCCATGATGCTCACTATGGAGGTCCTTATGATGACACATTAATTCACCAAAATAGTCCTCACCATGGTAATAAATAATCAAGTAGCTATAACGATCTTCCCTATAAAATCATTGTGAAGGAACTCACTATAATGATATATCAAATAGACATGGTGGTTTCCCAAAGTCATGATCACCTTAAAACCCTTCAACTAATAAGAGTCTCTTAAATTTAGATCCAATTATATCAATCAGTCCATCATCAACTGATATTTCTTACATTAAATTATTAGTGATATGAAAAAAAAATCATCCTCAGTTCCTTTTCTAAATCATTCAAACATTGATATGGGTCAAAGATACGCAAAATAACTTGTTTATACTAGATAAAATGGTAGAAAAATGACCCATGTGGGCCAAAAAACTTGATGATCCATTTATTGATGGTAGAGAAGGTTCCATTATTATGGAGTCAGAGTTTTCTACTGGTAAAATCACAGTAATATTTTGGACCCTTTATTGTAACACCCCAATATTTTAAAATAAAACTATATTCGATAGCGTACAAGATGCACAACACCTAGCTTAAAAAAATAAAACATTATTATTTAAATGTGATCATTATAACCAAGAAATTTAATTGGTTAGAATGAATATCATTAAACACATTATGAAATATGTAAATTTCCTTCACATTTTTAATGTATTAATTTATTCTTTGTGAATAATAACTTTATTTTTAGTAAAATCGTTTTATTCTTCAAAAAAATGTGTTATTAAAAAATGGGTTTCTAGATTTTAATGAGTGAATATTATAATAAATTTATATAACTTATATAAATTTTATTTTATAAAAATAATTTCATTTTTTAAATAATCATATTAAAATTGTCTTAGGGTGAATTTTTGGTATTTTTTTGAAAAGATTTATTTTCTAGTTAATAGTGAAAAATGTCAATTTTTATAAAACTATTATTTTGTTTATATTAAAAAATACATTTATGATTTTAATTTGATTTAAGAGTAACATAAGTACTATTTATTTATATATAATCTAATTAATTACATTTTAATCATCCTTAAACCATATTTTGTTATAAGTATATTTTAGGGCTTAAGAACACATTTTTAAAGAAAACTGTTTTTCATTTCATTTGCATGATTAATTTTAAATTAAATTATTACACTTATTTGAGTTGAATATTCAAAAATTTATTTCATATTTGGAATCATTGGGTCAAAATTTGATAAATAGTTCCCTTTATTTTTTGGTAAAAATGAATAGTAACTCTAATCATTTAATTGCCACTATACGGGTAAATTAGGTAATTTAAGATTAAAAAATGACAAGGACTAGAAAATTACTCTAAAAATTTAATTAATATTATATGATGATTACATTTCACCCATAATAAACCAATATTTGGTTATATGGAATTTTATGGCAATTTGGATGAGATTATGGCCTTTATTGTATTTTATTTCAAAAAACGCCAAACACGTCACACTCTTGTTTTTAATAACTATAATATTTCTAATTTAGGGTTATCATAAGGTTATTTTTGACTATAAATATTATTTTTAAATATAAATTATTTATATTAATCATGGTAATTTAATTATAATTTTTATTGAATAAATAATTGACTTAAATTCTTATGAAACACCGATGGGGTAATTATTTTATTAATGGAATAATAAAATAAATGATATTAAAAATATTAAAAGTAATATAATTTGAGATATTAAAGGTGATACATGAATTACTTAGATTACCATTAAATGTTTAGGGTATAATAAAATAGTTGGTCCAAATTTGACCCGTTGTATTGGTGTTTTTAAAGTCAAAGTAATGAATAGTATCAAAATTGATAGTAATGATATCTTATTAGATTAATATTTTATTAAATTATTTTAAAATAATAAATATATTTAATAATCACAAAGGGGATAATATATGGTAGAAAATTTCATCCCCTGTACATTTATAGTCCATTTGGAAGAATTTATCCATATAATACTCTTAATATATTTTAATCTTTTGAGATTTCTAAAAGTGCCCCTCAGCTCAATTATAGAAGGGAACCTCCTCCCTCACTTATTCACACCATTGTTAGCCTTATATCGTGAAAAATTAATACCCATTACTCTTCCAAAATTCCTTATCAATGTTTTGGAGGTTTTGGTCTCCTCAAAATACCAACTTAAAGTCCCTTAAGAAAGGATCGAAAGAAGGTATCCTAAAGAAGATGTAATCATCTTTATTGACTCTTTCATGTTATTTGTTCTTTTACTTCCTAGTCATGTGTTTTTTACATACTTAATTATTTAATATATTAATATATATATAATTAGATATTATTATGATTATTATTTAACCATATTCCACTTTCTCTCTATCCAATGAAAAACAGAAGCTCGGAGTGTGTGTACGTATGACTTACTATCTCCACATAGCGATGTAATTTGTTCTTTATAACCACTTTATGTGGACAATGTTATTAATAGAAATAATAGATATATATAAAACTTATGATGTGATATTGATTCTGTAAAACTAATATATCATAAAATTACTTAACCTTTCAACCATTTAGAAATGATATTGTCTTTCATGAATATGTACAACTTACCGTCTCCACGATGCGATGCAATTAATTTTATATGTTCAAATTTTAAGAATTATTATGAAATTGTATCTAATGAATAAATATTATATATAATAACTTAATATTATTATTCATATTAAGTAACTATATCATATGTACAAGAACTAGATCTTACACGATAAAACATGCATGAGAAAATGAAGCTGTTAACACCCGAAACAAGGGCAATAATGAAATGTCATTAACAAATGGGTGATAAGATTATATAATAGGATTATATATGATATTATAAATACGAATATTGTTCTAGTATAAATTAATAACATGTTACCATTATACACGAGGTTAAATCATGTTCAAATAAAGGTAAGCATGAGGTAAGGGTTTCTCATATTACATTTACTTTCGTGTGACATCTGCCATATTCACCACTAATTTATTTTCCTTGGTTTATATAATACTTATTTGACATATTATATCATGAAAATATTTGTATTCAGGGTATTAAAAGTTTAATTTGAGGTTTTTTATTTCATGGGGATTATGATTCAAAAGTTACTAAAGTAGAAATGGATTTTATCTCAATCTCTACAATATTGATACATATTTAGTATTATGAACTTGTTTATTTTGAAATGATACATATACCAACATTTTAGGTAATTAACATTAATATCTATTTAATCATTATTATTAAATTTTATTTCAAGTTTACTCTCTTAAATATTTTCCATATTTTCCTCAAACTTTTCCTCTCTTTGAAACTTCAATCAATCAAAGAAATGTTTAAAATAAAAACCAATCTTATTTATACTTTGATTAGATATATTTTACTTATATATACATAATTTATATAAAATGTTTCCAAAAATGTTTTTACACTTCTAAAATTATTTATCAAAATAAATTTTTACTAATTTTTAAAGTTTTAGAAAACAGTTTGACATGGATTTTATTATTATTTTCCAAATGAGATACTTTGTGGCCTTTTTGAGAAAAATATGGATGGAATATTTTTTTAACTTATACTGAATTAGCGTATTTTCCAATCATCATGAAGCCTTAATAATTTTAAGCTTTATTTACAAGTTTACAAAGTTATTTTCAAATAAAATATTTTCCTTCGTACTTGCACATTTTTGGTTAAAAGTGAATTTAAAAGTGTAAGTCATATTTTCCTCAAATTTTTTTATTGATATTATTATGGTAATTTTATTTATCAATGAAAAAACCCTTTATTTTAGTTATATACTATTGGGTATATGTTTTAATGATACCATCCTTTGAAGTAATCAATTACTTATGATCATTGGATATTGTATTTCTCTTAAATGTCTATATTCTTATATGATGGATATGATTATTACCTAAACCATATAACATTTTTTTACATATGGTATTTAATTTAATTTTTTTTGATTAAATAGGGAAATATTGATAAATACATATCCTTTACTTAATATAGATATTTGATGATAATGCATATTGATTCAGGAATTAAATCGATTATCTGATATGTGAGGAATGATTTAGACCTATAGTGATGGGTGGGGCCAAAAATTATATAGCCACTCGATGCATTGGTAGGTCTGATGAGAAAAATAATTTGAACAAATTAAATGGGATTATACCTATAGTTTTAAACTATCTTGTGAAAGGAACTAATGATATAGGTATCATGTGCCATAGAACATTATGTCTAATTATTAACCATTTCTCTCATTAGGAATTCAGTTATTATTATATTTGATATTTTAATAATGATATTATCTATGAATTCATTTAATTTAAATTTATTATTTAAATGACATGTGTGTTTTTTTATTTACCCTTATATATTGATTATTATTATTGATTCATGAAATATTACATTGTAATTAACCATAACAAAGTATTTGATATTTCCCTTCTTATGTTTCCTTTCTCTAGGATTCCAGGAAGTGTTTTATGATTTATATGTAGGTATATGATAAATGAAATAATAGTGCACACAAATAAAATAACATGTTTTATTTCACTTTTTAATAATAATGTGAGATTCATATATGTATCTAGTTTACCAATAATACTAAATAAATTAGTAATTTGGGATGAGATCATTCATATATTTTGAAATTTTAGTAAAGTAAAAACTGATTCTGAGCATCTGGAGTTGGGGTTTTTATAGTTAGTATGAGATGATTTTTTATAAACCTTAGATACAAGATTTAGGAAAACATATATTAGAGAACAAAACCCTATAATAGAATTTGTAAATATATACAAATAAACCAATCTTATGATTTATAGATTATTTATACCTGGAATTTCAATTTATGTTTAAGTATTTCACTAATTTGAGATTATAAATTATGTTTCATAATATTATGATCTAATATAGTGTATTCCATTATTTGGAAATGTCACCTTGTGTAAGGAGTGGGAATCGTATCATGCACATAATATAAAGAGTAAGAATTTTCATTTCTTTGATAGTATGGAGACAATATTTTGAAGGGAACTAGTCTCCCAAACACTCTCATCATACGAGGACATAGTATCTTGTGATATCAAGATAGAGAAATAATTATATAATTATTATGGATTTAGAGGGAATAAATAGAATAAGAGGATGATAAAGAAAAAATGGATAAGGATAATAAGGGAAAGATGGGGTTTCCAACATTTGATAATTGTGGAAACAAATACCCTGGTACATGCTTAAAGGGAATAAGAGTTTACTACAAGTGTGGAGAGAAAGGCCTCAAGGAAAATGAATGCAAAGTTAATAAATAAAACTGTAATGTTAATTGTTTCAACTATAAATAGATAGTGCACTACACAAATTAATTCCCCTATAATCAAGGAAATATCTCTTAGAAGAAGCAATGACATTAAGGAGAAGCTTATTATATTACTATAGTTGAAGTGGAATGATTAGTGTACTTGTGTATTTGGATTAAATAATGATGATGTAATAGTATTTTATCGATGATATTATAGTTATAAGAATCTTGAAATACATAAGTATTATACTACAGAAGCTTTTAATTAATTATTTGAGAGTATATGTTGAATGGTATGATAACCAAGACATGTAATTAGTAGTAAGGTGATATTTTTGGATAATACATGGGAAAGGGAAAGATAACCCTTAATATGTTCTTGATGTTGAGTTTAGTTGGGGTAAATAAAAAACTGACACTGAGGAAGTAAATGGAACCATATTGGTGACCTTGAAAATAGTTTAATGAAAAATTAATTCATGATGAAGTTTACTTAATTTTTGTGATTTTATTTAAGGAATTAGGAGAGAGTTAATTCATAAAATCTTTCAAGATTTAAATAAGGTTTTATGATGATCACCATGTTTTAGAAGAATATATGATCAAGGTAATTGAATGTGACATTAGAATCTATTTTTTGTGGGATCAATGATAAGTTTATTTTGTAAATTTAGTGACCTTATTACGTTTTGAATTTGGAGGAATCTTAAGGTTAACTACTTATAGAATGGATTAAGTTGAACTTTGGAAATTATTGTTTATGGTTAATGTATGATTTTTAGTATTAGATGACATGTACTAACCATTTTTGGTTTTAGTAAAATTTATGTGTCTTAATAAATGACTTATGGATCTTACAACTCATTAAAAGTTCTCAAATCATGAAACATTAATCCCAAATATCCATTTATTGGAGTAAAAGTTGCATTAAAAATAGATCTAAGCACAACCAAAATATGAGATTATACTTATGAAATGGAAATAAATCAAGTAATTTTATTTTATTGAGTACTTTATCTAGATAGAAAAATAATTACCTATCTTTAGGAAAAGTACCTTGAAATAAAAATGTTATCTCACTACTTTTCTTACAGAATAAATCAATGACCTTTTAACCCATCAAAGATTTACGGTTTTATGATTGATTACTTTAACATGACCATGTTATATATCACTCTCTAGTAATCCTTAGGAATTAGTTTTTTTCTTCCATATCCATATTTATACTTCCCACTAGCATTCTAATATTTGGAAACCTAGTGGACATGATCATTTCTCTTTCCCACTTTTTAAGAAGAAGTTTTATTAACCACTTTTATGATTTGGGATTTCTACAAGGGATTTTTCAAATTTCACACCCACGATCACCATAAACTTGTTAAAATATAAAGAACACAATTTATTGATGGTTTCTGGTGGTGGGGGGAATAGAAAACCCCCATATTTTAAAAGATCACTACATTTGAGAGTGTACAAGATATGTTAAACCCAGCTCAACTGAACAATGAAATATTATTATTTAAATGTGATTATTATAAACTATCTATTAAATTTAAAGAAATAAATAGTATTAACCACATTATTAAATATATAATTTTAATACTATTTGTTAATGTAATAATTTATTCTTAGTGAATAAGAACTTTATTTTTAGTAAAGTAATTTTATTCTTTAAAAATTTGTTTTCTTCAAAAATGGGTTTCTTTATCTTTATGAGTGAATATTATAACAAATTTCTTAAACTTATATAAATTTTATTTTATAAAAATAAGATCATTTTTTAAATCATCGTGTTCAAATTATTTTATAGTGTATTTTTTATATTTTTATAAAAAGATTGATTTTCCAATAAATAGTGAAAAATATAGATTTTTATAAATCTTCCATTTTCTTTATTTTTAAAAGTACCATTATGATTTTTATTTTACATAAAATTAAATTTATTACTATATATTTATATATAATCCAATTAATTTCTTTTTAATCACCCTTAATGCTTATTTTCCAATAAGTACATTTTTTGTTTTAAGAATATATTTTTCAAGAAAACCATTTTTCATTACATTTGGAGTAAAACATTTAAATTAAATTATTCTTGTTATGTGAGTTAAATATTAAAAATTGGATTCAATATTTGGATCATTGGGTCCAAATTTGTAAAATATATCTCTTTTATTTTTAGTAAAAATGAATAGTTACTATAATAAATTTATTACTAGGGTAAGGGTAAATTGTTTAATTTTGGTTAAAAATAAAATGACAAGGATTATAAAATGATCTTAACACTTGATTTAATATTATTTAATGATTTAATTTCTTCTTTAATCATCCAATATTAGGCTATATGGAATTTTATGACCATTTGGAAGTGATTATGGCCTATATTTTATTTTATTTCAAGAAAATACAAACATGTCACACTCTTGTTTTAAATAATTATAATATTTTTAATTTGGGGTTATCAAAATGATATGTTAAACTATAAATTGTATTTTTTAAATATAAAATATTTATCTTCATCTTGTAAATTTATTTTTAATTTTTAGTGAAGAAATACTTAACTTAAATTCTTATACATCACTTATGCAACAATTATTTAACTAATGAAATGATAAAATAAATGATATTAAAATATTAAAAGTAACATAATTTGAGATATTTAAGGAGATCTGGAAATTATATATATGAACAAGATTTTTTTGGAAATAATGAAATAATTTTTTTTTTAAATTTGACTTGTTTGTCTTGGAGCTTTTATAATCAAAGTAATGAATAATATCAAAAAACGACAATAATGATATTTTATGAGATTAATATTTTTTTTAAATTATTTAAAAATCATGAAAATATTAAATAATATTAATGAGGATGATATATGGTCTAAAATTCCATCCCCTATACATTTATACACCATTTGGAAGAATTTCTGTCTATAATAGTCTTAATATATTTTAATGTTTTGAGAAATTCCAAAAAGTGCCCTGCACCTCAATTATAAAATGACACCTCCACCCTAACTTCTTCACACAAATTTGAGCCTTATAGTTCTACCATGTCCTTCCTATTCCACTATGGAACTTCTTTATACAATTTCTACATGTTTTTGTCACCTAAAAAGACAAACCTTAAGTCCCTTAAAAAGGATCTATAGTAGGTCTCCTAAAGAAGAAGTAATCTTATTTACCAACCCTTTCTAGTTTATTTCTTCTTGTATGACCTGTTAATTTTTTTTCCATACTAAATTAATAACTCTATTGTTATATATATACTTATATGTTATTATCATTATCATTAGAAAACCATATTCCACCTTTTATCAATCCTATGAAAAATAAAAGCATCGCATGTGCATATGTTCGACTTACTATCTCCACATTATGGTATAATTTTTTCTTCATGACCACTTTACTTAGATGGTTATAATGATGGAAATAATGTATATAAATGATAATTATGGAAGTATATTTATTCTATAAATTTAATATATCATCCAATTTCTTATCCTTCCAATCATTTAGAAATTATATCATATCTCGTGCATATATATGGCTTACCTTCTCCATGAAGCGATATGATTCATTTTCTATGTTCACATTAAAATAATGATTTTAAAAATTTATCAAATGAATAAATATAATATCTATAACCATAATATAATTATTTAAATTATTAAACTATATACTATGTTCAAGAACCATAACTTACAGGATAAAACATGCATGGTAAAATGAAGCAGTTAACACCCGAAACAGAGGTAATAATGAAATATTTTTAACAAATGGGTGATAAGATTATGTAATATGGTTGTATATGATATTATTAATATGAATATGGTTATGGTATTAATTAATAACATATTAAAAACCATTATACATGAGGTTAAATCATGTTCGACTAAAGATAAATGTGAGGTAAGGGTTTCTCATCTCACTTTTACTTCTCTGAGACATATTCCATATCAAACACTAATTTATATTGTGTGGTGTGTATAATACCTATTTTATATATTATATCATGAATATATTTATGTTCTTGGTATTAAATGTTTAATTTTAAATCATTTCTTTCCTGGGTATTACTATTCAAAAGTTACTAAAGTTGTACTAGATATCATCTCAATTTCCACTCTATTGAGACATATTTAATATTGTTCACCTATTTTTATGTGGTGTATATACTTCTATTTGAGGTAACTAAAATGAATATATATTTATTAATGATCATTAAACTTAATTTCATGTATAATCTCTTAAATATTTTCTATATTTTTTTCCAACTTTTCCTCTATTTGGAACTTCAATCTAGAAAAGAAATGTTAAAAAGTAAAACTGATCTGATTTCTGCTTTGATTGGATATATTTTTCTTCTATATAAATATTTTATATAAAATGTTTCCAAAATTTTTTTTTTACTTAATAAATTATTTATAAAAATAAATTTTCACTCATCTTTTACTTTTTACAAAATGGTTTGAAAGAAATTTTATTACCATTTCCCAAAAAAGGCACTTTGTTACTTTTTCGAAAAAAAGTATGGAAGGAATTTTTTTAACTTATACAGAATGAGTATTTTTCCTCTCCATTAGGATGAATTAATACTTTGAATCTTCCTTTATAATTTTACATGTTTATTTTCATATAAAATTTTTTCCTTCGTACTTGCACATTTTTTTATTCAAAAGTGAATTTTAAAGTGAACAAGATATTTTCCTCAAAAATGATTTTAATGATTTTTATGGAAATTTTATCCATAAATGAAAAAATGATTTGTTTTACTTTTTAACAACTAGATATATGATTTAATGATACCATCATTTTAAGCATTCACTTACTTGTGATCATTGGATATTTCAATTATCTTAAACATCCACATTCTTGTATGATAAATTTGATTATTTCCTAAAATGTATACCACTTTTTTATATACAGTGTTTACTTCAAAATTTAATTAATTAATTATAGAAATATTGATATATCTATATCCTTTACTCATTATATATATTTGATTATAAGGAATATTGATTTAGGAATTAAATTTATCATTCGATATGTGAGGAATGCTTCAGACATATAGTGATGGGTTGGGCATAGAATTATGTATCCCTTCAATGTATCTATAGGACTCATTAGACAAATTAGTTAAAAAAATTAAATGGGTTTCTACCATTAATTTTAAACTATCCTGTGAAAGGTATTAACGATATATGTATCATGTTTATGTGAGCATGATATCCAATTATCAATCATTTCCTTCGTTAGGTATTCAGTTATTATTATCCATGATATTTTCACAATGATATTATATTTGGATGAATTTCATTCCTAGTTTGTTGATTAAATGTAATGTGTGTTCTATTATTTACCTTTCCATTTTGATTATTATTATTGATTCATTATAGCTGCCACTATACTTAATCATTACTTAGAATTTGAGCTCACCCTTCTTATATTTAATTTTTCAAGGATGACATGAAGTGTTTTTTGATTGATATATAAGGATATAATAAAGGGAATAATGGTCAAATCAAAGAAAATAATATGTTTTATTTTATATTTTTAATACTAATGTGATATTCAAGTTTGTATCTAGTTTACCAAAACTACTAAACTATTCAATTCCTTTGGGATTCAATTATTTATAACTTATAACAATAAAATAATATAACCACCGACTCCAGGATTATAAATTTAGGGTTTTTATAATTGGTATTAGAGGAATTTTAATATAAACCTTTAGAACTAGATTTAGGAAAATAGATATTATAGAACAAAACCGTGTAACAAAATTTGGAAATATTCCCAAAGAAACCAAGCTTATTATTTAGAGATTAGTCATACATAAATTTTCAATTTACGTTAAGTGTTTCACTAATTTTGAGATTATACATTATGATTCATAATGTTATGATCTATTATAGTTTATTCCATTTTTTAGAGGTGGAAGATAGTGGAAGGAATGAGAACCATATCAATGCATGTAATCCTAAGAGTATGATTGATCGTTCACTTGATGATTTTAATATAATCTTTTATTGGGAACTAGTTTCCCTTACATTATCATCATACAAGGAAATAATATCATGTTCTATCAAGAAAAAGAAAGAATTATATAAGTATTATGTCTTCGAAGGGAAGAAAGATAAGAAAAATATAAAAATGAAAAAATTGATAAGGGTATTAAGGGAATAAAGGGTTTTCTCATATGTGATAATTGTGGAAAAAAACACCCCGATACAAGATTAAAGGGAACGTGAGTTTAATAAAAATATAGAGTCATTGTCCACCAGGAACTTGAATGAAATATTAAGAAAGAAAAATACAATATTCATTATTTCAACTATAAGGATACAAATAAGTATGCAAATTAATACCCCAAGAGTCAAGGGAATATAGCTCGGAAGAAGTAAGGGGATAAAGGTCAAGTATATGCTATTACTATATTCGAAGTGGAATCATTAAAGTACTTGCATAGTTAGATTCAATAATTATGATTTAGTAGTATTTTATCAATGATATATTGTTTATTAGAATCACTAAATTCATAAGGATCATACTACATTATCTTTTATTTAAGTATTTGAGTACATGTATTGAATGGTTTGATAACCAAGATTTGTAATTAACGGTAATGTGATATTTTGGAGAATACAAGGAAAAGGGAAAGATAACCCTTAACATGTTTATGATGCTGAGTTTAGTTGGGGTAATTAATTGACTCAAATTGGGGAAGAAAATGGAATAGTATTTGTGACCAAAAAAATGGTTTAATGAAAAAATTTTCCATGATGGAGTTTAATACAATTTTGGGATTTTTTTAAGGAATAAGGAGAGAGTTAATTACTAAAATCAAGCATGTTTTTAGAAAGGGTTTATGATGATCACCATGTTTTAATAGAATATATAATCAAGGTAATTTAATATGACATTAAGAGATACTATATGGGAGATTAATGATAAGTTTATTTTGTAAATTCAGTGACCTTATTACTTAATTTTTTTGATTTTTGAATCTGGGGGAAATTAAGGATAAATACTTTTGTAATGGAATAATTTGAACATTGGATATTGTTCTTTGTGGTTAAAGTATGATTTATCATATTAGATAACATATGGAAACTATTTTTTTTTAGAAAATATTTAGTGCATGAATAAATGACTTATGGATCTTATAATTCAATAAAAATTATTTAGGAATGAAACATTAATCTTGAATACACATTTCCCTGGAGTAAGATATGAAGTAAAAATAAATCGAAGCAATACCAAAGGATGAGATTATGCTTATGAAATGGGAACAAATAAAATAATTTTATTTTCTTGAGAACTTTATATGAATTGTAAAATAATTCATCAAATTTATGGAAAAGACCATGAAATAAAAATGTTATCCGATTACTTTTCTTATCGAATAAATAGATATCCTTTTAACCCATCATAGATTTATGGTTTTCTGATGGATAATTTTATCATGATCTTGTTCTATATCACCCTCTAATAATCCTTAGGTTTTAATTTTTTTTCCATATCCATGTTTTCACTTTCCCCTAACATTATCCTATTTGGAAACTTAGGTTGATGGTGACCTTCACATTTCCCTTTCCTTCTTTTTAAGAGGATGTTTTTATTAACCATGTTTATGATGTTGGATTTCCACAAAGGAATTATCAAATATCAAACCCTTGATTACAGAAAACATGTTCAAATTTTTAGGATGAAATTTATGGGGGGGGGTGGAATATAACACCCTAGGATTTTAAAAGAACACTATATTTGATAGGATACAAGATACGTAATACCCATCATAAACAAACAATGAAATATTATTATTTAAATGTGACCATTATAAACTAGCTGTTAAATTGACAGGAATGAATAATATTAGGCATGTTATTAAATATGAAAACTTCCTACTCATTGTTAATGTATTATTTTATGCTTTGTGAATAAGAATTGTTTTAGTAAAGTCATTTTATTCTTCAAAAATATATTTTCATCAAAAATAGGTTTCTTTATTTTTATGAGTGAATATTATAATAAAATTTTAAAACTTTTGTAAAATTCATTTTATAAAAATAATATCATTTTTTAAATCATGATATTAAAATCATTTTATGGTTAATTATTGGAATTTTTCTGAAAAGATTGATTTTTCAGTGAATAATTAAAAATACTAATTTTTATAAAATTTTCATTTTATTTATATTAAAAAGTAACCTTAAAATTTTAATTTTATCTAAAATTAATTTTAGTACTATTTAGTTATATATAATCTAATTAATTATATTTTAATCATCGTTTAATCTTATTTGGGTATAAGTATATTTTTGGGTTAAAATTTCTTTTCGGGAAAACTATTTTTCGTTGCATTTATAGGATTAATTTTAAATTAAAATTTGAAAATTATGTGAATTTAATTTTTAAAAATGGATTTGATATTTTTAATTAGGGGTTTTAAATTTTTTAAATAGTTATCTTTTATTTTTTGTAAAAATGAATAGTAATGGTAGTAATTGTTTTACCACAGTATGGGTAAATCGGGTAATTTTGTTTAAAAATAAAATGATAAGAACTATAAAATGACCCCAACACTTGAATTAGAATTATTGGATAATTAAATTTATTCCATAATCATCAAATATTCAGTTATATGAGTTCTTATGTCCATTTGGATGATATTATGTCCTCTGTAATATTTTATTTCAAGGAAAGTCAAACATGTCACACTCTGGTTTTTAATATCTATAATATTTTTTATTTGGGTTTATAATTAGGATATTTTAAAATATAAATATTATTTTTAAATATAAAATATTTATATTTAAAATGATTTTTTTTTAATTTTTAGTGAATAAATAATTAACTTATATTCTTCTACAGTGTTGATGCAGTAATTATTTAATTAATGGAATAATCAAATAAATGATATTAAAAATACTAAAATTAAAATTATTTTAGATATTTAAGGTTATAAACAAATTATATAGATTTAAATGGAATTTTTAGGGTGTAATAAAATATTTGGTTCAAATTTGACTTGTTGTCTTGGTGTTTTAAAGTCAAAGTAATGAATAGTATCAAGATTGACAAAAATAATATTTTATTAAATTATTTGAAAATCATTAAAATATTAAATAAGAAAAAATTTGATAATACATTGTCTAAAATGTATTATCATATGCATTTATAGGTCATTTTGTAGCATTTGGCCCTAGAATAATGTTAATATATTTTAATATTTTGGGAAATTACAAAAGTGCCCCTCACCTCAATTATAAAAGGACACCTCCTCCCTCTCTTATTCACACAACTTTGAGCCTTATATATACAAAAATTCCTACCCATTACTCTTACCAACTACCATACACAAGTTATATATGTTCTGGCCTCCTCAAATGACCAACTTTAAGTCCCTTATGAAAAGATATAAAGAAGGTCTCCCGAAGAAGAGGTAATTGTGTTTACTGACTCTTTCAAGTTTTTTTATTTTTATACTTCCTCTTAGTGTGTTTTTCTATAATAAACAAAAAAAGTATCATATATATACTAATATATTATTATAATTATTAAACAACCATATTCCCCATTTTATCCATCCTATGAAAAATGATAGTGTCATGCGTGCGTATGTACGACTTACCATCTCCACATAGTGGTGAAATTCGTTCTTAATCACAAATTTACTTGTATGGTTATAATTATGAAAATAATGGATATATATGATAATTATGAAATGATATATATTCTTTAAAATTAATATATCATCCACTTCCTTACCATTTTAACCATTTAAAAATGATATCACCGCTCGTGTGTATGTACGACTTACCGTCTCCACGAAGCGATGCGATTCATTTTCTGTGTTATACTTTCAAGAATGATCCTAAAAATATATTTAAGGAATAAATATTATATCTGTAAAATTAATACAATTTTATTTATTATTGAACTATATCATATGTACAAGTACCATAACTTATATGACACAACATGCATGGGAAAATGGAGCAGTTAACTCCGGTAACAAGAGTAATAATGAAATACTATTAACAAACAGGTGATAAGATTACATAATAGGATTATATATGATATTATAAATATGAATATGGTACTGTTGTAAATTAATAACATGTTTAAAACCATTATACATGATTTTAAATCATGTTCAACTAAAGGTAATCATGAGGTAAGGGTTTCTCATCTCACTTTTACTTCTGTGGGACATATGTCACATTCACCATTTATTTTTTTTGTGTGGTGTATATACTGAACCTTTGATATATTATATCATGAATATATTTGTATTAATTGTACTAAATATTTAATTTGAAGTTATTTTTCTCATGGTGCTTATGATTCAAAAGTTACTAAAGTGGTAAGGTATTTCATCTCAATTTCCAGTCAGTTAAGAAATATTCGATATTATGAAGATATTTTATCTGTGGTGTATTTACTTCCCTTAGAGATAATTAACATGAATATATATTTATTCAGATTTATTAAAGTTCATTTCAAGTTTAATCACTTAAATATTTTCCATATTTTCAACCAACCTTTCCACTATTTGGAACTTCAATCAAGAAAAGAAATGTCTAAAAGAAAAACTGATCTTATTTCCCCTCATATCAAATATATTTTTCTTCTACATACATATTTTCTATAAAATGTTTCCAATTTTTTTACACTTGTAAAATTATTTATCAAAATTCATTTTTACTCATGTTTTACTTGTGAAAAAATGGTTTCAAATGAATTTTATTTTCATTTTCCAAACAAGGAACTTTTCGGATTTTCTAAAAAAAATACAAGAGGAATATTTTTTTAAAATGGATGGCATGAGAGTATTTTCTAGTAATTATAACACCTTAATTCTTTGAAGATTACTTTACAAGTTTTCAGGGTTATTTTCAAAGAAAATTTTATCCTTTGTTATTACATATTTTTTTTCTTTAAAAGTAAATTTCAAAGTGAAAAATATATTTTCCTCAAAAATGTTTTTAATTATGTTCTTATAGTAATTTTTTTTATAAATGACAACAAACCATTATTTTGATTATTCACCACTAAGAATATGTTTTAATGATTCCATATTTTTATGAATTCACATACTTATTATAATTGGATATTTATTTTCTCTTAAATATTAATATTATTTTATGATGGATATGATCAGTTCCTAAACTGTATATCATTTTTTACATATGATGTTTAATTTGAAAGTTATTTTATTATTTTAAAAAATATTGATAAATCCATATCATTTTCTCATTATGTATTTTTGATGATAATGCATGTTGATTCATGAATTAAATTGATCATTTGATATGTGAGTAATGATTTGGAATTGTAGTGATGGGTGTGTCTCAGAATTATATAACCCCTCGATGCATCGTTTTCTATCATAATACAAATCAGTTGTCCAAATTAAAAGGGTTTCTATATATAGTTTTAAACTATATAGTGAAAGGTCTTAATGGTATAGGTATCATGGTCCTAAAAGCATAACATCCAATTAATAAGCATTTCCTTCATTTGTAATTCAATTGTTATTATCCATGAAATTTTCACAATGATATTATCTCTGGATGAATTTAATTCCTAGTTTATAAATTAAATGAAATGTGGGTTCTGTTATTTACCTTTCCTTGTTGATTATACTTTTTGATTCATGATATCTTCCACTTTACTTAATCATTATTGAGAATTTGAGCTCACCATTATTATATTTCCTTTATCTATGATATCAAGAAGTTTTTTATGATTGATATGTAGGGATATGATAAAGGGGATAATTGTGTACTCAAAGAAAATAATATGTTTTATTTTATGTATTTAAGATTAATGTGATATTCAATTATGTATCTAGTTTACCAAGACTAATAAAATATTTATTCCTTTGGTATATGATCATTCATATCTTATGATAATGTAATAAGGTTACTATTTAATTTTAGCTTCTTGAGTTTGGGTTTTTACATCCACACCTACCATCATGAAATCCCCAAGTCCCTTAAGGTGGATTGTATACCATATATCTTCTAAAATATATGGTTTCATGATCTGACAATCCAAAATCCTTGGACATTGTTATCTAACCCCATATGTCTCCTATAATGACTTGGTTTCCTTCCCAACACACCATAGGATATTACCCACTAGGGTCACTTATCTGATTAATGACTATCCCCATAGGTCAACACATTTTCTTTCAGTGTGCTTTGTACTCAATCACACACACCTTGGGAAACCTCCTAGGAGGTCACCCACATTGATCACTGCTCTAGGATAAAGATTCTTAACTATGGAGTTTTAATAAGGTAGGCTCTAGATACACCAAAATTCCCTGAATATTTTTAAAAAATTTTCAATGGTTTTAAATGGATTCTTGATCTAAATACCCATGATTTTTGATTATTTAATTAAATTATTGGTAATTTTAAATGAGGAATAAAAATGTGTTTTAATGAATAAAAAATGGTATTTGGAAACTTGGAATTTAATAATGGAGTATATTGAATTTCACTTACATATTTGAATCTTGTTAATTTTTTTCAAGTGTTTTCAAAAATGATATATGACAAGCCAAGAAGGTGCTCAACCTGGCCAACAAGCCTCATAGCTAGGCATGGATAGGACCAACCACCCAATAATGGAATAGGGAGAGACCACATGGACTAGCATGGGTATGTGAGCTTATGGATAATCACAATCATAGGGGGCCTGAAGGCCCGCGCGAGCCGAGTGTTGCGGTTTGTACCATTTTCATTTTTGGGTGTGTATGCAGGAGCCCATCCCCACTGCAGGTAGTTTTTTTTGGCAATCCCATCCCTTTAATTATAAACATTATCACCTCACATCTTCCATTTCAATGTGTCAAAAAGGGATATCATCAATTTTCACCCATTTTAAAAATATTTGAGTGCACCGCTTCTTTGTTCGTACATTTCATATGACACCAATCCATCAACTGCTATACACCTCGTCAAATCTGGCCACCACTGTAGCACCTAAGAACCCCCATAATTGGTGGTAGAGGGTCTTGATCTCACTCTATATCCCATTATCATGCCTCTACCCCACTGTGGATCACCTTTGCACCCTCTTCCAATGCCCATTAAGAAGAGATTGACTCATCCAACCACTGTGAAGGTTGGATATAGTTTGATAAAATCCACAACCACTATACTCCCCACTGCCAAATCCAAAACCCACTACTTCCATACCGCCACTTCCCCCATACATTCCAGTCTACCCATGCATGTAAATCCTCTGCTGCATAAGAATTGGTGCACTAAAAAGAAATAAAACACCTGAGATCCTCAGGTGTGTTTTTAAGACCCTACGAGTCTTAAAAAGTTTAAAAAAGAGATTTATTTTTGAAGATTTGAAGTGCCCCCCATGACCAAAGATAAGTCTGAGGATCTTCGCCTCTATAAAAGGAGATGTTGCGCAAGTTAAAAGGGAGGTTTTCACCCACCGATAGGAGGAGAGGCTGATGCGTTAAATCTCAGGTCGCTGTGCTACATTTTTTTCTTTATTTTTTATTTTCTTCTATTTTTTTAATTCATTTTTAATTTAAATTTTATTTTATTAAATAAATTCATTCATTTTAATTTATTATTCTATAAAAGTGTCATCCACCAATTTCCTATTCATTTTTTTTTCTTCTTCTTTTATTTATTTATTATTATTTTATTTTTTTATATTATATCTATAATATATATATATATATATATATTATTTTTATTCTCTCTCACTCTCTCATTTTTCTCCTTTTAATTTTTGTTTTGATGTGTTTTTCTTCTTATTTTTTTCTCATCCCCATTTTTTTATTTTTATTCTATTTTCTTCTTCTCATTCTATTTTTATTTTATTCTCTTCTTTTTATTTTATTATTTTTTTATCCCTCTTATTTCTATCCAATAAAGTGATCTCATACCCTTGATAATGAGGGGCTAACCCAAGCCTCGGCACATGGCAGGTTAAGGTGTTCTTGAATTCTTACTTAAAGTTTATTGTATATTTGTGTTAGATATGATTTGCATGAATGGGTTTGATGATTATCCCCCACAACATTCAACTCAAATCTATTTATATTATTTTATTTCAAAATTTTCCCATCTCTTTATTGAATATCTATTCACATAATAGAGTTAATCTAATCAATGGATGAAATGTCATTCGATTTATCTGGGTATTGGAAGGCATCACAACCTTGACAAAGGTGTGACATAAACTTTGATTACAGTATAAGGATGAATTTATATTTATTTAGACATTTTAGATTTAAAAATTTCTAAATAAAAGGATAGTAATTAATCATGTGGTTTCATTATTGGATTATCAAACTAAAATAAAAAAATAAAGGAGAATAATTATGGAACCCAAAACCAAACTCAAATCCTAGTTATTTATACCTAATCACATTCTATTTAGTATTTCATGTTATTATAATTTAAAATTTTCATATTTTATGTCAATCTATTATTTTATAAATTAGTAAAATACACAATAATTTTCCATTTTTTTCATAAAAAAAAGAAATAGTTTAGGTGAATTAGGTTAAGTAAGTGAATGAATTGAGAAGCACCTCATGTGAGATGATCTTGGTCAGCCTTTGTGCTACATTTTGAAAATAAATCTTCTTTTCCACATCGTATGATAGGATCACGTAAAAACTGGTTGTATTTTCAGGGAGCCAATTAGTAGTTTATTTTCCATTTCTATTTTCTCAATAGATTGTTTTTTATTGTTTAAAAAATCCACAATTTTTTTCCATGATGTATTCAAATGATTATTATTCTACATGTACTGGAAACTCATAGGTGAAAGAATCAGTAATTGAATCACCCTAGTTTGTAGAAGATAGTGTTTCCATATGGTCTAGATAGATCAGGGGAGCCTAGATCCAAATTAGTAAAGAGAAGGAATTGACGGACCTCATCCAATATCTCAAAGAGACCCTCTAACAACTAGTGGTTGAAGGATTTTCTAGAGAGTTAACTAAATTCTAGGAGTACTTCCTAGAATTTTATCAAGAAATGGCCAAGACACAAGTAGATCCATCCTTATTTTCTCCCAACATTTTTTAATAAATAACCCTAGTATAATTATAGGAGAAATTAACCAATAACACACTCAAATAAGATATTCAAAATTTGGAATAAATGGTACAATATCTGTAAGGAAAAATGGATTGGATAACTGAGAACCTCATTGTATCCCTTGAGAAACCTAAACCTAAACCAGAATATTATTCACTTCACTTTCATGATTTTTTTGAGAACATACAATAAATTTAGGGCATGCTTGAAGAGTATCCACATCCCAAACATCCGAAGAACCAAATTAAGGATAACGATGATGAGCTAGAGTGGATTCATGATGAGGAAGACATGTATCTTAATCTAAATACGAGGGATCAACATGATCTAGATGAATTTTGTAATGAGTAATAGGTACAAATTGATATTCTCGATCTTTATAAAGTATAAGATCCAATACCATTACATATAACTCTATCCTTATATGAGGAGGTCACCACTCATGTGATGGAATTTGAGGAAAATAATGAGGATCCCAGGTACCTAACTCCACTTTCCACTATCAAACTTAAAGTGGTACTTAACACTGAAAGAAAGATTGAATATGAACCAATTTAGGGAGTTTATATTTTCTAAAACTATATTTTATTTAATTTTATTCAATCTAGATTGAGTATCAATTCCCACTTCTTTGAATTTTCAGATCCAGACAATATTTTCTATACCTTAGAGAAATATGAAGAAATTGAACATGTACCTATTGAGGAACACATGAATATACCTATTTTTTATGAAAATGAATTTGAGGAATCCCATGAAGAAGTACAAGTACATGAGCCTAAGGAAACCATGATAGAGGATTCTTATTATGAAATAGATAATATTTATCATTATTTAAATTTAAATTTTACTTAATAAAAATACCTGCTTACTTTCCTTTTGATCATTAAATTCTTACAACCCACATTGATCCAACACTGGATAATGAAGAGGAGGTATCACAAGTAGCAACAAAGAGGATGATATATACATCATCAAACCCCATCCATGAAAGCTGTACTTAATTATAAAGGGGAAGGATTTGATATACTCTATTCATGGATCATTCCTTACCAAGAAGGAAGACGTGGAAGCTGGTAAAAGCCAAACATGGTGGTTAAATTCATAGAAGCTCCAACCACTATCAGACATTGGATAATAGCTGGTATTTCCCTCTAGGGGTAATAAAAATTTGGGGGCCACTTAGGAGATCATACCAAGATTCATCTTTCTACTTTCTTTCAAGGATTTGAATTTCATTTTTAGGAATTTGTTTTGGAAACAGCCCACTCCCTCTTATATTTTTCAGTTTAAATGATATGATCCTTATACATAATTAATAAATTTTATTTTTTAGGTTAATGATGACACAAGGAATCCCCTAAGAAAAAATTGAAGTAAGAGGATTATGCTTCAGGTGAAAGGGAGTTAACTTTTATTGTTTATCTTTTAAAATCCCAATATTTTTTTGAATTTTTTTATATATTTCAATAAGAAATTTCATTCCCAGAAATGTATTAATTATTTACTTGAATTATCTAGGATATATGATTTTATTAAGAATCTTATGATACCCTATTTTAGACTTCAAAGTTAATGAGACTGAATGAGTAAAATGGAGAATTAAGTGATTAAAGTAAATCATGGATATGGAAATGAGAACTCATGATTTGAGGTATTAGATTGATTCTTGTAAATGATATTTCCCTATAATTTTCTTCATGATTAGAAAATTTTAAATTTATTTAAATTTATTTGTTATTATTAATCATGCCAAGATATATTGTCCAATATCCAATGTCCCATTCACAAAAGGATTTCTAGAAAAAGTACTTCCTATTTATTCTTGAGAATATTTCTTGAGAGATCTTGGGGCACTCCACTTGTTAGAACTTTTATTGAAACTTATCAAATCTATTGACTATTAAAAGAAACATTTAAAATGATTGAGACATATTTTGAAAAGACATTATCCTTAAATAACACCTTTACATCAAATATTTTTTATCCAATAGAGGCCATGGATGATCCTTTAAGGAATGATCCATGTTTCAAGCCATTTTTATCCATTTCTACCCTCCTCTTAACATTTTCATGATATTTTAAAGTTGATGTGTGGGGTTGGGAAATTCATGTTAAAAGGGATGAAATTAATTGTAAGAAAAAAAGTGTTGGGGGTGATACATATGGGGATTAAGAAATGTTTATATTCATTAAAATCTTTATTGTTTTCCCCCTCTTGAATAAAAAATAGAAAATAACAAAAGGAACAAAAAAAATGAATATAATGGGTTGTGACTTAAAAGAATAAAAAATCACCATCACTGGACCAATGATTTTTATCATATATTGTTACATTGTGAATGTGAGGTTTACTATAATCATAACTTTCAAAAATGATTTTTTTAAAAAACTTACCTTGAAAAAAATTATAAAATTAGAGAAAAATTCAAGAGGGTTCAGAAATCATTCATTATTCTTTATTTTTATCATGGCCTTACTTTGAGTTTTTGGAAATTTTGAGTTGTTACAATTTTAAGGGGAGAATTCATTACACTTTTATGTCTGATATCATGATTTATACTTTAGTGTCCAACTTCCTCCTTAAGAATTAATTTTTAAACATCAATTCCTTCCAGCCTTAAGCCTTAGAGTAATTTTAAACTTTAATGAAATCCCTCATGTTTTTTTTTGTGACTTTTTATTTACAAAGTGGAGAAAGTAGTTCCTTTACAAGACCATGGATTAGGACAAATTTCTAAGGATATGAGACAAACTCTACTTTAGTTTTATCATGAGAGATGAGTGAAAATATTTAAAATTGAGGCAAATCATGATTTGGTATATTCAATAATAATGGATTATAGAGCTTGAATAGATGAAAAAATAATTTTCATCATTTTAAAAAGGGGAAAAGCAAAACACTTGAGTTGATTGATTATTTTAAAATTGATAAATTGAATTGATATTTTATATGGAATTTGAAAATTTGATTCAACATTGATTATAATTTTATTTTATTGCTTTGAGTTTTGGATAAATGTAATATCGATTCCCTCTAAATTAAATGTTGAGATTTTATGCTTGAAGAAAATCATTGTTTAAGAGTGGGGGTATTTTGCAAAAACAAAATTCATGAATATTTTTAAATAATTTTCAATGATTTTAAATAGATTATTGATCTAAATACCCATTATTTTTGTGTTTTAATTAAATGATAGGTAATTTGAAATAAAGAGTGAAAATGGATATCAATGAATAAAATAAGGTTATCTTGAAATTTTGAATTCAATTATAGAATATATTTAATTTTACTAATGTATCTGAAACTTTTTAATGTTTTCGGGTGTTTTCTAAAAATATTGGTGCCAAGAAAAGAGGGTCCTCAACATGGCTAGTAATCTTAATAGAAAGGCCTAGATAGGTCTTTTTATCCAAGAATTGTGTAGGGAGAGCCTCCATGAACTGGCGTAGGTGTGTGATATCCCAAAAAACTATAAGAATAGTGGGGCCAAGGTCCCACATAGGCTGAGTGGTGTAAATCGACCCATTTTTGTGTGTGGGTGCATATGTGGGAGCATGTCCCCACTAAAGGTGGTTTTTACAAGTGATATCACACACTAACTTATAAATGCTCATGACTCACATATTCTATTTTGATGTGAGAAAAATGGATATGATCATTTTTCATCTATTTTAAAAATGGTCACCCACACCACTACTTCACTAAGACATTTCTTGTAACACCACTAGGCCACCTTCCACACCCCTCATTGACCAACCACTACTATAGAACCCGAGAACAACCATAACTGGCAGTAGCGAAGCTTGAGATTGAGCCATATACCATTGTCGTGACTCTTAATCATCATGGATCACATATGCACCATATTTCTATTATTTTATTTCAATTATTTTCCCCCTCTTAATTATTTATCTCTTCACATGATGGAGTTGACTTAATTAATGGATGAAACAAAATTTGATTGAGCTGGGTCGATGAAGGTATCACACCCTCAACCAAGGTGTGCCATAACCCTTGATTGTTGGAGGGTCTAGAGTTTAGATTTATTTAGGAAATTGATATTTTACAATTTATAAATAAAAATATATTAATTCATCATGATATTTCATTATTTTAT
The DNA here is from genome assembly GCA_963277665.1 of Viscum album. Lineage (NCBI taxonomy): Eukaryota > Viridiplantae > Streptophyta > Magnoliopsida > Santalales > Viscaceae > Viscum > Viscum album. The sequence goes on along the minus strand of OY728122.1, from coordinate 1,735,086,381 downwards.
TATCAAACTAAAATCAAACAAATAAAGGAGAGTAATGGTGGAACCAAAAACTATACTAAGAAACAAAAATGCAATCATTTGTTTTTTTTCATAAAATAATAGAAGATTTTTTTAGGTGAATTAGATGATGTTAGTGAACGTACTGAGAAGATCCTCTGGTGATATGACCCCAATCAGCCTCTATGATACATTAAGAAAATAAAATTTCTTTTTCCATGCCCTAAGACAGGCATACGCCAGATTCCAAAAATATTTATTCTTTTTAGTATCACTTTTTTAGGGATGTTATATATGGTTTACACTAAAATTGAAAAAATATCAATACTTACTTTACAAAATATATCCTAATAATCTAAAATACTTAATTGGAAGATGCTTGCCTGTTGACATAGCCACCTTTATGATAGTATATATCCATAAATTTAAAAAATTCCTGAGTGTATTTAATTAGATTTCATAAATATTCTCAAATCAATTATCTAAATCATTGATAATGATTCCCTCCATTTTTACATCAATGGTTGGAGGAATTTTTGGAATTGTAATTCACCCTTGTCATCAATTAACTAGGTCAGTCTTACATAATAATTTTCATTATTTTTCACCATAAGTACTACAACAAAACCGATGTATAATTTTTACTAATCAATTCGTTTTATGAGATAATTTTCTTTACATGGTGTAAAAAATACATAAATAACAAGAATGTTCAATTAATAATATTATCCATTATACTATAAAGTAGGTGAGAAATGCATCCTATTTATAGCATTCAAAGCCTATAAATTTATATTTTTTTGTGTTAAGAAAATTTCTTCCAAATATTTTAAAAGAATCACCTCATTCAACATACATATGGATATAATCCCAAAATATGATAAAATAGACTACTAAAACTAAAACATCACATGAAAACCTTTATGAGACATTCTAGAGGAATTTTAACCATCATAGTATTCACCAGTATTATCACTCACTGAGAAAGATAATTGGGTTATTGATTTACCACCTCTAAAAAAATTATTAATCTCATGGATATGAGAATATCCATAGATAGTTCATGAGACAACTTCATTAATTGAATTATATTCTGTGTTAGTTAAATAAAATTTCGTTTGGATAACTTACCATGAGAAACCACATATTTTATCTTGTTAGTGTTATCAAAAGGATAAATAATAATTCCTAAAATGATATGGAGATATAAATATCATGAAAAGTCATTATAAAGGTTTGATTATGACAAGATATATTATAATAACTCAAAATATTATTAATCCCTCTCCCAGATGTTAATGAAGACATTATTCTATCCATAATATTAACATAACTAAATGTTATAACTACTAACCCTATTTTTACTACATAAAAAATGGCTGATAATGAGAACAAAAATTAGAATAATATATGGATAGTTCTAGTCATACCGATATATATGAATAAATATTATATAATTTTCATCAAAGGTAATCCCATGATTTGATATCTCCCAATATTTTCAATTGAAATCATCTTAGTGAGCTAGTAACAAAGAAAATGGAAAATTAATTTTTGTCTCCTCATCCCACCCTCTTCCTAAGAATGATGAGGGCATTATAATAATGAAAAAATTACATAGTTTAAATCAAATATAGAGTGTATTATTAAAAAGATTAATTTTTTTGTGGAAACATAAATGCTGAACATTATTTTCAATAAGAAGTAATACATCCTCCAATTAAACATCAAGGATAGGAGGAGACAAATCAAACCAAAAAAGAGGAGTAAATAATTCCTATAAACTTGAGACATTATTTACCTATTTATTTAATTATTTCACAATTAAACTTAAAATAGTTTCCTCTAATGGGCCACCATTGGTCTCTGGATTGGGAAAACTGTTGAGGTAAAATTTTAGTGCAATGGATAAAATTTTAAAATGTGTTACTTGATTTAATTAATATGTTGTTAAAGGACATTTATTCTTAGAATTAACTAGTATAATTAGAGAGGAAACCATAAATGATTTGGGTAGGCTCTACTCCTCTTCTTTCTATCTTCAAAACCTAATCTTTTCAATATTTAATGGAATATGAGATCCAAAATAACATATCACTCATTTTTTTCCAGATGTTTCCTATTGTTGAGATCCCCATAGTTGTAGGAGGTTTCCAAACATAGATGTTTCATAAATATCCTAGAATATTTTTTCATTTTTCATGTATAAAAATTTGGTAGCTAAATCCATCATCAATATAGGGGATCTCTGATATAAATTACATTATAATTTTATTTTAATATTGAAAGAAAAAATTACTTATGAATCCTCTAACTATAATAAATGAGATAATAATAAAGTTTCTAACTTCATAATTAGGTGGAAGGGTTTTAAATATTCACTACATACACCACTTTAGTAGGATAAATAACTGGAAATTATTAAATAGAACTTTTATGAAAAATTAAAAACTATTCTAATCTCATAGTATTAAGTTGGAAGAATATGAGAGTTTAATGAAACAAAATAACTTATAGAGGATTATATTCCGTGAACTAGAAACAATATTTATAAAAAATTTAATATAAAAAATAAGGAAGTATATAAAATTAGAAGAAGCTACTAACACTCTTAAGGTAATAATAGTACAAGATCTAATCTTGAAACTAGTAATGCTTAACAATGTGCCTTCTCCTATTCAACAACAACAATAATGTATATAACCTAATAAAAATACCTATGATTTAAATAAGTGAGAAAATACATCATTGTTTATAGAATAATAAAAATATGGTGAATTATTTATAGAATGATTATGTTCTATGATTATTTATTTCCTTTTTGTAAAAAAACATGCCCACATTTCCCGTATTTGAGAAACCTAATAAAGTGGGGTTGAATTATTGCCCTAATTTTTTCCACTGTCATTAGATGTTGGGATACTTAATACAAGAATTATTTTTTTCTAAAGACTTAATTCAAAAGAAGGATGATTTATTCCATGTTTAGTTGGAAAATCCTAAGGCATATGTGAGATATGTGTCATCTTCTACTTCTGAAGAATGAGAAGAATGAAAGGAGGTGTAAAATAAGAATGTGTAAATTTTTTAAAGATTTATGGCCAAAAAATTAGAAAATCACACTCATGAAATAAACAAATAATGACTGAATCAAATAGTAATGGTCCCAATTCCCTTTGTAACTTTTATAATTATAAATTATTCTTCAAGTCCTCCTAAGAGTCAATATAATTGATGTTGGAGATAATGGTTTTAGGCATATCATAAGCTCTTATCAAGGTTAATCTTGAATCTATAATTACTAGATTAAATAGATATTAGATGAATTACATGAAATTAAAGCCATGAAAATGAATTCTTTTTCCAATGAGACTTGGAAAACAAACATGAACTAAGAGGATCTTTCACATTAAATTTATTATTAATTTTATTGGATAAGAAGAAAGAATACCTTTGCCTTGAAATATTTCTTCGATTAAGATGCTGATCATCCAAAACCCTTTCGACCTACCATCATTGTGCTCATAGTATCCAAGTGTAGAACACCTCTATAAATGATCCATAGGTACTCAGATGATCTCCAAACAATGGTAATGGATTGCTGAGTGCTAGAGGAGAAGAACAATCATCTTGTGGTGTTCATCTTGATCATTATAATGGTTCTTTTGGGATTAAAGAATCATCCTTGTATAATCATTTTTGAGAAGATGGATAATGGAGGATAATTTATCAATTTTGAAAGAAGAAACCCTAGATAATTCTTTGGTCTTGAGAGATATCTAGATTTTATTGTGCACATAAATTCTCTAAAAAATTGATTATGCTTATCCCAATATATATAACAGTATATTTGCAGAGTTATTGGTTATGGTTAAATATTATTTAATTACACATAGGCCCATAATAATATATTAAACTCTTAGATAATCCCATTCCTTATAATACTAATAATATCCTTATTTTCTCATGGCATGTGATAACTGGTACAATGATAAATATTATTTTACTATCTTACACATTAATATTTATCAGGGGACCCACAATACTAGAATTTAAGGTATTTTTGATGGGATCCTTTCACAAATGAGCTTTTGCAATGGGGTCTCATCACAAATAGTCCGTTGCAGGGAACGACGTTGCAAATAGTATTTTTTGCAAAAAGATGATTTCTAGTCGCAAATAGTTTCCGATTATATATATTATATATATATAAACCTGTTGCAATGGTTCAGTCGCAAAAAAGTATATGCGATGGACATGTTTCCCCATCACAAATAGTTCTCTGATTATATATATTATATATATATATATAAAAACCTATTGCGACGGGTCCGTCACAAAAAAGTATTTAAGAGGGGCCCATTTTCCTATCATAAATAGTTATTTAACAAATATATATAAACTATTTGTGACAATAACCCATTGAAAAAGGTCCCATCATAATTACTTAATAAAAAAATATTCAATTAAATTATGATAAATTAATATTATAAAATAACAATAATATTAATAATATTAATATAAATAATATAATATTATATAATAATAATACTAATATTAATAATATAAAAAAATTATATTAGTATAATATTAAAAATAAAATAATACTAATACTATAATAATGTTATTATTATAATTAATATTTATGAAAAAATAATATTAACATGATTAAAATAATAAAAAAATTATAAAATATTCAAATTCTCAATATTCGTAAAAAAATATAAAAATATAAATATTATTAGTTAAATAAAAAAACATTAAAGGATACAATACTAATAAAAAATAATAAAATAATAAAATATTAAAAAGAATAAAAAATAAAAAAAATTAAATAATGCAATATTCGCACCAATATAAAAGAAAGAAACTGTAAATAGTTAATATTACAAAAAAATTTGAATTCAAATGTTTTTAACATGACAAACAAATCACTAGGGGGATAGTCTTCTGAAGGAGGTGGAGGAGTTGAAGGAGATAGTGGAGGAAACTCCATCCCTAAACTACGAGTCAGACGATGCATGTACTCCATATGCTAGTGATGCTGCTACTTCCATCGACACATCTTCTCATCATACTGCTCCTACTACTGCTAACACATCTCTTCCTAATGCTGACACATCTCTTCTTACTATTGCTGCTGCTGACACATCTCTTCCTGCTGCTTACACAAACTCTCTCTAAGCTCACTCTGAGCTTGCAGCTGCTCCTGATACTGTTAGTCAGAAGATGATGCCTCTCCAAGAGCTCCTCCAAAGATGGATTACAACATCACAATAGTACCATAATAAGTCCCAAGAGTCAAATGAGAGCCGATACCAACTACTCGGCCCTTCTCGAAGCCATACTATTTTGCCGGTATCCATGCCACCTCCTCAAAATGGTGGGCACTAGTCTGATCAGCCCTCTTGGTCTAACTCTTGTCCTGTGTCTGAGAGGTCACAACCTCATATGAATCCTTCAATTCCAATTTGAAATTAAAATAGTGAAAATATTATATGCAGTTAATTTTCAAACTGAAAAAGAAATAATACTGACCGCAATCTGACGCTGACGATCACCTTTAATCTTTCCAGTGGCTGGATCACTGTACATCCTCTAATAAACATCGTACTCCATAATATCGGGCTTCTCCACTTCCTATATGAATATAAAATAAACTATTTATATTTAAATTTATATAAAATACTTTAAAAATGTACTTACCAGATGCTCTCTATGCGTACTTAATGTACGACTACCGGCACGATGCATCTCCTCATGTCTCCCCTGATTCTGTCAGTCCAATGAAGATCTCCTCTGAAATCCACCAACCAACCTATGTGAACATAATCCATTCCAAACATGAGATGAAATGTACTCTGGTCGGTGGGCTCTACACGACTCATCAAATACTACCACTCCTTCCTTCTTCATGGTCATCCTTCTCAAATTGTGTAAAAAATAATGGAAACTGTCATGCATAGATACCTCCCATGACGCGTGGATATCGTCACACATGATATCATCGATGGGATAACATAAACCCTAAAAATAATTTATAATATAGAGTTATTAATGAAATAAATTTCAAAATAAAAATTATTTTTTTGATTCCCCATATGCATGTGTATGTAATCGAACACCATTCACCACATATGCATTTTTAGATTTAACCATTTTGGACTGTAGTTTACTCAATATACACAGTCGCTTATCAATTTTATCATCATGATGAGACACATTCATTTTTTTTAAAATTTTAAATATAATAAATAATAAACTGAATTGATATGTTAAACCATCAATAATTTATGTTACTAGTTTTTGAAACCATTGATAATTGTTTTTGCCGGCGTTCTTCAAGAGCAGCTATTGTAATTTCTGGAAAGTATTTCTTGATATGATTATCGTATAACCTACAAATAAAATAAGTTTAATTACTATAACATAAATTATTTAATAATTGATAGAAGTACTCATAGTACAAATGGTGTCATTTCTTCACAGTTGAGCAGAACATAAATATGATCTCTGTATTGTTCATCATCTGAAAGCCATAATTTTTTAACTCCACTGAAGAAAAGAACTGGCTAATTAAAAACTAATAATTGATTATCCATTTAATTATCGACATTCCCCTCGTTCCTTCCCATCCATTTGTGTTTTAATGGATATTCAGATTCAAAATAATGAGAGTAGAAAAAAGAAATTTCCTCTTACAAATAAGCTTAAGCAATTGTGCATTCAACTGATGCTTTGTTACATACTTTTTTATTCAATTTCTGTATTCATCTCTCAAATGGGTACATCTATCTAAACTATACTGGACCTCCACATTTTGTTTCATGTGGAAAATATAATATCAAATGTTCCATTGAGTCAAAGAAATCCAGTGGGAAGATTTTTTTCCAGTTTATATATAATTACAATAGCATCTTCTTCCAGTTTGATTAATTCACCGTACACTGTTGTCACTGCACAAATGTCTCGAAAAAAATATTATATTTCTAATATCGAATCCCAAATCATAGAATTCAACAAACCCCTTAATCCAATCTACATAAGTATTTCTGTTATAAAATGACAATCATGAATTTTTAATCCTGTAATATGACAATTCTTAACACATCTTCCCAAATTAGAAACATAGTCATTTGGAAGTCTTAAATCTGCAATCCACTGACAAAATAATAAGAAACTCTCTTTGGACAGTGTATAAGATACTTTTGGCTTCATTAAACTCTGTGATCTAGAATTTTCAAACAGTTCAATTTCTGGTCTTTTGGAATTTTGGGAAATATCTAATCATGCACTACTGGAAATTAGAATTTTCCCAACACTTGTATACCAACGGTTCTGGAGAACCATTGGTATAAGTGTTTTTTACCAACAGTTTTTACAAACTATTGGTAAATCTTGGTTTTGAGGTCCTTTACCAATGGTTTGCCACAAATCGTTGGTAAAGGCCATTTTTTCCAACGGTTTTTAAAAACCGTTGGGAAATATCTCCTCAAATATCCAGATTTCCAGTATCCCCCCCCACAACACAACATAAATCGATTCCCCCAATTTCCAGAAGCCCTGGCACGAAGGAGAACCCTAACCCACCCCGAGTTCTTCCATCCAATTGGCTGCAACTCCCCCATCCAGGTTAGACTCTTTAAACTTCTTCCCAAATACAAACATATAATCACTCTTCCTCCAATTTCTACATTTTTTTCAATATCTAGCAATATCACGTCATTTTTTCCTATTTTCAGGATTTTGGAAAATTTTATGATTCACACTATTTGATATTGAATCAATGACTAATACATTATTGGTAGATTTCTGTGAATAGGGCTGAATTTGGGTTCATATATCATTTGTAACTAAACATATGACATACGACCACTAATATGGTGATTCCACCTAAGAGTGGTGGAATTTTCCTAGGATAATGGGGCTTCCTCTTCTTTTGTTCTATAGAGTTTTTAGTGTTGGTTTTTAATGTATTTTATTTTCTTATGGATTTATAGTGATTATGTATTGGGTTCCTTTGGTCATGAATTTCGGGTGAGTTATTCTTAAGTTCTTCTTAGAGATCATTGTATTCATAAAGTGTGCCTAATTTTTTTGTAGGTGGTTTCGACTCACTGAGTGACTATTTGGTTATGTTTTTATGATGCCAACGTTTGATTTTTTTTAATAAAGAAACCTATTTATATTTTAATTATATAAATGAGTGGTTTTTAAATATATGTTTATAAAATAGGTAAAATGTTTTCTAAGTGGTTTATTTGGAACCGTACAAAGACATATCCCATTTTTATTGTATTCTAAAATCTCATTTATTTATACATAGTGAATCCTTTATAAGTTTGGTTCCATGTTTGAGCATTACCACTAATATCCCATAGCTTAATACCATTTTTAGATTGTGCACATCACATTATATTTTTAATGAGTTCACTTCTTCCTTAATTAATGTCTTCCAAGGATGTCTTAGAAATCTAATAGCCACTTGAATGTTTTTCCTTTCTTAAATAATGTAATGTATTCCTGGAATAGTCAATTAATTTTTACATTCTAGTAAACCATGTTGATAACCTTCATGATTATATGATCTCATAGGTGGGTGTGGTGAATATGGATATAATTGTAAGCATATGTATTGAATTTTGTTTTTATCTTGCAGGGTTGAAAATTCTGAAGTTGGGTTTTTTAAAGTGATATATAGCAACGTTTTAAACCCCTACTGTATATGCCTAATAGTTTTTTATCATAACTGGCATACGGATAACCGACCAAACACATTTGGATTTTATTGTACTTCAACACAATGATCCATGGGTGAATTGTGAAATGGTCATCCAGACGGTACATCAATCGGAGGTGTCGTGTGAATGTACTGGCTTAAAACGCACTCTGCATGTCGTAAATGGCCAAAACATAGGTTTTACGGTCAAATGCATGCCGAACGACATCAGAATACCTTGAAATCACATGAAAACACCCTAATTATTATTCGTGAGGTGTAATAGGAGACGACACATCATTCGGACGTGCGGTTTGCACGACACGACAGAATATGTGTTTTTTTGGTGTTTGGCGCGCTTGAAAAGTGCGCGTATGGTGGTCAAAACCAGACGAACGACCTCAGAATGCCATGAAATTAGACGACAACAAATAGTGGGTGAATTTTGAAATGGTCGTCTAGACAGCACGTCAATCGGAGGTGTCGTGTGACCGCGCTGGCCGAAAACGCACTCGGCGTGTTGTAAATGGCCAAAACATGCATTTAACGGTCAAATACAAGCCGAACAACATCATAATGACTTGAAATCACACGAAAAGAACCTAATTATTATTTGTGAGGTGTAAAAGGAGATGTCACATCATTTGGACGCATGGTTTGCACCGTACGGCTGAATATGTATTTTTTTGGTGTTTGGCGCACTTGAAAAGCGCACATGGGGTGGTCAAAACCGGCCGAACAACCTCAGAATGCCATCAAATCAGATGAAAACAAAGGGTGGGTTAAATGTTGAAATGGTTAGCCAGAGGAAACGTCAATCAGAGGTGTCATTTGATCGCGCTGGCTGAAAATGCACTCCGCGTGTCGTAAATGGCCAAAACATGCGTTTAATAGTCAAATGCATGCCGAACGACACCAAAATGACTTTAAATCACACGAAAACACCCAAATTATTATTCTTGAGGTGTAAGAGGATATGACACATCATTCAGATGTGTGGTTTTCACGGCACAACTGAATATGTGTTTTTTAGGTGTTTGACGCATTTGAAAAGCACGCGTGGGGTGGTGGAAACCAGCCGAACGACCACAGAATGCCATGAAATCGGATGAAAACAAAGGGTGAGTGAATTTGGAAGTGGTCAGCCAGACGGAACATCAATCAGAGGTGTCGTGTGACTGCGCTGGCCGAAAACACACTCCGCGTGTCGTAAATGGCCGAAACACGCGTTTAATGGTCAAATGCATGCGAAACGACATCGGAATGACTTTAAATCACACGAAAACACCCTAATTATTATTCTTGAGGTGTAAGAGGAGACGCCACATCATTATGATTTGCGGTTTGTGCAGAACAGCTGAATATGTGTTTTTTAGGTGTTTGGTACGCTTGAAAAGCACGTGTAGGGTGGTCGAGACCGGCCGAACGACATCATAATGCCATGAAATCAGACAAAAACAAAAGGTGGGTGAATTTTGAAATAGCTGGCCAGACGACACGTCAATCCGAGGTGTCGTGTGACCTCGCTAGTCGAAAACGCACTCCGCGTGTCGTAAATGGCCAAAACATGCATTTAATGGTAAAATGCTAGCCGAATGACATCAGAATGACTTGAAATCACATGAAAACAGCCCAATTATTATTCGTGATGTGTACGAGGAGATGACACGTCATTCCGAATTGCGGTTTTCATGGCACGACAAAATATGTGTTTTTTAGGTGTTTGGCGCGCTTGAAAAGCGTGCGTGGGGTTGTCGAAACCGGCCGAACGACCTCATAATACCATGAAATCTTATGACAACAATGGGTGTGTGAATTTTTAAATGGTCAGCTAGACGGAACGTCAATCGGAGGTGACGTGTGACCGCGCTGGCCGAAAACACACTCCGCCTGTCGTAAATGGCCAAAACATGCGTTTAACGGTCAAATGCATGCCGAACGATATCATAATGACTTGAAATCACACAAAAACACCCTAATTATTATTTGTGAGGTGTATTAGGAGACGACATGTCATTCGGAAACACGGTTTGCATGGCACAACTGAATATGTGTTTTTTAGGTGTTTGGCGCGCTTGAAAAGCACGCGTGGGGTGGTCGAAACCGGACGGATGACCTCTGAATTCCATGAAATTAGACGAAATGAAAGGGTGGGTGAATTGTGAAATGGTCTGCTAGAGATAACATCAATCGGATGTGTCGTGTGACCGCACTGTCCGAAAACGCACTCCGCGTGTCGTAAATTGCCAAAACATGCGTTTAAAAGTCAAATGCATGCTGAACGACATCAGAATGACTTGAAATCACACAAAAACACCCTAATTATTATTCGTGAGGTATATAAAGATACGAAACGTCATTCAGACGTGCGGTTTGTGCGGCATGACTGAATATGTATTTTTAAGGTGTTTTACGCGCTTGAAAAGCACGCGTGGGGTGGTCGAAACCGGCCGAATGAACTCGGAATGCCCTGAAATCGGACGGCAACAAAGTGTGGGTGAATTTTAAAATGGTCGGCTAGACGGAATGTCAATCGGAGGTGTCATGTGACCGCATTGGCCGAAAATGAACTCTGCGTGTCGTAAATGGCCAAAACATGCGTTTAACGGTCAAATGCATGCCGAATGACATCAGAATGACTTGAAATCACCCAAAACACCATAATTATTATTCATAAGGTTTACGAGGAGACGACACATCATTCAGATGCGCGGTTTGTGCGACACAACTGAATATGTGTTTTCAAGGTGTTTGGCGCTCTTGAAAAGCGCGCGTGGGGTGGTCAAAACCGGTCGAATGACCTTGTAATGCCATGAAATCAGACAGAAACAAAGGGTGGGTGAATTGTGAAATGGTCGGCCAGACGACACATCAATCGGAGGTGTCGTGTGACCGCGCTGGCCAAAAACGCACTCTGCGTGTCGTTAAAGGCCAAAACATGCGTTTAACGGTCAAATGCATGTCGAACGACATCATAATGACTTGAAATCACACGAAAACACCCTAATTATTATTCGTGAGGTGTACAAGGAGACTCCACATCATTTGTATGCGCGGTTTGTGTGGCACGACTGAATATGTGTTTTTTAGGTGTTTGAAGCGCTTGAAAAGCGCGCGTGGGGTTGTCAAAACTGGCCGAACGACCTTGGAATGCCATGAAATTGGACGACAACAAAGGGTGGGTGAATTTTGAAATGTTCGGCTAGAAGACACGTCAATCGGAGGTGTTGTGTGACCGCGCTTGCTGAAAACTCACTCCGCGTGTTGTAAATGGCCAAAACATGCGTTTAACGGTCAAATGCATGCCAAAAGACATCGGAATGACTTGAAATCACAAGGAAACACCATAATTATTATTCATGAGCTTTAAGAGGAGACGAAACATCATTCGGAAGCACGGTTTGTGAGGAACGACTGAATATGTGCTTTTTTGTTGTTTAGCGCGCTTGAAAAGCGAGCGTGGGGTGGTCGAAATCGGCCGAACAACCTCAGAATGCCATGAAATCGGACAACAACAAAGGGTGGGTGAATTGTGAAATGCTCGCCCAGAGAGCACGTCAATCAGAGGTGTCGTGTGGCCACGCTGGCCGAAAATGTATTTCGCGTGTCGTAAATGGCCAAAACATGCGTTTAACAGTCAAATGAATTCTGAACGACATCAGAATGACTTTAAATCAAAATAAAAAACCATACTTATTATTTTTGAGGTGTACGAGGAGAAAAAACGTCATTCGGACACGCGGTTTGCGCGACATGGCTGAATAATTGTTTTTAGGTGTTTGACGCGCTTGTAAAGCACGCGTGGGGGGGTCGAAACCGGTCGAACGACCTCAGAATGCCATGAAATCGGACGACAACAAAGTTTGGGTGAATTGTGAAATGATTGGCCCGACGACACGTCAATTAGAGGTTTCGTGTGACAGCACTGGCCGAAAACGCACTCCGGCAGTCGTAAATGGCCAAAACATGCATTTAACGGTCAAATACGTGCTGAACAACATTGGAATATATTGAAATCACACGAAAACAACCTAATTATTATTCTTGAGGTGTACGAGGAGACATCACGTCATTCGGATGTGCAGTTTGCGCGGCAGGACTGAATATGTGTTTTTTAGGTGTTTGGTGTGCTTGAAAAGCGCTCGTGGGGTGGTTGAAACCGGCCGAACGACCTCATAATTCCATAAAATCAGACTACAACAAAGGGTGGGTGAATTGAGAAATGGTCGGCTAGACGACACGTCAATTGGAGGTTTCGTGTGAACGCGCTGGCTGAAAACGCACTCTGCATTTCGTAAATGGCGAAAACATGCGTTTAACGGTCAAATGAGTTCGAACGACATCAGAATGACTTGAAATCCCATGAAAACACCCTAATTATTATTCTTGAGGTGTACGAGAAGAAATTACGTCATTCAGACGCGTGGTTTGCGAAACACGACTGAATATTTGTTTTTTATGTGTTTGGCGTGCTTGAAAAGCGTCCGTGGGGTGGTCGAAACTGGCCGAACAGCCTCAGAATCCCATGAAATCGGATGAAAACAAAGTTTGGGTGAATTTTGAAATGGTCGACCAGACTTCACATCAATTGGAGGTGTTGTGTGACCACACTGGCCAAAAATGCACTCCGCCTGTCATAAATGGACAAAACATGCGTTTACGGTCAAATGCATGACGAATGACATCGGAATGACTTGAAATCCCAAAAAAACACCCTAATTATTATTCGTGAGGGGTAGGAGGAGATGACACGTCAATCGAACACACGGTTTGCACAGCACGGCTGAATATGTGTTTTTAGGTGTTTGACGCGCTTAAAAAGCACACGTGGGGTAGTTGAAACCAGCCGAACAACCTCAGAATGCCATGAAATCGGACGACAACAAAGGGTTGGTGAATTTTGAAATGGTCGGCCAGATGGCATGTCAATCGGAGGTGTCGTGTGACCGCGCTGGTCGAAAACGCACTTCGCCTGTCGTAAATGGCCAAAACATGCGTTTAACGATCAAATGCTTGCCGAATGACATCAGAATGACTTAAAATCACACGAAAACACCCTAATTGTTATTCTTGAGGTGTAAAAGGAGACATCACATCATTCTGATACGCATTTTGCGTAGCATGACTGAATATGAGATTTTAAGGTGTTTGGCGCGCTTAAAAAGCACGTGTGGGGTGGTCGAAACCGGCCGAATGACCTCTGAATTCCATGAAATCAGATGACAACAAAGGGTGGGTGAATTGTAAAATGGTCGGCCAGACGACACATCAATCAGATGTGTCGTGTGACTGTGCTGGCCAAAAATGCACTCTGCATGTCGTAAATGGCCCAAACATGCGTTTAACGGTCAAATGCATGCCAAACGACATCAGAATGACTTTAAATTACACAAAAAAACCCTAATTATTATTTGTGAGGTGTATGAGGAGACGACACATCATTCGGATGTGTGGTTTGCACGACATGACTGATTATGTGTTTTTTAGGTGTTTGGTGCGGTTGAAAAGCGCGCATGGGTTGGTCCAAACCGGCAGAAAGACCTTAGAATTCCATGAAATTGGACGACAACAAATTTTGGGTGAATTTTGAAATAGTAGTCCAGATGGCATGTCAATCGGAGGTGTCGTCTGACCGTGCTAGCCGAAAACGCACTCCGCGTGTCATAAATGGCCAAATCATGTGTTTAACTGTAAAATGAATTCCAAACGACATCTGAATGACTTGAAATCACACAAAAACACCCTAATTATTATTCATGAGTTTTACGAGGAGACGACACATCATTCAGACGCGCGGTGTGTGCAGCACGACTGAATATGTGTTTTTTAGGTGTTTGGCGCGCTTGAAAAGCGTGCGTGGGGTGGTCGAAACCGGCCGAACGACCTCAGAATGCCATCAAATTGGACGACAACAAAGGGTGAGTGAATTTTGAAATGGTCGGCCAGATGACACGTCAATCAGAGGTTTTGTGTGACCGCGTTGACCGAAAACGCAGTCCGCGCGTCGTAAATTGCCAAAACATGCGTTTAACGGTCAAATGCATTCAAAACAACATCGGAATGACTTTAAATCACATGAAAACACCCTAATTATTATTCTTGAGGTGTACGAGGAGACGACACATCATTCGGACGCACGGTTTGCACGACACGACTGAATATGTGTTTTTTAGGTGTTTGGATCGCTAGAAAAGCGGGTGTGGGGAGGTCTAAACTGGCCGAACGACGTCGGAATTCCATGAAATTGGACAACAACAAAGGGTGGGTGAATTGTGAAATGGTCGGCTAGACGAAACGTCAATCGGAGGTGTCATGTGACCGCGCTGGCCGAAAATGCACTCCGCCTGTCGTAAATGGCCAAAACATGTGTTTAACAGTCAAATGCGTGCCGAACGACATCAGAATGACTTCAAATCACACTAAAACTCCATAATTATTATTCATGAGGAGTATGAGGAGACATCACATCATTCGAAATCACGGTTTGCACGGAATGACTAAATATTTGTTTTTAGGTGTTTGGCATGCTTGAAAAGCACGCGTGGGGTGGTCGAAACCGGTTGAATGGCCTCAGAATGCCATGAAATCAGACGACAACAAAGGGTGGGTGAATTGTAAAATGGTCGGCCAGAAGGCACATTAATCGGAGGTGTCGTGTGACCGCGCTGGCTGAAAACTTACTCCACGTGTCGTAAATGGCCAAAACATGCGTTTAATGGTCAAATGCATTCCGAACGACATCAGAATGACTTTGAATTACATGAAAACACCCTAATTATTATTCATGAGGTGTACGAGGAGAAAAAAAATCATTCAGATGTGCGGTTTGTGTGGAACAGCTGAATATGTGTTTTATAGGTGTTTAGCGCGCTTGAAAAGCGCACATGGGGTGGTTGAAACTGGCCGAACGACCTCGAAATTCCATGAAATTGGATGACAACAAAGGTTGGGTGAATAGTGAAATGGTCGGCTAGAAGGCACGTCAATCGAAGGTGTCGTGTGACCGCATTGGCCGAAAACGCACTCCGCCTGTCGTAAATGGACAAAACAAGCGTTTAATGGTTGAATGCATGCCGAACGACATAAGAATTAATTTAAATCACAAAAAACACCCTAATTATTATTCGTGAGGTGTACGAGGAGACGACACATCATTCAGATGCACGGTTTGCACGCCACTGCTGAATATGTGATTTTTAGGTGTTTAACGCGCTTGAAAAGCGCGTGTGGGGTGGTCGAAACCGGACGAAAAACCTTGGAATGCCATGAAATCAGACGAAAACAAAGGTTGGGTGAATTGTGAAATGGTCGGCCAGACGGTACGTCATTCAGAGGTGTCGTATGACCGCGCTGGCCAAAAACACACTCCGCCTGTCGTAAATGGCCAAAACATGCATTTAACGGTCAAATTCATGCCGAACGACATCAGAATGAATTTATATCACACGAAAACAACCTAATTATTATTCGTGAGGTGTACGAGGAGAAATCACATAATTAGAACACGCGGTTTTCACGGCACGACATGATATATATTTTTTAGGTGTTTGGCACGCTTGAAAAGCGCGAGTGGGGTGGTCGAAACCGGACGAACGACCTCGAAATGCCAGGAAATTGGACGAAAAAAAGGGTGGGTGAATTGTGAAATGGTCGGCTAGACTTCACGTCAATCAGAGGTGTCGTGTGACCAGGCTGGCTAAAAATGCACTCCGCGTGTCGTAAATGGTCAAAACATGCATTTAACGATCAAATGCATTCCGAATGACATCGGAATGACTTGAAATCACATGAAAACACCCTAATTATTATTTGTGAGGTGTACGAGGAGACGATACGTAATTAGGATGTGTGGTTTGCACAACATGGCTGAATATGTGTTTTTTGGTGTTTGGCGCGCTTGAAAAGCATGCATTGGGTGGTCGAAACCAACCGAATGACCTCGGAATTCCATGAAATTGGACGACAACAAAGGTTGGGTGAATTGTGAAATGTTCAGCCAGACGACACGTCAATCAGAGGTGTCATGTGACTGCGCTGGCCGAAAATGCACTCCGCCTGTCGTAAATGGACAAAACATGCGTTTAACGGTCAAATGCATGCCAAACGACATTGTAATGACTTAAAATCATATGAAAACACACTAATTTTTATTCATGTTGTGTAAAAGGAGACAACACATCATTAGGATGCACGGTTTGTGCGGCACGTCTGAATATGTGTTTTTTAGGTGTTTGGCGCGCTTTAAAAGCACGCGTGGGGTGGTCAAAACCGCTCGAATGACCTCGGAATGCCATGAAATCGGACGAAAACAAAGGGTGGGTGAATTTTGAAATGGTCGGCCAGACGACACATCAATCGAAGGTGTCGTGTGACCGCACTGTCTGAAAACGCAATCCGTGTGTCATAAATGGACAAAACATGCATTTAATGGTCAAATGTATGCCAAACGACATCTGAATGACTTGAAATCACACGAAACACCCTAATTATTATTCTTTAGGTGTAATATGAGACATCACGTCATTCAGACACGTGGTTTGCGCTGCACGGCTGAATATGTGATTTTTAGGTGTTTGACGCGCTTGAAAAGCGTGCGTGGGGTGGTCAAAACCATTCGAACACATTTGGATTGTGTTAATACTTTAGGAAAACTATCCATGGGTCATTTTTGACGTGTATGAGTCAACTTTTCCTCAATCTGAGGCACTGTGTGGCCGACACCACTCATAGTGTCTCTCTTTTGTTTCAAAAGGACATCATTTTAAGTGAATACAACAACTGACATACGGAAAACTGACCAAATGCATTCAGATTCTATTGAGACTTTAGGAAAATGATCCATGGGTCATATTTGATGTGTAAGAGTCAACCCCACCTCAATCTGAGGGCCAGTGTGGCCGAAACCACTCAAAGTGTTTCTCTTTTATTTTAAATGGACAATATTTTAAGTGAAAACAACAATTGGCATACTTAAAATGGACCAAACACATTCATATTGTGTTTATATTTTAGTAAAATGATTCATGGGTCATTTGTGATGTGTACGAGTCAACCCCGCCTCAATCTGAGGCGCGGTGTGACCACCACCACTCAAAATGTCTCTCTTTTGTTTAAAATGGACACGATTTTATGTGAAAACAACAATTGACATACGGAAAACTGACAAATGCATTAGGATTCTATTTAAACTTTATGAAAACAATCCATGGGTCATTTTGGACGTGTACAAATAAACCCCATCTCAATCCGAGGCGTGGTGTGGCCGACACCACTCAAAGTGTCTCACGTTTCTTTGAAATGGACAACATTTTAAGTCAAAGCAACAACTGACATACGGAAAATGGACCAAATGCATTCGTATTCTGTTGATACTTTAGGAAAATGATACATGGATCATTTTTGACGTGTATGAGTCAACCCCGCCTCAATCCGAGGCACAGTGTGGCCGGTACCACTCAATGTGTCTTTCTTTTGTTTAAAATGGATGCGATTTTTAGTAAAAACAACCGGCATATAGAAAACTGACCAAACACATTTGGATTGTGTTTATACTTTAGGAAAACGATCCATGGGTCATTTGTGATTTTTACGAGTCAACCCCACCTCAATCCGAGGCACGGTGTGGCCGGCACCACTCAAAGTGTCTCTCTTTTGTTTCAAAAAAACATCATTTTAAGTGAATACAACAACTGAAATTTACACTCATCAACGATAGTTGCAAACTCTTTTTCATGAGTTGGGTAGTTTCACTCATGGGGTCATAAGTGACGAGACTCCTAAGAAAATTCCTTTTCACCATATATTATAAAAAATACAATTTCAATGCAAAATGCACCACAAATCATTACATACCCAAATCTAGGATTAGAAAAAAGGGATTTGGGCCAATTTCAAACTCTTATTCAACTCTAATAAGTATTTATCAGACTATTCTGCCTGTTAGAATTTGATGGGGATGTGGGGGGCTGTGCTGGTTGGGGGCGTTGTGCAGGGGTGAGGTGAATTACTACTAGAAGAGTGGTGGTCATTTGAAGATAGAAATGGGTGTAAATAATGTCTTAGTTATTGAAACTATTACTAACTCTACTGGATGATTGTTGTCATATAAATATTGAAATAGGGAATTGTATTACATGACATGGTTGGAAGAGTTTGATGGTTTTATGTGTTTTTGTGCTATTTTAGGTGTTTTTTATGCTGTTTTAAGTCTGTATGTGGTTTTTGTGATATTTTTTATGTAGGTGTATACTGGAGGGGCTACTGGAGGGTTGATGTGCAATAGTTTTGGAAAAACACATTACCAATGATTTTAAACCGTTGGTATAATAGTTCTGGAAAAACACATTACCAACTGTTTAAAACCGTTGGTATAATAGTTCTGGAAATAGAAATTTAAAAACTATACCAATGGTTTAGAACCGTTTGTATAGTGTTTAGTATACAATATATACCAATGGTTTCTAGAAACCATTGGTAAAAACATTTACACTGCCAGTATTGACAATGGTTTGTAAAACTGTTTGAAATACTCCAATTACACTGCCTTTCCCAGTGGTTATACAAAAACCGTTGGTAATGGGCTACTGCCATGCCTTACTTGCCAATGGTTTTCCAAACTATTGGTATACTATATACCAACGGTTTGGAATCCTTTACCAATGGTTTGAAACCATTGGTAAAGGCTTAATTTCCAGTAGTGATGCCTTTACATTATCTTTGGTCTTACCTGGTGTATCCAAAACTGTATTAAATAACTTATCAAAATAATTTTTCTCAATATGCATGAAATCCAACATGTGGCAGATCAAAAAACCAGACCAATATGGCAGATCCCAAAAAATGCTCCATTTTATCTAATTGTGTTCTTTCCCAAAAGCCATGAATTTTCTGTTAGTTTATTTTTGGTCCAAATGTGATGGAAGGTAATGAAAATACAACTAATTTTAACTCTGTTCCTGAGATCATTTTTGTAGGTCCATCTCTTTCAATTGTGTCTTTTCTGAAATGAAATTCGTTCCTCTAAAAAGGATGATCGGTTGGAAGAAATATGCGATAATAGTCAAAATAGAAAGGTTTTTTTCCATTGATGAGCATAAATGCTTTGCTGTCTCTCATACAACAAGGAAATGATTTTTGGACCATGTGTACTCTAGCCAGATAACATTCCATAGGCTGAGAAGTCCCTAATTGTCCACATCAATGTAGATTTTAGTAGGAAATTTTGTTTCAGAGCAACATTATGTATACTAACACCATTACTCCACAATGAATTTAACTCACCAATCATTGGTTTCAAATAACCATAAATATTCTTTTTTGGATGTCCTAGGATTAATAAGTTCAAAAATATATAAGGGTCCTTTATCTACATCCATGGAGGTAAATTGTAAAAAGTTATAAAGACAGGACAACATGAATACCGACCACCATAAGAACTAAACAGACAGAAACTGTCAGTAGAAAGACCTAATTGTATGTTTCCGGCTTTTAATGAAAAAGAAATATGCAATCAGTCAAAATGTTTCCATGAATCACTATCAGATGGATGCTTTAAGATTTTATGAGTTGAAATATTGGTTTTGTTCCATGACATCATTGCCGATGTGTTCTGAGACATAAATAAACGCTGCAACCTAGGTGTAAGTGGGAAATATCTCAACTGTTTTACAGGAATCAATCCAGACTTCCCTGGTTGAGCTTCTTTATACCTTGATTGTCCACATGCGGGACAACTATTCAATGAATCATTTTCACCAAAATATAAGATGCAATCATTTTACCACACATGAATATTCTGATAACTGAGGTTCAGATTACGAACCGGCCTCTTGCTCTAATAGTAATTTGCAAGCAACACATTACCTTCAGGTAATAGTGTTTTAACCAAAGAAAATATCTGATAAAAACAATTGTTTTACATTCTATTATCTGATTTAATAGCCATAAAATTTTCAACCACTTATAATTTTTTTATCTTGCAACTAGGATATAATTCAGCCTCAGTAGACCTCAACAACTCATAAAATTCAGGTAGTGCCAAATCATGAGTTAAATCAATATCATCTTGAGTTTCAGTTTGTTGAACAGATGGACCCACCACATGATGTACTAAATTTGAAACCATGATGGATCCATAATAAAATTATAAGTATCTTCTCTGGAACTTCATTAACCGTGTTGATACTAAAAAACATTATATGGTTGAAAACAATGCAAGAGATGCCCCCCAAAATTGTCATAGGTGTCAAACTTTCTTAGAGCACAGTTTTTATAAGGACACTTAATTTTGCATTCTAAAACAAAATCTGGTTTTGATGATGAAAATGATAAGAAAGCTTCAACCCCCTCAATATATATAGGATTTAAACCATAACCATTTGGATTTCTATACTGATTTATCCAAACATGATCATCCAATAATGACTGTTATCGACTTCCTTGTTCCATATTTTTCTACAAAATTTAAAATCATTACTATTTTTGAATAATTTGAAATAATAAAAACACTATCCAAAAAATAGAAGATAAATAATTACAACTAATTCTTAATAATTACAACTAATTACAGGCGACACAATTTCCAGTGGATCAACAACTGCCCTTTGGTCCGACAACTCATTTACTTGAAACTTTATCACACTGAAATCACAATAAAGAATCTTATTGGAGGTATGCATATCCATTATTGTGCATATGAGAATGCATAATCATACCTTCAACTAGATTCTTCATTGTGATTTTAGTGTGAGAAAGATGTAAGTAAATGAGGCATCAGACAAAAGAGCCCCCTTTTTGTTGGTGAATCATCTTATTGCAACTGTCACCACCTGAAAACATTATAAAAAATGTGGTCCTATGAATGCATATCTAATCTCGTGCATGCGAGATTGGATATGCATATGTAGCAACACATTTTTCATAATCTTTTGCGTCGGTGAGAGTTTTAAGGAGAGGAGTCATCAAGCAAAAGGAGTGCCTCCAATCCATTGGAAATTGTGCCAATTTCTTACAATTTATTACAATTATCCCAATTTATCGCAAATTCTCCCTATTTATCCCTAATTATCCCTAATTATTACTAATTATTACTAATTATTACTAATTATGACTAATTATTACTAATTATGACTAATTATTACTAATTATTACTAATTACTACAAATTATTCCTAATTATTCCTAATTATTGCTAATTATTCATAATTATTCGTAATTATTCGTAATTATTCGTAATTATTAGTAATTATTCATAATTATTCGTAAATATTTATAATTATTCGTAATTATTCATAATTATCTGTAATTATTCGTAATTATTCAAAATTATTCATAATTATTCATAATTATTTGTAATTATTTATAATTATTTGTAATTATTCATAATTATTCATAATTATTCGTAATTATTCATAATTATTCATAATTATTCGTAATTATTCGTAATTATTCCTAATTATTCATAATTATTACTAATTATTACTAATTATTAATAATTATTACTAATTATTACTAAATATTACTAATTATTACTAATTATTACTAAATATTACTAAATATTACTAATTATTTTTAATTATTTCTAATTATTACTAATTATTCCTAATTATTACTAATTATTCCTACTTATTCCTACTTATTTCTAATTATTTCTAAATATTCATAATTATTGCTAATTATTCCTAACTATTTCTAATTATTCTTAATTATTGCTAAATTCTGCTAATTATTCCTAATTATTCCTAAATATTCGTAATTATTTCTAATTATCCCTAATTATTCCAAATTATTACTAATTATTTCTAATTATTGCTAATTATTCCTAATCATTGCTAATTATTTTTAATTATTGCTAATTATTCGCAATTATTGCTAATTATTTCTAATTATTGCTAATTATTAATAATTACTCCAAATTATTACTAATTATTCATAATTATTCCTAATTATTCCTAATTATTCCTAATTATTCCTAACTATTTTTAATTATTTTTAATTATTCCTAATTATTCTTAATTATTCCTAATTATTTCCAATTATTCCTAATTATTCCTAATTATTCCTAATTATTCCTAATTATTTCTAATTATTTCTAATTATTGGTAATTATTCATAATTATTGCTAATTGCTGCTAATTATTCCTAATTATTCGTAATCATTGCTAATTATTGCCAATTATTGCCAATTATTGCTAATTGTTGCCAATTATTGCTAATTATTCCCGATTATTCCTAATTATTGCTAATTATTGTTAATTATTGCTAATTATTCCTAATTATTAGTAATTATTAGTAATTATTAGTAATTATTATTAATTATTGCTAATTATTAGTAATTATTGCTAATTATTGCTAATTATTTCTAATTATTGCTAATTATTGCTAATTATTGCTAATTATTAATAATTATTAGTAATTATTGTTAATTATTGCTAATTATTGATAATTATTGCTAATTATTAGTAATTATTACTAATTATTACTATTTATTACTAATTATTACTATTTATTACTAATTATTACTAATTATTAGTATTTATTACTATTTATTACTAATTATTAGTATTTATTACTATTTAATTGTATTTATTACTAATTAATACTAATTATAACTAATTAATACTAATTGTTACTAATTAGTACTAATTATTACTAATTAATATCAGTTATTACTAATTATTACTAATTATTACTAATTATTTCAAATTATTACTAATTATTAGTAATTATTTCTGATTGATACTAATTATTAGTATTTATTAAAAATTATTCATATTTATTACTAATTATTAGTATTTATTAATATTTTTTTCTAATTATTACTAATTACCCTTAATTATTACTAATTACGGCTAATTATTACTAATTAGAATTAATTATTATTAATTACTCCGTATTTCCGCAAATTACCGCAACTAATTACTAATTACCACAAATTAATTATATTCATTACTAATTATCGTTAATAATTCCTATTTACTACGAATTATTAATAATTAATACTAATAATTTGAATTTATTATTACAAATAAATACTGAAGACAAAACAATGTAAATCTAATTTAATTACAATTAATTAACAATAATTAAAATTAATATAAAAAATGAAATAAATATTAAATAAAATAAAACATAAATAGCTTTAAACTTGATCTCTTATAAGTGTAGACGACTTCAAAACCTGTTCATAAAAAAAAATTAACTCAGAAAATTTTAACCCTAAAATTAGAGTTTAGAGAGAGAGATAAAGTAGGAATTGAGAGGAAGAATGAAAAAAATAAACGGATGAGGGGTATACATAGGATAGAGTATTTACGACGGTATTATTTGTGACGGGCCTCGTCGGAAATACCTTCGGCCGCATTAATTACTATCACCGGTTAAAACGGTATTTCCGACGTGACTCGTCGTCGCAAATAGTGGCATGTCGACACATTATTTGTGACCGAGAAATATTGTAAAGACCCGTAAAATTCAAGGGAAATTTTTTCTTAATTTTCTTTAGAATTTTACAAGAGCGTGGTTTCAGACGGCACCTGATTCCGAGGCCCGGAGTGCCCGGAATTAATTTCCGAAGTTTGGCTCGGGTACGTTCAGTGAACGAACGAGCGAGAATTCCTAACTTTTGATCCGGTGCTCGGAATTGAAATCTGAGGGCACCGATGAAACCGCAGCACCGGTAATTGCTTAAGAGGACTTTTCCCGAAGGTGCGTTTGCTGAGGAGGAGTTGTTAAAAAAAAGGGGAGTTAAATGTGAAGTAATAAAATTGTGTTACAATTTTATTTCATATTCTAAGTTGTTAACCTATGTGTGGAAGTTGGGTAGGACCTACTTGTTGTTAACTACCCTTGAGAGAATAAAGGTGGGGTGGGGCCCACACGAGCCCAACCCCTCACCTTCCCTAACTCCTCTAAACCCCCCACTTAAGATGTGTAACTCATCTTAACCTTTAAACTTCCCATTAATTGGGTGACTTTCCCTCTCCTCACTTTAATCATGCCAACACACTAATCCAATTAATGGAATTAAGTTTTTGAATTTTGAACTCATAGAATGACTTAATAAAATAAGATTAGCTTATTTTATTTTTGGGGGTTAGATTGGTTGTGTTGAGGATTGGAGGAGAGAGCTCTAAGTCTCTTGAAGAACTTCATCTTCTCCGGCAAAGAACGTCTTCATCCTCAACGAAGAACGACAACACTTCGTCAAGGATCATCGACTCGGCGACCCGGTATCTTCAGACCTCTTCTTCCTCCTCGGACCTTCTTCGTCGGCAAACGAAGATCCGCCAACGTCGTGTCTCTTCGGGCATATCTCTTCGTCAACGGATTTGACGAACGACAACCGCGACGCCCGACCTCCGCGACGCCGTCTTCCGCGGAACGTAGACGAATCTTCGAATCTTAAACCCGAGGTAGGGGTTGTTGATTTCATTTGGGTTTCCTTATTCCTTTTCTTGCTCGTGGATCGCATGTCTACGTGTGGCATTTAAATATTTTATTTAAGTGTTATAGTTAACGCGAGGGGGGCCGGACCGCACGAACACGGCCGAACCCCCCCTCCATCGTTCATGTTTATTCATGCGGGTGGAAGCAGGTGGCGTGGTGCCGTCGCACCACGCGGATGAACGTGCAAATATCTTACGCGATGCCGTCGCACGCACCATGGAAGAAACAACAAGAACGCGACGCCGTCGCGCCGCGTTGAGTGAATATCAAAGCACGGCAAAGGGGCGCGGTGCCGTCGCACCGCGCCAGATGACGAACGCCGCGACCGGTTCCGGGCCGCGGCAGGACGAGGAGACTGCGGCCGGTTCCGGGCCGCGGCGGGACGAGTAGACCGCGGCCGGTTCCGGGCCACGGCGGAAGAGGAGACCGGCGGCCGGGCCGCCGGCGTCGGAAGTCGAAGGCGGGACCGGAATTTCCGGTCCCGTTGGTAAAAACCGGCCGGCCAGCTGGCCGGCCGGATGACTTAAAACCGGGGAATTTAATTCCCCGGCCAACCCTTGAAAACCCCCCTCTTTAAGAGGGGGGGCGGTTCTTTAAGGAGGGGGGGGGGGGGCAGCAGCCCCCCGGTTTAATTCAAAACCGGCCCCCACGTGGGGGCCGATTTGTTGCAAACGGCGCGGCAAAGCCGCGCCGCCCTTCTGAAGAAGCGGGGGTTAGCCCCCCGCGTGCGGCCCCTCGCGGCACCCCGAGCCGCCGCGGCACGCCGCACCGCCGCGCCGCCGCCCGCCGCCGCCGGCCACCGCCGCGCCGCCGCGCCGCCGCCCGCCCCCGCCGGCCACCGCCGCCGGCCGCCGCCGCGCCGCCCCGGGGGGGGGGGGGGGGTCGGGCCGGGTCGGCCCGGACCCGGACCCCCCCGTTTCGAACCTGAATTGGTTTTTGGCTCATATCTTGAGCCTCGGACCTCCGAATGATGAACCGTCTGCGGAAACGCGATCCTTGGATCGAGACGGTCGTTTCGGTATATCGCACTCAAGGTTTAGGTTTACTTTGAGTTCGGCCGGGTTGGTTCGTTCACGAAACCAACCGGGCCTTCGGAGCGGAAACACTTATATCTTGAGCTACGGACGTCCGATTGACGTGACGTCAGTCGCGAAGTGTTCCTCTTAGTGAGACGGATCTTTTGGCATACTCCGCCCGAGGTTTGGACGCAGGTGGAGTACGGTCGGGTTGGTTTTGCCTTAAAAACCAACCGGGCCCCGGAGACGAAAATGCCAATAACTCTCAGACCGGGCGTCCGATCGACGCGCCGTCTGTTGCGTTGAGTTCCTGTTGACGATACGGAACTTTTGGATACATCAACTCTGGTCTTCGTGATAGTTGATGTATCAGCTTCTCGGCTCGTGGAGCGGACCCTCCGTATGAGCTTGCTGTGTGCGGGAACCCTAGTGCTGGCTGCGACTGCTACTACTGCTACGACTGCTACTGTGACTGCGACGACGACAGTACAGAGATCCTACGTGGATTCGACGACGACAGTACAGAGATCCTGTGTGGATTCGACGACGACGACTACAGCACTCAGCGATCCTACGTGGATCAGTGCTACAGGTCCTGTGTGGGCCCGATCCTGTGTGGGTCCTTGCGCTCAGCGGTTCTGTGTGAGCCAGCGCCTACAGGTCCTGTGTGGGCCCGATCCTGTGTGAGTCTTTGCGGGGGTTAGTTACATATCGATCCTTCGTGGGTCCGACGACTTAGATGGATCAGTGATCATCTTTATCGTCCTTGAAGAAGTATACCTGTGTGAGCTGAATCCTGTTGCTTTCCTGTGTGGATTGTGTTGTGCAATCCTGTGTGGATTATGTTTTGCTTTCCTATGTGGAATACGTATACTTTCCTGCGTGGACTGAGTTGTACTTGGGCTCGGAGGTTGGAGCGTATTTGAATTGATGACTTAGGTATATGTATGGGCATATACCTAAGCAGTGTCGGTTGTTACTTCCTGATTGTACTTTTCTTAGTGGTTTATCCTTTGTGGATTTGAGAGACCTTCAGGGGTCTCGGGGTCCCTACTGAGTAGCTTATACTCACCCCTGCACGGGCTTTGCCCGCACTACGTTGTGTTGGTTGCAGACGACGGACAGCGTTGACCTTAGCTGAGGCTTGCACAGCGGGACGGTACCCGGAGGTGGACCACTGGGCGGGACGTGCTCGGAGCGGACGGCGGGACCCGTGGAGCAGAGGAGCTATCTGTACCCACCCTTCAGGTGGGATTTCCAGTGGACAGCTCGGAGTAGCGGCTTTTACTTTACAGTTGCTGTTTTTCCCTTTTAGAGTTGTACTTTACTTTCAGTTTGGGTTTGTATTCTGGCCCATTTACTTTTCCGCACTTTCAGTCGTACTCTGCTTGTTTAGCGTTTACTTTCCGCTTGTTTACTCTGTGGTGTGTGTTTACTTTTCAAAGGCAATGCCTTCCCTTTTTACCGGGATTTACGCCTTGGTGCTAGTCGCCAGCCCCTGGCCTATGGAAGGCGGGCTTGGGGTAGTCACGGCACGGACCCCGAGGGCGGGTCGTGACAAATATCCCATCGCAAATAGTATTTACCGTCGCCAGTTATTTGCGACGGGTCCAGTCGCAAATAGTGACCCATCGACGCACTATTTGCGACAAAGGGCAGATCCCGTCACAAATAGTTTTTATCGCCGCTATGTATTTGCGACGGGGAGGCACCCCCCGTCGCAAATATCCTTCCCACGGTTTCGCGCACAGACCTCTCCAAACCGTGCCAAACCTTTTAAGACAGGACCCCTAATCTCGTCGCAAATAACTAATTATTTGCAACTGGTTGATATCCCCATCGCAAATACTCTATTTGATGGACTATTTGCGACGAGATCTATTCCCGTCGCAAATAACCCGTCGCAAAAAAGTTATTTTTCCCATAGTGCTAGTCTTGTTGACTTTTCCTCATCAACATTTATTGAATACATGAATAAAAATTTAATTTATTATTTATTCATTTAGTAAATAATTAAATAGATATTATATATCCTTGTAATTATATATTTACCTTGTGAATAAATATTTATTTAATTTATGTGATCAATAAATCCTAAATAAAATTACTCCTCATATGTTAGAATAATAGTTATTACAATAAATAAATTTAATTAGAATTTAATAGCGATCAACCAAAACACTTTGTGTGTGAACCACTAGACTTCTTCCTCATTGGAATTTGGTGGATTTTCTTAAATTCCAAGATTACTGTGTAGAAATGGGTCAAGGAACTCAAGAGGAATAAGTTAATATCACAACGTGAACAACCACATACAAACACTAACTTTGTAATAAAATCCCTTTGTCTCGATATCTCATCAAGTAGGTTGCATACTCGTGTCATCAACCCTAATGCTTGATATTTATTTCTTTAATTATCTTTAATGAACATATCTATATCACCATATCCATGGAATTTATTTGGACGGTTCCATTATAATCCGATGGATGAGATATTAACTTTTATAAATTGAAGGGAAAAATCCTTCCTCAACTTATTCCTTAATAATGTACTAATAATGACATAATCAACATATCCTAATTAGCATGAACATAGTGAATCAGAGGTTTCTTTAATACATATAAGTGCACATGTCATGATATATATTAATAATAATATTAAAGTATACAGACCATTACACATGCTCAAAGATAGGAATATCCTATGGCTTGAAAACATGTGGATTTCTTATTGGTGGGTTCATCCTTATAATCCCCCATCTTGAAGATCACCAAGTATGAACTTCATGAGATAGAGCCTCATCCTATTATGATAATTCATACCTAAAATTCAAAAAACTATATGCCCTATAATTTTTCATCATCCTGACCATAGGGATGAAATTTAAGATATATCATCATATCATCTCAAGGTTCTCATCCTAGTGGGGAACTTCTATGATATATTTTGATGCATTAAATACCCCAGGACATTATCACATTAAATCCATGTATAATAATGATAAATATGTAATAATATATATTTAATGTTCACTTCTTTGAATATAAATGATAATATGAAGTACAGACTAGTTATGGTTAGGATACCAATTCCAATAAACTCCTAGTTAGCCTAGAGAAAACTACCAATGACTTTTAGTCCACTAACAGTCACATGGAGATCATGTTTCTACTGAGGAATGGGTTTTATTATGGGGTTCCCTATATTATCTTCCATGGAAATAGTACTCCCTTCAACTTCATCTCATGAACTAGAATTATATCAATAGAATTTCCTTTTTGAATATATAATTATGTCATATTAAGAAATATAATTTTATATATTGCACACACACCAGATGATGAAAAAAAAAATTATTATATTAATTTCAACATTACATTTAGAGAATAAAAATTTCCACATGAATTGAAAGTATTATAATGGTACAAAACATAGAAAATAAAACAACAATAATAGGAAAATTTGGATCCTCTTGATCCCCTAAAACAACCACACTCACAAAAAACACTATAGAAATGAAGCCGAATGTTACTTTTGTGATATTCATTTTGAAAATGAAAATATATAACCTTGAGAGAAAATTTATTTGAATGAATAAAGAAATAAATATAACGTATTTATAAAAAGTAGAGAACCCAATGATCGTTACAAAATTGACTGTTGGAATAGAAATTTGACCATTAGAATAGTAACCTAACAGTTGGAATAGAATCTGACCATTAAAAATAGTAGCCTAACCATTATAATAGTATCCTCAACTATGGAAGTGAAAAATAATATTTATTCATCTTATAAAATGGAAATATATAATATTTATATCATGATACTGGTAAATAAATGTTTTAAAAATCATAAAATAAGTGTACGTATTTTTGTAATACTTATATGTTTTATTTTAATTTTTATAAAAAAAATAAATATTAAAAACAAAGTTTATTTTTATAAAATGGGTTTATAAATATTATTTTTTAAAATAATAATAATATAATTTTTTGAGACCATAAGTAAATTTTAAAAGTGTCAAATAATTGATCATAATATTAACATTGGTATTTTTCAAATAAATAAATATTTTTTTTAGAAGTTTATCATATTTATAATATTATTTTCAAAAAATGGATTTTATTTTTGGATTCTACACTTTGAAAATGGTTAGGTTTAATTTCTGATATTTTCTAAAATAGTCAAATTTTTGAGTAATAGTGAAATACAATAAAATACGGTATTTAACATTATAAACTAAATACATAAATTTTTGAGTCACAATTGATGTAATAACCTATTAGTTTAAAATCACATGAAAAATTTACTATATATAGTCACAAGAATCAATAATATTGACAGTCTTGATGAAAAATAATAATATAGTGGATATAATAATAAAAAACCCCTCTCATGCCCTTATAAATCCACTCATCACAACCCCTTCTCCTCACACCTTCTAAGCCTGGAGGATTTCCAAATTTTTGCCCTACACTTTTCCCAATACTCTCCCCCATGTCCAAGTTCTGATGGTCTCAACCAAAGACCATTTGAATTAGCCTTAACAGGTATCCTAATAGGAGACAACCAAAAGAATAGGTAAGATTCTCAACTAATATCTTTCAATTCTATTATTCTTTTAACACCCCATATGATCCTCATAATTCAAATCATAGTAACATCAATATCCTAAATATACTGATATGTTATTATTATGTTGGAATATTCATCTTCTTCACCCCTTATTTTTCTTGAATGAATGCGTTGTTTATAATATGGTTGGTTCACCATCTCCATAAACAACATACTTCATTTTTCTCCACCGTCTTCAAGGATGGTCATAAAAATATTATTATGGTTAAATAATGCGATAATAAGTATATTATAACTTATTTAAAAATATTTAATGAATATATTTCCATAATATTTAATAGGATGAAACTAGTTTGTGATGGTCAGTAAAATCATCTAAACGAACTAACCATTCAATGTTAAATTATTTTACTAAAAGAATCATCCCTATGTCAGAACACATATGGGTATTTGGGATAACTATAATTTATTTAGGTACATTAATACGATTTCCTTTCACTTTAAGAGTTATTATTACATTTGAAAAGAAGTCAAATAATGATCTACATGTGATCTGACCATGGAACCAAGAAACGAACACCTTCAAAAAAGTGAAATCAAACATTATATATCATTTAAATGAATATAAATGAAAAATATAAAATTATAATAAATCAAATATATATGTATTTTTTTTAAATAATTAATTAATTAATACAATTTTATTGTCTAGGATGTTAAGGTAAAATGTAGAGTGATTCGAGAACATAATATAAAGGAGCACTCTGAACCAGCCTTTTCCCTTGGGTTATGAACTTTATCTCTCAAACTCATTGTATCTCTCTATTTAATGTTATTAAATGATTATAAATTCTATACATATTTCTTATATATATATATATATATCTATTTTATCCTCCCTTCTTTTTATGGGGTAATACATTCCTAAAGTCCATTTGTCGATTCTCTATGAAGTTAGAGTATATTTCATCTTCTAATAAAGCTAAATAAGTATTATAGATATGAAATTTCATTAAATAGATATATTTGGTACTTTGTAGTAAAAACCATATCACAATTTACTATGCTAATATTATAATGGTGGCTCTCACCATAGAACCAAGGTCACATCATTAGATAAAACACATACTCTGAAAGTATCATATCCTGATGTATTTTTCTTGGAGACTTAAAGTATGGTGACCCAAGACTTTCTTTGAGATCTTTTGGATCAAAAACCCTCCCTTGATGTTGAAGACCCATCCCATACATGATTTTATTTCATCTAGATTTGTTTGGAAACTAGAATATAAATATACCCTGATGACTAATTCCTTAAATATTCTAAATACTTTGAACATATCCTTAGTTTTCTTAGATAATTAAGAATAGTTTTGATAGACATGAAATGGTGGTCTCTTGAATCTTCCTCATATCTACCTACTACACTTAAGTCAAAAGAAACATATTGTCTGATGCACAAAATGACATATATGACATACCCAATTTCATACAAATATGGAATAATTTCCATTATCTATGCCTCCTTATATGTTTGAGGTAACATTTTCTTGGAAATATGAATACCATGTGACATAGGAAACAATCCCATCTTGGATTTTTCAATACTTAGTATCCTCTGTATCTTTTCAATATATATACCCTAACTTATATCAATTAGTCTCTTGGATATATCATGATGGATCTTGATCGTAATAATATATGTTGTTTTGTTTAAGTCTTCTATGGAGAAACATGTATTTAACCACATTTTAACAGTCGATAAGGTGGGTATCTCATTTTCAATAAGTAAAATTTCACAAAAATATACTATAAAGAAAATGGAAACACTCCCACTACACCATTTATAGACATAAGGATCAAATTAATTTCTTATGAAACCAAATTCTATTATGGATTCATGAAAATTAATGTTCCATGACTTGGATTCTTTCTTTAATCCATACATGGATATCTTTAACTTTTATACTTTATGATAATAACCTATAGTAATAAATCCTTATAATTGTTTCATATAAAAATATTCATGAAGTTTCTCATTAAGGAAGTATTTTTTGACATGAAACTTCCAAATAAAAGAGTGATAGTATACTTAAATGTAAAGTATAATTTTGATGTATTTAAACATATTGAGTGGTAAAAAGGTTTTATCATAGTCTACACCTTGATGCTAATTGTACCCTTTTACAACCAGTCATAACTTATATGTACTGACATGACTATACATTTCTAGTTTCTTCTTGAAAACCCCTTTGGAACTAATTGGCTTAACATCAACTAGAGGATCCACTAAAATCCATACTTGGTTCTAGGACAAGGAACCTATTTCAAAATTCATGTCTTCTTTCCATTTGGAAAAATCTGTGCTAGTTACTTCTTCCTTATAGGTTAGTGGATCATTATTATCGATTAATAATTAGTCACCATCCTCAGTGACTAGAAAAATATATATTTCAATTTCTCTAACCTCTTTTTTTACTTCTACAAAGTACTTTTTTCTCTAAAAAAATTTCTTCCACAGGGCTTTATGGAACTTGTTCCTTTACCGACTCATATGTATATTTATCTTAAATATAATAAAATTCTATCTCACTCCTACTCTATATTTTATATATATTATCCCTCTCAGGGAACATCAAATGTATTTCCACAATTACATTTTTATATGAGGGGTCGTATAGGTAATATACCCTTGTTTCCCTGGGATATCCTATAATGATGCACTTTATCCCTCTGGTTGAAAGTTTATTTCCTTAAGAGATATTAACAAATTCTTCTCCTTCTCGAACATGTAATTTTTAAAACATGGGTTTATTTTCACTTTATAATTTATATGGTATACTGTATACTACTTTAGTTTGTGCTTGGTTTAGTATGTGAACTTCTGTCTGAAATGCATATCCCCAAAATGATTGTGGAATATTTACATGAATCACTATTGGCATCACCATATCGAACAATGTGTAGTTCCTCCTTTCACTTAAACCATTTAATTTAGGTGTATAATGAGAAGTGAGTTGGGATAAAATCCCGTACTCTCATAAATCTCCAATAGAGTCTTGATAAATATATTTTCCACTATGGTCTAAGTAGATCTTTTAATCTTCTTAGCAATCTAATTCTCAACCTCATTATTGAATTCCATAAATTTATAGAAGGATTTTGACTTGTACCTCATTAATGTAATGTTCCAAACCCATATTCCATCCCAAATAGTGCTCCATACCCAGTTGGTTACGTGGCCTCAAGCTCATCTCCCCAAACACGAGAGTCTTTTGACTAGTAGCGAGGGTCTATGTGAGTCAGTGGGGAGACTATGCACTCATTACTAGAGTATCACAGTGGAAGTCAAATTCATACAATATAAGATGCAAATAAATAAGTAGAAAAATGAAAGTAAGACAAGATAGGAGTATATAATAATAACGAGAAGTGTCTCATATGCAATTTTTTTAGATAGTACAAGTATCTAGAAATCATCTAGAACAGTCACTACTACAAATATGACCTTTATCAGCACTAGAAAAGTGCATTAACAACGCATAAAAAAGCGCTGTTAATCGAGGCAAAGATAAAGGGGGGGGGTCCCTTTTATCAGCGCTCAGAAAAGCAGTGATAAAAGCACCTTTTATCAGCGCTAAAAAAGCGCTTATAAAAGACAAAAATAAATAAATAAAAGAATTATATAATAAGGGGGGGGGGGGTGGGCGGGGGGAGCTTTTAATAGCACTGTACCCCCCTTTATCAGTGCTAGGCAGACCCCAAACCTCACACTCTCCCATGCACTTCCCTTCCCATGCATCCCCCACACGCAGGCACCTCCTTTCTTCCACCCAAACTTGAACCTGTGACCTCCCCTTGCCTGCCAGCACCTTTACCACTAATCCATTTCGTTTTTTTCTCTATTGAATGATATATCTATTTATTTATATATATATATAGTTATATTTATTCATATATTAATATAGATTCATATTAATATAAATATATTTAGTTATATTAATACATATATATTTATTCATATATTAATATATATATATATATTTATTTATTTATTCGTATTTTAATATATATATATAGTTATATTTATTCGTATATTAACATATATTCATATTAATATAAATATATTTAGTTATATTAATACATATATATTTATTCCTATATTAGTATATATATATTCATTTGTATATTAATATATACTTATATATATATATATATATTTAGTTATAATTTTTTATCCGTATATTTATTTGTATATTAATTTATATTTATAAGATTAGTTTTAAATACATTTATAAAATTTATTTTTTTGTGTGTTTATAAATAAAAAAATAATTACATACATACATATATACAACACACACACAAACAGACAAACACACACACACACATATATATTTACGAATAAATACATATATATGTGTATTTGAAAAGCCATAGAATGTTAAAACGACCATAACTTCTAATCCAGAACCCCATTTCAACTCCACAACCAGTAAAATCGATGAAAATGAAAAAATATCTGATATGATATGTGGTACATGCCTAACAGACATCCAGATCAGATGTTATACCTGTTTGAATGTTAAAAAATCGGGTATCCCGAAAAAAAATCAGTTTTTGAGGCCTTCTGGTCCTTTTTTGGCCTAAAAAATGTGATAGATGGTTCACTTTAGTGATTAAAACGTAGAGCTTGTCGCAGGCTTTGATTTGATATGTTGTAGAGCTCAAACAGACACATGGATCAAAGGTTTTGGCCATTTGATGTTTGAGTTACATTTTCAACTTATTTTAGATCTTTTTTTTTGATTTTTTGTGTCTTCCAATTATTATTAAATGATTATTAATCAATGATAATTAGAAAATTATTAATTAATAATATTTTTTAAAATATTTTAAATCTATTTTCACTAAATTTATTATATATTAAATTTAATAGTTTATTTATACTTATCTAAAATATATTTAAAAAATATATGTTATATTTATATCATTATAAAAATACTCATATAACAATATTTTTTTTTCATGAATTTTTTTTGAAACATAAAATTTTTCAGCACTAGGAAAAAGCATTGATAAAGCCCCCCTTTATTAGCGCTACTAAAAAAACACTAATAAAGGGGCCCCTTTAATAGAGCTAAAAAATCGTTGATAAAGGGGGGGCCTTTATCAGTGCTAGAAAAAGCACTGATAAAGTTTCACTTTTAACAACACTTTTTTTAGCACTGATAAAGGGTGGCACTGTGAAAACCCTGTTTTGTGGTAATGAGTACATGGAAATAAAATACAAGTATCCCAAAAAGAACAAAATACCAAAAAGGTATCCTAGCATATCAAGCTTCATCTTGATCCAATGATCCCCTACTCCAAAGCCACAATCAACAACTTATACTAGGGCATTTGCCCCGATCATCACCTATAACCATATGATCTGTTTGGGTCCCCGAGGAGGCCCAAACAGGGTGTGAGATAAACATCCCAGTAGGAAATCACCTAGTTTTATACAATTCTAATAGAAAATCTACAAAAGTGATAGCAAGTGTAAAATACTAGTAAAGTAAGTGTGTATTACCATGGCATAAGTCTACTGTAACAAGTAAAGCCAACCGTCCCTCAAGGATACCTGCAAAAGAGAGTTAGATCCTAACAAGGAAACTATAACAAGTAAACAAGTCACACAGCCATGCCGTATATCCATTTGTATCAAGATACCCACAACCACGTTGTATAAAGAAATCAATTATCCCATGACCACACTGTATAGTGAAGTCAAATATCCCATGGCCATGTCATATAGTGGAGTAGCAGACCTCAAGGTCTAGATATAAGGTGTCAGGAAAACAAGACATCCATTTAAAATATCTAGACCACGGAGGGACGAATCCAAGGAGCTTTTCCAAGGCATCCCATCGAGTCCCATGGGAATCCCTAGTGGAAACTCAGTTAGGAACTGGTTGGGGTCCTAGGAGCATGGCAATAACAAGTCCTATGTGAGCCCAAGCAAGCCAGATCCAAGGGGTAGCAAGGCGTGATGCATCCCATGGAATCAAGAGCCAAGGGGCTGGTTCAACCCAAGACATCCACTACCACATTTAAAATCCATGGAGAGCAGTCCATGGAATCTATCAAACCAATCATTCAAGCATTCAATTCAAACATCCAATCTAAATATTCATAACCTTGTGAGTATACCCAATCACATCAACAATCAGAAGCCATGAGTATACCCATTCATGCAAACCGTTTATCACTTACCAAACATATGGGCCTACCCTCCCATATAGTCCATTTAACATGCCATTGGTCATTT
Organism: Viscum album; assembly: GCA_963277665.1. Classification (NCBI taxonomy): domain Eukaryota; kingdom Viridiplantae; phylum Streptophyta; class Magnoliopsida; order Santalales; family Viscaceae; genus Viscum; species Viscum album. The sequence continues at coordinate 1,735,049,313 of OY728122.1, read as the reverse complement.
CATATAGGTTTACCCACCCATATTATCCATTAAACATTCCAAACTATCAAAATAGTTAAGGCAAAAAATGATATGTTTTAATTGAGGAGGTAGTACATCTCCTAAATAAGATACTCAAGCTATCAAGGTATTAAAAAGCTTCCTCTAACTAGGAAATCACAAGAACACACCCATTGGGTGGTTTGAATAGGCATAAAGAAGGTATTTCCTTAAGGCGCACCCTTCGGATGACCTCAAAACGAGCAATGGGTGACAATGCACCTAAATGGAATCCATGGTCAACCTCACTAGGTCCAACTACAGCTACTAAAAGATACTCACTAAAAAAAAGACATCTTCATAAATTCCTATGGATGGAGAAATGGACAAACATCTCAAAAACACCAATAATATCTAAAAGAAGGTATAAACCACCTACCTCACCTCATCAGTAGATAGATCATCCAATATGAAGTCTTGATTCGTCCTGGTTTGGAATATATATGAATAACAAACAAAGAATGGAATTTTAGGGCATATGATACTAAATACAAATAGTGTAGTCGTTGTTTCGAAGAATCAATAATGACTAAAAAGGATCATAGGCCTTATCGATGCAGATCCATAGGGACAATTGATGATCAAAACAGAGATCAGAAGGAGGAATGGGCTCAAAATTTATGGTAGGCTCCAAATGGAATCTCCATAGAGGGGTTTCTGTGTGTAGAGGAGGAAACCCACTTTGGTTTTAAAAAGAAAATTTATTTTTAATTTAAAATTAAAAAAACATACTGTAGGGTCACATGGTTTACCCGCACGGTTTCCCAAACTCTCCGGAAACTGTGTGCACCTCTCTACGTAGGAAGACCACTTCACACAGTTATGCCACACAGTTTGAAAAATTGTGCAGTAATCACATTGAACCGCTCCGCCCCAAAACCTACACTTTTCAAACCTCTTGCACGGTTTACACTAACCATGCATAGGCTGTTCACAAACCGTGCACCATGTCATTTTCAGCCCAAAACTTGGTTCCGACCTCCAAAAAAGCCCCATCCACCTCCAAAACACCCGTTATCAAGATAATCATTCATATAAGGCCATAACAAGGAATTTAAACCAAAAGGAAAATTATTTTTACCTCATAAAAAAACCTGGGTTCTTTCAATCTTCCCCCTTATATAAATTCCTTCCCAAATTACTCTATGAAGGGTGGTCAAGATTTGTCAGAGAACAAACATGGCCATTAATAATGAATGTCAGCCTCCCTCTCCCAAGTCTCGTCCTATAAATGGCCATGCTGCCATAGCACCCATAATAGAGGAATGGACATGACTCAAAGAACCTTCATGCTCCTGTCAACTATATGAATCAGATGCTCCTCCAAGGATGCATCAACATGAAACTCAACCACCTCGGGCTAAAAAACATGAAACTAATCTGAGTGATGGTGGGGAAGATTTGATATATTGAAGAAATCGTGTATGGATTGGTACCTCTGGGGTAACTGCAACCGATATGCAACCGAACTGACTCTCTCCATAATCTCAAATGGCCCGACATATCTCGGTGAAAGTTTACCCTATCTCTTGATCCACCTCTATCCCAACCTTGGTGAAACATGTAGAAAAACCCGATACCTGACCTAGAACTATAGAGGTTGTCTACAACGATCCTAGTATGATTTATAACAAGACAGTGCAGTAACCATCCACTTCTGAATCAATTGGACCTTCTTGAAAGTCTCATAAATTAGACGCAGTCCAAGTAAAGATGCCTCTCATGCCTCTAGCCAGCACATGGGAGAATGATGTGGCCTACCGTATAAAGCCTCATAAGGTGCCATCTATATCATCTCTTGATAAATATTATTGTATGAAAACTCAACTAGGGGAATTTACCTCTCCCAAGATCCTCCAAAACCCAGGACGCATGCTCGCAGCATGTCCTCTAGAAGCTGTATCGTATGATTTGACTGACCATCTGTCTGGGGGTGGTATGCTATGCTTAGAAGCACATGTATACCCAACACCCTTCGAAGACTCTTCCAAAAACAAGATGTAAATTGGGCATCCCAATCTGAAATGATAGTGCGTGGGACCCCATGAAGTCATACCACCTCTTAGATGTAGAACTTTCCAATATCATCAACACTAAAGGCCTCCTTGATCAGTAAGAAATGTGTGAACTTCGTAAGCCTTTCAACGACAACTCACATGGAATCATTACCTTGTAGTGACCTCAGAAAACCAGTCACAAAATCCATCATGAGATCATCCCAATTCTACTCTGCTATAGGTAACTATTGTAAAATCCCGGCTGGCCACTGATGTTCCACCTTCACCTTCTAATAGGCGGAACACCTAGTAACAAAACCAACCACCTCTCTCTTCATTCTCAGCCACCAGTACTAATGTCGCAAGTCAAAATACATCTTGGTAACTCTAGTATGCATTTCCCAAGATGAAGTATGAAACTCCCACATAAAATCTTCGTGTATATCCATTAGATCCCCGAAACGTATGTGGATACACAAGATCTCATCATCGCCTGCTGTCTAACTAGGAGGAGGTTCCTCAACTTCCACTCCTTCCCATAGGACTAGGCCTTCTGAATTCGAAAGATACCTCATCCTAACTCTTTCCAGTAGGGTAGATTTGAAAGCTAAGGATAAAAGAAAAATCTTCCCTTGTCTATCATGAACCTCCAAATACATCTCACAAAACAATGCCATAAGCTTCCACTCACTACTGTCATACTGCACTGCCTGTATCTGAGTCCTCCTGATCAGTGCATCAGCTACTGCGTTGCCCTTACCACGCGTACAGGAAAACTCAAAGTCAAAGGACTGTGGGTAATCCAACCACCTTCGCTACCTCAAATTTAGATCACGATGCATAAAAATATACTTGAGGCTTTTGTGGTACGTGAACACCACAAAACACTCTCCCAGTAAATAGTTCCCCCAACAACGCAACGCATGAACAACTACATCTAACTTGAGATCGCGCATAGGGTAGTTCTTCTTGTGATGCCTAAATTTCTGAGACCCATACACCTCGACTCGATCTTCCTACATCAACACTGCCCCTAGCCCAATACCTAATGTGTTAAAGTACACCGTGTAGCTCTTGCCCTGCTCTGGCAGTATCAAGATTATTGCTGATGTCAGCCTCCCTTTCAGCTCCTGAAAGGCTGTCTCACAATATCCGGACCACATAAACTTCACACCCTTCTTATTCAAGCCTTTCAATGGCACTTCTAAGCGTGATAAGTCCTGTATAAAATTCTTGTAGTATCTAGAAATCCCCAAGAAGATTCGTATGTCAAAAACGTTCTTTGGCTGTTCCCAAGAAACTACATCTCTCACCTTATCTGGGTCCACTGACACTCCTACCTCCATGATTATGTGACCTTGGATGTGAATTTGATCCATCAAAATGTGGCACTTTATTATCTTATCTTATAATGGGTTCTCTCTTAGTGTATTCAAAATGATCTCAAGATGGTTGGCATGGTCATGTCGATTATGAGAATACACCAAGATATCATCCATGAAAACCACTACAAAATAATCCAAGTAAGGATGGAACACTAGATTCATCAACGCCCTAAAAACCACTGGCGCGTTCATAAGACCGAATGACATAACCAGATATTCATATAACCCATTCCTAATACAAAAGGTTGTGCAAGATATGTCTGCAGGTCAAACCCGAACATGGTGATATCCTAAAGTCAAGATGATCTTTGATAACACTCTAGCTCCTCGAAGCTGATCAAACATGTCATTTATCTGTTTAAAAGGATATCAGTTTTTAGCCATTAGCTGGTTTAGTTTTCGATAATACACTCATATCCTAAGAGTTCCATCTGCCTTTTTCACAAAAGGGACCAGAGAACCCCATGGAGAAGTTCTGGTTCTGATAATCCCCTTTGCCTCTAAATCCTTTTGCTGCCTCTTGACCTCATAAAACTCCATCGTAGCCATCCTATAAAAAGGAAGGGATACTGGCGCAGCTCCTGGAAATAGCTATATGGGGAACTCCACATATCCCTCAAGAGGTAAACTAGAAAAGTCATTGGGAAATGCATCCCTGAAGTGCTCAAACACTAGAGTAAAGTCCAACTAACTCATTATATGATCATCTAGAAACAAAATAGTAATCTGGACTGTCATCCTACCCAGCCCATGATGCTTCATTCCATCTCTACTTGCCTGGACATCCCATTAACCCTTATGAATAAATACTACACCTTCTGGTGATGTGAAAGTCACCTTCCAGTGATATTAGTCAGCGTACACTTGATAAACTATGAGCCAGTCCATTGTGAGAATGATGTCAAACCCTATCCTCTCAAGGACATAAGGATCCCAAATGAAGTGAAACCCACCAACCTCAAGGGGACACTCCATACACCAGTGTACATCACTCGTTCTAACTCCCAATGGTCTGTCTAGTGTCAAGACGCCCTTATAAATAAAAACCAAAAGCCCAAGGCTTTTCACTACTCATGCAGCACCTGTATAGAAAAGTGAAGATTAAATATTAAAAGCTACTAAGATCATACCTATAATTGTAGACGATTTGGGATCATACTCCTGCTGGGTCTGTTTCACTGCATAAGTCTGGCCTGTACCGCAGTCCTGTGACCCTGCCTGGCTACCTTGAGCAGATCCGCTCTGTTGCCTATGAGAACCCGGTGTCTAGATACCCTGGCCCCGTCCACAACCACTACTGCCCTAACTTGACTAGCCTGCAATGCTCCATCTCCTAGCCTGACGTGGAGCTGGAGAACCTTCTCCTGAATCCAATGTCAAAGCTAACCCCTACCACTCATAGCTAGAGAGAATGTCCTATAAAACCGCTACTTGCACCCCATCTTGCCAAAATCTTGGCACTCGACTTGGTCATGGTTTCACTAATTTTTCATGTGACCTCACCTACCACACTGAAAGAAAAACACCAAGTTACCCACACCCACAACATGACTAGCCCTCATGTCTTGGGAAGCCTCAAAATGGTGCTTCCGGCCTAACGATGTAGATCCACTGGGTTGAGAAACAACTTTCCCCTATTATGTACCCCCAAATTCTCTCAGGTTCTGCTCTGTAATCAGTGTCTAATTCACAACATTATTGATAGATGGAAACCTGAACATGTTGACCTGAGATCTGATAGCATGTCTTAAACCTTCCTCGAAGCACCTTTCCCCTGACAACTCATTAGTAAGATACATAGGTGAAAAATGATACAACTCTGTAAAGCGTGATGAGTATTCCATAACCATAACTGCACCTTTCTCTAGACGCATGAACTCACTAGACCTATCTACTCACAAATTAACTGGGTAAAAGTAGTCATAGAAGCAGGTTTGGAATTCATTCCAACACATATTTCGCAGCCCATCAACCTGGTTTAAAATGTCGTACTAGCACTTTGCCACTCCATGTAGCACATAAGTCGCGAGCTTGACCCTCCACTCCGTAGGTGTCTCCAGATGCTAAAAAATTACTAATGTGATATCTTGCCATAGCTCTATAGCCTATGGTCCACCATCCCCTGAAGACGTAGAAGGATGAATCTACTGGAACATGCATGTCAGCTCATCCACAGCCAAGGCTGGCTGTGGAGCTCTCTGCATCATTTGAATATAGTGAATTAAACCCTCACAGTACTGTGCCTTAGAACCTATGTCCGGAACAGCCTCAAGTACCAAAACCAGAACTATAAGAGGATCAAGCGGTAGCCTGTGGCCCATTGTCTCTAAAGTATGGTCGTCGACTCTATCACAACATACCACAGGAGGTTGTCATGGTGGCATTTCTCTACAATTACAAACACATGCCTCAGGAAAGAACAACATCAAAACACAAAGCTCAAAAGCATAGGATAGGTTAAAATACTCCTAGAAACCAAGTCAAACCCACAAACAACTCCTCAATCCATTACTGTATAAATATCAACCATCGAACCAATAGAAACTATGCCTCCAGCCCACTGAAAATCCGAGTCTAGGTCACGTATCTATCCATAAGTTCAAATTTCTATTTCCATTTCACATTCAGTTATTTGAGAAATTCCACCAAGGGTTTACCAATTTCCGAATCCATGAGGGATCATAACACCTCATGAACCCAAAACTTGGTTCCCATTCAAACCATACATATAACAAGTTCATTCAACATTTACATTCCACTAGTGAATCATTTCCCAATTCATAAGGCCCTGTACTCCTTATGTATTGAAAGATGATATCACACCTTTATATACTACACCCAACTGAAACAACATCAATCACATCTATTGCATTAACTATCACAACAATATTTAATATCTAATTCATCCTATATGGTATGACATAATGCATGACATATGATTATAACAAGTGTCTATATGATGAATGAGATGACACACCCTCATCTCATCCGGTTGAAACCAAAACAGAACCCATAATTGCATCAATAATAATATCATAAATCAAGTGTGTCACCCAACGGTGAAATCAAATCAACTGTAGTAGTCAAAATCCAAAAAATCAGAACTCAATTTAAGGTAATTTAGCTTTTCCCTGTATGCGAGGTAGCTACTCCTGGGAATAGTTTATTACTAAACTAAATTTCATTTCCTATCCCTATCTAATGTTTCCAAACATTAAGTCAACCAGAAAAGAAAATCCTCTGATATCACTTTGTAAAGTCCCGGAGCCAGATTCCACCCAAAACGTTACCCCGAACCTGGTTGGTCACATGGCCACAATCTCATCTACTCAAATTCCAGAGGCTGCCGAATAGCAGTGAGGGACTAAGTGATTTAGTGGGGAGACTATACCCTCATTACCAGAGTATCACAGTGGAAGTCAAATGCATACAACAGTGGAAGAGAATAAATAAGAAGGAAACTGAAAGAAGGACAAGACAAGAGTACATAATAATAACCAGAATTGTCTCATATACAAAAATGATGTAGATGGTACAAGTATCAAGAAATCCGCGAGAACAATACATGGTGATACAATAAAAGTACCCCCAAATGAACAAAAGACCAAAAAGGTATCCCAGTATTGCAAGCCTCAGCTTGGTCTTATGCTCCCCTGCTCCAAAGACACTGCCAAAAACATGTACTTGGGCACTTTCTTTGATCATAACCTGCAACCATATAATCAATTTGGGTCCTCGAGGAGGCCCAAAAAGTATTTGAGATAAACATCCCAATAGGCAACCACCCAGGTCTATACAGTTCTAACAAAAAATCTACAAAAGTGCTAGAAAGTGTAAAAAACTAGTAAAGTAAGTGTGTAAGCCCATGGAATAGGTCTACTTTAACTAGTAAAACCAACTAGCCCTCAAGGATACCTGAAAAAGAGAGTCAGCTCCTAACAAGGAATCTATAACAAGTAAACAAGTCACACGGAGACTCCGTACATCCATCCGTATCATGAAACCCACAACCACACTATATAAATAAATCAAGTATCCCATGTCCACACCGTATAGTGAAGTCAAATATCCCAAGGTCATGCTGTATAGTGAATCAGCAAACCTCAAGGGTTGGATCCAAGGTGTTAGCAGACTAAGAAATCCATGTAAAATATCTAGACCATGGAGGGACGGATACAAGGAGCTTGTCCAAGGTATCCCATCAAGTCCAATGGGAATCCATGGTGGAAACTCAGTTAGGCACTAGTTGGGGTCCTAGGAGCATGGACATAGCAAGTCCTATGCAAGCCCAAGAAATCCAAATCCAAGGGGTAGCAAGGCCCGAGGCATCCCACGAAATCAAGACCCAAGGGGTAGGGTCAACCCAAGGCATCCACTTCTGCATTCCAAATCCATGGAGAGAAGTCCATATAATCTATCAAACCAATCATTCTAGCATTCAATTCAAACATTAAATTTAAACATTCATAACCGTGTGAGTATACCCACTCACATCAAAAATCACAAAACATGAGTATAACCACTCATGAAAACCATTTATCACTTACCAAAAATATGGGCCTACCCTCCCATATAGTCCATTTAACATGCCATTGTTAATTTCATATTGGTATACCAACCCATATTATCCATTAAACATGCCAAACTATAAAAACAGATAAGGAATAACATGATATTCATTAATCAAGGAGGTATTACATCTCTTAAACATGATACTCAAGCTATCAAGGAATTAATAGGCTTCCTTTAACTAGGAATGCACAAGCACACACCCATTGGGTGGTCTCAAAAGGCCTAAACAAGGTATTTCCATAAGGCGCACCCCTCAGGTGACCTTGAGATGAGCAACGAGTGCCAACACACCTAAAAAGAACCCATGGTTAACCTCACTAGGTCCAACTACAACTACAAAAATCTAATCACTCAAAAACAAGACCTTGACAGAAATTACGACAGATGGAGAAATGGACGGACGCTTGAAAAACACCAAGAAAAGCTGAAAGAAGGTATAGAACACCTACCTCACGTTACAAGTAGAAAGCACATCTAGTATCAAGTCTTGATTCGTCCTGGTTTGGAAGAAATCTGAATAACGGATAGAGAACTAAATATTATTGAATATGAGCCTAAATCCAAATAGTTCATTTCTTGTTCCAAAGAATCAATAATGACTAAAAAGGAATGTAGGCCTTACCGATGCAGATCTGTAGGGACGATCGATGATCAAAATGGAGATTAGACAGAGGAACGGGCTTAAAGCCTATGGAAAGCTCCATAGAGGGATTGATGTGCGTAGAGAAGGAAACCCACTTTGGGTTTAAAAAGAGAATTTATTTTTAATTTAAAATTAAAAAAACATAGAGTAGGGTTGTGTGGTTTACCCGCACGGTTTCTCATTCCATGTGGAAACTATGTGCACCTCTCTGCCTTAGAGGGCCACTTCAAACAGTTACCCCACACAGTTTGACTAACCATATGATAACTATGCGGAACAACTCTACCAATAAACCTACATTTTCAGACCTCTCACATGATTTAGACTGTGCGTAGGCCGTGCTTAAACCGTACACCAGTTCATTTTCAGCCCAAAACTTGTTTCTGACCTCTAAACAATCCTCAGACACCTCCAAAACACTTGTGATCAAGCTAAGCATTCATATAAGGCCATAAAAAGGAATTTAAATCGAAAATAAAAGTATTTATACCTTGTACGAAAACATAATTTCTTAAAATTAAGTAGATATATTCATAAATACTAAAATCATTAGTAAAAGTTATGAAGTATGATCACCCACCCATTACTTTAGCTAGGGATGGACCACACACATCAGTGTGGACCAACCCAAAAAGCATTGTAGCCCTTTCAATTTTTTTCCATTGAATGGATATTTGATCATTTTACCTTGTAAACACGGTTGAAAAATACCAAGTGGTTTTTTTTAAATGAATGTAAATAACCATCTTGATGTAATTTAGTTAATCATTTCTCATTTACATGACCTTAGTAGTGATTCCAAAGATGGATGTGGTATAAATAATGTGATTGAGATTCATTATCTAATACCAATACTTGGATCTAATAATTCAATACCTAATTGTAATTTTATAAATGAACCTTACTGTAACATATTATTAATTTGAAAAAGAATAAATTTTCATTTCAAAAAATGAAAATAAATCCTTTTATATCTAATATAGATACATGAATAATGTTTTTAGTGATTCTTGGATCATTATAATTATTATGAATAACTAATAAATTTTTATCGGAAATGTGGGGTGGTAGTCACCAATGGATAATGTTACCAAATTATCTTCATTTTTAACCAAAAAATCCTCCTCACCGCATAAAACCTTTCAAATTCTACCAGCATATTGAATTTTTATACAAATGGGAGAACCACATGTGGTATCCAATACTTAATTCATTTAAATTTCAAGGTTTCACTCAATAATGAACATACCTAAATCATCACCTTACTACTTACCCACCATGGTATTTTTCTTCTAGTTTTCCTTATTTCCACATCAGAAATAGACAACATCCTACTCCCCCACTTCCCATTTGATCTTCTTATTCTTATAAGGATGATACATAAAATCCTTATATTTGTAATTAGTCTTGGGGATCTTTTCCTTACCTTTCACCTTATTCACCAAAATCATAGAATAATTTTTAGTCTTTATTTAGTTATCCTCATGGAGAGTTATGGTAAGGTGATATTGGAGTAAATTATCTATATTGTTCAAGTACAAATTTAAAATTAAGTTAGATAGTATTTGATGAAGTGATGTGAGAATGATACCAGGGACCAATTAATTAGGTATTTTATTCCCTAAAATTTTTAGATGCTCTATATTTCATATCATTTTGACTGTGTGAGGTCCAGCTAGTAAACCTTCTCCAAGAATTCATGTGAAGGGTACCTTGGAGATCTAAAACCGTTATTTTCTTACTATATATTAATAAATACCATAGATATGGACGAGTATTACATATGCATCCACAATATCATTTTTATTGATCACTAGACACAAAAGATAAAATAAAAAACTGGACATCAACTGAATAATCTAAGTGTTTATTGTAACACCCCGAGATTTTATGAAAAATATTATTTTAATTTCATTAATGTCTTTTTTTGTATTCTACACCAAGATTACCTTGCGCTATACGCAATACCGTATTAGCTTGCAGTATACGCAACACTATTCTTGGACCGTGTTACACACAATTTTGATAATAGTTATTCTACGCAACATTGAGTATATATATATATATATATTAAAATGAAATGTGGTTGGATTATTTTATACGAAACACCGAATGATTCTTTCACAACACGCAACCCTGACTTGGCTTGCATTACACGCAATCGCGACCTTCCTCGATAGCGTGTGTTGTACGCAATACCGGGTTTTAATAAACAATGTTATATTATTATAATATTGTCATGAACTAGACTTTATGAATAGTATTAACTAAATTTTGAATTTTATAACATTATTATTCATCTTACACATTTCTAGAACATGGTATAAGAACAAAATAAATTTTTCGGGTAAAATAAGTATTTTTCAAAAAATGCAGTTTTACCGCCTTTTGATGGCGCACCCACTTTAAATATAGTTTTTGACATGTTTATATGTTCAATTTGACAAAATAAAATTCTTCTTTGGAATCAAGAAATAAAAATTTACTTTGGATAAATTTTTCATATTATTCTGGTAACTTTCACATTTTAATGAATAGTAAAAACACGCTATATTTTAATTAAAAACAACTTTTTTCATCGTAATATCTTATGTGGTTAAATTATAATATTGAATGGTTTTAAAGTATAAATAGAATATATTTTTACCATTTAATATAATGTATGTCATTAGCATGGATTTTACCTTGAATTCGTAGGTTAAATCAATTCAATCTTTTGCAATGTTTTAAACAAAAACCCGTTTTTATTCGACAACGGGATTAATTTTAATTTAATTTCTGCAACTTCTGTGTATGGAATTTTAAAAAATGGATTCCATATTTTGGAATCAGTGGGTCCAAATTATGTTAATAGGCTACTTTTTATTTTTGAAAATTATGAATAGTAACTACGGTAAATTTTATTTACCATAGAGAAAGGTAAATCGGGTAATTAAGGGTAAATATAATATTTTAAAATTACCCTAACAAATGTCAAAATCCTATTGGATGACTAAAAGTCGACCCATATCACCTAAGGGTCGGATTATATTCATTTAATTAAATTTTTTTCAATGAAAATAATTTAATTATTATTAAAACCAAAGAATGTGACAACATGTCACTTTCTTAAATATTATAAGTATAATAATTTTAACCTAGTGATAAACTTCATGAAAATTCAAACATGAATAGTCTCCAGAAATCTAATACAATTATCTACATCATAGGAATTTATTTAGAATTTTTAGGGATTAAATAATTATCATTTATTATGACAGAAAGATGATGCAGTAATTGTCTTATTAATGAAATATTGACAGAATTGATGTTATAAAGGCCCAAATAAATGTAATTTGAGACTTTTTATGACTTAAAATAATTTTATAGGTTAATATGACATGTTATTGTTGATTTAAGTAACTTGGTTCGAACTTATAATTCTGTTATGAATTTCATAAAAATCATGTACCAAATAGTGTCAAAATTGACATAAAATAGTTTTTAAAACAAATATTATATTATTAATTGTTATTTTATTCATAAAAATTTAAGGTTTGGCCAAATGACTTAGATAAGGATATATATATTAATAATAAACAATTTGGGGTTCGTTTGGCATGTTATAGTAAGTGTATTAACCATATAGTGAAAGAAAACAAAAAGACACGGTAAAAGTTAAATTATTTAACTTAGAGTTAAATCTAATTGATAAGGTTAAAATAACACCCTAAATCCTATTGGTTGATAGGATTTAGACCCATCCACACTTTAGCTTCGAATTAAGACCCTTTGGAACCATTATAAACCGATTTTGACATTAATATAAAATAATATTTTGAGGTATTCCTAAGGTGCCCCTCTCCTCCCTTATAAAAGGACACCTCCTCCCCCTCCTCCTCACACCAATTTGAGCACTCAAGCTCGGCCAACCTCTGCCAAAATCCCTTCTCCACTTCCCTAGAATAATCCTAGAGGTTCTGGTCTTCGGCAAAGACCAATATTAGTTCCCTAAGTGAAGGATTCAAAGAGGCGTTTCAAAGAAGAGGTAATATCCATTACCGATCTTTTCAATTTCTTTCTTCTTCAAATTCTTCTTCTTTAGTTTTTTCATGATAAAGTAATAACATCAGTATTACTTACATACTGATATGTTATTATAAATATGAAACAACTCTAATTAACCTTCTATCCATCCTACAGAAAAAGGAAATCACCGCGCGTGCGTACGTACGGAATACCGTCTCTACGCCGTGGTGTAATCTATTTTCCGCCACCACCTTAATTGGATGGGTATAATGGTTTAATGAGTAACTATATATGATTATTATAAAGTGATATTGATACTGAAATAGTATACATACACTTCAACACAATTCCATGACCATGGGAATGATATCATCGCTCGTGCGTACGTACGGACTACCGTCTCCACGACGCGATGAGATTCATTCTCAATGATTAACCATTCATGAATGATTATAAAGTATATATAATAAGTTCTAATGAAATATATGACATAATAATGATACTGGAATTATTTATATTTATATGTATGTCATCTACTTAATTCCATTCAATTCAATAAGGAAACGAAAACAGCGTTCATGCGTACGTACGGACTACCGTCTCCATGAACGGTGTATTTCTTTCCATTTACTGATTTATTATATATTATGAATATATATATATATATATATATAAGTCATGTTTTATATTCTGTAATTAAGTAATCATGATCTAAGTAATCATACGAATAATTACAAGTTAAAAACACGAACGACAAATGAGACGATTTTACCCAAAACGCTACTTTAACATGAATTTACAAAAGAACGGGTAATATAAAGTCATAAGTGGACCATATATGATATAATAACAATGAATATGATTCTGAAATAAGTCAATAACATGATTTAAATCATTATACAGGAGGTTCTGACACTTACAAAGCAAGTCGGACCTAAGGTAAGGGAAATATCACAATCTCATTTTTATCCGAGATTGTTTATTCGTAAGTATTTACTGGGGTGTATTTTATCATCCACATCCATGTTTCATAAATATGTAATATTATTTCCATTCACCTACAATTTTTTAAATCCATTTTTACCCTTTGGTGAGTTTTTAGTAAAAGAAATGAAAGGAATCTTTTGTCGTTTTTCGTACGAGGTACTTTTTGACTTTTCCGACAAAAGTACGAAGAATGTTTTTTTTAACTTATACGGCATGAATGGATTTCTAAAACATTATTTCCAAGAAGTTTCCTTTACAAGTATTCGAGTTTATTTTTTATCAACTTCTTTTAGTTTAAAATTGTATGACATGTTAAGAAAGGAAATTTTTTTTTTGAAGTAGAAAGGATATTTTCCTCAAGAATGGAATTCAAGTATTTTATCAAAATTATTTTCCATCTAAGATAATAAAAGGGTTATGTTTTTATCCCTATTATTACATGGATTTGATTATGTTGTGATGGAAATATTTTTATGAATTCCCTTTTCTTATATGAATTGTTTTATGATGTCATGATGTTTCAAGAATCCCATTTTTGTTACATGTGTTATGCAATGATGTATGATTTATGATTATGTGGCACACATAAGAAAGGATTTATTATAAGATGGGTGGGACCTATATCTCCCTCCAATGCATTGGGTAAAGATTTTATATCTCATGAGATAGACAGGGCTGGAACGGTAGGTTATACCGGTTCAGTGAAACAGGACTGAAACGAGGGTTACTCGATTCAGAAAGGGACTTTGTCCACTAAGATAGTCTTGGAAATGAGTCATGACTAACAAGAAATGATTTTCCAAGATTATGTGTGCATGCCACAATGTTTCAAGTTTCATGTTATGATTATGGTGATCTCATTTTCACTTCTATGATTTATTCCATGTTAAGATATTATGATCTCTTTTGAAGGTTATGATTTTTAAAAAGATATGATATGATTTTTAGTTCCTTTATTTGCCCTTACTGAGCATTTGAGCTCACCCTTTTATGTTTTCTTTTCCCCAGGATATAAAGAAAGGTTTTAGGTAGAAAAAAAAGGGAAGATCTTTATTGGAGATATTGAAGATCTTTCACCACGATTAGAAGATTACGTTCCGAGTTTCCAAAGACACTAAACTATTACGATCCTTGTGTGTGTGTTTTTGTTATGTACTAAGTATTCCGCAAAAGTAATGTAATGTACATGTACGATAAGCTTCGGGTCTCTAGAGTTGGTATCAGAGGAAAGGTTTAGTCAACCTTTGGAAACTAGGATGCGAGAACTTTAGTGAGATCCCTGGAGATATTTATAAGGTATGTCTAGGGATGTTCCTAAGGAGAAGTATACGTATAGGATACAGTCCTAGAACTACGGTAACGATCATAGAATTTAACCTAAGATGTTAGATATTGGGGATACTCCACCTTTATTATGTTGTTTTCCCTAGCATGATTTTTGCCTCTCACACTATTTTTTTTTGGGTTTTAGAAAATTGATGGAAACAAGATGATTCACGATAATGGAGGATATGATGGAAAATGGAATGATATTCTTCATAATGAAATGGGATTTGGAAGTCCAAACATCATTATTATGCCGACTCAGCAATCTCATTATATGATCAATAAAGTAAAATTTGGTAAGTTTCCTGACTCGGCTAATAAGAGAAAGATGGAGTTTCATGATGATCATAGAGGAAAGAAAGTTCAATTTCCCCTATGTAAATCATGTGGGAAGAGGCATCAAGGAGAATGTTTCAAAGGAACTGGAAGATGCTTTGGGTGTGGAAAAGAAGGACACAAATCCAGTAAGTGCAAAGGAAAAGGTTCAGTTAACACCAGGGATGAGGATAATGGTATTGCTACGACATCAACAATGGTTAAATGTTTTAAATGTGGAATGTACGGGCATTATGCAAACCAATGCCCTAAGGGAAAGTCTCATGAAGATAATCAGTATGGTCGTATGGGTATTATTTATGTGGATGATGATGAAGAGACTACAAATGATATGTGAGATGAAAGAATTGTTGAAACTCGGTAAATGGTTTAAGAATGTTGTGGAATGATTACATGTTTATCATGTGTAATGTTGTATAAGTAATATCATGGTACTATGGAATAAAGAGGCATCTAAGGATTGTTACACTGTTGTCTTTCCTTGAGTTTTGAAAGTGTATGATTAATGGTACCAGTATCCATGAATGGTTATTCAGATATTTTTGGAATGTAGATGATATGCGCATAATGAAGGGATAAGACGATAATGAGATGTTTGATTGTATTCATGAGCTCATGATTGATATAAGGACTAAGTGATATCATGGTTTGAGTATATATAATTTTGAGGATTTTGGTATGTGAAAAGTGTTAACTTTTAACTGCATTCAAGTTTTCACTATGGTTCAATGGGTATTCAAGAGAATACATTATTAAGGACTTTGATTGTTTGGAATGTGACCAACAAGACATATCTTATGATATATGGGGATCAATGATGGTATTAAATCTCTGGTAATCATTTTCACTATATTATGAGAGTGGACTGAAGTATTATGGATAATCCTAAATATTGTAATGGATTATGTTGGACATAAGTTACGATAAAACGTTTTTCGATATTATTGATGAGATGTTATAGTAATATAGCTTTAGAAAAAGGACAACCTG
Source organism: Viscum album (assembly GCA_963277665.1). Taxonomy (NCBI): domain Eukaryota; kingdom Viridiplantae; phylum Streptophyta; class Magnoliopsida; order Santalales; family Viscaceae; genus Viscum; species Viscum album. The sequence goes on along the minus strand of OY728122.1, from coordinate 1,735,033,030 downwards.
TAGGACGGGCGACATCCCATCGCGTCGGACAAGGCTGTGGGAATCGAACCCACAACCAAAGTGCGACTGGCCTTTATCGCCTACCACTGGCCTACAGGAAGTCCCTGTTTAGTAGAAACTAGTTTTATGATATTAAGTAGTATGATATATGAAGTATAAGTCCATTTTAGGAACCATATGTGATTAATCTCACTATAGATCGACTTATGTATATAATTTTTGCTAACCTTTTGTTTGAGACAGATGGAATGACCCGTCATTCTATCACATGATCTACTAACACTTCACGAATAACAAATTCAACTTCATTTATTTAAGAGATGAAGTGGAAATTGTTCAAGGCATGAACAACAGTGAGATTGTACCAAAATAAAGCAAGTATTTATTCTAATTCAAATTTTCAAGTTTAGGGAAATGATCTTGAAAACCAAAAATGTTGTCCTAGTGATCTTATACCTGATGAATCAGATGGTACCTTAGATCGTCACAAATTTATGGATTTGTGATTACTGGATTTTCCATAGCCATGTTCTCTATCACTCTCCATCAGAACATGATGGTTAGATTTCTCTTCCATATCCATATTTTCACCTATGTGGAAACCCAGTGATTAGTTTATTTGGGTAATCGTTACATTTCATACTTTACTTTTTAAGCCAAGTTTTGGTATTCCTTTTTACGACGTGAGTTTCTATTAAAGAAACTTTCGAATAGTAAACCATTTATAACCCCGACGAATTTCGAGGGCGAAATTCATTTTAAGGGGGGTAGAATGTAACACCCCGAGATTTTATGAAAAATATTATTTTAATTTCATTAATGTATTTTTTTTATAAGATTACCTTGCGCTATACGCAACACCGTATTAGCTTGCAGTATACGCAACACTATTCTTGGACCGTGTTACACACAATTTTGATAATAGTTATTCTACGCAACATTGAGTATATATATATATATATATATATATATTAAAATGAAATGTGGTTGGATTCTTTTATGCGAAACAACGAATGATTCTTTCACAACACGCAACCCTGACTTGGCTTGCATTACACGCAATCGCGACCTTCCTCGATATCGTGTGTTGTACGCAATACCAGGTTTTAATAAACAATGTTATATTATTATAATATTTTCATGAACTAGAAGTTATGAATAGTATTAACTAAATTTTGAATTTTATAAAATTATTACTCATCTTACACATTTCTAGAACATGGTATAAGAACAAAATAATTTTTTCGGGTAAAATAAGTATTTTTCAAAAAATGCAGTTTTACCGCCTTTTGATGGCACACCCACTTTAAATATAGTTTTTGAAATGTTTATATGTTGAATTTGAAAAAATAAAATTCTTCTTTGGAATCAAGAAATAAAAATTTACTTTGGATAAATTTTTCATATTATTCTGGTAACTTTCACATTTTAATGAATAGTAAAAACACGCTATATTTTAATTAAAAACAACTTTTTTCATCGTAATATCTTATGTGGTTAAATTATAATATTGAATGGTTTTAAAGTATAAATAGAATATATTTTTACCATTTAATATAATGTATGTCATTATCATTGATTTTACCTTGAATTCGTAGGTTAAATCAATTCAATCTTTTGCAATGTTTTAAAAAAAACCCGTTTTTATTCGACAACGGGATTAATTTTAATTTAATTTATGCAACTTCTGTGTATGGAATTTTAAAAAATGGATTCCATATTTGGAATCAGTGGGTCCAAATTATGTTAATAGGCTACTTTTTATTTTTGGAAATTATGAATAGTAACTACGGTAAATTTTATTTACCATAGAGAAAGGTAAATCGGGTAATTAAGGGTAAATATAATATTTTAAAATTACCCTAACAAATTTCAAAATCCTATTGGATGACTAAAAGTCGACCCATATCACCTAAGGGTCGGATTATATTCATTTAATTAAAAATTTTTCAATGAAAATAATTTAATTATTATTAAAACCAAAGAATGTGACAACATGTCACTTTCTTAAATATTATAAGTATAATAATTTTAATCTAGTGATAAACTTCATGAAACTTCGAACATGAATAGTCTCCAGAAAGCTAATACAATTATCTACATCATAGGAATTTATTTAGAATTTTTAGGGATTAAATAATTATCATTTATTATGACAGAAAGATGATGCAGTAATTGTCTTATTAATGAAATATTGACAGAATTGATGTTATAAAGGCCCAAATAAATGTAATTTGAGATTTTTTATGACTTAAACTAATTTTCTAGGTTAATATGACATGTTATTGTTGATTTAAGTTACTTGGTTCTAACTTATCACTCTGTTATGAATTTCATAAAAATCATGTACCAAATAGTATTAAAATTGACATAAAATAGTTTTTAAAACAAATATTATATTATTAATTGTTATTTTATTCCTAAAAATCTAAGGTTCGGCCAAATGACTTAGAAAAGGATATATATATTAATAATAAACAATTTGGGGTTCGTTTGGCATGTTATAGTAAGTGTATTAACCATATAGTGAAAGAAAACAAAAAGACACGGTAAAAGTTAAATTATTTAACTTAGAGTTAAATCTAATTGATAAGGTTAAAATAACACCCTAAATCCTATTGGTTGATAGGATTTCGACCCATCCCCACTTTATCTTTTAATTAAGACCCTTTGGAACCATTATAAACCGATTTTTACATTAATATAAAATAATATTTTGAGGTATTCCTAAGGTGCCCCTCTCCTCCCTTATAAAAGGACACCTCCTCCCCCTCCTCCTCACACCAATTTGAGCACTCAAGCTCGGACAACCTCTGCCAAAATCCCTTATCCACTTCCCTAGAATAATCCTAGAGGTTCTGGTCTTCTTCAAAGACCAATCTTAGTTCCCTAAGTGAAGGATTCAAAGAGGCGTTTCAAAGAAGAGGTAATATCCATTACCGATCTTTTCAATTTCTTTCTTCTTCAACTTCTTCTTCTTTAGTTGTTTCATGATAAAGTAATAACATCAGTATTACTTACACACTGATATGTTATTATAAATATGAAACAACTCTAATTAACCTTCTATCCATCCTACAGAAAAAGGAAATCACCGCGCGTGCGTACGTACGGAATACCGTCTCCACGCCGTGGTGTAATCTATTTTCCGCCACCACCTTAATTGGATGGGTATAATGGTTTAATGAGTAACTATATATGATTATTATAAAGTGATATTGATACTGAAATAGTATACATACACTTCAACACAATTCCAAGACCATGGGAATGATATCATCGCTCGTGCGTACGTACGGACTACCGTCTCCACGACGCGATGAGATTCATTCTCAATGATTAACCATTCATGAATGATTATAAAGTATATATAATAATTTCTAATGAAATATATGACATAATAATGATACTGGAATTATTTATATTTATATGTATGTCATCTACTTAATTCCATTCAATTCAATAAGGAAATGAAAACATCGTTCATGCGTACGTACGGACTACCGTCTCCATGAACGGTGTATTTCTTTCCATTTACTGATTTATTATATATTATGAATATATATATATATAAATAAGTCATGTTTTATATTCTATAATTAAGTAATCATGATCTAAGTAATCATATGAATAATTACAAGTTAAAAACACGAACGACAAATGAGACGATTTTACCTAAAACGCTACTTTAACATGAATTTACAAAAGAACGGGTAATATAAAGTCATAAGTGGACCATATATGATATAATAACAATGAATATGATTCTGAAATAAGTAAATAACATGATTTAAATCATTATACAGGAGGTTCGGACACTTACAAAGCAAGTCGGACCAAAGGTAATGGAAATATCACAATCTCATTTTTATCCGAGATTGTTTATTCGTAAGTATTTACTGGGGTGTATTTTATCATCCACATCCATGTTTCATAAATATGTAATATTATTTCCATTCACCTACAATTTTTTAAATCCATTTTTACCCTTCGGTGAGTTTTTAGTAAAAGAAATGAAAGGAATCTTTTGTCGTTTTTCGTACGAGGTACTTTTTGACTTTTCTGACAAAAGTACGAAGAATGTTTTTTTTTAACTTGTACGGCATGAATGGATTTCTAAAACATTATTTCCAAGAAGTTTCATTTACAAGTATTCAAGTTTATTTTTTATCAACTTCTTTTAGTTTAAAATTGTATGACATGTTAAGAAAGGAAAAGTTTTTTTTTGAAGTAGAAAGGATATTTTCCTCAAGAATGGAATTCAAGTATTTTATCAAAATTATTTTCCATCTTAGATAATAAAAGGGTTCTGTTTTTATCCCTATTATTACATGGATTTTATTATGTTGTGATGGAAATATTTTTATGAATTCCTTTTTCTTATATGAATTGTTTTATGATGTCATGATGTTTCAAGAATCCCATTTTTGTTACATGTGTTATGCGATGATGTATGATTTATGATTATGTGGCACACATAAGAAAGGATTCATTATAAGATGGGTGGGACCTATATCTCCCTCCAATGCATTTTTTAAAGATTTTATATCTCATGAGATAGACAGGGCTGGAACGGTAGGTTATACCGGTTCAGTGAAACAGGACTGAAACGAGGGTTACTCGATTCAGAAAGGGACTTTGTCCACTAAGATAGTCTTGGAAATGAGTCATGACTAAAAAGAAATGATTTTCCAAGATTATGTGTGCATGCCACAAAGTTTCAAGTTTCATGTTATGATTATGGTGATCTCATTTTCACTTCTATGATTTATTCCATGTTAAGATATTATGATCTCTTTTGAAGGTTATGATTTTTAAAAAGATATGATATGATTTTTAGTTCCTTTATTTGCCCTTACTGAGCATTTGAGCTCACCCTTTTATGTTTTCTTTTCCCCAGGATATAAAGAAAGGTTTTAGGTAGAAAAAAAGGGAAGATCTTTATGGGAGATATTGAAGATCTTTCACCACGATTAGAAGATTACGTTCTGAGTTTCCAAAGACACTAAACTATTACGATCCTTGTGTGTGTGTTTTTGTTATGTACTAAGTATTCCGCAAAAGTAATGTAATGTCCATGTACAATAAGCTTTGGGTCTCTACATTTATCATATACAAGTAACTATTACTCACTCACTTCTATAGTGGGATGATTATGATCTAGGGAAGCCAACACATAAAACTTCAATTCTTGACATAGTATTATGCACAAACACCTGTATCATTTCAAGAAGTTTATACCAATAAGGATATTGTATTTATCTAGGATAGTTTGTAAGGATAAGGTTATGGTTATTAAAAATTCAATTTGATTATACAACAATTTAGAGCAGATTATTAGGACTTTACCTGTTTACCAAAAGTGTGAAAAAATAAATTTAATTATATGTATACTATAATATTATCAACTCCCAATAACCCTCAACATTAGAGTCCTAATGTCTAATTTATTTAAACTTACAATAGAAAGGATCCATATGCCCATTATCATAACCCAAGAAAGGGATTTCCCAATTACTTGAAGGTATTTAGGTAGGAAAGGCTTTGATAACTACGGGAATGTAGATCCTTGATCCATTGATTGGACTCCCCAATCTAGAAACCCTCAATTTTGTTTCTTCAATACTTTCCTCTAATATACATCAAGTCTAGAAATAAATTCCCTTTAATGTAAATTGGTTAATTCAATACTAAATTCTTTAAATAAAATCCAAGGTAAAATTAAGTGTCCTAACAAGGGTTGGACCAAAACATATTTATATTGTTTCTTTCCAAATCAAGTAATGGATGTATTAGTCTTAATATTTTTTGGGGTATTTTATTTATTACACATAAAATTTTATTATTTTATCATTTACATGTCTTGTTAATATTAAGTGTATTTTACTTAAGGGACTAACCATGTTATGATAAAATATTTTTGCATAATTCATTTATTATAATTCCATATTTACATATTATTCCATTTATTAATGTGATCACGGTCTTTCATCCGTAAAATAAATCCTATAATATACAGAAATAAAATAAATAAATAAATGAAATGATCATGATATTTATTTAATGTTTTATTTATTGAGAGAATAATAAATCAATCTATGACTCTAATAGAAAATTCCTTGATCTTGTCTTATCACAAGTTGTAACATCCCACCTTTCCAATTATGTATTTACCGAGTCGGTTTGGCCGCACTTTCATCTTGAACCACCTCTGACTTAGCTCTACCTTGAACTGACATCATTAATATTCAAGTACATATTTTATTATGTGTGTTTTATAACTCACATAATGGTGAGTGGAACCAAATTATTGGTTAAAGGTAATTACATAAAACAATCATAGAGATGTATGTCCTATATAATAATAGAGGTATGGATGAAATACATACCATCATATTTAATTTTGTGATAAATAATTATAAAACCATGAAATAAATTAAATTAAATGAAACCAAAACATATGTGGGTTTGGTAAAAGAACATGATCATTAATACACATACAATGACTATTCATTTAGAATAAACAGCTGACATTTATTTCAGTTACTTCGTTGAAAAGATAAAACATGTACGAATTAATTTTATTAATTATCTTATTAATAAATTAATTCATTTTATCTTACTTCATCCAGTTATCTTGGATATTCTCATTAAATGTGATTGTAAATAAAATAAACCATTTAAATTTCATTTAAATTTTAAAAAAAATTACATATCTTTGTAATTGGAAGAAACCTATCCATTTGCTATCTAAATGAATCAATATTGTATTTTTTGTATATAATTCACTCACATGAAATATTGTATACATGGAATGTGTCATAATTTCCCAAAGTGTACTATAAAATTAATGACATTTGGAACAAATGAAAATTATTTTTCTTATATAATTTAATCAAAATTTATTATTCAATATGAAAAAACCATAAATGACTAGTATTTTCGATTATTACACAGAAATAATCAAGCATTTAATGTAATATAAAACCTAATGATAATCATGTATTTATAATTTAATGACACATATAATGTTGATTGATTAGGTTTAATAGAGTAATGAATCAGATTTAATATTTCTATGAAATTGGTAAAGTACATAGAGTGTGTAGGATGGCCACACGACGTGAACTTTTCTTCACCAGATGGCTACAATACACGCCTGGGGAATCAATGTATATTTAAAATGAATATTTATGAGGTACATGATTTGTAGGAAGTATATAAAATGTGTAAATTAATTTATATGGATGTTATGATATATGAATGGTGTATTAAATACACATGGTTTATTAATTATATGATGTGTCTGGCCCATGTTTTTTTCAACTTGAAAACACATGGACTACATGAAGTGTTGGAAATTTACATGGAATGTTGTTTAAAAAAACTGTGTGACACCCTAGCCATTAAATACATGGTGTATTCATTATACATTGTGCTTATTCATTACAAGATGACCTAGAGTCTACATGGGTGACCTAGTGCAATGAACAAGGGTACACGATGTCTAAAAAAGGAGTACACTCTCTATAACCCTATGTTATCTAGCTATAGTTCTTGGAACCTTTAAATGGGTTCTTTGGATGTGTTCTCCATTAATTATTAAATGATCTTGGTTAAGTGAGCAAGAAAAAAATAAGAGCAAGAAAAGATCTTGATGGTGGATTAAGAATGAATTAAGTCTTGAAATGAAATCTAACTTTTTATTGTGTAATGATCAATAATGAAATAAATAATTATAAATTTGAATGTGATCACTATGATACCTATTAAAGGTTATATGCATAGTGTAAGTACTTATCAGGGTCAATACTAACATGGAAATTGTAGGATTCAATAGATATTCTAGAAATTAAATGATGTGGAAGAAATGACCAATGACATTTTTGAGATGAAATGTGATAGAAACATTAGAACGAGGTGGATATTTCATGTCAAATTTATACTTAATTTGATTTTACATGAAAAAAATATCTAAGTATTAATTTTTTTCTTTGATAAAAATGTGGATCATACAAAACCCTTTTGGTTTACCATTATTCCACTTATAGGATCCAAGTCTACAATCCCTCTAGTGGTGATCCACACATGACCTAATGATCTCCGAATAATGATAATGGATTTTCAGGTTCTAGTGCAGTGAATCTTTCTTCATTCCATGTTCATCTTGATCACTGGGATGATTAATTTAGGATTGAAGAATCATTCTTAAAGTCTCAATCTAGAGAATATGGAGAATGAAGGATAATCTCTTAGTCTTTAATGAATAATCCTTAGAGAATTTATTGGTCTTTAGAGAGTTATAGATTTTATTTTGCACAGTGATTCTCAAAAAAATCAATTAAATCTAGAATAATAGTCATTATATTAAATATATAGAGTTATGGTTTAGGTTTAAATATTATTTAATCATAAATAGGCCCTTAATAATATATTAAACCCTTGAATGACCCTATACCATGTAATAATAATAAAAATAATTTCTTAGGGAATATGCTAACTAGAACAATGATAAATATTATTTTTCCATATTGTAAATAAATATTTATCCCTGATCCTAGGTGTGGTTTCCTTATACTCCTTGGAATTTATTTTATACCTGAATAAACATTTAATTATATGTTTATTTCTTTAATAAGTAAATAAATAAATATTATATATTCTCATAATTAAATAATTACCATGTAGATAAATATTTATTTAATTTATAAGATCAATAAATCATGAATAAAATTATTCCTTAGGCTTGAGAATAATATTTTTACAATAATTGATTTCAATTATAATTTAATTGAGATCAACTTAATCACTTAGTGTGTGACCCTCTAGACTAATTCCTCATTGTTATTAGGTGTAATTACTTAAAGTCCAATAATACTATCTAGAAATGGTCCAGGGAACCCATGAGGAAGAAGTTAATATCATAATGTCAACAAACACATATGAACATGGACTATGTAATATAATCCATTTGTCTTGATATCTTATCAAACATGCTTCATACTTGTGTCATTAACCTTAATTCTTGATATATATTTCTTTTATTACCTAAAATGGACATGAATATATCACCACGACCATAGAATTTATTTTTATAGTTCCATTCCAATCAAAGGGCTGAGATATTAACTTCCATAAATAGAAGGTATAAATCCTTACATGACTTATTCATTAATAACATACCGATCATGACATACCCAACATATCTTACTTAGAATGAATGCAGTGCATCACAAGTTTCATTAATACCTAAAAGTGTGCATGTCACAATATATTTTAACAATAATATTAATGTTTAAGGACAATTACACATGCTTTTGGATATGAAAATATGATGACACAAAAACATATAGAATTACTATTGGCGCATCTATCCTTATAATCTCACATCTTGGAGATCACGAAGTATGAACTTCATGATATGAAACCTCATCCTCTTATAATAATGCACACTTGAGAGGAAAAAAAATGAATTACCTATGTTTGGATATATCATAGAGAGTGGGAGGGGTTGATCAGAGTTTTTATTTTTAGAATTTCTTCTTTTGAAACCAAACTCTATGATCTGTTTATATCCTGATCACATGTTCATTAATTCCCCACTTCTCCTAGATGAAAAAAAATTAAATCAATCAAAATAAAAAAGTTATTTATTCATGGTTTCCCCCCAATTTAGGTGACTAGATCAATATTGTGTTCAGGTTGATCCGAGATATAAATACTCAACTAGAAATCAATCAACAATTACAAGTGGGTTGGTGAGGCATTATCCTAAAACTATGATGGGTAGGTATTAAACACTTCCAAAATTATTCTAGAATCCCAACAATGTTCATTATACTTAGTCCTAATAGTTGATATATCTCTATAAAATCTTTGGCTATTTATACTGGAATCCCAAAAGTTCTTCAATGGTCTTCAAAACCTCCTGTGAATAGGTCTTCAAATTACATAGACTTCTGATACAGTGATCTATTGGCCATGTTCTTCTTTAATAATAAACTCACTAATCTTATATAATATCATTACTATCATAATTTATCACCTTCTATCACATTTAAGTCACATGTATATACTTTATAATTTCCACAACTCAATCAAGTGAAACTCACTTTCTCTGATTACATGAAAATATTATTGTATTCAACTTCATACAAATAGAATATTATGCATGGGATTGTTGAATACTGACCATTCTTTTCATATTTATTCTTCCACTTCCTAATAGTCTCATACTACCTTTATATATATATATTATTTTATTTATACGAATTTTATGAAACTCAACTGCCCGTGAAACTCCTCCTTCGAGTCTGTTTATCAAGACACTACTTCACCTTCACACATCACATCGAATGTGTAACACACAAGTAGTGGATCACAGTAATATCTCCCCATTATTCATGTATCAACAAGTTTGGAAAATATAATTCTTCAAAAAAATTTCATACACGAAACCACTTTCTTCACATAACATAGTAAGATTTTATTACACAATCACTAGATTTCAGAAAAATTATTTATACAGTCATGAAGGAAAAATCGCAACACGATGACTTAGAACCATTAAAAAATCTAGATCACTTTAAAATATCTATTTTCAACTCCCAAAGTTCTCTTAAATATCTTTTAAGATCGTGAATTTAAATGATAGTATCTAGGGATATTAATAGATAAACCCCACTGACTCAGTCCACTGACCCAACCTTGTATGTGAACCGAATTTTCTATTCTTAGGAACCACCTCACTTCATACATGACTTCAAAAATTACCATCTTGGAAAAAATACTGACTTTCACCCTATATCTCCATAGTTAAAAGTTCTTATTCCATGAGAAAATACATATTTGAACCCAAAGAGGCATTTATGATATGATCACAATCTTATATGATCATTCACATCATAATTGTGAGCTCGGTTTGAACACTAAAGTTGCATCCATAAAGAACGATGCATTCCGAAACCGTTTGCCAAGGATAGAGGAAGAATACGATGAGTGACTTGATCAAACAACTCAGATAGACTTCATTAAATAACTGAAGTCTTTTATATAACTTTTTAAGAAGATGAACTACAACCCACATCATCCATCCCACATCAAAAACATGCTTGGTCAAGAATATCTTAATAAACATCATATTTATATTGAGTACTTAATCCATCTCCAAGGCTGGAATCTAAATATACCATCAAAACACAAACATGAAGCAGGCCTCACCTACCTGTCCCCTTGTGTGTTCCACCATGTTCACACTACTGGCATTATGTGTACGCACCCAGTGGGCACTATGCAACCTCCTGCCTCCATGGTTGGCTTAGTAAGCCAACTTCCCCCATCATAGAACCATTAGGTCCCAAATCTATAGTTTGAGGTGCGTACTTGGGTGGATATGGAAGAAGGATTTTTTCATTAAAATCCCATAAAAAGAGTTAATAATATTCTCATATAATTCCCAATAAAAAATAATCAACTTATAATAAAAATTCACAACACTAAAAATATCCCTTTTTTAAATTCTAAAACTCATTTCTCTAAATAATTTATTATTCTTGTAAAATCCCAAATATTTAATCATATGATTGATGACCAATAAATAAAATCATCAAAATATGATTCATCTCCACTTCTCCACACTACTTCAAACTAATGACGATCGATAATCACCATCAAAACCTCTTATTTGAATTCTATAAAAAATTTGAATTATCCTAAGGTAATTATCTTATATATTGGAAATTAAAAATATATCTACAAACATTACATTAAAAGACACATTTAATTTTCATCTTCACAACATATAGACAAAAAATTTAACTTCAGTAAAACCAGAAAAAAAGAACAACTTGGGTTCTTGAATCTCCCCCTTTGATTATATTGTCAATACCTATTTTATTTATAAATTTAATGTAGTATTATTCCCATTATTTGAAATAAAACCAAATATATAAGTATAAGAAGGAATTATCATCTCCAATATCCAAATTTCAGGATATCATCTTCTTCTCCCCTGAAACTTATTACCTAATTATTTTGAGAGATGGATTGAATCACTCCAATCATAGAAATGAGTTACAATTTACCAAATCTACATCTACAAGAGCCATGTTTGGTATAGAAAGAACGAGTGATAAAATTTATCATCAATTCTATCAATAATGTTTTAGCATGTGATACTGTCATTGAGACCTTCTCTCAGGGGTTGTTTAAAATATTTTCAATTAATCCCCTGTAATCATCTCAATAAATAGATTAAAAACATCTGAGTGAAAGACTATATTTTCCCTTTTAAAAATTATTTTACCTTTATTTCATTAATGAATAAGGCTATACCTTTAAGAGTTTACCTTTCAATATGAAAATAGGAAAATGTAATCATCATATCTCAATTATGAAAAGCTTCAGTCACCCAAATTTTAACATCTTGAATCTTTAGATATAGTCCTTTCCTATAATTTTGATATTCATGAGATACAAATGAGATATATATTTCTATTCTTCCAAACCCCTATAAGGTATGCACTCTATACTTCATTGTGATTGGATTTCTTCACGAATGAGCTCTCTGTAGCTTTCTATGTCAATTAAAGTGTTTTAAAGGAATAAACATGATTCCATTGGGACAATAGTACTTTATGATGGACATCTTTCTAGCTATAATATGTTCATTGATTTTATAAAGTTTAGGTATCCCCTTGAACACATGAATCACCTTCATTTCCTTGCATATAAAATAAAACACAACATATATTTTGGAATAAGGTGGTTCTTTAATGGTTCATAGCTAGAGTAATAGGATTGAGTTTTTCTCAAAATAGAAACTCTCTACAATTTATATCCATATCAATTCATGATACCTCTTCTTTTAAATATTTAGTTTTGAGATTTTTAGGGTGGAATGGTTTTCATCTTCTTCCTAGTATGATTCATAAAAGCACATGCATCATCATATGCCTAATTTTACAATATATTTGTTTTTTCCTTCTTGTGTGGGTAGAAAAATCATTAAATTCTTTTCAATATGGACAGTTTAAATGCATATTATAAATAATATCTCATGATATATCTAGTTATTATATTTTGGAAGATTCTAATGGTATCCACCCACATCTGGTAAATTCTTTAGTTTTCCTTTAGAAAATTTTTTCCTCCAGTTTCCTTTTACTTTCCCTTTTAAGAATAATTTATTATAATAAAATGGTAATATATCTTTTCCCTTATTTAATGTTTCTTTTATTTAGTAGATTTGGTAACCATCCTAGAAGTTTTTTGATGAAATACTTAGCACAATTACCTTATTGGTCACATATTCCATGGATTTCCTTTAGACAATCAAATTTATTCTAATTAGATAGCCTTGTTGATTTCTCAGTAAAAAAACCTATACTTTCTAATATTTTCCCCCTTCTCATAGATTTGCCTCGAATACCCCATTTATGTGTGAAAATTTTATGGAAGTGACATATAATACCAGCAGTTGTATCCTTTGTGTCCAAATTTACCAAAACACCAATAGTAATATTTGAAACTCTATGTTTCATAATATCGAATTTCTTGTTGATGATAAACTACTTTCTATCTTGATATACTATTGACATTATTTTTCCTTATTCTTGGGGAAAATTATTTTACCACCTCATTTAATTTATCACCCTCAACATCAATACATATTCCTTTATTTTTTTGTCAGTACTTGTACTAATAGAATAAATAGATTTAATATCACTAGAATAATTAGAAATAATGTATAGCTTCTTCTTTGGACTGGTCATCATAGTATCTTTGGATGACTCGTCTTTAACATCAATTGGTTTATTAAAATCATCACTCACAATTTTCAAGGTGTTTTATACTTTAGGACACCTAGAATGTGTTTCATTCAGTTCTTATTTTGTAGATAGTTTTGTAATAATTTATTTCAGTATATTATCTTGTTATGTAATTTTCACCTTCGAAGTTTTGAAAGCCTTAATAAGATCATTCTTCATATTATATTAATTTTTTTTACTTTCTCTACAAATTTGATTCTTATACTGATCTGAGTGTTTTGATTAATACATGATTCAAGATTTGATCTCATCCTGTAACCATTTCACCTATATTCTTCATTCTCATCACTGCTTAAGAAATTTAAATTTCTCTTAACTTGTGCTATAAAGGTTTTATGTATTTTAGTTGAACCTTAATCTCATGATCCACTCTATATTGAACAGTCATCATCATCTTTCCTAATCATTAGATTTTTCTTGTACTTCCTTGAAAACTTATTTTTCTTTATAGTATCCTAAATTCCCAAAGTCTATACGTATTTTTATTATTATTTTGTTTAATCCATTTTTCAATGGTTAAGGGGGAACCTTACATGACCGGTAGGCCTAAGTGGCATATATGTCCACATACATGACCCTACGTGACCAAAATATCTGACACCACAAGAGAAAACCCACACAATATATTTTTTCTTCAAATTCCCAAACTTTACAAAGCTGCAGAAAAAGAATTTCCCCATACAAAGAAGAACAATGCCTAGTTCTGATGGCATATACCATACCCTCTCATTCGTCCCAATTTTGAAGCCCTGTGAAGCGAGAAGATACTACTCTAAACCCCATATGGATCTTACACAGGTGGAGGGAATATTTTTTTTATTCCATCATGGTTTTCCTTTACATCCCCCACATTCCATGGAAATCACCATTGCCTGATCCGAGAAGTCTGCTATCACCCATAAGTTTTTTCACCGACTGAGATCACCCGCATACCACATCTCACTATTGTCAATGGGCCCGACCAAACCTGAACAATTATCCATTTCCATCCACTGACCACACTTACCGCTAGAGCCACTAGAAAAGCATGATGCCCCGCTGATAGCCATTTCCATCCAAGAATCCCCACCCACCTAAGCAGCCCATCTGCCAAAACCATTCACTCCCAACCTCATTGTTCCCATATATCCTCAAATATGAGGCATCCAGGGATTGAACCTAGGTTGATGCTATATTACAGGGTAGTATCAAATTATTTTTAGTATCACATTTTTTAGTTTTTAAAATATTCTTCTAGATTATTATTATTCTTCATCATCAATCGTTGAATCATCATATTATTTATTTGGAAAAACAATTGAAAATTTCCAATATAAACACAATTAAAGCATTATGATAGAAACAAACCATTAAATTTTACCTTTCATATTTCAACCCTTTTGAAAATGAAGGACATAACCCTTTTATAATATTTATCACTAACTTCATCCTCATCAAAATCTAAGAACGGTTCACCTTTACTTTGTTTGATACTTTTCATTTCATTGAATTACTTTTCATACTTGTTTTATTTTTGAGCACATGTGATTTTTTCATGTCACATTTGAAGAGTGTATTATATTTTTGGATTTACCATCTACTTCCACATTTATCTTATCATCATGTGTCCTTGGAGAATACATTTCATGTTTGATAAAACCAATTATTATAACATTACTAAATTCATGGCCATGTTAAAGCATATATGGATATATTTAGTTTTTTACATCCATAATAGTTCTTTCCATCAAAGAAAAGAAATACTTTAATATTGACTGAATTTAAACTTTCCATCATTTTTCTTTATTAGAGGATGGATACTTTTATAGGGAACCTCATGATCTAATACCACTTGAAGTATCATGGTTCAGATATATCATTGAGAGGGGAAGGGGGTGAATCGGTGATGTAGTTTTTACATTTTCTTCTTTTGAAATAAACCTTGGTGATCAGTTAAGATCTCGATCCACTATTCTTTAATGTCTCAATCTATTATATGAGAACAAATGAATTCAATAAAAGGAACAAAACATGTTTTTACAAGGTTCACCCCCAATGTGGGTGACTATGTAATTTTTGTGTTAGGGATGATCTGAGGTATAGATTCTCCCATAGAAATCAATTAGTAATTATAAGTGCATCCTTCATTTAATATCTTGAAACCATAAAGGGTAGTTGTTAACCAATTCTCAAATTATATTGTCTTCCAACCATTGTTTTTCATACTAAATCCCTCTAGTTGATATATATCCCAAAAGGATTTGGTTTTTTATAATGGAATACCATCAGTTCTTCAATGATCTTCAAAACCTCTTGTGAATAGGTATTCAACTTCAACTAAATTTTGATATAGTGAACTGTTGGTCTTATTATTCTTCAAGTATGAACTCACTGATCTTCTATAATATTATTATAGTTATAGTTTTTCACCTTTTATTACATGAATGTTATATTAATATAATTTCTACTTTTTTGAAATCAGTCACATATAGTTCACTTTCTATGATTACATGAAAATATTATTGCATTCAACTTCATAAAAATAGAATTTTGTGCATTGGAATCTTGAATACTCATTGTTCTTCTCAATTTTATTCTTCCACTTCCAAAATTACTCACAATGAATTTATGTAGGTTTATTATTTCATGATAATCACTTTTTTTAAACTCAAATGCTTGTGATACCCCTCTTACTTTTAGTATATTTCTCAAGACAGTAGTCCACCTTCACATAACAAATTGAATGTGTAACACACAAGCAATGGTTCATGTTACTATCATACTATTCTTTACATATCAAGGTAAATTGAAACTATTATTTTTCACATAAGTTTTTATCAAAAAAATTATTCACATAACATAGTAAGATTTTATTACACTATCATTAGCTTGTAGAAAGAATCTTAATGTTGTTGAAAAAGAAGAATCACATCACAACAACATGGAAAACTTAAATTAAAACATAGTGATTTTAGATCTCAGTTTATCTCTCACACATTTCTTTCAAATATCTATTAATCGCATTCATTAAAATAATAGTATTTAGGGGTATTTATAGTGAAACCCTACCAAATCAATCCACCACTCTAAACTTGTATACACACCACCTTATCTCTTCTTGGGAATTTTATCAGTTCAAACGTGACTTAAAAAATTACCATCTTCATAGAACATATATTCCTCACCCTATAACTCAATGGTTCTAAGTTTTTATTCCAGGGAAGAATATATCGTTGAAACCATATAGGAATTTATAAAAAAATCACGATCTTATATGATCATTCGCATCATAATTGTAATCTCAATTGATTTAACTATGAAGAATGACGTACTCAAAAAATGATTTGGTGATGGAGGTCGAAGAGGATGATTAGTTTGATTATATTACATGGATTAATTTAATTAAATGAATAAATTTCTATACATAAGTTTTTAAATGGATGGAATGTTACCTATATTGCCAATCCGATATAAAAAATGCTCTCAGTCTATCAATTTTTAATAAAACTCATCACTTCACCAAATGCTTGAGCCCACACTAGGGTTGGAACCTAGATACTCTATCACACACAAAAATAAGTTGGTTCACACATGTAATACCCCAACTCCAGAACCCCATTTCTGGTGCATTATTTTATTATATTTTCATGATTACGAAGAATGAAATCCTGAAGGACCGATCAATTTATCAGTCTCAGAAGACAATATTACATTAATGATACCCATAATACATTGGGAAAAAAAATAAAACATGATACAATAAAATGAACTACTTCCTTGAAAGAATATTCAAAGTTTTATTTTTCATAAGCTGGGAAAAGGAAACATAAAAAAGGGGTGAGCTTAGAAGCTCAGTAAGTGTAAGTAATGCAGTGGAATCATAAATAATAAGTCATGGAGAATTAATAATGAACATGTTCCACTAAAATATAATTTTGAACTCAATATGGAAGGAATAAAAGTTTAAAATAATGCCATAATAAAAAATAACTATGGATATTATACAATTCAAATAATCACATGGAGAATCGATTACTAGTTCCATAATAAGGGAAATGCATAAATATGGATATCTAAAACATACCTTCAAGGATTCATGCTAAAAATATATTATTTTCAAGGCTTCATTCCAAAAATCTATTAAATGGGTAAGGCCTTAGCCAAACAAATGTCTAGTTTGTCTCATGAGACCTATCGATGCAACGAGGGGCTATAGCAGTCCCCAAATGACACTTACTAATTCTAATGAATTCATCATATGAAATGGGTGAAACAATAATTATCATATGTATTCATATTGAAACTAACATATGAAATTTAAATAAATTTCCCCAATCCTTAAACATAAACACTAAACACTTAGAGTAACATGGTGAATGGTTTCAAGACAGCATATCCACAGTCAAATTAATCATAAACCATTCAATAAAAGAATATTTATTATATCATAAAATATTAATACAAATTAAATATAATAATCTATAGTAGTGTTTAAATATATTAAATTACTCTTATAAAATCATCAAGTAATTATTGAGAGAAATAATCTTTTACTTTACTGTGACGAACCATCGCTGATCGAGGTGTTACCCCGTGGGACACAATGTCATCTCAAATGACAAAGAATCCTCCCCATTTGGGGAATCCCTGAATGATCTATTCATGGGGAGGGGGGGTTCTCGAGTGTGGAGGGTTCGAAAAGGCCACTCTCGGGAATTCCCTTTAAAAAAAATTAAAATAGGTAAGAATTTGAGAAGTACCCTTGAATCGGGCTTGTTTATTAGGAATAATTTTAAGGGATCCTTTTAGAATTTGTAAATAAACATAAATTAAAGGAGGATTATTATTGGTCAATATATATATAATATTCAAAAATAATTTATGAGGAGTATATAAGAATAATTAATAATTTTATTAGGGTAAAGAGAGAAAAAAGTGTAACCCAAAAGAAAATTGAGGTTCTGGTTGAAACCCTTAAAAAGATCTTATCTTATAGTAACGACAAACCAATTAAATAATTATGTTGAAAAAATATAAATTGACACAATTTAAGTGGATATAAATTATAAAATAATAATAGTTCATTCATACATATTCTCAGATAAATACATAACCAATTATGTAGATGTTTAACTCGATGAATGGAAATTGAGTTAAGATATCCCTTACAACTTTGTAATCAATCGAATAAAATGCCCCAAAATTAATAATCATAAAATGATATGTTTAATACCTTGAAAATAAATCTATTCATGATGTGATAAATCAATGGGAATTATACATACACCATACACAATAAATAGTAATGAATAAGGCATATCTCCCAGAATTAAAGGGAGTTGAGAAAACCCTTACCTTACGTCCGAATGTGTCCTGTAATTGAACTTAATGTCCTAGATAATCAAATTAAATCCATTAATTAATTAATTAATAAGATTTTATACATTTATTATAGTCATTTTAGTTTTATTAAGCTCATTTATGGCCTTATTGATTAGTCATAGAGTTTAATTTCATCGTTCCAAAGAATTCGTTTTCTGGATTTTTATGATCGGTTCATTTGTTTATAAGTAATGGAGTTCATATTAAATGGTTATAATTATAAAAAATTGGAATTATATGTTAATAATTAACATAAATAAGTGTAAATGTTAACATATATAATTTTTTATATTGTTTTAGGATGAATCAATAGATAATTGTTTAGTGATAATTGCTGAAATTATTTTGGTAGTTTTTCAATCATCACGCACTAGTTTTATTTCATTAATTAATAAAATGTATATATAATAGTTAAAGAACATTAAATAGTATGTAAAAAATATTTTATAATCTGTTTCAACCATAAAAATGGTTTCATTACCATCCTGGAAGGATAAATTGATGAACGAAGATCCATCGTCCCCGAAGGCTGTAAATCGGTAATTCTCTGATGATGATTTTGTTTTTAAAATAAAAGATATATAGAAAGGAGTTTGTTGAAGGATTTTACATTAAAATGATATAATTTTTGTACATAGATGATACTGGAGTTTTCATTTTCATTTTTACATAGGAGGTGAGGAGAGGATAAGAAAATAAAAAAATTGAAATGAAATTAAAAGAAAAAGGAAGAGGGTTTACCTCTTGAATTATCCTCCCTGAGAACCTATTTTGGGAAAGGGTTTTTGGTCTTTTTTAAAGACAAAGAGATCCTAAAAGTGGGTGGGAGACTAGGAAGAGTATTTGGGTAGAATTTTGAAAATATTCAAGGCTTATAGGTGTGAGGAGAAGAGGGGGTGAGGGGTGGTTTTTATAGTGGAGGAAAGGTGTGATTTCTCATTATTTTATTCATTATTTTATTATTTTGTTCATGATAAGTAATAGTATTGAATATTGTGAATACTTATAGTAATGAGTTCATGCGAGTTCTAAAAAATGGTTCTTACATCGTCCAAATATCATCCATGACTCTATAATTCATGTATTTAGCATTTATTATAAATTATTGGATTTTACTATTCATAGAAAATTCAAGTATTTGAGAAAAATATCAAAAATTCACCCTAACCATTTTTTGACATGTAAAATTAAAAAATGAACTCCATTTTATGAAAATAATTTTATAGATATGAGAAATTTAATTTTTAATTAAAATCATTATTTACTCCAAAAATATATATTTTAAAATTGTAACTGATTTTATAACACTTTGAAAAATTAACAAAGGTATCATAAGATCATAATATAATCAGAAGGAATGAAAATATAAAATTATTATTCTATTTTATGAAATTAAATTTTATTTTGAATCTTTATATTAATTTTAAAATTTTAAGTAAACATTTATGTTTTATAAAAATACTAATACTTAATTAATATTTCTAAAACATTTATTTACTTATACTATGATATAACTATGATATAATTATATCATAATTTTATTTATAATATGCCTAAATTTTTCTTATACATTAATGGGTGAGGATATTATTTGTTTTCCCAATCTATTATTCATAAGGGTCATATTACTATTCATAAGGGTGGATTACTTTTCCAGAGGGTCAATCTACTATTAAAAAAAAATTAAGTTGATATCATCAGACTCTAAATATCTTTCTGATAGCAACTATGTATGTTTTTTTTTTGAAATAGAATTTATAGAATAAAAAACAATTATGTTTAATGGCTGGGTTATAACTATCTTGTTTAAATAATTATAATAACAAAGTGTTGTTTTGTAGAGACTCAGTGTTGTGTGAATTACATTATATATTAATTTTTTTGTAAATACTTGGGGTGTTACACTCTCTAATCCTTTAATAAATTGTGTGATCAAAATTTCAAATTTCACATCGAAAAATAAAAAAAGGTTGATACTAGAAAATTCATTTATGGAAAACCCACATTGGAAAAGAATGTACCAGGATAACATTTTTTTGTTTCAAGATCCTTTCCCTAAAGTTGAGAAATTAATTCACTCTATAATAATATAGGGACATATGTGTACTTGATATGTTTCTATAAACACAAGATTATCATTTGGTTGCACATTTAACTATTCATACTTCTTTTTATGGAACAGGTTATTTAATAGGATAAAATAATCTCTAAAACCTTGTCCAAATATAAAATTCAACCATTTAATAAATGGTTAAAGTTTCCAAAATATCATGATCCAACACTTTAGAAATAAGGTCACTGGATTTCCATAATGAACTTATGAAACAACCTAAAGTGGTTCTTAATCAAAACATACAAACATGTGAGTACATTCTCCTTGTATTCTTTTGAAACATAGTAATAACCTGAATTACCATAAAACCTTATTGAAAATGTTCATTCTTTTTTATTACTTATATAAAATAAATAAATTTGGATATATTCATGATGTATAAAATGTTTTAGACTCTACCACTTTGTCAACAATCCATTACTTTGATCCTAGATTGTAGGTGTTATCCAATTTCCATTATCCAAATTAATCATCTCCTTACTCTTAAATCAATATCTCAGTATCTGGAATATGTTAAGGGCCGTCTTTCCCTCAACCATATATTTTTCAAAAAGTTTAACTTGCTACCGAGTAACTTTTCCTTAGTACCATTCATCATAAGATCTAAAATCCTTAATAAAAAAGTACTACAATATAATCCTTATATATTCTATAAATCTTATTACTAGTATATCATTGATTAAGATACTCAAAAGACATAATTATTTAATTTAAACATAATAGCATTAATCATTCCTCTTCATCCGTGGTAGTAGCATAATCTTGACCATGGTCTATTTTCTTCTTTTGGTGTGTATTCCTTTGATGCCTGAGACATTGATTTGTATAGTGTTCCATATCATTACAATTTAATAGTTATAAATTGGAAAAAAATTTCTTACCCTTACAATCAATATAATGGTGGCCTTTCTCTCCACACTTGTTACAAACTTCTATTCCTTTTAAGTATATACCAAGGTGTTTCCTTCCACAATTATCACATGTGGGAAAATACTTCTTTCCTATATTCCTGTTGTCTATATTTTTCCCATTTGTCCTCTTATTCTATTTCTTCCTTATAAAGACATAATAATTAGAAAACTCTTTCTCTACTATCTACTCATATGATGATAATTTTTGAGAAACTAATTCTATTCCAAATACTAGCCTAATCTCATTGAAGAAACAATCATTCTTACTCTTTGGATTATGTGCATTAATGTTGAACTCATTCCTTATAGTTGGATCCATTTATAAAAAATTACATACACTAGGTTAGATCATTACATTATGAAACATAATGTATAATCCCAATACTTGTGAAATAAATAACACAAATTAAAAAATTTATGCTTAGGTAATATCATAATCATAAACACATTTTCTTTGAGGAGATGTTTATATTTAAATCCTTCATAATGGTTTGTAAAGAAAATGTGAGTTATTCTAAGAATATCCACCATGAGTGTCAAACCAGGTGTGAAGTAAGGACCATTGTTGTGTACCATGTTACCCTGAGTCAGGTCCATGACATCTTGTCAGAGTTGTTACCCCTAACTATTTTTGACCCGGAACCACATCCACTTGTAGTATTGAGATAAGAATGTATTGCTTATAAGACCCACATAATCTCCACCTTACCCAAATTCAAGTACATTCTTATATAATTATCCTAAATTTATATATTAGGGTTACATTTTAAAATATATGTTTTCTAAATCTAGTTTCCAAGGTTATTGCAAAACTTCCTTTGATACCAACTATACCGCCCCGACCCCAGAAGTCCGGTACTGGTACATTATTTTATTACATTATCATGATTATAAGGAATAATATACCAAATGAAAAATTAGTTTATAAATATTGTAAGATGATATTACATTCATGATACCCATAATACATTAAGAAAATAAAATAAAACATGATACAATAAAATAAAATGCTTCCTTGAAATCTTATTCAAAGTTTTCTTCTTCATAACTTGGGGAAAGGAAACATAATAAAGGGGTGAGCTCGGATGATCATTAATGGTAAATAATACCATGGTAGCATAAATAATAAGTCATGGTGAGTAGATAATGTACACATTCCATTAAAATATAATATTGAGTGTACTATGGCAGGAATAAAAGTTGAAAATAATTCCATAATAAAACATAACCATGGATATTCTACTAGTTGAATAATCACATGGATAATCAATAACTAGTTTCATAATGAGGTAAATATATAATTATGGATATCTAAAACATAGATTCAAGTCTTCATTCCAATAATATATTATTGTCAATTACTCATACTAATAATCTATTATTGTCTAGGCTTCATGCCAAGAATCTATTAAATGGGTAAGGCCTCGGCCAAAACCATATCTAGTTTGTCCCATGAGACCTATAATTACACCGAGGGAATATAGAGGGATCCAAATAACAATTACTAAGTACAATTAATTCCTCATATGAAAGGGGTGAAACATAATCAACATATACATTCATATTTAAGCTAACATATGAAATGTACATAAATTTCCCCTGTCAGTAAACATAAACACTAACCATTCAGAGTAATATGGTGAATGGTATCCATATATAACATACACAGTCAAACTAATAATAAATCATTGAATAAAATATGGTAGATGATATCATAAAATATTAATCCCAATTAAACATAATAATTAACAATATCATGGAAATAGATTAAAATAATCCTATAAAATCATCGAGTAATTCTTGAGAGAAATGCTCTTTTACTTTGAAAACAATAGTTCTTTTTGAAAAATATTTGTATAAAACTAGAAGTGAACTAAAATAGTTTCTCATAATCAAATGAGTGATTTTATAAAAATAATTGAGGCTTAAAATATTTTATATAATGCACATGAAAATAGGAAGAATTTGAGAAGTTCCCTTAAATCGAGCTTGTTTATCGGGAAGAATTTTTAAAGATCATATTAAAAATTGTAAATCACCAAAAATGAAAGTAGAATTAATATTTTTACATATATATAGAACATTTACACAGAATTTATGATGATTTCAAAATAATAATTAAGAATTTCATAGGGGTAAAGAGAGAAGAAGAGTAACCCGAAAGAAAATGGTGGTTTGGGTTCAAACCCTTTCAAAGATCGTATGATTAGAGTGAAGAAACATAAATGAAATAATTATGTGAAAAAATATAAATCCAATAAATATAATTGGTTTTTAAGAATAATAAAATCATCGATAATTCAAAAATATTCTCAAAAAAATACATAACCAATTACATAAATGTTTAACTTACTGAATGGAAATTGAGTTAAGATATCCCTTACCACTTTGTAATCAAACAAATAAAATGAACCAAAATTAATTATCATAAAATGATAGATTTAATACCATTAAAATAAATATATTCATGATATTATACATAAATGGGCAGTATAAATACACTATACACAAGAAATATTTGTGAATAAGGCATATCTCACGGAATGAAAGTGAGTTGAGAAAACCCTTACCTTATGTCTAAATGTGTTCTACACTTGACCTTATTGTACTAGATAAGGAAATAAAATCCATTAATTAATTAATTAATAAATTTTGATACATCTATTAGATTAATTATAGTTTTTTTAAGTTCATTTATGGCATTATTGATGAGTTATAGATTTTAATTTCATCGTTCGAGAGAATTGATTTTCTTGGTTTTCATGATCGGTACTCTTGTTTATAAGTAACAGAGTTCATATAAAATGGTTATAATTAAACCTAAATGTAAATATATGTTATTAATGAACATAAATAACTTTAAATGGTAATCTATATCATTTTTTATATGGTTTGATGATGAATCATTAGATAAAATTTTACTGACAATTGCTTAGATTATATTGGCATTTTTTCGATCATCACACACTGGTTTTGTTTAATTAATTAATAAAATGTATATATAATGGTTAAAAAAAATTAAATAGGATGTAATAAATATTTTATAATCTGGTTCAACCATAAAAATGGTTTCATGACCCGCCTTGAGGGAGAAATTGAAGAATAAAAATTTGTCGTCCACGAAGGTTGTAAATCATCACTTCTTAAGTGATGATTATGTTTTTAAAATAAAGGAGAGAGGGATAAGAGTTTGATGAATAATATTACATTAAAATGATATAATTATACTACATATATTATATTTTAGTTATCATGCTCATTTTGATAGAGGATGTGAAGAGAGGATAATAAAAGAAAATAAATTGAAATGAAATTAAAAGAAAATGTAAGAGGGTTTACCTCTTGAATTTTGTTCCTTGAGAACCTCCTTAGAGAAATGTGTTTTAGTATTTTGGAAAGAAAAAGAGATCCTGGACATGGTGGAGAGACTTGGGAAGAGTATTTGGGTAGAATTTTGATAGGTTTAAAGGATTAGAAGTGTGAGGAGAAGTGGGGGTGAGGGGTAGTTTTTATAGTGGAGAAGAGGGGCGATTTCTCATTATTTCACTCATTATTTTATTATTTTCCACTATACAAGAAATAATATTTATTATTGTGACTAAATATAATAATTAGTTCATGTAAATTAGATCCAATGGTTCTTACATCATCCAAACATTATCCATGACTATATAATTCATGTATTTAGCATTTATCGTAAATTATCATATTTCACTATTCAATGAAAATTCAACTATTTCAAAAAAACTAAAAAAATAACCATAACCATTTTTGACATTAATAATTAAAAAATGAACTCCATTTTTTAAAAATAATTTTCTAAATATGAGAAATTAAATTTTCAATTAAAATAATCATTTACTACAAAAATACAGATTTTAAAATTATAACTGATTTTATAACACTTTGAAAAATTAACCAAGGTATCATAAAATTATCTTATAATAATAATACATAAAAATATTAACTTATGATTCTATTTTATGAAAATAATTTTTATTTTTAATTAATATATTAATTATAAAATTTTAAATAAGAACTTATGTTTTATAAAAATACTAATACTTAATAAATAATTTCTAAAACCTTTATTTACTTATACTATGATATAATTATATCACACATTCATTTATAAGATACCTATATTTTATTTATACATTAATGGGTGAGGATACTATTCATTTGGGTGATTTACTATTCATAAGGGTCATATTTCTATTCATTAGGGTACATTTCCATTCAAAGGGTGGAGTTACTATTCACTAAAAATTAAGTTGATCCTATCAGACTCTAAATATCTTACTAATCGTAACCGTGTTTGTCCTTTTTTGGAAATTCAATTCACAGAAGAGGAAAAATTATATTAAATGGCCAGGTTATAACTATCTTATCTAAATAATTATAATAACATAGTGTTTTTTTGTAGAGACTCTCTGTTGTGTGCATTAATTTCTATATTAAATTTATTTGTAAATCCTTGGGGTGTTACAACATCCACCTTCCCCTTTGCGCATGCCATAATGTACACACTGTTGGTGCTATGTGCGTGCTGCCCAACGGTGATATAAAACCTTATGCAACCATGGTAGGCTGAGTGGACCTACTTGACACATTGTAGACCCATTATGTCCTAAATGTGTGGCTTGATGTAGGTCCTTGGTTTTCCATGTCTGTCCCATTTTTTCCATTAAACTCCCATAAAAAGAGGTAATAAAACTACGATATAATTCCCAACCAAAAATACTGAACTTCAAACTCCAAAGAAACTACTATGAAAATATTCCTTTATAAATTCAAAAACTCATTTTTATAAACTTTATTATTCTTGTAAATTCTCAATTATTCAATCATACAATTGATGATTGACAAGAAAAGTTATCAAATGATGATCCCTCTCCACTTATCTACACTTATTAAAACTAATGATGATTGATAATCATCATCAAAAGATATTATTAAAATGATATAAAAAATGTGAACTCTTCTAATGAAATTGGAAAATTTATTGGGCATTAAGAACAGATATGAAATCATCACATTAAAAAACATATTGAATTTTCATCTTAATAACTTATTGAAAACAAATTAAACTTTAGCACAAACTCTATAAAAAACTCGGGTTCTTCAGTCTTACCATTTATATTTTCTTCAATACCCATTTTATTTTTAAATACAATTTTATATTCTACCTATAATTGATCATAAAAACAAAGATATAAGTATGGTATAGAATTATCATATCCAATATCTAAATTTCTTGATATCATCTTCTTCTATACTGAAACTTAATATTTTATTATTTTGAGAGAATGATGTAATCACTTAAATATTAAAAATGAGTTAAAATTAACCAACTTCAAGTATACACGATCCATGATCCTTATAGAAAACAAGTGTGATTAAGTTCAACATCATTGTTGTAAATAAAGTTTCACCATGTGATAACAACCCTAAAACTTTCTTTTAGGGGTTATTTTAAATATTTTCAATTAATATATTGCAATCATCATAACAAATAGATTAAAAAAATCAAGTTCCATAATGTATTAATGATTTAATAAATTATTTTCTATTTTTTTCATCATATAATAAATCTCTCAATTTCATATTTGATCTTTGAATTTAAAAATAAAAGAATATAATCAACATACCTCAATTATGACAAGTTTTAGTGACCATAATTTTAACATATGGAATCTTTAGATGTATCCCTTACTAGTATTTCTAATATTTAGTAGATCAAATTGAGATATAGATATATGGTGGAAAATTACCTATATAGAATAACAAACACAATATATATAGGGGAATAAGGTGGGTCTTCAATGCTTCTTATTTAGAGTAATAGGGATGAGGTCATCTCTACCCAAATACTCTCTTCAATTCAGATCCTGGTATCTTCATGATAGCTCCTCCTTTTACCTTCTAGTTTTAAGAATTTTGAAGGTTCCATGACTGTCCTCTTCTTCTTTGCATAACCCATAAAAGAAAATGCATCATCAGATGCATTATTTCTCAATATATTTGGTTTCCTTCTTGTGTGGGTAGAAAAATCATACTATTATTCACAATATGGATTGTTTATATGAATCTTATACACAATATATCTATATATTTTTGGTTATTATATTTTGAAAGATTTATATTGGATTCACCCTCATCTGGTAAATTCTATGGTTTTCATTTAACACTTTTTTTTTCTTAAGATTCCTTCCCTTATGGAAATAAATTCATTGAATAAAATGGTCATATATATTTTTTGTCCTTTTATCTTTCCTTACTTTACAATCCTATGGTAATTTTCCTAGAAGTGTTTTCATGCAAGGCTTAACATAATGACCTTTATTTCACATCTCTCATAGATTTCCTTTAGAAAATAAAATTTATTTGAAGTAGATATCCATAATAATTTATCAGAAATAAAATTCTATATTAGAAGAATATTCCTCCTTCTCATAGAGTTTATTATTTTCTTTCTAAAATTTCTCACCCTTAATGTGTTCCAATTATGAAGAAGTGACATATTATACCAGTTGTTGTACGCTTTACCCCCAAATTTAGTAAAATGCCAGTAGTTTTATTTGAAACTATGTGTGTCATAATTATAATTTTTTTTTTGATTATAATCCACTTACTATATTGATATAATCCAACCATTATTTTCACATATTCTTTGGGAACATTCTTTTCTCAACTCACTAAATTTATCACTATTAACACGAGTCCATATTTTTTCATTTGTTGTGTCAGTACATGAAACACTATATGAAATAGATTTAGTATCATTTAAATAATCATAAATAATATTTTCCTTATTCTTTTGAATATTATTCACTAAATCTTTGGATGATTCATCTTGAAAATCAGATATTTTATCAAAATAATCTGTCATCATTTTCAAGTTTTCTTCTTCTTCAAGACCCCTATACCATGTATCTTTTAGTTACTCTTATTTTGTATCCATTTTTTCATTAAGGAGATTCATCATCTTATCTCATAGTGTAATTTTTTACCTTTTATATTTTTATTTACTCAACAATATCATTCTCTTTATTTTGATTTCCGTTTTCTTTCTCTAACAAATTTATTCTTTTTTTGAGATGAGGCTTTTGATCAAGAAATACTATATGTTTGTATATCAGCACATAATTATAGTAGCTATCTTATTCCTTATCATCTCTATTGTATGAATATCCATGTATCTTAACTTTTTCTATGATGGTTTTATGATTTTTAGTTGAATCATTATCTTATGATTCACTCTATGCTGAAGAGTCTTTATCAACTTTCCTACTCATCAAATTTTTATTATAATTTCTTGAAAACTTATTTTTCCTTATAGTATCACCTTTTCTAGTATTTAGTTCTAATTTTAGTGTAGTACTATTTATCACCACAAATCTTATAATCATTATACCCTTTAATTGGAAAATCAATTGAAAAATGAATAATTTGGCTATAATTAAAGAATTTTTAAGGAAATAAACCTTCATGTTTTCCATTTCCTCTTCTTAACTTTTTAGTCTTAAAGGACATCAATATTTTATAATTTATATCACTAACCTCATTATCATCAGAATATGATAATGGGTTGTGTTTATTTTATTTGATAATTTTCATTACATTGAAATCCATTTCCTCCTTATATTTCTTTTTAAAAACAAGAGATTTTTTCATTACATTGAAATCCACCATGCACACACTACTGGCACTATGAGCACACACCCTCTGGGAACTATGCAACCTCATAATTCCATGCTTGGCTAAGTATAGATAATTCCCATGTGGTATACCCATTGAGTCCCACATGTGTAGTTTGAGGTGGGTCATTGGTTGGCTATTGAAGACCCATTTTCTTCATTAAAATCCAATAAAAAGTGTTAATAAAATTACTATACAACTCCCAACCAAAAAAAATCAACCTCAAATTCCAAATACATAACTCTTGGAATATCCTTTTAAAACCCAAAAACTCATTTATACAATCATTTGTTCTTCTTTTATCTTCTCAAATATTCAATCATTCAATTGATGATCAATAAACAAAATCATAAAAAGATGACCCATCAATACTTATCTATATTTATTCAAACTAATGATGATTGGTATTCTTCATCAAGAGATATTATTCAAATTATTTAAATAAATTTTCATTATCCTAATATAATTGGAAATTTTCTCAGACATTAATAATATCTTTGAAATCTTCACATTAAAACACACATTGAATTTTAATCTTCACAACATATTGAAAGAAAACTAAACTTCAGTAGAACATCAATAAAACCACAAGGGTTCATCACATAATATGTACCCCATCATAGTTTCTCATCATGATTGTAGAAATGAAATTTAAGAGATATCTTCAGAGAATATCAAGGCTATCATTATAGTCTGGAACTTCTCTGAAAAATTTTGATGCAAAAAAGTACCCTAGAAAATTATCACATTAAATTCATGATGAATAACGATTAATATATGATATTATATATTTAATATTCACATTTTTGAATAAAAATTATAATATAAATACAAACTAGTTAGGTATAGGACACCGATTAAAAAAGGTAAAACAAAAAACAAGAAGAAAATCCCCCATGAGTTCCCATATTAATCTAAATTTTCATTGAATTCATTCTTATATTATTAGGAGGACGAGTGTCACAAACCAAATCTAGTTGCCATCAAAACTGGCACCAAACTTGGCCCGCGACAAGGACTGAAGGGCATTCCCAATCCCCATGGGCTGGAACAAGTGCCAGACTATCATAAAATGAATATTGGGAACAATTTACGCGAGTGTATAGACATAAAACAATAAACAAATCCAATAAACCAAATATGATTTTTTCAAACCAAACCATCTTATACAAAATTTCAGAATTGAGTTTCGCAATTTAAAAAAAAATTAAAAGACCATTACATAGGTACAAAACCAAAAATGACAGCCCAAGAATCTCCACATGGTGAGAGGCACCACCCTCAATCCATCTCCACAACACCGCATCATGATGGACCACTAAAAACCCGAACCATTGGCACAACAGCTGTACCCAAACCTACGACAAAAAAATAAGAAAGTCTTGTTACACCCAATGGTGTAAGTAGGGTGTGATCCAAATACCAATAGGATACCACAACTAAGAGATTTCATGTTATAAATATTCAACGACGAAAATCTTGCAAGTTTTGTAAACAAAAAATCCTAGTTACAATTTCTAAAAGATGTTACTTTAAATCAAAACCAACCGTTTTCAAGGGGATATTTTAAAGAATCAAAAATTTTAAAAATAATTACAAAACTACTGAATTTTCCAACCAACCATACCGTATGACGATGGTAAGAACAAAGTTACTAATGATCACAAGTAATGGGAAAATAACCCCTAGGAACTAGCTCACTTTGGGTCCCAGGTACCTCATATCTCAGTGAGAGTAACCATCACAATATCTGTTCTCATGCATGAGCCACTAGTAGGGAACAGACCCATAACCTAGTGGTCTCCAATCATCATCATCATCATAGTTTAGTTAGTATTGTAAGCATCAAACCTGCTATGTGAAACTGAGGCCAAACACCCTAGGATCACTAGCATACTTGCACACGTCCACCCACCCTGATACCCGAGTTTCCCTCTTATGCTCAAACAAGTTCAAAAACACAAGAAATATAACGTGTACATGAAAATACCACTTCTACATCACAAATAAACCAAATAGACCACATATATATCACACAAGTCACGTCATCCCCCTTTTTATTCTAATTGATTTTGAAATCAAACACACACCAAAATAGCCCACAACACATTTTGCACATCTTTCACAATTCAAAAAATCCTTTAAAAATTTTATAAAACATTTCCCAAGATGATAAAAATCACATAACATCCCACATACATGTTACATACAACCCTTTTCATAAACAAAATCCATTTTGTACATCACACTCACACAAAACAACCCACAAACATGTTTTGCACCCACATCATAATTTCAGAAATCACCTCAAAAAATTTCAAAACATTATCAAAATTTTTGACATCACAAATGACCAATTTATCTTTAAAAAACTCATTTTAGGTGAACACCTCACCAAAACAGTACATATACCTCATTTCCACACTTTCTTTAACCCAATAAAACATTTACAATTTTCATAAAACAAACCCAAAGGGTATAACTATGTTTTGCACACAAAACCAATTTCGACACCCTCTTTAAAATCCAAAATCACTCCAATACCAATTCAAAATAGAATTGGAAGCCCTAGAAATATTTATTAAACCACTCTCAAGTATTATAAAATATACTCTAATAATACCACAAAAGATACACATGAAAAAAAATACATTTTCAAAAAACAATTTCAAGAGGAATAACAAGGTTTTACACATAAAACCCATTCAAAACCCCTCTTTTATACCCAAAGGCACACCAAGACCCTACCGTAGAAGAATTGGAATCCGAAAAAGATTTAGTAAAACAACTTCATGTGTTATAAAACATGTCACGACCCGTCCTTGTGGCCCATGCCGTGACTACCCCAAGCACACCTTCCATAGGCCAGGGGCTGGCGACTAGCACAAAAGGCATAAATCCCAATAACTGGGAAGGAATTACCTTTAAAAAAAAGTAAACTAAACACCACAGAGTACAAGAGGAAGTAAAACACTAAGTACAAAAGAAAGTACTGAAAAGTAAATGGGCCAGAATACAAACCCAACTGAAAGTACAACTAAAACTGAACGAAAGTACAACAGAAAAGACAATAGCTGGAAGAAAGGAAACAGCTCCTAGGTCGTCCTCCTCGGATCCTACCTGAAGGGTAGGTGAAGATAGCGCAGCTCCTGGATCATCCACCACGGATCCTACCTGAAGGGTAGGTATAGATAGCGCAGATCCTCAATGTTCTCGCCCGTCAACCCCCTCTGAGTGTCGTCTCGCTGTGAGTCCATATCCGGATACCGTCTACTCCTCGAACACTCGGCCTCCGTCAACTCTGCCCGTCGTCTGCAACCAACACAACGAGGTGCGGGCATAGATCGTGCAGGGGTGAGTATAACGATACTCAGTAGGGACCCCGAGACCCTCAAGGTCTCACTAAAACTAACAAGGATAACCACAAAAAAGATCTCAACAGATAACTTCTACCTAGGTATATGCCCATACATATACCTAGGTTATCAAGTAACTCATCTCAAACATGAGGTAACACAAAGATTATGAAATCAATGGATAACCACTACCCAGGTATATGCCCATACATATACCTAAGTTATCAAGTGACCCTTCTCAATCATGAGGTAAACACAAGGTCATAGACTCAGCTCAAACCAGGATTTTCATTATCGAAACCGTAACTGCTGAAGAGACCCATCTCTGGAGTGTACAGTGGTCCTGTCACGACTCCGAGGTACTGCTCACTAACCTAAGACTGCTGAGGTACTCCTCCTGTAGAGTACCGCGGGTCAGCCACCCAAACACAGTAGTGCTTCTCGCCGGGGCATGTCACCCAAACACAGTAGTGCACACCCCCTAGTAGCCTGCTGAGGTACTCTCCGGACGAGTACCGCGGGTCTGCACTATCACACAGATAGTGCTCCGTCCGCCATGGGTCTGCACCCAAACAAAGTAGTGCTCCATCCACTGGGCCAGTCAACTCACTCCAAGTCGAGTCGGTCAAGCAATCCTCAGGTCTCAGTCGGCTACACGGTCTCCGTACTCCGCACGCTCGTCTCTGGGAGGGTATGCTCCACGAGCTACAGGTCGATACTCCAAGTATCTCAAAGTCCCATGAATAAGTATCTCAAAGGACCGCCTCGTCATAGGGGTCTCAACGCAATAGACGGTGTGTCAATCGGACGCCTGGTCTGTGAGTTATTAGCCTTTTCGTCCCAGGGGCCCGGTTGGTTTCGTGAGCGAACCAACCCGAACGTATCTCAACTGTACACCGAACTCTCATAGGGTATACTCATAGGGACAGTTTCTCAACGTGATCACCAACGCTGTTGACGGTTCGTCAAACGGACGTCCAGTCTGAAAGATATTATCTTTTCGGTTCCAGGGGCCCAGTTGGATTTCGGGTGCAATCCAACCCGACCACTATCCAACTACATCGAAAACTCGGCGAAGTATGCCAAAAGTTCCATCTCATCAAGAGGAAAACAAGGAGACAGACGGCGCGTCATTCGGACGCCCGGTCTGTGAGTTATTGGCCTTTTCGTTCCAGGGGCCCGGTTGGTTTCGTGAGCGAACCAACCAGACCGCACTCTGACGACATCCAAACCTCGAGCGGAGTAAGGAAAAAGATCCGTCTCATCAAGAGGAATCCATAAAAGTCGACGACACTCCAATCGGACATCCGGAGCTCAAGATATAAGCGTTTCCGCTCTGAGGGCCCGATTGGTTTCGTATCCGAACCAACCCGAACGAACCCAAAGTATTCTCAAACCTTGAGTATAATATACCGAAACGACCGTCTAGTTCCAAGGATCGCTACGCAACTAACGGTACATCAATCGGAGGTCCTTAGCCCAAGATATGAGCATTTGACCAAAGAGGGTCCGAAAACGGGGGGTCTGGGCCAGGACCGACCCGTCCCGACCCCCCCCCCCCTGGGTCGACCTGGCTGGGCCCAGCCCGGCCCGGCCGGCCAGCCGCGGCTTGGCCAGCGCGGCCGAGCGGAATCCGCAGAGCGAGGGTGTGCAGTCCACCCCTCGCCGTTAATTGAAGACGGCGGCTACCGCCGCCATCAACCATCCGGCGGGGCGCCGCCGCCACCGGTCGTCGGTGCCGCCGTGCCGGCATGGCGCGCTGCCACCGCCTTCCGCGGACCACCAGATGCGCTCCGGTGGTCCGTTTCTCCTGCCGTCTTCGCCAACGGTCTTCCCGGGACCCGACCTTCACTGCGGAGGCCTCAAAATTTTCTTGCGGGCTCGTTTGTCGTCGCCCGTCAATCCGCACGTCAAAAAAAAATCATGCCCTCTTTGTGGTTTTCCCGTAGCGGCGCG
Source organism: Viscum album (assembly GCA_963277665.1). Taxonomy (NCBI): domain Eukaryota; kingdom Viridiplantae; phylum Streptophyta; class Magnoliopsida; order Santalales; family Viscaceae; genus Viscum; species Viscum album. The sequence goes on along the minus strand of OY728122.1, from coordinate 1,734,997,803 downwards.
TCGGCACCGTGCCCCTTCGCTGCGGCCTGACTCCGACCGTGGATTCGTTCGGCCCCAAAGGTGTGGCGCAACGGCGCCGCACTCCTTCATCCTGATTTTCTAAATTCCCGCTTGGTCTTGCACGGTGCGATGGTTCCACACCATCTCCATTCCAAACAACAACAGGAACAACAACAAGATAAGGGATGAGGGTCGTTCGTGTTTGTGCGGTCCGACCTCCTCCCGTTAATCTATAGCAAGCGGTCCAAATTTTTAAATGGAGAACGACGACGATACTAATCACGAACGAAACAAAATAAACCCCTGCAGTTCTCCCCGTAATCAAGATTTCCCAACCCGTAACGTAATCTTCGCAGATCAACATAATATTTTGTTGATCCGCGTTCTTAGATTTAGAAGGGAGTAAATGAGGGTTTAAAAATAAGTTCCCTACCTCGGTTTCAAGAACGGTGCACATCAACGAGCCGCGGAAGACGAGCGTCGCATAGGTCGGGCATCGCAGAAAACGAACGTCGATTCCGTTGTCGTTGAGGTGCGTTCGAATAAGAAACGTCGCGGAAGAAGAACATCGTGGAAGAAGTTCGTCGTGGAAGAAGTTCTCCGCATTCTTCGGCGGAGATGTTCTTCGTTGAAGAACGGTGTTCTTCGTCGGAGTCCAAGGTTTTCTTCACATTCTTCATCGAAGGAGAAGATGTTCTTCCCAAAACCTCTCAACGACAAAACTCTAACAATAAAATAAAATAAGCTCCTTTCTTAATTTATTAACACAACAAGCCTTTTGAAATTCAAAGGTTTGAATTTCAAAAACTTACCTTAAACACACAACATTAAAACCATAAGTTTGATAAACTTAAGTTATCAACATTTAAATGGGAGTTGAGTGGGTTTAGAGGATATGAAGGGGTGGGGTTTGTGTGGGCCCCACCACCCTCATAACCTCCCAAGGGAGGTTTGGTAGTTACCCAACTTCCATCCAAAGCTTAAATCCACTTAGAGAAAATAAAAATTATAGGTGAATTTTTATTCTAACTTCCACAATTTTTATCAACCTCTCTCGTGAAAATGAAACTCCGGAAAAGGTGTTTATAAGCAATTACCGGTGTTGCGGTTTCATCGGTGCCCTCAGAATTCGATTCCGAGCACCGGTTCAAAAGTTAGAAAAACCCGCTCGTTCGTTCACTGAACGTACCCGAGCCAAACTTTGGAAAATGATTCCGGGCACACCGGGCCTCGGAATCAGGCGCCGTCAGAAACCGCGTTCTTGTAAAATTCCAAAGAAAATTAAGAAAAAAATTTCCTTCAAATTTCCGGGTCTTTACATTACTCCCACCTCAGGGATTTACGTCCCCGTATATCTTCAACACAAACTAGGGCCACAAAAGCGGTATTGAGCACGCATCTGAGCCTTCCGCTCCCATGTGCTTACCTAGGGATTCCCGTACTTCCAAAGAAAACGCACCCGAGGAATAAACCGTCCTCATAGGACCCACTCCTGTCGATCCTCGATCCCCACTAGAAGATCCGTGGAAGTAACCCCATCTCCATCATCCCTCTCCTCATAGTCGATGATATGCGAAGGGTCGAGCACGTATCTCCTCAGTTGAGATACTTGGAAAACGTCGTGCACCTGATGCAACTGAGGTGGATGGGTCAAGCGGTAAACCACCTCGCCTACCCAGCTGAGGACCTAGAAAGGTCCGTTGAACCTCGGAGATAACTTTCCGCCTTGGCCACATCTCCGTAAACCTCGTCAAGTTGAGACCCGTATAAGGATGTGATCATCATCCTCGAACTCTAGAGGTCTCCAATTCCTGTTAGAACTGAAACTCAAACGACTGCTGCCACGAGGGTAAGGTTGACCGACTCAAGAGTGATCGGTCACACCCTCCTGTGCAAGAGTTTATCCTGTGCTGCCTGGGGTTTCCTTTTTGCCGACCAAGGAAAACCCATCCCGACATTTGCCTAAAACTGTCAATTTGAGTATGAACAGTTATTTCCCATTCCATACTCAAACTAACGTCGTAAGGCCTTGATGATGCCACCAAGAGATTCCAACCGAAACTCTCGCCTCGAGGGTCTGACCACACAGTCGGCGTAAGTGTGATTATCGAGTCTCCTCCCAAGGTATCTCCAGACGTGAGGGTCAAGTCCACGGCTTACCGGAAACTCTAAGTCTGAAATAAGATTTGTGAAAGCAAGGAATGATTCATATCGACGTCCGTTACTACAGCAGCTAGTAGTGGACACAGACTGTCCCTAGAATCATTTTTAGAGCCATTGGGTCACACTACTTGACCGCATGTAGCCACACTCTTCCTCCGCCCTCCAGCTCCCTGAGCCTAGCGGGGATAACTAAGGCAGGTGGTTGTAGCATGTTAAGACATACACCACCTCATGCTTCTCTCCTAGATCTGCCTCCATGTCTCCTGCTTCGTAGACTCACCTCTTCTTAAAAATTCATCTTCTTGAAACATTTAACACGCTCAAGTCTCTAAGACTGGTGTCGGTTTCCTGTTTCTTACTGCACTGTGCAATCTTCTTCCGCTCCTGGATGATCTGCACCTTCTTTGCCTACGATCTGAAAGAGCTGCTAAAATTTCTCCTTTGCCGAAAATAGAAACTCGGTCTCATCCCCTAGATGAACCACGCCCATTTCCTAATATAGTCAATCCTGACATGAATGATGTATTCATGCCATGGGTGACGTCGTAAGGCCTCAACATAACTACCAAAAGATCCAACCGTCACTCTCGCCTCCAAGGGTCGAGTCACACTGTCGGCATCAGTGTGAGGTCACTAGGTCTCCTCCAGTAGAAATCTCGAAAGTGATGGTCAAGTCAACAGTTTTAACCAGGACCTCTCAGTATCAACCAAACAAAAGGACAGGAAAGAAAACATCACAAAGATAAGTGTCTTTTTATTATTACATGTCATAGTAAAAAGACACGAATACAACAACAATATGGTACTAGAAGTACAAGGGACGTATCCACTAGTTCCGCTCCTGTCCACCTGCTCCTAGAGCTCTACTACCTTGTCCACTGCTCGGCTGTTGCTCAAGCACTTGCCGCTGCTTCTGCCTCGGTGGCTCCTCCAACGCCTGCGAATCGACTGTGCGGGGGGTCAGACAGTCACGTGCCAGGTGACCCTTCCTGCCGCATGGGTAACACTGTCTATTTATGGCACACCTAGCTCTATCCCAACCCTGGGTGCCCCGCACCACTGATCCTAAAACCCGAGATCGCCCAACTGCTGGTTTGGTCCTCCTGGACCTCTTCATCATTTGTCTACTGCCCACAGATGACTCGGCTACTGATTGAAAAACACGCGGCAAAGGCAGCAGCTCCTGAACACGCTCGGGGTGTAGAGCTACTGGCACAAACTCCACCCTGAAGAAGGTCTTGAAGTCTTCCCATGTGAAGGTCATCCCGTCGCAAAACTGGAACAAGTGGCTCCACCACCTGCATGCTGCTGCTTGAAGAAGGCTGGTAGCAAAGATCACCATGAAGTCTGTTGGCGTCTCCACTAGCCTGAAGACTCTCACCACAACCTCCAGCCAATCCTCAGCCGCCTGCGGGTCTGTCTCTCCCCGGAACCTGGGTGGCCTCTGGCGCTGGAACTCATGCAGCGCACTCAAGTGGTGTGCATCGCCTACTGCTGGGGCTGGTGGCATCGGTGGCCCAACGTATGGTAGTATCGCTGGTGCCTCCGCTGGTGCTTCAACTGCAAGAGGGACCTGTACCAAAGCCTTGTCACTCAGTAGGATGTCAGTATGCACATCCCTCTGGGCTCTAGCTGGTCGTCCGTAAAAAGGCATCATGAAGAAACAACATGACACGGTCAAACGATTATACCTGGTGAGCTGACCTAGTTTGAGATGACACTTAAAAACTTCTGGAAACACACACGCAATCAGTGTTTTCGTGCACAAAGTCGGAAATCAGTTGTCAGGGTCCTGGTGTATGGATACGTCGGCCACCCGCACCAACACTAGACTCCCTGAACTGAAAACCACACTTGGTACTCTTAACACTACTGCTTCATAGAAAGAAAAATATCAGAGTTATAAGTTCTGCAGTAGATTTGACGCCTCTAATACCAATTTGTCACGACCTGTCCTCAGGGCCCATGCCGTGACTACCCCAAGCATGCCTTCCATAGGCCAGGGCCTGGCGACTAGCACCAAAGGCGTAAATCCCGATAACTGGGAATGCATTGCCCTTAAAAAAAGTAAACTAAACACCACAGAGTACAAGCGGAAGTAAAACACTAAGTACAAAAGAAAGTGCTGAAAGGTAAATGGGCTAGAATACAAACCCAACTGAAAGTACAACTAAAACCGAACGAAAGTACAACAGAAAAGACAAAAGCTGGAAGAAAGGAAGCAGGTCCTGGGTCATCCTCCTCAGATCCTACCTGAAGGGTAGGTGCAGATAGCGCAGCTCCTGGATCATCCACCACAAATCCTACCTGAAGGGTAGGTACATATAGCGCAACTCCTCAATGTTATCACCCGTCAACCCCCTCCGAGTGTCGTCTTGCCGTGATTCCATCTCCGGATACCGTCTAGTCCTCGAACACTCGACCTCCGTCAACTCTGCCCGTCGTCTGCAACGAACACAACGAGGTGCAGGCATAGCTCATGCAGGGGTGAGTATAACGATACTCAGTAGGTACCCCGATACCCTCAAGTTCTCACTAAAACCAACTAGGATAACCACAAAGAAGATCTCAACAGATAACTTCTACCTAGGTATATGCCCATACATATACCTAAGTTATCAAGTAACTCATCTCAAACATGAGGTAACACAGAGATTATGAAATCAACGGATAACCACTAACCAGGTATATGCCCATAAATATACCTAATTTATCAAGTGACCCATCTCAATCATGAGGTAAACACAAGGTCATAGACTCAGCTCAAACCAGGATTTTCATTATCAAAACCGTAACTGCTGAAGAGCCCCGTCTCTGGAGTGTACAGTGGTCCTGTCACGACTCCGAGGTACTACTCACTAACCTAAGACTGCTGAGGTACTCCTCCTGTCAAGTACCGCGGGTCAGCCACCCAAACACAGTAGTGCTTCCCACCGGGGTATGTCACCCAAACACAGTAGTGCACACCCCCTAGTAGCCTGCTGAGGTACTCTCCGGACGAGTACCGCAGGTCTACACTATCACACTGATAGTGCTCCTTCCTCCATGGGTCTGCACCCAAACAAAGTAGTGCTCCATCCACTGGGCTAGTCGACTCACTCCAAGTCGAGTCGGTCAAGCAGTCCTCAGGTCTCAGTCAGCTACACAGTGTCCGTACTCCGCACGCTCATCTCTAGGAGGGTCTGCTCCACGAGCTACAGGTCGATACTCCAAGTATCTCAAAGTCCCATGAATAAGTATTTCAAAGGACTGCCTCATCATAGGGGTCTCAACGCAACAGACGGCGCGTCAATCGGACACCCGGTCTGTGAGTTATTAGCCTTTTTGTCCCAGGGGCCCGGTTGGTTTCGTGAGCGAACCAACCTGGCCGTATCTCAACTGTACCCCGAACTCTCATAGGGTATACTCATAGGGACCGTTTCTCAACGTGATCACCAACGCCGCTGACAGTTCGTCAAACGGACGTCCAGTCTGAAAGATATCAGCTTTTCTGTTCCAGGGGCCTGGTTGGATTTTGGGTGCAATCCAACCTGGCCACTATCCAACTGCATCCAAAACTCGGGCGAAGTATGCCAAAAGTTCCATCTCATCAAGAGGAAAACAACGAGATAGACGGCGCGTCAATCAGACGCCTGGTCTGTGAGTTATTGGCTTTTTCGTTCCAGGGGCCCGGTTGGTTTCGTGAGCGAACCAACCCGACCGCACTCCGACGATATCAAAACCTCGAGGGGAGTAAGCCAAAAGATCCGTCTCACCAAGAGAAATCCATAAAAGTTGACGTCACGTCAATCGGACGTCCGGAGCTCAAGATATAAGCGTTTCTGCTCCGAGGGCCCGGTTGGTTTCGTATCCGAACCAACCCGGCCGAACACAAAGTATTCTGAAACCTTGATTATAATATATTGAAACGACCGTCTCGTTCCAAGGATCACTACGAAACTGATGGTACATCGATCGGAGGTCCGTATCCCATGATATGAGCATTTGACCAAAGAGGGTCCGAAAACGGGGGGTCTGGGCCCGGACCGACCCGGCCCGACCCCCCTGGGTCGGCCCGAACCGGGTCGACCCGATTGGGCCCAGCCCGGCCTGGCTGGCTCGGTCCAGCCCGGCCGGCCAGCCGCAGCTCGGCCAGCGCTGCTGAGCGGAAGCCGCGGAGCAGGGGTGCGCGGTGCCCCCCTCACCGCTAATTGAAGACGGCGGCTACCGCCGCCGCACCGGCGGGGCGCGCCGCCGCACCGGCGGGGCGCGCCGCCACCGCCTTCCGCGGACCACCGGACGCGCTCCGGTGGTCCGTTTCTCCTGCAGTGTTCGCCAACGGTCTTCCTTGGACCCAACCTTCACTACGGAGGCCTCAAACGGCCTCGTTTGTCGTCGCCCGTCAATCCGCACGTCAAAAACAAATCGTGCCGTCTTCGTGGTTTTCCCGGCACGACGCATCGGCACCGCGCCCCTTCGCTACGGCCCGACTTTGACCGCAGATTCGTTCGGCCCCAAAGGTGCAGCGCAATGGAACCGCGCTCCTTCGTCATGATTTTGTAAATTTCCGCATGGTCTTGCGCGGTGCGATGCTTCCGCGCCATCTCTGTTCCAAACAACAACAGGAACAACAAAAAGATAAGGGAGGAGGGTCGGTTGTGTTTGTGCGGTCCGGCCCCCTCCCGTTAATCGATAGCAAGTGGTCCAAAATTTTAAACGGAGAACGACGATGGTACTAATCATGAACGAAACAAAATAAACCCCTGCATTTCTCCCCGTAATCAATATTTCCCAACCCGTAACATAATCTTCCCGGATCAACTTAATATTTTGTTGATCCGTGTTCTTAGATTTAGAAGGGAGTAAATGAGGGTTTACAAATAAGTTCCCTACCTCGGTTTCAATAACGGTGCATGTCAACGAGTCGCAGAAGACGAGCGTCGCGGAGGTCGGGCGTCACGGAAAACGAACGTCGATTCTGTTGTCGTCGAGGTGCATCCGAAGAGGAAACATTGCGGAAGAAGAACGTTGTGGAAGAAGTTCGTCGTGGAAGAAGTTCTCCGCGTTCTTCGGCGGAGATGTTCTTCGTTGAAGAACGATGTTCTTCATCGGAGTCCAAGGTGTTCTTCACGTTCTTCGTCAAAGGAGAAGATGTTCTTCCCAAAACCTCTCAACGAAAAAACTCTAACAACAAAATAAAATAAGCTCCTTTCTTAATTTATTAACACAACAATCCTTTTGAAATTCAAAGGTTTGAATTTCAAAAACTTATATTAAACACTCAACATTAAAACCATAAGTTTGATAAACTTAAGTTATGAACATTTAAATGGGAGTTGAGAGGGTTTAGAGGATATGAAGGGGTGGGGTTCGTGTGGGCCCCACCACCCTCATGACCTCCCAAGGGAGGTTGGGTAGTTACCCAACTTCCATCCAAAGCTTAAATCCACTTAGAGAAAATAAAAATTGTAGGTAAATTTTTATTCTAACTTCCACGATTTTTATCAACCTCTCTCGTGAAAACGCAAATTCGGAAAAGGTGTTTCTAAGCAATTACCGGCACTGCGGTTTCATCGATGCCCTCAGAATTCGATTCCGAGCACCGGTTCAAAAGTTAGAAAAACCCGCTTGTTCGTTCACTGAACGTACCCGAGCCAAACTTCGTAAAATGATTTAGGGCACACCGGGCCTCAGAACCAGGCGCCGTCAGAAACTGCGTTCTTGTAAAATTCCAAAGAAAATTAAGAAAAAAATTTCCTTGAAATTTCTGGGTCTTTACAAAACACACCCAAATAATACCCTAAGAGTTACACATGAAAAACAACCAATTTCAAGCTAAAATGCAACTATAAAACTAAACACTTAACCAAATCCATCATAAATGGTTTTCGTACCACAAAAAAATATTAGTAACATGAAAAAAAAGTAAATCAAGAATTTTAACTCATCAAGGAGTGTCTACACATGGAATCATATACCTTTTATGTCGAAACCCCCAGAACTTGGTGCTAAATATCAACCACACCATCGCCACACCACAAGGAATATAAATACAACATAAAACCACAATATTTGACCAAAAATAAACCAAATAAAACCCTAGGTATGAATCCTAGCTTCTGGAAAGAGAGGAACTTCAAGAAAAGGAAATAAAACCAAAATAAGATGTAAGATACCAAGAATGAATTCACTTACTTGAAAAATCTTGAAGAAATACCCCCAAATACACCAAAGGTTAAATCGCAAAGCAACCAAAACTGATAGGTAGGCTATAATGAGTATTATTAGGTTAATTGGTGACTAAAATGAGGGAGAAAGAGTGTAAGTTGGAAGGTTTATGAAATAATCAAATTACCTTTTCAAATATGGATGATTTGAGAAACCTTGAGAATTTTTGACCGAATCAACGATCACTATTGGAAGTTTACCCTTTACCAACGGTTCAAAACCGTTGGTAAAGGCAGGGAAACCATTGGAATATTATATACCAATGGTTTCCCAAACCGTGGCCAAGTAATCCATGGGTATAGGCTTATACCAACAGTTCTGTGTAAACAGTTGGTATATGTGTTAAAGTAAGACATATACCAATGGTTTCACAAACCGTTGGTATATGTTACCCTTATACCAATGATTTAGAACCATTGGTATATAGTGTACAATATAAATCCAAAGTACATACCGACAGTTTTGAAAACCATTGGTAGAAGTTTATACCAATGGTTATAACAAAACCGTTGGTATAATATACATCAAAAGGCTATACTAACGGTTTTGAAAACCGTTGGTATACATTTTCTGCAGCTCCACAGTAGCAGCAGCCAGCAGCCACCTCCAACTTGCAACTCTCTATGACCAGCAAGAACACATACACCTAGAATCCAAAAGGCTACATGGGATGATTAAAATTCATCCAGAATTCATAAATTTAGAAATTTAAAATTCATTCCTCACTCAAAACACAACATAAGAGAAAAATACAGAATCCAATACATCCACAATCCAATACATCTAGAATTGAAATGAAATAACACCCATAACACCAATAAAAAATTAAAATCCAATACATCCAGAATCCAATACACATAACAAGATTCAAAATTTAGAATTCATTACCAATACATCCAGAATCCAATACATCCAGAATTCAGAAATTTATAATTGAAAAGAAATAACACCCATAACAGTACTAAAAATTTATAATTCACTCCTCACTCAAACCAAAACACCAATACACACAAGAGAAAAACCTACATGTTATAGGAAGCACATAGTATGTTTACTCATGGTCTTGGGTTGACTATCTTAAAACCAACAGAAAAACTTGGGTATAGTGGACAAGGATCATGATACCCATAAGATAGAAAATGGTATTGGTCATGTGATTAGACCTAGGATGAGTTATAGGAAGCACATGGGATGTTTATATTCCTCTAATGACTATGTATCCATGTATAAATGGTTCTTGATGTGTTAGTGGGAAACATTATCCAATCTCGACATATGAGATGGGTTACTAGAATAGCCTACATGTTTTTCATAGAATTTTCAATTGGAATAAGGGGGTATGTGGCTAATTCTTATTTGGTCTCCTCAGTGTGATATGAGATGAATCCCCATTTTGGGTAGTGGGTATGAATATTCATTTATGTCTTTGGTATTGGGCTCCAAAAGGGACTTTTGTTTGGTCCTAGAACCCACTATTTGAGGATGAGATTGGAGTATTAAATGTCATGTGTTTTAGAATAGGGGTAGGAGTTCCTCACATGAGAATTTTATTGTGTGAGGCCGGACCATGAATCCTTGTGCTAAAGTGTCAGCACAATCCGAATACATTTGGTCGGTTTCCCGTAGGCAAGTTGTTGTTTTCACTTAAAATCCTATTCATTTCAAATTAAAGTGAGATAGTTTGAGTTGTTCCAGCCACACCATGCCTCGGATTGAGGCAGGGTTGACTCGTACATGTCAAAAATGACACATATATCGTTTTCATAAAGTATCAACAGAATCCGAATGCATTTGGTCAGTTTTCTGTATGCCAGTTGTTGTTTTCACTTAAAATGTTGTCCATTTCCAATAAAATTGAGACACTTTGAGTGGTACCAGCTACACCATGCCTTATATTGAGACGAGGTTGACTCGTACACATCAAAAATGACCGATGGATCCTTGTTCTAAAGTATCAACATAATCAGAATACGTTTGATCGATTTTCCAAATGTCTGTTGTTTTAACGTAAAAAGTGTCCATTTTAAACAAAAGAGAGATACTTTGAGTGATACCGGCCACACCGTGCCTCTTATTGAGGCAAGGTTGACTCGTAAACGTCAAAAATGACCTATGGAATATTTTACTGAAGTATCAATACAACCAGAAAGCGTTTGGTTGGTTTTACGTATGCAACTTGTTGTTTTCACTTAAAATCTTGTCCATTTCAAATAAAAGTTATATAGTTTGAGTGGTACCAGCCACACCGTGCCTCTAAGTGAGGTGGGGTTGACTCGTACACATAAAAAATGACCCATGGATCATTGTCCTAAATTTATCAATAGAATCCGAATGTGTTTGGTTGGTTTTTCTTATTCAAGTTGTTGGTTTCACTTAAAACCCTATCCATTTCAAATAAAAGTGAGACAACTTTAGTGGTACCGGCCACACCGTGCCTTGGATTGAGGAGAGTTTGACTCTTACACGTCAAAACTTTCCCATGGATTGTTTTCCTAAAGTATCAACGGAATCTGAATGTGTGTGGTTGGTTTTCCGTATGCAAGTTGTTGTTTTCACTTAAAATCATGTCCATTTAAAATAAAAGTGAGATAGTTTGAGTGGTACCGACCAAACCATGCCTTATATTGAGGAAGGGTTGATTCTCACATGTCACAAATGACCAAGGGATCATTTTCCTAAAGTATCAACAAAATCCAAATGTGGTTGGTCAGTTTTCCGTATGACAGTTGTTGTTTTCACTTAAAATGTTGTCCATTTCCAATAAAAGTGAGACACTTTGAGTGGTACCAGCCACAACATGCCTCATATTGAGGCAGAGTTGACTCTTACACATAAAAAATGAACCATGGATCCTTGTGCTAATGTATCAACGCAATCTGAATACTATTGGTTGGTTTTTTGTATGCCAGTTATTTTTACTTTAAAGTCTATACATTTTAAACAAAAGAAAGACACTTTGAGTGATAACGTCCCCAAAGTGCCTTGGATTGAGGCGGTCTTGACTTGTATACGTCACATATGACCTATGGATCGTTATACTAAAGTATAAACACAATCCGAATGCGTTTGGTCAGTTTTCCATATGCCAGTTTTTGTTTTCACTTAAAATGTTGTGCATTTCAAATAAAGGTGAGACAATTTGAGTGGTATCGGCCACACCGTGCCTTGGATTGAGCCGGGGTTGACTTTTACACGTCAAAAATGACCCATGGATCCTTGTCCTAAAGTATCAAAACAATCAGAATATATTTGTTTAGTTTTCCGTATGTCTATTTTTTTTACTTAAAACAGTGTCCATTTTAAACAAAAGAGAGACACTTTGAGTGATACTGGCCACACCGTGCCTCAGATTGAGGCGGGGTTGACTTGTACACGTCACAAATGACCCATGTATCATTTTACTAAAGTATAAATACAATAATAAAGCATTTGGTCAGTTTTCCATAAGCAAGTTGTTCTTTTCACTTAAAATCCTGTACATTTCAAATAAAAGTGAGACAGTTTGAGTGGTACCGGACACACCGTGCCTCATATTGAGATGGAGTTGACTCATACACGTCAAAAATGACCCATGGATAATTTTTCTAAAGTATCAATAGAATTAGAATGCTTTTGGTCTGTTTTTCATATTCAAGTTTTTGTTTTCACTTAAAATCTTGTTCATTTCAAATAAAAGTGAGACAGTTTGAGTAGTACCAGCCACACCATGCCTTGGATTGAGGCGGGGTTGACTCGTACATGTCACAAATGACCCATGGATTATTTTCCTAAAGTATCAATAGAATTTGAAGTCATTTGGTCTGTTTTCCATATGGAAGTTGTTGTGTTCACTTAAAATGTCGTCGAATTAAAATAAAAGTGAGACACTTTGAGTGGTACCGGCCACACCGTGCCTTGGATTGAGGCGAGATTGACTCGTAAACGTGAAAAATGACCCATGGATCCTTGTGATAAAGTATTAACACAATCCAAATACGTTTTTTTGGTTTTCCGTATGCCATTTGTTTTTAGTTAAAAGGGTGTCCATTTTAAAGAGAGCTTAGATTGGGATCCAAGATGCCAAATAAAGAGTGTGATTTTCTCCAGAATCAAGGTAGGTGGTCCTTATACTTTCGTGAATTGTCATGATGTTTTATATATGCTGAATCGCCGCTCTCCCAATGTTGGGATGTTGGGTCGGGGGGATATCCGGGGTCCAGGGAGGAGGGTGGGGGGGGTGCTGTCCGGGGTCTAGGTAGGAGGATGGGGGGCTGTCCGGGGACTATCCAGGGTCGAGGGAGGAGGGTGGGGGGATTTCCTGGGTCTAAGGAGGAGGTGGGGGGGGGGGGGGGCTGTCCAAGGTCCAGGGAGGAGGGTGGGGGGCTGTCCGAGGTCGAGGGAGGAGGGGGGGGAGATGTCCAGGGTCCAGGGAGGAGGGGGGCTATTTGGGGTCTAGGGAGGAGGGTTGGGGGCTGTCCGGGGGGCTGTCTCCAGGGAGGAGGGGGGGGGGGGGGTGTTCAGGGTACAGGGAGGAGGGTTGGGGGCTGTCTGGGGGGCTATCTAGGGGGCTATCTGGGTGGCCATTCGAGGGCTGTCCGAGGTCCAGGGAGGAGGCTGGGGGGCTGTCCAGGGTCCAGGGAGGAGGGGGGCTGTCCAGGGTCCGGGGAGGAGGGTGGGGGGATGTATGGAGGGCTGTCTGGGGTCCAGGGGGAAGGGTGTGGGTGGGGGTGGGGGGCGGTCCAAGGTCCAGGGAGGAGGGTGGGGGGGCTGTCCGGGGGGATGTCTTGGGGGCTGTACGGGGATTGTCCGAGGTCCGAGGAGGAGGGTGGGGGGGGGGGCGCTGTCTAGGGTCCAGGGAGGAGGGAGGGATGTCCGCGGTCCAAGGAGGAGGGTGTGGGGTTGTCTGAGGTCCAGGTAGGAGAGTGTGTGTGTGTGGGGGGGGGGGGGTGTCCGAGGTCCAGGGAAGAGGGTGGGGGGGGGGCTGTCCGGGGGGGCTGTCTAGGGGGTTGTCCGGGGGCTATCCGGGGTCCAGGGAGGAGGGTGGGTGGGCTGTCTGGGGGGCTTTACCAGACACATGGGATGGTATTTACATATTTTCTAAGCAAATTCTTTTAAGGTTAAAAGAAAAATTTCAATATATCAACTTCTAATCGGACCATCAATTTTCTAAATTCCACTAAAGAATTACAATTTTTTTAAAATAGATAAAAAATAAATGTAATGTGACCTACATAATCACAAATATATTCAGGCACAATAAATCAATAAACATCAAAGGTCAATAATATTAGTAAAAAATGTAAAAGATCAATCTGTCCCTCATCAGCATCACTATCATCACCATCATTGTCACCCTCACCCTCATCCTCATCGGCATCCCCATCATCGTCCCCACCCTCCTCACCCTCTTACTCAGCCTCGGCCTCCTCATCACCCTCCTCCTCTGCCTCAGCCTCCTCCTCACCCACCTCCTCCGCCTCGGCCTCCTCCTCACCCTCCTCCTCCTCCGCCTCAACCTCCTCCTCGCCATCGTCTCGACCACCACTAGAACTGCCACTTGGTGCACCATATATAGAATGCATCGCTGATATATATTCATCACAATCAGTGATGACCTCTAGTGGAAGTGTTGGATGTAAAACTTTCATCATCTTCATAAATGCAGTGATTTCCCTAGTAGACTGTTCTTCCATCTCCATGGACCTTTTTTCAGCCTGTTCTGCCTGTGCCTTATCATGCTGCAACTCAGTGGTACTAAAAATCGTACATTAGGAGGGCCAATACCTCATGAGAACTATACTCTTCCTAGGTCGACAACGTACTCTTCTAGGGTGATCATATCCTAACACCTGATGCAAGTGATCGTTTGGCCCAAAATTTTCAGGTTCTTGGGCATCAAGGGCCTCTAAAGAATCCTGTTACAAATAGATTATTAATTTAAAAATTTGATATTAAAATTTTAAATCTACAAAGAAAAACATACAATATGCTGCTAAGTCGATTCATTAACCGCACTTCCATCTTTCTTCTTTCTACTCGATCAAAACAGCTTTGGTCGAGGAACACGTCATTTTATATTCAATTTATGCCTATACAATGACATTGAATGTAGAAAACCATAATTAAAAATAGGATACCAAAAAAAATAGTAATTTCATAACTAAAATTTTATAAAAACTTTAGCAATCGAATAAATTATAGAGGAAGCAATAGGAAGTTAAATTCATAAAGAAATATTATAAACTGTCATATCTATTATCTCTCATGATCTGGCATCGTAGTACGTCCCAATGTGTGGATGTATTTCTTAGCGTCAATGTTTTTTTATTTCTTGCATATGCATCCTAAATAAATTTCATTAATTAGTATTAATGAAAAACATGAAAATTTTCATTTAAATACTTCTAATTTGATTAATACTGTAAATTGGATTGTCTCCCAATGAGTAATCATCTATCAGTATTGTTATAATGGACAATAATCTATGATAGGGACCTCCTCTAACTCTATTCCCACTCTATCATGCCATTCAATGTGCAAATCATGCTTATAAGCACTCCAAAGCTCTCCTAAATCCTTTAGACGTGCTAGCCATGCACCCTCACCATCGAGGAAATTAAACTGCAACTGAAACCAAAATATTATTTCATATAAATAAAAAAACTAATATATTGCATTAAATACAAAAGATTTTTTTACCCATATCTCTGCCCAGGATTTATCCTTGACTTCATTTGGCAGCTGTCTCCATGAGAGCGGGCTGATAGGAATGATGTTAGAGTATTTGGAAAGCGTCTCTAAAAAACTCCGACATTGTTGCCCGGATTTTTCAATCATCTGACTATCTTCATTGTAGTCCACCATCAACTGCGTGCGGCGGTTCCACACCGAACGCATTCATGTACACCCCCTCCCCCACCTCCTATCAGTAGATGTATCTTCTATGAAAGAAAAACAAATATATTATCAATGAATGTTATAATGAAAATAAATAATGGTGTAACAATTTGTTATGGTTGTATAAGTATACCTGCGGTAGTCTGATCAATGGGCACCGCTGGATCTAAAAAAACTGAAGGAACACCCTATACAGATGGAGTGGGTCCCATTGTATGCTCTACAGGGACAGACTCAGGTGGAGCAGTTGTCTAATAAGATGGAATATAAAATCCTGGAGAGAAGGAAGCAGAAGTAAGAGAAGATGATAGGGATGGCTGGTCAAATGCTGGATGGGGAGTGGGAATCATCATCGGATATGGTACAGACAGGTGAGGAGGCTCAGATGTAAAGGGTGGTGAAAACATGGGAGGTCTAAATATCCTGTGTGTCCCTAACAGCACACCAGGATTAGAATGTGGGATGGATGGTATGTCAGTGGGAGGGGCAGGGTCTAATCGGGTATGCTGACCAGATCGTCTATCTCCCGTACCACCCCCTCGTATGAACACCCCAAGTACTGGGACCACTACTAGGTTGCTCATTAAATAATTGTCGTCTAATAGATGGATCCTGAAAAATTGTTTTAAAAAAAGTTAATTACATGACATTATATATTATTTAAATAAATATATTTGAAATAACATACTCACTACAGGCACTAGTGGTGGAACGCCAAGCTCAGCCATGCGACGACTGTTGTCTATAATCTTTTTTCATCACCTCTCTTCAATTGGTTTCATTTTACTACATTTGAAAACAAATATGGATCTAAATAGAAAAGGATAACTAATTTGTAACCCAATAAAAATGAGGGGGAGTAGGGGGATTATAGATAATTTAACTAACCATTGTTTTAGGTGAGCTTGAACAAATATATAATGAAGTCAATAAATCGTACAAGATATTATAAAGAAATTTAATTTTTAGTAGGATGATTATTTAATAAGTGTCATTAGTATATTGAAATCATGGAACATTGATTCTACCAGATTCATAAGTGGTGAAGTAGTTGTCAAAATTAAGGAAAAATTAAGTTTCTTTATCTCAGGTTGATGATGCAGGTTTCAATACATGTTTTGCAGAAGAATACAAACCATCATGTTCATTACCTGGTAAAATGTTAAAGAGAGGTCTTAGAGTCATACAAATTTTATACAAATCACAGTTGAAGTATTGAAATGTTCACAATAAACTCTAAAAATTGAGCTATTAGAGTCATCAAATGAAATAAATGGATTGTTTCCAATGGTAGTTGGGATAGTGTCAATTCCATAATCACCATCATCAAAAATATGTCTTATAATTACTTTAACTATGACACCAAATTCAGGTCTAAGTTGTTCTTTGACATAAAAAACTTGTTTATCCATTGATGCCAATACATATGGTTCTTCGGTAGCAAGAGTGAGAGTCATATTAATTACTCGAAATCCACAGTCATCAATAAATGTTCCCTGTATCATCATCAAATCAAACCAATGGCATTTCATCATTGTGACTCGTTCATGAGAGTAATAATCCAATATTACTATTTTTTCAATGACTCCATAATAACCCACATTTTCAAATCACGGTCTACTATCTGATGCACTGGCATAAAAATCTGTTGTGGTAGTAACCATAACACCATCATATTGTGTTCTCATGTTCTTTGCTTGTTCAGTGACAATAAATTTGTACCCCTTGATAACAATTGATTTAAAGTCATGAACCACGGTATTAGGACCAAATGCCAATGCTCTTATTTCCTCAGAGACAAAGTCAGCAGGACAACTCAATACATGCAATATAAATGAATATTAAACTTAATTAAATATTGATTTAAGTATTTTAAACAGTAATATATTTACCTTTAATTTTAACCAAGCAGAAAACTCTTTGCTATGCAAAGACTCCCTCCTTCTCAAAGATAACGAACGACGATTTCTATTTATAATTGTTTTATGTTACCTATAGATAAAAAATATGAATAGATTAACAGATATATATATAAGATATACATATTCAATTTACTTACCTGATGTAGTCATCGAACAAATCATAGTTTAACAAAACTATGAGATATGCCATCTCCCTCTCTTCAAGGCTTAATGTATTCAATGTATATGATCCAGAATTTCCTCCTTTTTGAGGAAGTGATGGAAAACTGGGTTCAATTTTCTCATTCTGTTATTCTTCATTTCTCATTGGTCTGTTCATTCTTGTAGCAAGATCAGACAAATACATTGAGAAGAAATCCATACATTCATGAGCCAAGTAACCGTTGACGATAGAACCTTTAGGATGATTTCTGTTTTGGACATAAGACTTTAATGTGTACATATTTCTTTCAGTTGGATACATCCAACGAAAAGAAATAGGTCCTCTGAGAAGTATTTCAGTGGGAATATGGATAGTCAGATGCAACATGCATGTGAAAAATGATGGAGGAAATATTTTCTCCAACTCACACAAAATTAATGGGGCATCTGTCAACATTTTTTGCAAGAAATACTTGGACTACTTCTTAGCACAAAGATCTCTAAATAAATGGCACAATTGAATAATAATCACCCTTACATTATTGGACAAAAGATGATAGATTGCTATTGGAATCAACTCATGCAGAATAATGTGATAATCATGAGTCTTCAATGATTTTAGCTTCAACTCTCTTATGTTGACCCATTTAGATATGTTGCTTAAATAGCCATTAGGAACTCTAATAGTCTCTAATACTTCTAGAAATTGTTTTTTTCATAGGTTTCATCACATAATAATCACATGGAACTTTCCATTTATTTTCACTGATACGTACAGGATGCAATTCTTGTGTGATTCCCCAATCCACCAAGTCATGCTGAGACCGTAAATCATCTTTTGTCTTTCCCTTAACATTTTGAAGTATCAAAAGCAACATTTCACATATATTCCTTTCAATGTGATTTACGTCTAAGTAATGACGTAGAAAATTGGTTTAACAATAAGGAAAATAAAAAAAGATACTTCACTTCCTCCAATTGTAACAGGTTTTAGTGGAAACATTCTTTCTCTTTCTAGATTTCATTTTACCCATCCCGAATAAAAAACTGAAATCTTTCAATTCATTAAGCACATAAGTTCCAGACATATGCTGAGGTGGATCATCGGTCTCTATAGTATTATAAAATCTTCGACGATTATTTCTATATGGATGGTCCATTGGCAAGAATCGTCAATGTCCCATAAAACTGAAAGTACAACGACGTTTTAGTCTTCTGGATAATGTATTCTTCATAAAAATAGGACATGAAAGTTTTCCCTTCATGCTCTATCCAGAAATCAATTCATAAGCCCAAAAATCATTGATTGTTCACATAAGCGTAGCACGCATATGAAATATGTCTTTCGAATATGCATCATATGTGCGCACACCCACATCTCAAAGAAGTTTCAACTCTTTAATTAAAGGTTGCATGTATATGTCAATATCAATGATGGGATCAAAAGAGCCATATATGAGTATACTCATGAAAGTGAAAGGTTTTT